>LFJQ01000077.1:0-622500 GCA_001182835.1 Oropetium thomaeum
GACAGCCTGCACAGAAATCCAGTTTTGACCATCAGAAATCATGCATCTATGCTCATAACGTGAGCAGTTGTTTGGCCCCGACCCCTGCGTACAGCTACCAAGAAAAATCCAAAAAAGAACAAATTATAATATAAAAGAAATGAGAGCAGCAAGCACCCAAGATAAAAACAATAAATTAATGTTAAGATTCTGCATGTCCTTGCTCCTTGAACTCTTCAAGCTCAACGAGTTGACCGAACCGGCCACCAACAAAAAATTGTTTAAGGATTTATAGGAAAAAGAACACAGAATCCCGTACTGTACATTAAAATAGTTGGAATGAAACTAGCACAAGACTTGGATCTAACTCCACAAGTTAGCCCAGAACATTTGAAAGCGAGTTTTCGATGTCGTATAATTACAATTAAAAAGAATATATCGATAATAACAAGAGAGAATAAAAAGGGACGGCACGAATGCGAAAGGCTTGGATTCGCGTCCGCAGTTACCCCATTGATGGTACCAAGGGTCCCAAGTGACTCAAAACTTCAAAAGGAAAAGAAGGCAACAAAAGGGCACGAAGCAGAGCGTTTTCTCTGCAAGTAGAGTACCAACTCGATCAAAGGAACCCCAACATTAGCGTGAGAAGACACGGAGATTGCAGGAAAATCCCAACCTGAAGCCAAAAGGACCCTCTTCTAAGCAGGCAGGTAACTATTTCTAGAAATAGTTTGGCATTAACATGACAACGATTCCGAAGAATCCAACCATGACAGATTAACACCAGTTGTCTCCACCACCAAGAAGCCCAAAAAGACAGCAAAACTAAGGAGAACTGAATCCCAAACTGAAACCAACCGACAAGATCCGCAGGACTCCAGTAGAAAAATCGTTACTACTTTTCTGGGCCAGGACCTCACCGGTCGCCGCCGGCGAAGAGCACTCAATAAGCGCAATTGTTTTTCGCCGGAACAAAGATAGCCGACACACGCGCGCCGCAGAGATGAGGCACGACGAGTAAGGTAATTACCTGAGGAGCGTGCCGGCAGCTTGACCGCCGGCCGGCGGCGGCGAGGTCGGTGGCGGTTGTTGGCCGGAGCAGAAGGGTGCACGCCGTACGCGGACTTAGAGGAAGGGGAGGAAGAAGTCGCCGCCGCGGTGGTTCATGTGCCCGCGCGTGTGCGTCTTCGTATAGGCAGTATGCTCCACGTGGGAGAGGAGATGTGAGAAGGTTCAGAGAGGAAACAACAAGCACGAGAGACAGGAGAAGGTGGAGGAGCCTACAAACATGGTTGCGAATTGCGATGCGAGCCCCTCTCTCTCTCCTCTCCTTCTCTCTCCTCTCTCCTGATTCTGTTGCTCTCTCTCTTACTTTGGAGGGAGGAGAGGAGCAGTAGGATGTGGCGAGGGAGAAAAAATAGGCCGTGTCCTAGGCGACGTCGGTTTCAAACTTTTTTCATTACACGACTCCTTTGTGTGTGTCAGTGCATAATATGGGCAGGCTTTGTCTGTCTGTCTGGCGCTGGCTGGATTTGCAAAGATTTGTTCCCATTTTCTGCGGAAATTAAATTGGTAGGTTGTGAATTGGCCAAAGTTTGGTGGCGGGTGCTGGGAACAGTTCATGCATGATGCCCTGCACAACAAATGGACTGGCGCTGAAACTCTCTGAACGTGCGTGCAGACTTTAGTACCCAGTACTACTTAAGTACAGTACTAGGAGTAGGGTTAAATCACGGGGGCCTGGATTTCTGGCTCCTGATGGGAAAATGGGTAGTGTGAGATGGAACTAGGGTTGGATTCCAACTGTTTCCTTCTAAGCATTCCAATCTGTAATACATATAGTAAATATGGTAATGTTGGAACAAAGATAGCGAAAAACTCCATAGACGTGAAGTCGCCAAAAACAAATGTTAGACATACATGCGATTCCAGGTAATCCATTAGAGCAGCTAAACTAAGAATTTCTAAACCATTAAGGATAATGGTTACTACTAGTATTTCTTAACTAATACTAGTACTTAGTACTGCTATACTACTCATAATACAGTTATCGATTTTACTACTGCTACTAATACAATTATCGATTAGCTAACAATACTGCAGTACTCCTACTAGCTAGTATATTAGGGCACCCTCAAACTCTCCACGTAGGATAATTTCATAGCACTAAAAAGGATGACACGTAAGAAAAATCTGACATAGCATCGTAATTAAGGAAGAGAGAGAGAGAAAAAAAATGAAGAAATCGTTTCTCATGAGAGAAATCGAGTCTCCGTGACCTCCAATGTACGAAGAAACTGCACTTTCCGCGTTGGGGAGGCCTCACTCGTTTCCCGTCGGGGACCACTCCGCTTGATGGATCCGATACGGCAGAGGCTGGAGAGGACGAAACTCCTGATCAGGGGAGCGGCGCTGCATAGTCGACCAGGTCCGGTGTGTCCGCCGGCACACTCGGCGCCGCCCTCTGGCGAGTCGGGGGTTCCTCGCTTCGCCGTGGACAAGCGGACGGTGGTCGAGGGCATTGCCCGTGTGCTACTCTGCTATTGCGTCATCTTCGTCGTGGTCGAGCTAGCTCGTCGTCGTCCTCGCTTTCGCGTGCCTGCCGCTGTGCCGTCACCACGCAGCGCGCCGGCGGCCGGACTCGTACTGCAGGGTAGAAGCGAAGGCCAAGAAGATGTTTCGGCCACCCCAAGCTCTGGTCGAGATGGAGGCGTTGAATGAGCTGGAGTCCACGGAGTGCAGAGAAAGAAGCTACACCTCCGTGGCTGGAGCAGCCATGGCCATGCTCATCGAAGCCGCTGTGCTCGCCCGTGCTCTCCGTGCTCCTCGCCGCCGCCGTGCCGCATGCGCGCTAATGGCCGTGCTCGGCCTGTGTCGGGAGCGGCCGCGCTCGTCGCGTTCCTCGCCGCTGCAGTGCCGCGCACGCGCCATGGGTCGTGCTCGTCTTACGCCCGGCCGCGGCCGTGTTCCTCGTAGCCATAGCCGCACCGCCGGTTCCCTGGACGCCATGGCGCTAGTTGACACACCACTTGTTGGTTGAGCATGCTACTCGTTCGATGAAATGTACAAGTGAAGACTAATCTCATAGCGTTTGTTGGTTGGTATATCTGATCCACCTCTTTTTATTATGTTTTAAATTTTTTATTGTAGACAGTGTTATAGAATTATGGGTTAGAGGGAGTGTTTCAAGAGGTGATTTCTCGTCTACGTGGCCATCTTGGAAGCTAAACATAGTGTCTTGGGTGGGACTGCCCGTTCTACTCCTAGTTAGTTGGATAGCATCGTACGTCACCCTGGTCTATTGATTACTCTCAGAGAGTCCTCCGAAATAAGCGTGTGCCTGCCGCATTGTCCGAGAGAAAGATGCGGCTTAATTTAACGCGACGATGCAGAGGAGAGCTCGCTATCGCTATCATGGATCGGTGACAAAAGCGTCGCTGAATCCAATGAGGCGCGCAGCACCAAAAATGTTGCCCCCCTTTCTCTCTGCAGTGCCGCCTGCTGCGTCCTACTCGCTCGTGATCCCTCTCCTCCTGCCCAAAAAACAAGTGATGTCACCCTACATAGGGTACTTCCAGCAATTCCAACCTTCAGAAATATACTAGATAGACAGTCCTAAATTTAGGGCATCATCGGCGGGTCCGATGGACCGAATTTTGATCTTTATTTTATTAAAAAATACCTAAATATAAAATTAAAGAATAATATTTTAAAAATCTTTAATAATAAATTAAACTATAATAGAATATATAATACTTTATATTATTTTAAAAAAATAAATGACTAAAGTTATCATCAAATTTAATAACACCAAGTAAAACAATGGAAGGGAGTAGTATGGAGTACTACAGTAGCACTAGTATGGAGTAATACGGTTTGTTTCCGGGACGCACCTGTGCCTCGTTCTTCTTCTAGGGACGGGACGGAAGCGAGAATTCCGAAAATGTTTTTTTTTCTTCTCTCTCTCTCTGAAGAAGAAGCAAAACAACAGTAATAAGGTTGACGATGGTTAATGACCAGTCGATCGGTAAAATGCTCGCTGTGTTGGCATCAGGCCGGGTTCACGAGTATTGCTGTTAACTTCAACCGACCATGTTTTGGATACTGCATGTACTGTAGCAAAGCATGTTGTTATCCCTGTAGACGATGCGCCGGCCGCCGCGTGTAAATGGCGTGATGGTTAAAACAAGCATTTTTATTTTTGCTGCTTATCAAAAGCGTTTAATTGCCACCGGCAGCAGCAGATACTACTACTCGTTTTCTTTTTCCAAATTCAAAGGAAAAAAGCAAAACAGATACTCGTTGAGACAGTAAACGTACGCGCACCAGGTGGTGGTGCCTGCCACAGGGACCGTCCGATGTGGTCCAAACGGTCAAAGACTCGTAGATCCCGTTGGACCAGTCCACGCATGCATCATGCATGCATACAGAGGAGTACTAGTACAGTCCACAGAGGGAGCAGCGGCTGCTGCTTCTCTTTAAATTCTTCATTCCATCACTCTCCTGGTCCATCCATGCATCGTCTAATCGTAATCGATCGATTTTAGCCTCCCATGATCGATCCAAAAGGGATCGTATTCGTGTCGTGTGTGCACTTGCGTAAAGCTTACCTGTCCGGTCCCTGAGATGGAATGTTGGAAGGTTACCGGAACTTCCAACTCATCATGTGTCCAGGAGTGCACGGTGGTTGATGATATAACAGCACAGCGCAGCATGCACATACGCGGGCCAACGTGGAATTTCTTTTTAAAACAAGAATCGGGACTTTGTAGTTTGTATTACTACGTATTGGGTCTGTTTGGAACAACTTATTCACAGCTTTTATTGAAAATAATCTGCTTTGTCTCCCAAACGGCTCGATTTTCAGACAGATTCTTCTGGGCGAGCTGTCACGGAAGCCTCGTTACAACTGGAACGCAGAAGCCGGCCGGGAGGAGCTTTTTTCCATCCCACCCTCCCGAATATCAGTTCGCCTTTGGAGTTAACGTAAATTTACCCGCAAATGCCACTCACCCTACCCCAACCCACGCGCCCGCCCGAGCCGCACGCTCCTCCCATTCCTCCCGGCCCTCGCTCCTGGCCGACTGGCGGCTGTTAGGGTTGCTCGGGCGGCGGCTGCTAGGGTTAGCTCGCATCCCGGCCGACGCTCCTCCTCCCGTCCGGGTGCCGCCGTCCTCCCATCGGCCGACACCTCCCGCCCGACGCGCTCTGGATCCCGGCCAACGCTCCTCCTCCCCGAGCCGGGTGCCGCTCGTCGTCCCCACGCTCCGGGTGCCGCTCTTCCTCCACCGGCGCTCCTCCTCGGCACAAAGGCACCCCTTGTGCCGGCCGCGCCCCTCCCTCGGCGGGTACCCTTCTCCCGGCCGGCAATCCTCCCGGCCGACGCTCCTTCCCGGCACAAAGGGACTCCTTCTCCCGGCGGCGGTCCTCCCGGACGACGCTCCTCCTCGCGCTCAACCAGTGAGCAAACAAAAAGGTATTGACCTCCTCCTAGTGCTCATTTCATACTCTTGAGTGACTGAATATGTGTGGCATCGATGCATTTTTGTTCCTTGTTTATGGTGACTGGATGTGTTCATGCTTTTTAAAAGTTGTCTAAGATAAGAAGTGCAAAAAATAGCAACGGTGATAAGTTTCCTAATTACTCCAGAGCCACACTAGATGATGAAGATATCTTCACATCTTGCACTAGACAAGGCTAGGGTTGATGGCGCAACAGATGTGAGTTGTATAATCTGTTTTGTGTGCTAAAATGTTGTGCATCCTGTCTGACTTAGAGAAAGAACTGGATGATGGAGCATGAATGTTGTGGCATCTGTTCTAACTGCTCCCAGTGGCCTGTGTGGTCAGAGTGGAGTTTTTCTCGGTTAGGTGCTAGAACTCTCAGCAACGGAGCAACATACTGTATCGATCTAGTCTAGACAGTTTTGTACCATGTCAGGAAGAGTAGTGAATAAAGTGAATGTGAATATGCCTTTCTCCTTGCACAGATGATGATGCCCCCTATAAATGGAAGAAGGCAGTTGGACCTGGTTAGAGATTTTGTACATAGCACGAGTGTACTGATTAGAAATTTTGCTGATTAGACCTGTTGAGGTCAATACCGGCGATGACCGGTATTAATGATCCTCCGACTGCTTTACGTATAAAGCACCAAGGGAGGTTACTCCGTCTCGCCCGACCCCGACGTCCGACGGGAAGTGCCCGACCCCTGAGGTCGGACAAAAGTTCCGCCTCGCCCGACCCGACCTCGAGGGTCGGACGAGGGTTCCGCATCGCCCGACCTCCGGGGTCGGACAAAGGTTCCGCATCGCCCGACCTCCGGGGTCGGACAAAAGTTCCGCATCGCCCGACCTCCGGGGTCGGACAAAAGTTCCGCCTCGCCCGACCCCGACCTCGAGGGGTCGGACGAGGGTCCCGCCTCGCCCGACCTCCGGGACGGGCAAGACTGGGCGATCCAACCACCCGGACGGGACGGATGTCCGGGGTCAGTCAAGCCATTAATAAGCTCAAACTCCAGATGGGACGGTGGCGATGACCGCTCCCGGAAGAGTAAATGCGCACAACGAGCATCGTCCACGGGGTGGGCGTCGCCCCAACAGTCCCTGTCAGAGACTCACCGTCTCGTACGATAGGACGCCCCGGAGCGACGGCCATCACCACGGCGTCATCAAGCCGGCTCCTACAGTGGCGCTTCTCCATACGGATGGGACTCCATCGAGCGACAGCTCGGACCACTCCGTCGACAAGAAGCAACACGGCCACTCCGAAGACGTCATCCACAGCGACCGGCACGGAGTTTGAAGCATCAACAGCGCGGCCTACAGGACATACGGCCATGCCGCCGCCGCCCACTCCCCAGCGCCAACCCTCTGTACGCCCGCCTCCCTCCTTGCAGTATAAAAGGGGGAGGCGGGAGGACGACGGGGGGAGGAAGACTAGTGCAACACACACGATATCTCACCCCACGCCGAACACCTCACAGAGACTTGGGAGCTCATCCCTCTCTCGCCTGTTGTAACCCCCTACTACAAACTGTCGCGAGTAACACGAGCAGCCTCATCGAACTGGACGTAGGGCACGTTGCCCGAACCAGTATAAATCCTTGTGTCCTCTCGCGAACCATCCGAACCAAAACACGCACTCCACGATACTAATTACTCGTCGGCCACAACGAACGCCGACAGTTGGCGCGCCAGGTAGGGGTTCTTTGTGCGTGTTTTCGTCAAACCCCTCTCTTTGTTCGGATGGCTAGCCGCGCAAACACCTGGGTTCCCGGTGCACACGTGCGTTTCGGGAGCCTCGACTTCGTCGCCATCCCAGATGGCGCTCTGGCACTGGCCGGTGCAGCGGCAACCACCGGTTACCCCGCTTGACCCCGGGCGTGTATCGCCTCTCGCTGGCACATTGTCCCGGGCGTCGACGCTCCCAGCTCCACGCGCCATGAACAACGAGTTCGTGGCCATGGTGGGCTGCGCATCCGAGTCTCTCTTCGACCTCCTAGATGGAGCGTCAAACGAAGATTCCGATGCAGAGTGCAGTGAGGGAAGTCATCATCCCTCACGCGAGTGCCTTATGATACGTGCGGAGCATCTTCCCGCTGCGGAGGGCGAACGCCCTGCGGAATCGTCTGGCCCGCAGGACGGGACCCCACCCCGTGACGCGCAGTCAGAACGACTGCGCGCACGAAGGGAGGAACTCCTGGAGGTCCAGCGTCAGCTGGATCAGCAGCGTGCGGCGATTGATCACGAGCTCGCTCAGAGCGAGTCCAGTGAACACACCCGCACTGACGTTCGCGACTTACGAATCGCAAGTCGTGACGATGGCTGCCCGCGCTTCCCACGGGCGAGCCAGAACTTGGCCGCGGCGGCGGCATTGCTCAGGGGCCTCCCTGAGCCTGTCACGCCGGAGGCCCGACGCGCCCAGCGCGAGGTCGAGGCGCTACTTGAGCACGCGGCAGTGCAGCAAGCTGAGAGCTCGCTGTCGCGTCTGCGTGGACAACGTGCCCAGAACACGTCTGTCCACCAGACTCCCCCAGCAGCGGATGGCACGGCGAAAGCCTCCGTCCGCGGTCGTCTGGGGACGAACAGGGACGCCCGCGCCACCCTGGATGCGCGGCGGCGCCGCCTGGAGTTCGACGATGGCACCTCCCGATCGCGTCATCCGCGTCGAGGAGGACGCTACGACGACGACGAGGATAGAAGCCCTAGCCCGGACGCCCCGGGACCGAGGGTCTTCGGTCCTCACGTTCGGAACGCAGCATTCCCGCGGCGTTTCCGACCCCCGACCAACGTACCGAAGTACGCGGGGGAAACCAACCCCGGCCTGTGGCTCGAGGACTATCGCCTCGCGTGCCGGGCTGGGGGCGCGGACGATGACGACTTCATCATCCGCAACCTGCCATTGTATCTGGCCGACTCGGCCAGAACGTGGCTCGAGCATCTCCCCGCCAATCAGATCACCTGCTGGTCTGACCTTAAGGAGGTTTTCGTTGGAAACTTCCAGGGGACTTACAACCGCCCAGGTAACCCCTGGGACCTCAAGAACTGCCGGCAGAAACCTGGAGAGTCGCTCCGGGATTACATCCGGCGCTTCTCCCGGCAGTGCAACGAACTGCCGCACGTCGGTGACGCCGATGTCATCGGCGCATTCTTGTCCGGGACGACCTGTCGCTCCCTAGTTCACGAACTAGGGCGCAAGAGTCCCCGGACCGCCAGAGAGTTGCTGGACATCGCGACCAGCTTCGCCTCTGGCGAGGAGGCGGTGGGTGCGATCTTCGATCGCGCCCAAGACGCCAAAGGTAAGCGGGTCGAGACAGCCGGCGGAGGCTCCTCCGACCCTCCGAGCAAGAAGAAGAAGAAGAACCGGCCGCGTCCGTCCGGAGAACGGATGGTCGCTGCCGCGGATCGCAAGGGTGCCAAGGCACCCACGGAGGACATCCCGGACCACTTCGAAAAGAAGTGGAACGGGCCGTGCCCCAACCACGCCTTCCCAGTGAAACACTTATACAAAGAGTGTTCGCTGATGAAGAAGTTCCTGGCCGAGGAGGCCAAGAAGGGCAAGCCGAAAGGCAAATCCAGACAGGCTCCCGATGACGCCAGCAACGACGTCGACGCCGCCGACGGCGACGACAACTTCCCGGAGACGGACGGCTGCCTTATGATCGTCTCTGGGCCGGCGCCACACGGTGGCCGACGTCGGGCCAAGCTGGAGCGCCGTGAGGTGTTCGCAGTTGAGCCCGCCGTCCCGTCGTTCCTCAAGTGGTCGGAGTCTCCGATCACGTTCGACCGGTCAGACCACCCCAGCCACGTACCGCAACCAGGCAAGTACCCGTTGGTGGTAGACCCGATCGTCGGCACTAAGCGCCTCTCCAAGGTGCTTATGGATGGAGGCAGCGGCCTCAACATCCTCTACGTCGAGACCCTCGACGCCATGGGCATCGACCGGGCGCGCATTCGCCCGACCGGCGCACCCTTCCACGGCGTCATTCCTGGGAAACAAGCTGTTCCCCTCGGGCAAATCGATTTGCCCGTCACCTTCGGGACTCCGTCCAATTTCAGGACGGAGACTCTCACCTTCGAGGTGGTAGGATTCCACGGATCCTACCACGCCATATTGGGACGGCCATGCTACGCCAAGTTCATGGCCGTGCCCAATTACACCTACCTAAAGCTCAAAATACCTGGGCCGAAGGGGGTGATCACCGTCGGGACGTCCTTCCAGCACGCCTACCAATGCGAGGCGGAGACTGGCGAGCTCGCCTCCGCAACCGTGGCGACGGAGGAACTCGCTGTCATCCGCCAGCAAGTCACCGAGGACGCGCCCGACTCCAACCGCAGCACTGGATCCTTCGAACCCGCGGAGGGCGTCAAAGAGATCCGGCTCTACCCCGACACCGCCGACGGCAAGACGGCGAAGATCGGGACTGCTCTCTCCCCCAAATAGGAAAGCGTGCTCGTCGACTTCCTCCGCGCGAACATCGACATCTTCGCGTGGAAACCCTCGGACATGCCAGGCATTCCGAGAGAAGTCGCCGAGCACGCCCTGCACATCAAGCCGGGCTCTCGCCCGGTCAAGCAACGTCTGCGCCGCTTCGACGAGGAGAAGCGCAGAGCGATCGGGGAAGAGATCGCCAAACTCCTGGTAGCCGGTTTCATCAAGGAAGTGTATCACCCCGACTGGTTAGCCAACCCCGTCCTTGTACGAAAAAAGAGCGGGAAATGGAGAATGTGCGTTGACTATACCAGTCTCAACAAAGCGTGTCCAAAGGATCCGTTTCCTTTGCCACGAATCGATCAGATAGTCGACTCAACCGCGGGGTGCGAAACCCTATGCTTCCTTGATGCGTACTCCGGGTACCATCAAATCCCGATGAAGGAGTCCGACCAGCTCGCGACGTCCTTCATCACTCCGTTCGGCTCGTACTGCTACGTCACGATGCCGTTCGGACTGAAGAATGCAGGCGCTACATATCAGCGCTGCATGATCAGAACCTTCGACGAACTCATCGGAGACGTTGTCGAGGCCTACGTGGACGACATCGTAGTCAAGTCCAAGAAGACCGACCAGCTCGTCGACGACCTGGAGCGAGTCTTCACCAAGCTCCGAGCAAACGGCATCAAACTAAACCCCGAAAAATGTGTTTTCGGGGTCCCGAGGGGGATGCTGCTCGGATTCATCGTCTCCGAGCGTGGCATCGAAGCCAACCCGGAGAAGATCGAAGCCATCAACCGGATGGGTCCGATCCAGAGCTTGAAGGGAGTGCAACGCGTGACCGGGTGCTTGGCGGCGCTAAGCCGCTTTATCTCACGCCTCGGAGAGCGCGTTCACCCGCTTTACCAGCTCCTGAAGAAATCCGACCGATTTCAATGGACTCCCGAGGCACAGGAGGCTCTCGATAGGATAAAAGTTATCCTATCCAAGCCACCGGTTCTGGTGCCTCCGACCCCGAAGGAGCCACTCCTACTCTACCTCGCCGCGACGACTCAGGTCGTCAGCGCTGCTTTGGTCGTAGAACGAAGGGAGGAGGGCCACGCCCTCAAGGTTCAACGCCCCGTCTACTTTGTGAGCGAAGTCTTGTCCGACACGAAGACTCGGTATCTCCAGATACTGAAAATTCTTTATGGCGTCGTCCTCGCCAAGAGAAAACTCAGACACTACTTCGAGTCGCACCCGGTAACGGTGGTCACCTCTTCCCCCTTGCGTGAGGTCGTCGAAAACCGCGACGCAACGGGGAAGGCCGCGAAATGGGCTCTCGAGCTCATGGGCGAGGGAATCACGTACGCCCCTCGTACAGCGATCAAGTCCCAGGCCTTGGCCGACTTCGTGGCGGAGTGGACCGAAATCCAGCTCCCCACTGCCCCCGTCGATCAAGAGTACTGGGTCCTCTACTTCGACGGCTCGTTGATGCGCGCAGGAGCAGGGATCGGACTCGTCTTCGTCTCCCCCATGGGAGTACGCATGAGGTACGCAATCCGACTCCAGTTTCCCGCCTCCAACAACATGGCGGAATACGAAGCGCTCATCAACGGGCTCAAGATCGCCGACGAGTTGGGGATCCGACGTCTCGAGGTCCGAGGCGATTCCCAACTCGTCGTCGACCAAGTCATGAAGGAGTCAAGCTGCCACAGCGATGTCATGGACGCGTACTGCCAAGAGGTACGCAAGCTCGAACACAAGTTTTTCGGTCTTGAGCTCAAGCATGTCCCGAGGCGACAGAACGAAGAAGCCGACTCCCTCGCGAAGATGGCGGCGGGTCGGGACCAGATCCCACCAGGGGTCTTCTCCCACGACCTAAGCCAGCCGTCGATCCGACCCAAAGACCCAAAAGGGGCCGACAACGAGTCGACCCCAGGGGAAGGGGTCGGGTCGACTCCCGCGCCTCCAGGACCCGACGTCATGGAAGTCGATGAAGCATCCACGTCGGGGTCGGGCCCTCCAAACGATTGGAGGACCCCATACCTCGACTGCCTCATCCGAGGGGAACTCCCCACGGACAAGGCGGAAGCCCGACGCATCGCGCGTCGGGCCAAGGCCTTTGTCCTTATCGATGGGGAACTCTACAAAAGAAGCCTCACCAAGATTTTGCAGCGCTGCATCCCAACCGAGCAGGGAAAGCTGCTGCTGCAAGACATCCACGGTGGCATCTGCGGACACCACGCGGCGCACAAGACCTTGGTCGGGAACGCCTTCCGACAAGGATTCTACTGGCCAACAGCTGTCAACGACGCTGCGCATATCGTGCGCACTTGCGAAGGCTGCCAGTTCTACGCCCGGCAGACCCATCTGCCGGCGCAAGCGCTGCAGAACATCCCCGTCACATGGCCGTTCGCGGTCTGGGGACTCGACCTGGTCGGACCGCTCAAAAAAGCACCCGGGGGCTACACCCATCTCTTGGTGGCCGTCGACAAGTTCACCAAATGGATCGAAGCCCGACCGGTGGCAAGGATCCGACCGGAAGAAGCGGTGGAATTCTTCCTCGACATCATTCACCGCTTTGGAGTGCCCAACTCCATCATCACGGATAACGGTACGCAGTTCACAGGAAAGCGATTCCTTAAATTCTGCGACGACTACCATATCCGCGTCGACTGGGCAGCCGTAGCGCACCCCCGGACGAACGGGCAGGTCGAACGCGCAAACGGCATGATCTTGCAGGGATTGAAGCCTCGGATCCACAACCGCCTGAAGCAGTTCAGCGGTCGGTGGGCAGCCGAACTCCCTGCCGTGCTCTGGAGCCTGCGGACGACCCCTAGTCGGGCCACGGGGTTTACCCCCTTCTTCATGGTATACGGCTCCGAAGCTGTCCTACCAACCGACCTCGACTACGGTGCTCCGAGGGTGAAGGCGTACGATGATCAAGGGAACCAGACGTCCCTCGAAGACGCGATGGATCAGCTCGACGAGGCTCGAGACGTGGCGCTCCTCCGATCCGCCAAGTACCAGCAAGCACTACGCCGGTACCATGGAAGGAACGTGCGGGAGCGAGCGTTCAACGTCGGCGACCTCGTTCTTCGTCGCGTCACCAGCAGCCAAGGTCGACACAAGCTGTCGCCACCATGGGAGGGGCCTTACATCGTCGCCAAGGTTCTCCGACCCGGCACCTACAAGCTACAGACCGCGGACGGACAAGAGTTCACCAACGCCTGGAACATCGAACAGCTACGTCGTTTCTATCCCTAAAACTCGTAGCTTGTCTATTTTCCGCACCCCCCGAGCAGCGTCCGACCCCTGCTACACAGGGGTCCAACCACGCTCGGGGGCTCAACACCTGTAAGGTGTGCGCACGTATTCCATGTGCAATACGTGCGCGGCCCGACCCTCGCATGTTTTCAAAAAACTCACGCAAAAACATGTAAGTCAAAGATAGGAAAGCTTGAGATCGAACTGGTCGGACCGCGAAAGTGCTAACGAGCCCACGGGGGCTATAGCCACAACACTCACCAGTCAAGCTAACGATCGATCCTATCCGCGACTTACGTTTTGCACCGAGCCTCGGCCCCCCACCTAACGTTTAAGACTCAGAGAAGATAGGTCGTGGATAGGAGAAACACGAAGTCGAGTCGGTCGGACTGCGAAACGCCTACCGCCTGCGAAAGGCTACGGCAACGTCGCTCACCGGCAAAAACTAAGTGTCGATCCGGTCTACAACCTACGATTCTTTGGGGACACATAAACGGACGAGTGAGGGACAGAGCGCTTTTTCACGCAAGTGATAAGGAAACAGGCCGTCAAGGTCAAAATCACTTGTAATACAAAAACTTGTTTTTACAAGTTGTCCGGGCGCTTCGGCCTCGGACACCCTAAATACATACTAACATCTACTCCTACTCTTCGGGGGCGGGGGTCCGCTCCTGCTCTGGAGCCGGGGGCCTCTCATGCTCCGGGGTCGGGGGGCGATCCTCCTCCTCTATCCTCGCCGCCAGAGCGTGCGCCAAGGGGGCGACTTCATCTTCAATCTCGTCCAGCTCCGCGTCAGTGTACCCGGGCGCGAACCCCTGACTCATTAAGTCCAGCGCGATGCTGGAATAATGAGACCGGGCGATAGCGAACGCCCGGTGCACGCCTCGGCGGAGTGCCTCCCTTGACGCCTCCCGTGCGCGCTCCTCCATCTGCTCCGTGAGCGCTGCACACATCGTCCGACGGTCAGACCACGCTGCCTAAGGAAAAGAAAGCTAAAAAGAGCAAAGGAGAAAGGGTACCACATACCCGCCACCGCCTCTCGAAGCTTCTTCACCGCTGTCCGGGCGTCGGACAGCTCCGCTCCCAGGCCGGCGGCCACGCCCTCGGCCTCCATCCTCGCCTCCCTCTCCTTCCGGAGCACCGCCCGAAGCTCGCCCACCTGCTGGCTCCTCTCCACCGCCACCACGGTGACGGCGTTGCGAGCCTGGTGGGCGGACTCCAGCTCCTCCCTCAAAACGCGGGCCTCCTCCTCCGCCCCCCGGAGTCGGCTGACCGCGGACTCCTCCCGGGTCTGGGCATCGGCCGCCGCGCCGCGAGCAGCGATAAGCTGCCGCTCGAGTGCCTGGCGCCTCCTGAGACCCCCCGAGAGGCGATGTCGGAGTGACGCCGCGATGTTGTCCAACGCGACCATCTCCGAAAGCTCCTCTTGGAGGGCCTGATCTACGGACCCCACCGCGGCGCCCCCCGACGCCGACCCCTCGGCCACGGGGGCCGTTGGCACCACGGCGGCCGCAGGCCCGCTGGTGCCCGCGCCCTCTGGCGCCTCCCGCGGCGCCACCACCATCGCCTCCGCCCACACCGGCTCCGCCGCCGCCACCTCCCGCTCCGCGGGCCGCGCCGCCTCGACGGCCGTCGCCACCGCGCGCGGGGGCTCCATCGCCCTGGCCTCACCGGCCGCCGATGACTCCGCGTCACCGGCCCTTGGCGCACCGGCGGACGGGCGCCGCGCAAGCGCCTTCTTGGGCGCCGTGGCCAACGCCAGGACCATCCCTCCGACCCTGCACAACGAGCGAGCGGCGGTGAGCAGGACACTTAAAGAAAAGAAAGAAAGAATCAAAACTACTTACCCTGTGGCCATTCCCCGACGACGCTTGGGGGTCGGATCCGACTGCCCCTCCGAAGGGCGGGGGCGCTTCTCGCTCGCCCGCGCTGCCGCCGGCTCCCCCGGGGCAGCCGTGGGCGCCGCCCTCCCGCTCGGGGGCGTGCCGGCCGATGGCCCCGCCGGCGTCGGCGTCCTTGGCGCCGCTCCCGCTGTCGCGGACCCCGCGGCGGGCACGGCCGGGGCGCGACTCGGCGTCGCCTCCGACCTCCGAGGCTCAGACCTCGGTGGCTCCTCCTGTGGGCGCGTCGCAGCCGGACCCCGGGGGCCCGACCCCGAGGCCTCCGGCCTCCGAGCCTCGGGCCTCCTCTCTTCCACCAGCGGGCGCGACCCGCTCGACCCCTGAGGTTTCAACCTCGGGGGCTCCAATGTCAGCACTTGGGCCGACGGGCGCGACCCGCTCGGCCCCTGACCCCCTTGACGGGGGCCGACCTCCTCCTCCTCCTCCTCCTCTTCCTCCTCGTCGTCGTCATCGTCGTCATCGCTCTCCTCCTCCTCCGACCCCTGGCGGCGACCGCGCCTCTGGAGCTTCGCCGCCTTCTTCGCCTTCGCGGCGTCCTTCCGCCGCTTCTGCTCCTCGGCGGCGAGGCGGTTCGCCTCCCTGGTCGCGGCGTCCTCGGGGACGGGGATGAGGGATCGGCGGAAGACCAGGCCCTCCTGGCACGCATCGAAATAGTCAATATCGACTCTAGAAAAGAAAAAAGACGATCTACAAGCTAAGGATGGGGAGAACTTACAATTTGGACGCTCCCGGGCCACGGAAGGGCCCGAGGATGGTCGTCCAAGTCGACGTCGGCCTCCTCCGGGAGGAGGGTCTCCTTCAGGCGTTGTTTGAGCTCCGACTCGGAGGGGGGAGCTCCCGCCATCACCGACCCCTCCGCGTCCACGCCGGGCCCCATCTGGTCCAGACGGAGCGGGCGGGCCACCAGCGGAAGGACGCGGCGGGCGTGGTACTCCGCGATGACCCCAGCACCGCGCACGCCCGCCTCCTTCAGCTGCGCGATGGCCGCAAGGAGGCCGTCCAGCATCATCTGCTCCTTCTTCGGAGCACCCCATCTCCAGGACTCCGGCGCCCGCGCGAAGACCCGCCCCGTGAACTCCGGCAGGGGACCGGCGGTATCGTTCTTAAGATAGAACCATTGACCATGCCAGCCCCTGTGGGAGCTCTTCAGCTTCACGGAGACATAGTCGGCAGCGCGGTTGTTGCGGAGGTGGATACCAGCGCACCCGATCGGCGCCGGTCCGTGCTCCGCCTTCACCAGACTGACGGCGAAGAAATGCCGCCAGAGGTCGAAGTGGGGCTCGATCCCCAGGAATCCCTCGCACAACGCCACGAAAAGGGCGACGTGCTGGATCCCGTTGGGGTTGAGGTGCTGCGGCTCGATGTTGTAATAGTGCAGCAGCCCCCGGAGAAATCGGTGCGCGGGGACGCCGAAGCCCCGTTCATGGAACGGCGCGAACGAGACGACGTAGCCATCCGGCGGGGATGGCACCGTCTCGTCGCCCGGGACCTGCCACTCCATCGCCGCCGTGCGCGCGCGGAGAAGGCCGCGCTTCACCAGGCCCTGGAGGCGGTTTCCACGCACGTCGGACCTCAACCACGACGCCATTGCTATCTGACGAGATTGACCGAAGCAGAGGATTCGGGAAGTAGTGAGAATCGGAGACGGCGAAAAGGCTGGGGGGCTAAGCACGCAAGACAGCGGGAACTCGAAGAGGCAAAAGACTTGAGCGAGGACGAACGGAGCCCGTGGTACGTTTATAAGCTCGGCCGAGGCAACGATTCCCGCGACGCTCCCCCTCGAGCAGCGCGCTCCATTCACAACCGCGCCAGGTGAGACAGGTAAACGTCTCGTCACGTTTTATTGCTGACGCCTACAGGCTTCGACAGATCGAGCGCCACCGCGCGCCGGCGGGCGACGCTTCAACTTATCGGGTTGGGCCAGCTCTGGTACCCCCGCGATACCGAGCGACGGTTCGACTTATCGGGCCGGGCCCGCTCAGGTAAGAAAAACACATGGGCTGAAACATGCCCCGACGGCCCAAAGAGTTCGAAGGCTGGCCCAGCGGATGGGTTCGACAGCCGCTCAGGGCATAAACAGAGTGAGGGGTGAAAAGTGATGGGTCCGCTAGCGGCCAGTACCCCCAGGCGGTCGACCGCCCAGGGGCATCACGATTCGCGTTCGAGTCCCGGTCCGATCCGACCCACGGGTATCTCCCCGCAGAGAGGCAACGAGCCCTCAGAAGCCTATCGAACGGCATCTGAGAACCACGTGGGACGGCGACTAGGAATATTGGGGCTAACCGCCAGCCGGTTCGGCTGGGATCCCCCCGAAGGGATCCCGGGGCTCCACTTGAACTTGCCCGTTAGCAGCTCGATGAGCGTCACGCCTCGGCCATCGAGGTAAGGCGTGGCTCGGCTCAACCTCCTCGTCCGGCGGACGGACGCGCTGGAGGCACGATGCAAAGACGAACCGAACCCCCGACCGGTCACTGCGACGAGCAGAGGACTCGGGGACGGAATCGCAAAAAGAGATCCAACGCGGGGTCGCAGAACCTTAAGTCCCAAGGATGAGTTCGCTCTCGCGAACGAAAATTCCTTCTTGCCGACTTAAGCGACGCCTGATCCCGAGAAGGGATCAGACCTCGCTCGGGGGCTACACCTGTAAGGTGCGCGCTCGCGCGCGCCCCTTACAGCATAAATAAGGGATCACCACGATCGCTCTTCCTCCCGACTTAAGCGACGCCCGATCCCAAGAAGGGATCAGACCTCGCTCGGGGGCTACACCTGTAAGGTGCGCGCTCGCACGCGCCCCTTTCCGGTAGAAACGCTTCTACAGCCACCACCGATTAGAGCGACGCCCGACCCCTCTTATGCGGGGGGTCGGACCTCACTCGGGGGCTACTGTTGAGGGTCAATACCGGCGATGACCGGTATTAATGATCCTCCGACTGCTTTACGTATAAAGCACCAAGGGAGGTTACTCCGTCTCGCCCGACCCCGACGTCCGGACGGGAAGTGCCCGACCCCTGAGGTCGGACAAAAGTTCCGCCTCGCCCGACCCGACCTCGAGGGTCGGACGAGGGTTCCGCATCGCCCGACCTCCGGGGTCGGACAAAGGTTCCGCATCGCCCGACCTCCGGGGTCGGACAAAAGTTCCGCATCGCCCGACCTCCGGGGTCGGACAAAAGTTCCGCCTCGCCCGACCCCGACCTCGAGGGGTCGGACGAGGGTCCCGCCTCGCCCGACCTCCGGGGACGGGCAAGACTGGGCGATCCAACCACCCCGGACGGGACGGATGTCCGGGGTCAGTCAAGCCATTAATAAGCTCAAACTCCAGATGGGACGGTGGCGATGACCGCTCCCGGAAGAGTAAATGCGCACAACGAGCATCGTCCACGGGGTGGGCGTCGCCCCAACAGTCCCCTGTCAGAGACTCACCGTCTCGTACGATAGGACGCCCCGGAGCGACGGCCATCACCACGGCGTCATCAAGCCGGCTCCTACAGTGGCGCTTCTCCATACGGATGGGACTCCATCGAGCGACAGCTCGGACCACTCCGTCGACAAGAAGCAACACGGCCACTCCGAAGACGTCATCCACAGCGACCGGCACGGAGTTTGAAGCATCAACAGCGCGGCCTACAGGACATACGGCCATGCCGCCGCCGCCCACTCCCCAGCGCCAACCCTCTGTACGCCCGCCTCCCTCCTTGCAGTATAAAAGGGGGAGGCGGGAGGACGACGGGGGGAGGAAGACTAGTGCAACACACACGATATCTCACCCCACGCCGAACACCTCACAGAGACTTGGGAGCTCATCCCTCTCTCGCCTGTTTGTAACCCCCTACTACAAACTGTCGCGAGTAACACGAGCAGCCTCATCGAACTGGACGTAGGGCACGTTGCCCGAACCAGTATAAATCCTTGTGTCCTCTCGCGAACCATCCGAACCAAAACACGCACTCCACGATACTAATTACTCGTCGGCCACAACGAACGCCGACAAGACCTGGTTTCAATTTTATTTCACAATCAACATTCACTCGGATACTGATTAGAAATTTTTGCTGTCTAATGATGATTGTAAAATAAAATTGTATAGTACTGTGGTTGGTGCATCTGGATGTTGTGGCAATCAGCATGAATGTTGTGGCATCTGTTGTAGCATGAATGTTGCTAAAATGTTGCGCATGCTCTGGATTAATCTGATGTAGGTTGTATAATTCCTTTTGTGTTGCTAAAATGTGATGGTACGTGTATTTCAGTGGAGTATTAGTCTTATTAGGTCATATGTAGTTTATAGATGGCAAAGATAGCAGCAAGGTGGGACACTTGGGTGCACAAGGTGTGGTTAGAGATATGTGCTGAAGAAGTTAGAGCAAATAATAGGCCACAACATTGCCTCAATGCTTTAGGTTATGTGAATCTCATTAAGAAGTTCACTGAGCGCACTTCAAGGCCGTACACCCGTGACCAACACAAGAATAGATGGGATACTTTGAAGAGGATGTATACCCAATGGAAAACACTGAACATAAGAGCATCTGGTTTGGGGAGAGATTCTATGAGTGGATGTATTGCAGCTAGTGACGAGTGGTGGGAAGAGCAAAATTTGGTAAGTAGTGTATATATTCTGTTTGTTGGTTTTATGCACAAATGTTCACTTGTGGTGACATGGTTGTGTATTTTTTTAATTTTTTTTAGGCTATGCCTGGCTGTATAATGTTCAAAACAACGCCACTTGAGCATGAAGAGGAGATGCGGATAATCTTTGAGAGTATAAGTTGCACAAATGAGACCTCGTATGTTCCACGAGGCAAAGCATCCACTGACAATTCACCTTCTCAAGCTGCTGCAATAGGGGGGGGGGGAGATGGAGAAAATAGCAACACACCCTCACCCATACCTGCCAACAACAATAGGGGAAAAATATCTGCTGCAATAGGTGGTTCTGGACCTTCTCCAAATCCGAAAAAGGGAAAGAAGACATATAGAGACGGTCTTATGAAGCGGTTGGTCGATGCATACGAGAGAAAATCAGAGAGCACCAATTTTTCTGCAACATCTACTGTGGTTGATCATGTTAGAGAGGAGATAGCACACCTCATGGATCTGGTAGTAAAATCTGAAGCTCATGAAGGTAGTGATGAGCACTACTATGCTACTCAACTTCTAATGAAAAAGGAGTATCGTGACATGTTTGTCACTCTCAAGACGGATGAAGGAAGAGTTGCATGGCTCAAAAGGGCATGGGAGGATCCGAAGAGGTCTTAGGCCTATTTGCATCGGGTATATGTATCCTTTGAATTTGTTGTTTCATGCACTAGATGAATTTGTTGTTGTTTGCTGGTGAATTCGTGATTGCATCTTTGTACCATGTAAGACGGACTGTTTATTGTATCTGAATTACTTGACCATGTAATAAATTTCATTGGTATTATATTGTTATGTCGAATTTGTTGTGCTGAATTTGTTGTGACGTACTGTTATTCTGAATTTGTTGTGACGTACTGTTATGCTGAATTTGTTGTGACGTACTGTGATGCTGAATTGACGGTTCCATTGATTGCTTTCTAGATGAGCCAAGAGTCAAGTGATGATGATGACGACTTTCTGGTTGCTTATTGTGCATTGGAATTGATGGGAAATGCTGAGTCAAGCACAAAGGAGCCTAGGACTGTACCTGAGCTAACTGGAATTCAGTGGACTGAGATACAACTTGCCCATCCAAACAAGTGTTACGAGACTTTCAGAATGAGAAGGTCAGTTTTTAACAGTCTACATAGCACACTGGTAAATAATTATGACTTGCGATCATCTAGAGAAGTTTGCAGTAAAGAAGCATTGGCTATGTTTCTTTAGACTTTAGGTGCACATCAATCTAACCGGACAGTCAAGAATATCTTTTCCCATTCAACAGAAACTGTTAGTAGGAAGTTTCATGAAGTTTTAGATTCTGTTACCCAGCTAGCTGCCACTATCATCAAACCAAAAGATCCACAATTCACAACAGTGCATCCTAAGCTTCAAGAGGATAGGTTTTGGCCTCATTTTAAAGATTGTATAGGTGCAATTGATGGATCACATATACCCGTAAGTGTCCCATTAAGTGAACAACCTAAATACTTTGGACGACATGGGTATGCTTCCCAAAATATAATGGCAGTTTGTGACTTTAATATGCGGTTCACATTTGTTGTGACCGATTGGCCTAGGTCGGTTCACGACACTCGGATATTAAATGATACTTTGCTATCCTACAAAGATGATTTTCCACACCCTCCCCTAGGAAAGTACTATCTTGTTGATTCTGGGTATCTTAAGAGAGAGGGTTTTCTAGCACCATACAAGGGTCAACGATATCATATTTTTGAATTCCAACATGGTCATTCAGTGGGATTGAAGGAAGTGTTCAACCATGCACATTCATCTCTTAGAAATGTGATTGAGCGTTGCTTTGGAGTTCTAAAAATGAAATGGCGTATATTATTAAACATGCCAAGCTTTTCAATGAAAACGCAAGCAAAAATTATAGTTGCTTGTATGGCTCTTCATAATTTCATTCGGAAAAGTGCCCTAAGTAATGACGACTTTGATAACTATGAGGGTGAGGATCACACTCAAAGCTCTAACAATGACACAAGCATTGCACAAGATGAGTTAACATGGGTGCATTTAGAGATTCTATTGCAACAGCTTTGTTTGAGTAGATGATCATTCTTTCATATGATGGAAATGCAGTATTGTTTTGGATGATGAAAATGTAGTAATCTTTTCGATTATGGAAATGTAGTATTCTTTTGGATAATGAAAATGTACTATTCTTTTGGATGATGAAAATGTAGTATTGTTTTGGATGATGGAAATGTAGTACTCTTTTCGGATCGAAAGGTAGTATTGTTTTGGATGATGAAAATGCAGTATTCTTTTGGACGAAAAAAATTCACCTTCTTTTGGATGCTTAATTTTTTCATTAACAAAAGATCTAATTATATAAATAATTATCATAAAACTTGTCAAACTAAACAGAATATCAATATCTCTGTTTTTAAACGATTAATTAAGGTACAACTGATCTCAGAGGCATAACATATATTGTACACTCATTACTGACAATCTATATCAAAATAATCAGGTTGCCAAACACTCAACTTTTTTTCAGTGCAAATTCTTTTAGCAGCTGCTTCTACAATAGCAGGCTTTTAAAATAATCTCTAAAAAAAAAGCTGTGCCAAACAGGGCCATTATTTCTTCCTCTCACCTCACCTGTGGCATGCGTACACAAACACAACATTTTCTGACTTTGTAAAGGTACGAGTACCATGCAAAACGTAACTATGCATATCATTACCCCTTTTATTACTTTCTTGATTGATGATTACTGTAACTCCAAAGCCTGTGCTACAGTGCAGTTGAATCCTGTTTGAATCACCTAGGGATAGTGGGAATGGGATAAAAAAAATCTCTTAAGAAGCCAAACAGTGGAGATTCTAGAAGAGATAAAAAAAAAAAATCTCTAGCCCAAAATCTCACGATTCTAGAATCCATGGACATGAAGCTATTTGGGGATTTTTTATTCAAATGATCTAAAATCTAACAATAAAATCTCATGATCCAAACATTTAGATTTTTAGTTTCTAAAACCTAGGATAATATAATCCAAAATCTCTATCTCGTGGACTCCAAATGCACCCCTAGTCACTGCCTCACTGGTTGTTAAAGCATACTACTGCTACCTAGCGTACCTTTTTTTTTTTTTTGAGGGACTACTGAAAACGGCCACTGCGTATGAATGTTACTCCTACTAGTAACTGTTTTTGTTTACCCACATCACGAAATTAACCGCGCGCTCCCCTGCTGCTTGGGCGCGCAATCTTTTGCCGGGATGCTCCTATCTGCGCTGTCGATCGGGACAGCACACGGCTAGCTGCAATATCTTTTTCCTTCTGCAGTATACTGTATTTACCCGCTGTAAATGGTTGCTCTGCAGTGCTCAGCAATAATCATACGGGTTTTCAGGACTCAGGTTTGACTGATGATGAGCTGCTCTGTGCTCTGCTCAGCCGCGGAAGCAATCGATTCGCGCTGCTGCCTGCGACTGACAGAAATTTCTCATTCGCACACACCTTGTTCAGGATTACTACGCTCTCTTTATTTTGGAGTACTAGTATACACGACTAGTACTGGTACTTGTTTTACAGGAAAAGAACTTATTTCATTCGTTTTCATATCGATAGACAACAATCTTAATTAAAAAATACACTAAAATTTATTTGCGTTTGAATCAACAATCTTAATTAAAAAAATAAATTAAAATTTATTAGCATTATTCAAACGATAATAATTCAAAAACGGAGGATATACATAACACCACCTATCAGGAAGTAGTAGTACTAAATTTAGTAATGACGGATTGAACGAATGCCACAAGCATAGAACTATCTTTTGTGGATAAATGTGCTATAGAACGTAGACCTGAAGAGAGATTTAAGGGTAATTAAATAGTGTTTCAAATATTTTAACTAATAAAATAAATTATAATAAAATATATGGTATTTATCATATATTTTGGAAAATACAATAAATGATTAGAGATAAATGATAGTAAATAAAATCAAGCCGACGATGATTTCAAATATTTATGGAAGGTGCAGTAGTACTACGATCGTAACACTGTCTCAATGATGCACTTTGAAAAGAAGCCTCACATCCATCAATCACCTTTATCTACCTTTTTATCATCATCTTTTAATTGCCACCTTTTTCTCTTTAGTACTACTACTGTCCTACTTACATCATGTTAGAATAAATAAATAGATAGATAGATAGATGCACCTTGGGGCCTGGGGTGGTCCATGGCCATGGGTTACCCTAAAAACTTAGCGCTCTGATCCATCGACGACGACAGACCGTTTCTGCTCGCGCGGAAAGGAATGGTCACGATCGATCCCGTCGGACCCGGTTCTCGTGGTCATCCTTGCATGGCTTTTACGTACCACGCAGCCCACGCATGTAGACGCGAAAGCTTTAAAGTTAGTGCCGGTCGAGAGAGAGGACAAACCAGGAGTCTAGCTATCTTTGAGATTCGGTACGTACACGTGCGCATGATGCAAGCTTTTTGAGCCGCTAGACGTGGAGCTGCATCGGACGACACACGTACGGCTGGACACTGCGTGGGCACAGGACAAGGGAGAGAGAGAGAGAAAGGGGACGAAAGGATGTCAGCACTCTTCCTGTCCTTTTTAAACACCGTTAGCTATTTCGCCTACGTACATCACTATCTATACAATGAAAAAGAGAGCAAATAAGGAATGCAGAATGAGATAGGATACAATGCGGCAGTACCCAAAGAAGAAAGTATTAGTAATTAATATATATATATATATATATATGTCTGCATTAATTGAACAAAACAATTTTGGTCCATGCATGAACTATATAAAGTCTTATAAATATTCAGCCTAATCCAGTAGTACTATATGTTGGTCAGTTCATGAAACTCAATACTACTGCAGTTCTCTTTTTAAGATTAGGGCTAGTACTGAACAACAATCTAGGTCATAAACATAAGGATAGGGGCGCCAAAACTGTGCCTTTATTAGTCTTAATAGTTGCTTCCATGTAGAGGTGAAGTGCTTCCTTGATCACACGAGGTAGTCCATGATCATCTTTGTCTTTTTGTTTTCAATAAGTCTGAAAATGAACAAAGACATGAACGGCGAAATTACGTAGGTCCTTCTGTAGGTTTCATCATGTGGTAGCTGCAAAAAAACCTGCACAAGTGATAATTGGTTGTAATATCATTGAGGTATAGAATGAGAAAAAGATCTCTCCCTGTTCTATATGCCATCAGTGCATATGCACATAATACAGTAAGTCCACTGAACTGTAGTTCCTTCTTCTTCTTGACCACCCATGTTGCGTATGGGTTGGAGGCTCACAAATACAGTAATGTGTTTGTACTACATGAGAAGTTACTACTAATGCAGCCATATCAGAAGAAAGTAAATATTTTTTGGTGGACTAATTGGGGGGGGGGGGGGGGGACATCGCCCCCCTTAACCATTAATTAGTAAATTTCAGCACAAAAAAGAATCTTCATCAAGGTTGTAGATACCACAACCCACATCATGTAACCTATCGAGTAACATGAACAATATGTAGCCATTTATGCACAAACGGACATGTCCTAAAATGGGCAACTGACCTTATATTGTAAAAGCGTTGACTAAGGTTTTAATTGAATCAATATAATCTTGACTAGTGAGTAATCAACACTTCTCACACACTTTTTTGAAACATTTGATGCCGTTTATTTTTTTTTATTCAACTGTTCACATAGTTTTCTATATAAGAAAAGTATTAAACAATCTACAAAATAAATCTACCAAAAATGTATATGTGAAGTTCTTTGCAAAAAAAAAAAGTGTATACATGAAGTTAATACAATAGTATATCTCTTTCAGATTATTATGTATTAGATGCAACGAGATAATTTTTTTGAAAAAAAAACATTTTGGAGCTCTAGTGTGATGTAGCATAAATTTCAGAATTAGGTAAGGTACTTAAGCTAATAATTTTCATGCTTATTGTTTGCTACAACAAACGCCACGGTTTTACTCTCCTATAACCAATTTTGTCAAAAAGTTGAGATGAATTATAGTCATATTATTTATGGTATGAGCATCATTTATCTTTACCTCACGGAATACAATACAGTCAAATTAATGAATTAAAATATTATTTAATATGCCATAAAAACTGGAATGAAATATTCTGTTGTGCAACAGCTCATCTATGCAAAATAGAGTCTTAAGCACAGTTTACTCACAAAATAACTAATTAGAATAAAGTGCAGTGTCTTCTAGTAAAAACACATTTTAGCAAGATTGAATGATGACTATAATAGTAAATTTTGCCTTTCAAAAATATAAACGGTCACACCTGGAGCAGGTCAATCCTCGTGGGGGGCAGTCTGTGCCGTTGGAAAATACAGTAAAAGTGTTGCGGTCTCCTCTTTTTGCTGTCGACTTCCGTCTGGCGCTATTAGCTAGTAGCTGATGAATTTCTCCTCTTCTAATTTTGTCTCGGAAGATTGATTGGAGGATCTTTGGTTGGTTTTAATTAATATCACAATGTTTCTCTGCCGTGGCAAGATGTCCGGGACTTCTGACCATTCAATTGCAAAACAAATCATTGAGCAGAGTGGCTTAAGTGTACCTTTTTTTTTTTTCTGAATTTGAGTACTTGCCAAACAAGTTTGCATCAATATACAGTAGTACGTAACAATTTTAATAGTAAAAAAAAAACCAACTTTTGGTGGCCCATTTTATATCTGCCACTCTCCTATATTAGGCCCAACTAATCTCACCAGCCCAGCAGCCAACCAACCCATACCCGAACCCGGCGGCACCGCAGCTTCGTGTCGGGCGCCGGTCAGGCAGGCGCGAACCGGCTCCCGCCGCAACGGTCAACTCGACGCGGGTTCGTTCCTGACCCACACGTCATCCGCAGAGAGCTCCGACCCGAGCCGCTGCTGTTGCCATGCGTGCAGCCTACCTCCTCCGTTAATTTCTGCCCAGAGTTCTTACAGTAAACATCAAGGATCTCTGTTAACTTCTCTGCATTCTTCTTATTGGCATCCGTTTAAATCAATGAATCATCAGCAAAGAGGAGGGGTGCTACCGGTGGAGCATCACGACATATATTAAAAGTACTGGTTCAGTTCAGACAACAACAAACATATTTTTGCGTATGCATGCTCTGGTATTTAAGCTCATTTGTGTGCACATATACTTGATCCAAACAGTATGAGAACTTCACAGATTTAATGATGTGTCATATTATCCTAGCACAAACTTATTTGTATCTTCAAGACTCAGTTTTGCGCTTGAAACTTATAAGAATTGCTTACTTTCTTTTCATACATCGTGGATATGGAGCCTACAAGCTAAAACAATGCAATCTACAGAGTGATAATGGCACCTCCATTCTATTGTTTATTGATGTCCATTAGTACAAATTTGTGCCGATGGACGCTGTCGAGGGTTAGTATCAGAGGCGATCACTAATGTCCCGAGTCTTAACAGTGCAAAGGTAACATAATAATCTCCGCCTCGCCCGACCCCTGTGCTGTAGAGGCACTCGACAGGCCGGGACCACGGGCGATCTCCGCCTTGCCTGACCCCCTCGAATAGGGGTCGGATCCCCCACAGCTCAGCCGGTGCGCTCGACCTCCTCGCGTCGGGGTCGGGAGACCGCACGAGGCTCCGCCTCGCCCGACCCCGGGGTCGGACGAACCGGCTACCATACCGCAGGTAGGCAGGACGGTGACGGTTGGTCTGCACTCCCACGTCCGCGGACAGGAAAGTATAATGATTACCCGAGCAAGTGGACAGTAAATACACACGACGTGCGCCGGCCGAAGGACTGTCACTGTTGCTATAGCTCCTGTCAGAAGCCCACTCTCCTACTAGGACGGGACACTTTTGAGCGACGGCTCGACGGTAACAGGGGCAAGGACGCTGGCGCCACTCCGACCGACCCCGCCGAAAGTCATTCCCCCATACGACGGGACAATCTGGATTGATGGACACTCCCAGCACCGCCAGATCGAACGGACACCGCCACGCCGGTGACGCCGTCCACAGCGGCGAAGCCCAACTTGAGGCGTACGGCCACGACCACCACCCCGGTATGTAACTCGGGACTTACCTCTTGTGGTATAAAAGGGGAGACCGGGGACGAACAAGAGAAGAAAAAACAGACATCGAACACTCCATCACGCACTTTCATCCAGAGACTTGGGAAGCCGCCCCTCTCTTGCCCGTTGTAACTCCCTACTACAAACAAGCGCAAATAACACGAGCAGCTCGAGACTGGACGTAGGGCAAAATCGTCTGAACTAGTATAAATCCTTGTGTCCTCTTGTAAATCATCCGAATCTCAAAACGCACATCCGACGATAGTCACTCGTCGGTGGTAATGAACACCGACAGACGCCAATAAATAAAGATTGAGTAGTGTTCCTGCAGCAGTATGCCATATATTAGCGGCCATGTGCAAGCATTGTTGTTTAATTGCTCTGTTAGATGGATGTTACGACGTGAAGAAAAATAAACGTTTATGATTTGAGATCTGTACTAGGTTGATTTAGTTGGATACAAAACGTAATACTCCGGTGTGATCAATATGCATTTATAGATAGTTACTACCTCAGTTTTTTAATTGTTTATATTTTTTAATATAAATTTGTACTAAAAAACATCATAATAAAAAAACAGAGGTAGTAGTTGTTAATTGTGATTCATCGTGTATTTCTTCCTTCAGCTTAATGTAAACAGCGAAATAACGAAAGTTGTACATAACAAGATGATCTATCACTGTTTCAAATTTGTAATTTTTTTAATGAATCTAAGTGTTGTTTTTAGTCTAGAGAAGTATTTTTATCATCCAAAAACAACACTTAAATTCATTCAAAAAATTGTGAATTTTAAAATCACTAGCTTGTAGAAAAATATTCGAGAAGTCATATTAGTAAAGAACGAAGGGTAAAATAGTCATTTCATAGATAAAAATTGGATTTCAATGGATGCGGCGTCTTGGACAAATACTACAAAATTTAAATATCTCTTTGACAAATTGAAATTTTTAGATGTCCTTTAGATGAACCGTGAAATGTGAGTGTCTCTCTGATGAGGACATCGCACCCATGGATACACACAATCATTCTTCCGCTACTGATATTGAAGGTCCAATTACTAGAGCTCGTGCACGACAATTGAATCAACAGGTGAGCTTGTTCTTAATTACGAGTTTATATGCTACTATAGAGAATAGATTGCTACCTAATGATTATATTGTGATTAGGAACCATGGAGAGGACAGAGGAGGGCCTGGAGAACAGCTAGGAGTCGGCCAAGGACGTGCAAACCAAGTCGGAGGCCCAACCCACGTCTACGTCGAGTCCAACTCGGAGTCCAGGAGCAGCCTGCATTAAAACGGACGCCCAGGTCGCATACGACCTCCGTTTTTGACGAACTACATATGGATGGAAAGAGGACGAGACCACCTTTCCAATGGGACCGGTCCCATGTCCAAATTCCTTCGGAGTCAACAGGAATAGTCGAAACAATGGACAGTCCAGAATCTGTCAGGGTGCTGCGACACCGTTTTTGGGCCGGATCGGCTTTGTATCGTGTTGAGCCCAATAGGGGCGCGTCCAGTAGGGATGTCGACGTCCCTCTGCCTTTATTTACAGCCGCCACCCCATGTTTAGGGTTCGGGTTTTGCTTAGATAATTTCTGTCAAGAACAGAGTCGCCGTACAACGGTTTGTGAGACCCCAACTTCGTGAGATTCAATTCAGATTTGCAATTTGGTTGTTTTCTCTCTCGTTCTTGCTTGTGTTTTCGATTCGCAGGCAAGGATAGCCTTCTCGGCGAGGTCACTCGTGTTCATCGCGAGTGATAACCATAGAGGACGTGGTGCTGCGATTGCGGGGTTCGGAACGTGCCGTTCGGAAGCCGGATCGATTTGTGTCGCGACCTCGCCCAAATCGTAGTTATCAGAACCTGTAGGAAGATCGGGATCCCCGTTCCCATCAAGTGGTAATCAGAGCTTCAGGTGTTCCCTCAGGTTCGCCTTTGTTTTTACTAGATTTGTTTTGTCGATCATCCTAGAGTCCATAAAAAGCCAAAAAAATTATAGTTGTAGATTACATCCTGTCCAAGACCGTGTTTAGCCTTTGCATATTTCAATTCAGAGTCCGTAGTGTTGAATTCGTGTCCTTAGTCGTGTTTTGTTGCTGGTTTAGATCGTGTTTTATTTCGGTTTGTCTTGCTTCCGCCATCCTTGTTAAAAAAAAAAAAATAGTCAAAAAAAATCCCACCCGTCCCACCCTTGATTTCATCCTTGTTGCGTGCTCTGTTTAATCTTCCGCATCATAGTCGATCACCCAGCATCATCATTCCTTGCTGCATACCAGGGAAGTTTGTGACCCTGTGTCTTTCCGTGATCGGTGTTGGGAGGATAGGGTATGCCCTAACCACCACCGACCTATCTGCCGAAGTGTGCCTTGTGCAAACCCTGACTTGAGATACCTTCAGTAAAACGGGCATAACTTTTCGCTCGGTACTCTGTTTGAGCTGAAATTTTTACAGTAGATTCGTGACAAGTTTTGGACCACATCCCAAACCGACAAAGTCGGTTTGGCGTTGTCAAAAAAATTAAAAAAAATCAGGAAGAAAAAGAAAAAAATCGTTTAAGTTGTTTGAGGGTTTTTCAAGAACGTTCCTGAATTTCCCTAGACCACACTACACCTCTGTTTCAGGTGAAATTTTGTGTGCTTCTATCCTTTGTGCTTCTTGTTCAGTGGTAAAAAATTCAAAAAAAGATAAGATTGTTCAGTGCTCCTTTGTGCTTCTGTCCTTTGACTATTGATCTTTGTTGCTGTTTTCCTACATCATATCTTTGTCCACGTACCATAACTGTATAGGACACCTCTGACCGGCAACTAGGACCAATACTTTGGACACTTATTCAGTATTACTATCTGTTTTTGATTTATGTTCCACTGACAAATCATATTGCCTTCCAAGCTCCACATAATCTTCTGAACCGGCCCTGCTTCTTGACCCTCGTAATCGCCGGATCACTTCTTCCAGGTATCTTTGCCTTGTGTTCGACACTTGTAAGAACTTGGTTTGAAACTTCCTTTTGCTGTCAAGGAGTGCCCCCACCTTAACATAACCTAGTAGTTGATAGGGATAACCTTTACTGTTTCCTTCTTTGTTTTTTTTGTTTCTCTCATCATGGCAGGTTCCCAACATTCGTCAGGTTCTAAAGAGCCTAAGAGTCCCGCAGACTTTAATGAGTGCGTCAGTCAAGGTCAAATGCAGGAGGCAATGAACAAGGCGCTTGAGACGATCGATGAGAAGATCGCCGAGGCTGTGAGGACGAACATCACGCAGCTGAACATCGCCCCAGCTCTGCAGGACCTCACCACTCAGTTGGCTGCGATTTCTACACGACTAGGTGCCTTGGAGGGGCGTGCACCTGCCGGCAACAACAACGACGACGATGACGACGTTGTCTTTGATGCCGATGGCAACATTGATGAGCGTGCAACTCGGGATGCACGACTTCGACGGCGTCTTCGCCATAATCGTCGAGGTATGGGAGGACACAACAACAACAACTACGACCAGCATCGTCCTCATGATGATCCGTTTGCTAAGGTAAAATTTTCCATACCTTCCTTTGCTGGTTTATATGATGCTGAAACATACCTTGATTGGGAGATGACGGTCGAGCAAAAATTTAGTTCCCACCTTGTTCCTGAGCAACATAGAGTTCGACAAGCTACTAGTGAGTTTAAGGACTTTGCTATTATTTGGTGGACTGGTCTAGCTGCTGTAGGACAACTACCTGACACTTGGGATGAATTGAAAACAGCTATGCGCGATCGTTTTGTTCCTCCTTCTTTTCAGCGAGACATGCGTCTCAAATTGCAGCGCTTAGATCAAGGTAGCAATTCGGTACAGGATTACTATGCTGAGTTGCAAAAAGGCATGATGCGTTGTGGGGTAGTTGAGGACATGGAGGATAAAGTGGCTCGTTTCTATGGGGGGTTGAGGCGTGATATTCAGGATATTGTTGATTATAAACGCTTTAACACTGTCAACGAGTTGTTCCATGTTGCTATGCTTGCAGAAAAAGAATTGCAGGGACGACAGGAACCGACAAGGGCACGAAGTGGCCGTCCCATGCCACACAGTACGACGACAAATACGGGAGCGCCACGTACTTCTTCAAGCTATCGTGTACCTCCTCCACCAGCAAGCAAGCGATCCTCCACTGCGGCACTACCTCCTTCGACACGCCCTGCAGATTCTTCTAAATCTTCCGTGCAGGGTCCAGTGAAGAGTTCTGCTTCCACTACATCCACGGGCCGCACGACTGAGATTCAGTGCCATCGATGCCTTGGACTTGGGCATATGCAGCGCGACTGCCCAAGCAAACGAGCGTACATCGCCACTGATGATGGAGGCTATGTGAGCACATCCGACGTTGAAGACAATGAGGAGGATGACGCTCCATCTCCGGACGACAGCGTTGTCCTTGCCAACCACGACGCCTCCGTGTACCACTCCATCGTTGTTCAGCGCGTCCTCCATGCGCAGGTGAGTGAACCTGATCAGATTCAACGCCATAACTTGTTTCAGATTGAGTTCGTGATCAAGAATAGGCGAGCACGTGTGATCATTGACGGGGGCAGCTGCAACAACTTGGTAAGTTCAGATTTGGTCAAGAAGCTAGGCTTGACCACTCGTCCACATCCACATCCATACCATATTCAATGGTTGAATGATTCGGGGAAAGCTAAGGTAACACAGTCTTGTCGAGTCCCTTTCTCCCTTGGTACTTATAGTGATTCTGTGGATTGTGATGTTGTTCCTATGCAAGCATGCTCTCTTTTATTGGGTCGTCCTTGGGAACATGATAATGATGCTTTGCACCATGGTCGTAGTAACAAGTATACTTTTATGCACAAAGGAAAGAAAATTACTTTGTTACCTATGACGCCTACTGAAATTATTGAATCTGATAGGGAGAGGGCTGCTACGGCTAAACAACCACCTCATGTTAAATCTGAAATTCAGCAAGAAATAACTTTAAAAGCTCCTGTCATGCTTGCTACAAAATCTGACCTTGCTGAAATTTATGATGGTACTACTATATGCTATGCTTTGTTGTGTAAGGATGCTTTGTTTTCAATGGATGATTTGCCTTGCACATTGCCACCTGCGGTTACTAACCTTTTGCAGGAGTTTCGAGATGTTTTCCCTGCTGAGCTACCTCCAGGCCTTCCACCCATTCGAGGGATTGAGCACCAGATTGACCTGATTCCTGGTGCAAGCTTGCCCAACCGTGCGGCGTACAGAACCAACCCCGAGGAGACTAAGGAAATTCAGCGCCAAGTCCAAGACCTTTTGGACCGCGGGTACGTACGTGAGAGCCTTAGTCCTTGTGCTGTTCCTGTGCTTTTGGTTCCTAAGAAAGATGGTTCATGGCGCATGTGTGTAGATTGTAGAGCCATCAACAATATTACTATTCGGTATCGTCACCCTATTCCTAGGCTAGACGACATGCTTGATGAGTTGTGTGGTGCTATAATTTTCACAAAAATTGACTTGCGTAGTGGTTACCACCAAATTAGAATGAAACTTGGTGATGAATGGAAAACTGCTTTTAAAACTAAGTTCGGTTTGTATGAGTGGTTAGTCATGCCTTTTGGTTTAACTAATGCACCTAGTACTTTCATGAGATTGATGAACGAAGTTTTACGTCCATTCATTGGTAAATTTGTGGTGGTTTACTTTGATGATATCTTGATTTATAGCAAGTCTATGGCTGAGCATATGGATCATTTGCGTGCTGTTTTTATTGCATTACGTGATGCACGTTTGTTTGGTAACCTCGACAAGTGCACCTTTTGCACAGATCGAGTATCTTTTCTTGGCTATGTTGTGACTCCACAGGGCATTGAAGTTGATAAGGCTAAGGTGGAGGCGATTCAGAGCTGGCCTACACCCACAACGGTGACACAAGTGCGGAGTTTTCTTGGCTTAGCGGGATTTTATCGCCGTTTTGTCAAGGAATTCAGTACTATTGCTGCACCGTTGATCGAGTTGACAAAGAAGGCCGTTGCTTTCCATTGGGGGCCAACACAAGAGGAGTCCTTCACACTTTTGAAGGACAAGCTTACACACGCACCGTTGCTCCAACTTCCAGATTTTGGTAAGACTTTTGAGCTCGAATGTGATGCTAGTGGAATTGGAATTGGTGGTGTTTTGATGCAAGAAGGTAAACCTGTTGCCTACTTTAGTGAGAAATTAAATGGCCCTGCTCTTAATTACTCCACGTATGATAAAGAATTGTATGCTCTTTTTCGTTCTTTAGAATCGTGGCAACATTATTTATGGCCTAAAGAATTTGTCATTCATTCTGATCATGAGTCACTTAAGCATCTTCGTAGTCAAACAAATTTGAATCGTAGACATGCTAAGTGGGTTGAATTTATTGAATCTTTCTCTTATGTCATCAAACACAAAAAGGGGAAGGATAATGTTATTGCTGATGCTTTGTCTAGGCGCTACACCTTGCTGTCCCAACTTGATTGTCGCATTTTTGGCCTCGAATCCATTAAAGAACAATATGCTTTAGATGCTGATTTTAAAGATGTTTTGTTGCATTGTCGTGAGGGCCGTGCATGGAATAAATATGTGTTGAAAGATGGGTTTTTGTTTAGAGCTAACCGCCTATGCATTCCAGTTGGAGCCGTTCGTCTTTTGTTGTTGCAGGAGGCGCATGGAGGCGGTTTGATGGGACACTTTGGAGCGAAGAAGACGGAGGATGTTTTGGCCACGCATTTCTTTTGGCCAAAATTGAGACGAGACGTCGAGCGCTTTGTGGCTCGCTGCACGACATGTCAAAAAGCTAAGTCTCGTTTGAATCCACATGGTTTATACATGCCTCTTCCTGTTCCTTCGATTCCTTGGGCGGATATTTCTATGGACTTTGTTTTAGGACTGCCTAGGACTAAGAGGGGGAGGGATAGCGTTTTTGTTGTTGTGGATCGCTTTTCTAAGATGGCACACTTTATACCATGTCATAAAACCGATGATGCTTCTCATATTGCTGACCTCTTTTTCAAAGAGATAGTTCGTTTGCATGGTATGCCTTCTACTATTGTTTCAGATCGTGATGCGAAGTTCTTGAGTCACTTTTGGCGCACTTTGTGGAACAAGTTGGGTACCAAACTCCTATTTTCTACAACTTGTCACCCACAAACAGATGGCCAAACGGAGGTGGTGAATCGTACCTTGTCCACAATGTTGAGAGCTGTTTTGAAGAACAATTTGACGATGTGGGAGGAGTGTTTGCCGCATGTTGAGTTCGCCTACAATCGAGCGGAACACTCTACTACCAAGGTAAGTCCCTTCCAGGTAGTGTATGGTTTCAACCCTCGTGCTCCAATTGATATTTTGCCTTTGCCTACTAGTGAGAGAGTTAATAATGATGCTAAGGAGCGTGCTGATTTTATTCTAAAGTTACATGCTCAAACTAAAGAAAACATTGAAAAAATGAATGAAAAATATAGGATTGCTGGTAGCAAAGGTAGAAAAGAACTAAAACTTGAACCAGGCGATTTTGTTTGGTTGCATTTGAGAAAAGATAGATTTCCTGAATTGAGAAAGTCTAAATTGATGCAACGAGCTGCTGGTCCTTTTAAGATTTTAGAGAAGATAAATGATAATGCATATGTGCTTGAGTTGCCTCCCGAGTTCGGGGTTAGTCCCTCCTTTAACATTTCAGATTTACGGCCATACTTGGGAGAAGAAGATGAGCTTGAGTTGGGGACAACTCCGCTTCAAGAGGGGGAGGATGATGAGGACATCGCACCCATGGATACACACAATCATTCTTCCGCTACTGATATTGAAGGTCCAATTACTAGAGCTCGTGCACGACAATTGAATCAACAGGTGAGCTTGTTCTTAATTACGAGTTTATATGCTACTATAGAGAATAGATTGCTACCTAATGATTATATTGTGATTAGGAACCATGGAGAGGACAGAGGAGGGCCTGGAGAACAGCTAGGAGTCGGCCAAGGACGTGCAAACCAAGTCGGAGGCCCAACCCACGTCGACGTCGAGTCCAACTCGGAGTCCAGGAGCAGCCTGCATTAAAACGGACGCCCAGGTCGCATACGACCTCCGTTTTTGACGAACTACATATGGATGGAAAGAGGACGAGACCACCTTTCCAATGGGACCGGTCCCATGTCCAAATTCCTTCGGAGTCAACAGGAATAGTCGAAACAATGGACAGTCCAGAATCTGTCAGGGTGCTGCGACACCGTTTTTGGGCCGGATCGGCTTTGTATCGTGTTGAGCCCAATAGGGGCGCGTCCAGTAGGGATGTCGACGTCCCTCTGCCTTTATTTACAGCCGCCACCCCATGTTTAGGGTTCGGGTTTTGCTTAGATAATTTCTGTCAAGAACAGAGTCGCCGTACAACGGTTTGTGAGACCCAACTTCGTGAGATTCAATTCAGATTTGCAATTTGGTTGTTTTCTCTCTCGTTCTTGCTTGTGTTTTCGATTCGCAGGCAAGGATAGCCTTCTCGGCGAGGTCACTCGTGTTCATCGCGAGTGATAACCATAGAGGACGTGGTGCTGCGATTGCGGGGTTCGGAACGTGCCGTTCGGAAGCCGGATCGATTTGTGTCGCGACCTCGCCCAAATCGTAGTTATCAGAACCTGTAGGAAGATCGGGATCCCCGTTCCCATCACTCTCAAACAATTTTACCTTATTGTTTTTAGAAAAGGTAGAAATCAAAATTTTGCAAACGATATCTATTTGGGAATTGGAGAGGCTGCGTATATAGCTATTTCAATTTCTAGTTTATTATTAAGTTATTACCAAATAAGCAGATTTATTCACTAGAAAGATTATACTTCCTTTCCAAAGATAGCACAGGTATATATATATATATATATATATATATATATATATATATATATATATATATATATATATATGTATGTATGTATGTATATTTGTCATTTACAATTTGGTTTGTGGCACCAACAACGACTTGCAATAGGAAATTTATCAACGACACAATTTCCATTATCATAGTTTTCCGGAATGCACTCTACTTTGAACAAGTGATTCTTGGTCCACCATGGAAAGCAAGACACTTCCTTATCTGCAAGGACCCAGCAATCTATAATCGGTTCCGTTCTCCATATAGACGCGCCGGTGTGGGGAAGAGTACTTGATGTAAGGATCAACAATATCAGAATCATGGAGCACATCGCTTGCTTCTGGGTTGCATCTAAATCGACTGGGGAAGTTAGAGGATTTTCTCCCCTGGCATTCTTTGTCAGTGAACTTGTATACAGTTTGGTTCTTTGATTTTCACCTCACACTTGCTTGGTTCTGGGTCCACCCTTTATAGTGCAGCGAACGAAGTATTACTTTTTTTGCAAAGGAAAATACCTACTTCTCTGTTTTTATTTACGTGACGTTCAGACAAGAGATTTAGTTCGATTTTAAACTCAAATCTTTATTCTAATGATAGGTAAATAAAAATAGAGGGAGTAAATTTTTATTATATTAGTTTATTCAATACCAAGACGGCAAGGGAAGTATCATTATCTTGATTAGTATATATAAAATAGAATACTAAGGGCAGTTCCAAAAGCTATTTCCAATAGCTATATCCCTATCTCTCCAATACCATAATTATAAGTCAATGCGGACTCATATTTTCCCCTATTTATATGTAAATATGAGAAAGATTTAAGAAGTTTTCAAAAATTAGAATCGAAATGTGGGAAGCAAGATGAATATATATCGAGGATAAATATGAACAGCTATGAAGAGACTAATAAGTTAATTTAGGACGCCTTTTTAAATAGTTCTTGGAGATACTGTTATATCTTGACGTGCTATCCTTATATCCTTGGAGGAGGAAAAAAGAATGGAAAATTAATCATGCAAATACTACAGCAAAGGAAGGACATAAATTATTTAAAAATGATACATACCATTACAAAAAATTATAATATAGCATGTCATTAATGTCTTAGTGACAGATGAGATCCACCTATGTTACTGACAGTGACGAGTACCATATTACACGATTTTACAATGACATATGATAATACTAAGTAAACCCTATTAATAGGCATGATAAAAAAAATGAACATGCGGCGTTCGTTGGAGAGGTGCTGCACGGAGAGCGTGGTGGAGCACCGGGTTAGCCACTTGGCCCAAAAACGAAGTGCTCTGATCCATTGACGACGGACCGCGTTTCAGTGGTGAATTATAATGGCGATGAAATGTTTTGTCACTGTTTAACGGTGTTAGTGTTGAAAAATTTATCTGTTTTAAAAAAGGAGTGGCAAAAAAAAAAATTATCTGTCACTATTTTACTATTCTATTCTAACTTTGTTTCAGAAAATTGATTGGATGATCTAACTTTGATTGGTTTCATATATCACAATGTTTCGCTGCCGTGGCAAAAAGCCTGGGACTGCTGAAAGTGCAGTTGAGAAAACACTTCATTGAGCAGAATGGCTTAAGTGTACTATCTTTTTCTGAATTTGAGTACCCGACAAACAAGTTTGCTTCCAGTATATTTGTATATACTATACCTAACAATTTTCTACTGTCCCCTGAAAAAAAAAAAGAAATGTCAACTTTTTAATGGCCCAATTTTACCCGAGTTTCACCAGCCCAGCAGCCCATACCCGAACCCGGCGGCACCGATGCTTCGTGTTGGGCGCCGGTCAGGCAGGCGCGAGCGCGAACCAGCTCCCGCCGCAACGGTCACCTCGACGCTGGCTGGGTTCGTCCCTGACCCACACGTCATGCACAGAGAGCTCCGAGCCGAGCCGCTGCTGTTGTCATGCGCGCAGCCTACCTCCTCCTCGCTTCGTCCTCCTCCGCTCTTCTTTCTCCGCCACCTCAAAAACCATTTTTTTTTTCCAGCGCGAAAAACCAGAGGAGAGAGAAAAAATCGCACCCAGGGGGAAAAAGCGAGGACGAAACCCTAGCCGCGGGCGGATTCCGCCGCGCATTGCCGCGCGCGGCTCGCGCCGGGGCGTACTCGCGGTCGGTGGCGCGCGGGCCCGGCCGCCGCCGGCGCTCTTGATTGGTCGCCATTGGCAGTGGCGTCTGGGGCCGCGTGCACGTGCGATCGCGGGTGGCGCAGGACGTGTGGGGTGGCTGTTGTGTCGTCCGGCGCCGGCGGTATCTTGGGTTTGGCTTGGGGTAGGCCGCCGGAGACGGCGGCGACAAGGAGATGGCGCTGTTCCGGAGGCTCTTCTACCGGAAGCCACCGGATCGGCTCCTCGAGATCGCCGACCGCGTCTACGGTAACCCTGCTCCTCCTTCCTTGCAATCTTGCTTCAGAATACGGAATTTGCGTGCCTGGCTCCATAATTGAGTTAGGGGGGCGATTTTGGAGCCTGCAATTGGTCGTTCTGTTGAATTTAGCATTACCATTGAAGCTGCATTTCACGATTTCGCTCAATGTGGGAACAAATTTTGCTCGCTAAAATGGCAGTGCCCCAGCCTGTGTTCCATCAGTGGTGTCTCCATAAGCATTGAAATGTTAAAATTATTACACTTTGTTTATACCACCTGCCCAGACTAGCACTTGTCCATTGTCTGCAGACGAGTTTTCAGTATGCCAATTTGGGAGATTTAGCATACGTAACACCTAATAATATGATAATTCTTTAGTTTAGGTGCATGTGACAACTGAAAAAAGTATTCATGTACTGATATGCCTACTGCTTCCATATATGATAGTTTGAACAAGTACATTCTCAAAGTAAAATCCAAACTGAGAAAATGATTGGCCTGTTTGTTTATTGCAGTATTCGACTGTTGCTTCTCCACAGAAACCATGGACCAGTACAGATACCAGAATTACCTGGATGGCATTATTTTCCAGCTCCGTGAACAGTTTTCCAATTCTTCGTTGATGGTGCTGAACTTCAGAGATGAAGGAAAAAGTCTGATTTCTGCTATTTTCTCAATGTACAGTATCACAGTCAAAGATTATCCTAGCCAGTATTTGGGATGCCCAATTCTTCCTTTGGACATCATTTTCCATGTCCTTAGGCTGAGTGAAAGGTGGCTTGTGCTTGAAGGCCAGCAAAATATTCTGCTAGTTCACTGTGAGAAAGGTGGATGGCCGGTGTTGGCATTTATGCTTGCAGGTCTTCTTCTGTATAGGAAACAATACAAAGGAGAGCAAAGAACTCTAGATATGGTGTACAAGCAAGCTCCCAAGGAGCTTCTTCAGATGTTAACCACATTAAATCCACAGCCATCTCATCTTCGATATCTTCGGTACATATGCAGAATGGATGATGAGTTGGGGTGGCCTACACAGCCTATTCCTTTTACCTTGGACTGTGTGATTCTTCGAGGAGTTCCAAGTTTTGATGGTAAAGGTGGTTGCAGACCAATAATTAGAGTATATGGGCAGGATCTCTTAAAAGGCCAACAAATTTGGAATTCGCATTCTCCATCATCGAAGGTCAAGAAACATGTTAGGCGTTACAAACAGGTACCATCATGCCAATTTCACCTAAATGGTTGTGATATTTTTTTTCGAGTTACTCGTTAACTATTGTTGCAGGCAGACAATGTGCCGGTGAAGTTAAATGTTGGATGCTTCGTCCAAGGTGATGTCATCCTTGAATGTCTGCATGTGAGAAATGCTCCAGAAGATGAAGAATTAATGTTCAGGGTGATGTTCAATACCTTTTTCATCCAGTCTCACATCTTGCCATTGAACCTTGAGGATATTGACATCCCTTGGAATGCTGATCACCAGTTCACCAAGAAATTCAAAGCAGAGGTAGTTCATGATTTCTCTTGCATGCATGGGAAATCTGTTACCAAATTGATCAACATTAATTGTAAGTGCATGCCTGAACCAGGTACTCTTTTCAGAGATTGATGCCGAATCTGATGCTTCCACAGAAGTAGCACCTGATGATTATGAGAATGATGAGATGGAGGCTGACGAATTCTTTGAAGCAGAAGAAATCTTCAGTAATGCAGACTCCCATGATGGACACAGGGATGCTGATATGTTTTCTGTAGCCTCTACAGATTATGCTCCAACTCCAAGTGCACCTCGGAAAAGCTCACCATTTTCCAACTTTGAGCTGGATATTGACATTGATGAATCACAAGACAGTCAAATTGATAGAATGGGCTTGTCATTAGAAACAGTAAATGATGAAAAGACACACACATCTGCTGAAGCCAATACCAACAACGAAGCTGAAGTTGTGAAGTCAGGTTTGGTGGCTGAAGTTGTTGGAGATAGAGATAGTGGCATTTCAAGTTCTTCTATTTGTAGAGATAAAGAGGATGACAGAAGAATTGAGAACGGCAATTCTATGCAGGATACAATGATAAGTCTCAATCATGACTTAAATCAGATTGATAATGTGTTGGTAAAGGAGGTGATTATATCAGAAACCAATAGTCTAAAGGACATACAGATGATCAAAGAGGTTATCATATCTGAAGTCACTACTTCCAAACAGGTGGTAGAGGGTAATACAATGAAAAGTGAATTAGTTGAGGCAATCGGCAACTCAGAGAGCTTTGCATTGGAAGTAGTTGAGAATGAGGAACAACTTAGTATTGTTGCCAAAGAGAATGAAGGAGATAATCGGGGGGATGAATATGCTACTTCTGACAATGGCATTATCAAACAAGAAGAAAACATAAACAAAGAACAAACTAGCACCAGCAACACAGACGTAGCAGTGTATGAGCCCTCGCATGAGAGTGAAGGGTTGGAGCTTCCATCATTAGGGGAATCACAGCTTCAGAGCTCAAGCACTTCTCTTGATTTGAGTTCTGTCGAGAAAGAGGGTAAGAAGCTACATGCTTGCAGCAGTAATAATAACTCAGAAAGCTTTGCATTAGTTGAGAATGAGAAACAACTTAGTATTATTGCCAAAGAGAATGAAGGAGACAGTCGGTGGGATGAATGTGCTACTTCTGACAATGGCATAGTTATCAAACAAGAAGAAAACAGAAACAAAGAGCAAATTAGCACTAGCAACACTGATGAAGCAGTGTATGAGCCCTCGCATGTGAATGAATGGTTGGAGCTTCCATCATTAAGGGAACCACAGCTGCAGAGCTCAAGCACTTCTCTTGAGTTGAGTTCTGTCGAGAAAGAGAGCAAGCAGCTCCATGCTTGCAATAGTAATAATGACTCTGTGAAACTAACAAAGGAAATTGATATATCAGTAACATGCTCCAGGAGGCAGCCCACAAATATTCCGCCTTTGAAAATTCTGCCAGAAAGATCTATTTTTGCAGCAAAGCTTGCTCCAACTTCCATGAATGCGCACATAGATAAAACCAATTCATCCCGTCTGGTGCTGAAGAAAAAAAATTTTCTTCCTTTGTCTACATGTAGTGTTTTTGCTCCGTCATCTCCTAGGCGCAATCTACTTCGTTCAGCATCCACAGATTTATCCTTTTTATCTCCGTCGCAAACAGAATCCAAACAAGTTTCTCTTGCTTCAACAAGTGGAACGGATGCTATTGCCTCATCTTCTATGCCTCTACCACCTCAACCCCATATATCCCTGATACCATCAATCAAAGTACCATCTCTAGTACATCCCCCTCTTCGACCAATAAAAACTGTTGCATCTCTTCCTTCGTCTTCATTTGAAGCATACATGGATCTGGCAATTTCATCTAGTTCAACATCACTTACAAAACACCAGATGCATGTTAACCCTCATCCTCCCCCAATACCACCACCTAAACATCTTGACGCACCAATGACACAGGAAAAGGATCTACATTCATGTAGTCTAACTTTGCCTGCTTCCAACAGGTCTGCCCCTCACTCTTCAGACCCACCACCACATGATTCTTTCAGTCAGAGTGGTTCAAGTAGCCCAACATCTAGACATGGACAAAGACGAGATGATGGTTCTTGTTCCTCTAGTCCTGATTGTAGACAAACTGTTCTTGACTTAGGTAACTTCTTGCTAACTTCGTCTTCTAAGGGTAGTGTTGGTACAACAGAATACCTCTTAGGATCCTCTAATTTTGTAGATGAAGAACCAACAAGTAGACCTGGCATACTAACAGACATGGATTTCCCAGCTTCTAGTATTAATATAAATTCTTTATTGGATATTTCACCTCCCAAAAAATTACGTCATCAAGCACCACCACCAACTCTGCCTCCACTACCATCATCATCACAATTATCATTACCTCTTATTCGCAATGATAGTGGATCAGTGCCATTATTGTTCTCAAATTCATCATCTGATTGTCCACTCAAAGAACAACCAATGCTACCAGAGCCACAGTCCCCTGCTGTATTTCCCTCTCTTGAAGGAAATGAACCAAGCGAAGTGACATTATTGCAATCACCTATTGCTGCAGAATTATCTTCACCAGAGTACTCTGAATATACAGTTCAACATATGTCTAGAAGTACAAAAGGTACATCTTCGTTTCTCTCACTCTCTATACCTGCAGAGCCTGCATATTCACCATCTCATTCTGCAACAGATGATCATTTAAGCTCAACCACAGAGGAAGTACCTTATGAGCAGCATTCAGATCAAACAACATTATCCATTCATTTGGAGACATGCAAGGAGATAGCAAAAAGTGAAATGGTCAACCCAGTCTTGCCCTTTACAGTCTGTAAAGAACACAGAGGCCTTCCAGTTATGCCACCATCACCTGAATTGCCTCAGCTCAGAGAGCATTTGAAACCTCCATCTGCTGCTCCTCCTCCTTCACCGCCACCTCCACTGACTTGTCATGTAAGACTTGGACCATCTCCACCAGGAGAGAAGTCTTTTCCTACCGAAGGTTTTGTAGACTCTCCTCCGCCTCTACTACCTAATCGTCCATCACCTCCTAGAAAACATATAACTCCATTTACACCACCGTCTCTTTCACCTTCTGGACATGTTAGACCACCATCTCCTCCACCACCTCCACACCTGCCATCTTTTGTGAAACATGCTACACCTCCATCTTCAGTTTCACTCCAACCTTCTTTTTGTGAAGATAAAGCAACAACTTCTTATTCACTGTTTAAGGATCATTTAAGTGCTTCACCTGGGCCTTCAACAAGGGATGCAAGAATTCCAGTGCCACCACCGCCTCCTAGAGGGACGAGTGAAATTTTGCCCCCACCTTCAATTATAGGAAGTCAATGTCCACCATCAGCTCATCTTCTTGACGTTAGAGGACAAATTCCATCTCCACCTCCCCAACCTACTCTTTGTGGAGGAACTGTAGAAATTCTGCCAGCGCTACCTTTGAGGGCAGATGAAGAAGCTCCATTGTCAACTTCTATAGGACGCATTCCACCTCCACCACCTTTACAATCGCCACCTCCACCGCCGCCACCACCATTGCTTACACCTTCCACTGGACATAGAGAGGATCCACCACCTCCGAGATTATGTGGAGGGGCTCCACCACCGCCACCGCCACCGCCACCGCCAATAGCAAATGGAGGGGCTCCACCGCCACCGCCACTACCCGGAGGATATGTACAGGCTCCATCACCGCCGCCACTCCCCGGAGGGTACGTAGGGGCTCCACCACCGCCGCCACCTCCCGGAGGATACGTAGGGGCTCCACCGCTGCCCCCACCTCTTGGTGGACACGTAGGGGCTCCACCACCACCTCCTCTGCCCGGAGGAATTGGAGGAGCTCCCCCTCCTCCTCCTCCTCCTGGAGGACTAGGAAGGAATCCACCACCTGCTCCTCCAGCTGGATTCCGAGGTGCAGCTCCCCCTCCCCCTCCTCCTCCTGGAGGTCATGGGACTCCACCGCAACCGCCTCCAAGAGGACATGGAGGAGTAGGTGGCCCCCCTCCCCCTCCTGGTGCACCTGCTCCTCCGATGCATCCTGGAGTAGCTGGTGGGCCTCCTCCGCCTCCAGGAGGAAGAGGTTTGCCTGCTCCACCTGGTGGAAGAGGACATGGCCTTGCTCGTTCGTTCGGATCAAACTTCACGACTGCAGCAAAAAAGTCATCTCTAAAACCCCTGCACTGGGTAAAAGTGACAAGAGCAATGCAAGGAAGTTTATGGGCGGAGCTACAAAAGCAAGCAGACACTCACAGGTACTTTCAGCTGTTCAATTGTTAGTTTGCTGGAGGATATAATTCTCCACTTCATTTGCAATATTGTAAAAATGCTCTGATGATAAAATATTATGAACTCAATTTAAATAACACAGTTTTTTTTACCAATTGTTCTAGTACTAATCAATGTATATTTCTCTCAGTCTTTTCTTGCTAACTGCCAACATGATGTATGCAGCCATGCCGAATTCGATGTGAAAGAATTGGAATCTTTGTTTACCATTGCTCCAAAGCCAAAAGCCGGCTCAAAATCAGATGATCGTGGAAAACCTCTTGGATCAAAAACGGACAAAATTCACCTGGTAACTTACTCAAACAATTAAAATAACTAAATACGCTAACATTACAAAATGCCCAATCTTGAGTTCAGTTTACTCTCTTTATTACTTAATTGTTGCAAGGAAGCATCTATTGCTTGCATCATTATTGTCCTTTTAGGAACCAGGTCTATATAGCTTTCGAGGAATGCAATTACAGTTCAGCTGCCTGTGTGTTAATACCTACGTAGCAAACCTGTTGTATGATGAGTGTAAGATCACGCTTAAAACCGAAAGTAGGATCATCTCATAGGATACCCTGAATCTTCTATATATATGACTATCTCCCAGGATAACTCAGGGACATAGAGCATTAGAGCCACAAAAAGTGTGAGAGTACATAAACTGAAAGGCTTTTCATGAACAAAACTATATTTTGGGAATTTTTGGGTTTTGCCACGTTTTCAGACATGTATATTTGTTTTTGTAAATGAGTTGGATTGGAAGTATCAGAGTATCCGTGTTAACTATGACTGGTGGGCAGTGCACTTTACTCAATATTATATGCCCCAGGGTCCTTACAATATGTATGAAGAATCAGCTTTTGAACTTATAGCTATGCAATTTGGGAAGAGAAACAAGCGGTGTTTTTGCACCTGATTTTATTTTTACTACCCATTTTGATACTTGTGATTAAAGTTCACATTTTTAAAATTCAAGTTATGTTTTATCTTTCTAACACATCCCCACTTTTGTTGTCATTTTCCGACCCAAAAGTTATGTTGGTATCTTTGAAAAATTCACAGATCGATATAAGACGGGCCAATAACACAGAGATCATGTTGACGAAAATCAAAATGCCACTCTCTGATATGATGGTAAGTATCTTTCTACTAGCTGTGAAACTATGCCTCTTTGAATAGCTTAAGCCACAATGTATATGCCATAATTCGAAGGGAAGGCCCATTGTTAGTTCGCACAGCTATCTGTGGAGGGACATTGATAGTGTAGAAGCTTCCTATGAAGTGAAATTGAATGGAAAACCTTTTTTCCCTCAACAGAACTGCAGCCTTGAACCTCGGTGCTCATAAAAGATACCAAATATTTGTGTTTAAACAGTTCAGTTTAAGTGAAAGGATCTATAGCATTTAGGGAGATTTTTGTTTTTTTTTTTTTTTGGAAAGGGAGATTTTTGTTTCCTTCACTGCTTTCTTCATTTGAATGATAAGTGGAATAAGACTGCACTCAAACTTTTTTTTGTATATTTGGTGCAACTAGCTTATTGCAGGTAATTACAATCTATAACAGTTTAAATTTACACAATGTCACGACTCAGTGAATTTTCTTGAAGTTCTTGGTGTATCTAGGTCGAGGGTCACCTGTATATGGTGAGCTTTACTCACTTTATACCTAAAGCTGCTTAATTGCTGACAATCATCTCCCTATTTTTCCTATGAGAAATTTTACTCAAAAGTCAGTCCTAGTTTGGGAATGAGTGGTTATAGGTTAATTAAGGTTTCAAATCTTTGTATTAATTGTTATATCTGTTAGGTTAACTCCTCAACTTATAACAGAGTGCTGCGTTAGCTTTGGATGATTCAGTTTTGGATGCTGATCAAGTTGAAAATCTCATTAAATTTTGCCCAACAAAAGAGGAGATGGAGCTTCTAAAGGTTGTTTTTGTACTAGCGCTTTTTTAATTTTCCCTGTGTCCTTCATATAATCTTGAATTATTTTATTTCATGAATTTCTTGCAAAAATAAGTTCAATTATTTTGCACATTTTTGCCTATCAGAACTTCAGCGGAGACAAGGAAACTCTAGGGAAGTGTGAGCAGGTAAGCCTCCATATTTTGTTTTACCGATATACTCCAGTGCAACTGACATGTCTACCTAAATTTTATTCTAGTAATGCAAATGCATACTGGAGTATACAATAGTTTTACAAATGATAAGTTATTTGTCTTACTTCAGTTTACCTCACCACCCTTTCCCTTCTCTGCAGTTCTTTCTAGAGCTAATGAAGGTGCCAAGGGTTGAATCTAAGCTTAGGATATTCGCTTTCAAGATCCAATTTCAGACACAGGTCATACACTGATGCGATTTTGAGCTTCTTGTCATTCAGTTTTTCATGGATTAACTCTTCAATTTTCTTCTTTTCCTCTTAGATTAGGGACGTTAGAAAGAATTTGCAGACTGTATCCTCCGCTTGTGAGGAGGTAAACATTCAAAGTAGTCCTGTGTGTGTTTGTTTGGTATCCATGATTGTTTTTAGATAACTCATCTCCAATATGCCAATCAGCTCAGAAGCTCTGAGAAGTTGAAGGTGATCATGAAGACTATTCTACATATGGGGAATACATTAAATCAAGGGACACCAAGAGGTACTGGTCTCTTTCAAATGAATGTTTCAGCACATATACATAGATGAAATGCATCACGATTTCCTGGATCGTTTCTAATCACCCTGTTAAGATGAAGGATACTCCAGAGATCAACCCATTATACAGTGTTTTATTATTATTATTATTATTAAATAACCCAAGGGAGGCCCTAGGGTGTAAGTTGGAGCACCCAGGAACAACCGGCCATAACTTGTGTCTTAATATCTACTCATTGTATCTTTAGGGTCTGTTGGTCATTAAGAAGTTTTAAATTGTATGCCTTGTATTATCCCTTTTGAAGTTAGTAATAGTTCCTGCTACTTCATTGCAGGCCAGGCTGTTGGTTTTCGATTGGACAGCCTCCTAAAACTTATAGATACACGTGCAACGAACAGTCGAATGACACTAATGCACTTTCTTTGTAAGGTATGGAGATAACTGCAATTCCATAATCTGAATAATAGAAAACTAGTACATGACCGCATGTTTAGAAGACAACGCTCATATGAAACTCATGCAATTTTTGTATGCATTGATTTGGCAATATGCTTGAATTGTCGTGTTCTACTTAGTTTTACTCTAACATATTGCATGCATTATTTTAGTGAAGCAAACTTATATAAAAATGTACATAATCAAGGACACGTGATTGAATTCCTGATAAGGATATCAGTGATACAGACACCACCCATCTGAATTCTATAGTTTCCATAAAAAGAAATAATTAAATCTATCATACCAAGAAGAAATTAATTCTAAACTTGATCTACAGACCTGAAAAGCGGGCGATATACACACTATACTATGCAGAGTCATTCTAGGTCAATTTTTTGCATTTAATTCTGGGTTCTGCAGTATATTTATTTCACCTCAAGTTTTTGAATATTTTTTTACTATCATTTATTCATGTAGTCCGTTTTCCAAGAAGTGGTAGTATGCTACCACCTTAAGGGATGGTAGTGCTGGTTTTGTTCTAATTATAACAGGAACATATGTCAATGCACTTGCTTATGCATCCATACAGTATTCTTCTGGACTTAATGACTGGTTTAAATGTACTTCAGTCCCTTGCAGAGAAATCAGCAGAAGTATTGGATTTTCATGAGGACCTTGTAAGTTTGGAAGTTGCCTCAAAGGTAATTTACTTCTCTGACTAGTATTTTGTTTTTAGAAACTTCTCTAACTAGTATGAATCGATATCGTAAACAGTTGCAACTGAAAGCATTGGCTGAAGAGCAGCAGGCGGTCGTAAAAGGGCTGGAGAAAGTTGAACAGGAACTAACCGCTTCAGAAAATGATGGGCCGGTTTCTGAGGTTTTCTGTAAGGTATACTTTCAGAATCTTTTGTGATATTTTAGATTTCCTTCTGTCTGTTGCAATGTCTCTGGTGGATAATATTTTGTAGGTTTTTGGATAATATTCCCTCACAAGTTTCAGACTTATTTAATCACTGATTCATTATATGATATGCAGACTTTGAAGGAGTTCATTGATTCTTCTAGTGCTGATGTACGCTCCCTATCAGCACTGTATTCTGAAGTAGTGAGTCACTGATCCTCCTCATTGCGTCCACAATGAACACGGCATGCTTTACACTTGTCCCTTATTTACATTCCAAGTGATTACAGGGCAGAAGTGCAGATGCACTTGTCGTTTATTTCGGAGAAGACCCTGCAAAATTTCCTTTTGAGCAAGGTAATACTCATGCAATTCCCGTCAGTAGAAAATTTTAATTGGAAAAGGTGCTGAAGGTTATTGGTTTTATTCCAGTTTCGAGTATGCTTGTTACATCTGAATTCCGGTGTACAAGGAACTAGATATTGTGGAAATGTTTTTGTAGGTTGATTTAAAACAGTGTTAGTAACTTGCACCTATTTTTAATTGTCTCGTGCTGTTGGTACTTGGTAGTATCCTAGCCACAGAAAGTCTGAGATATCGAGCCCCAGCTAATTTTGATGTTGTTCAGGTCACTCTGAATTACACTGGTTTGTGGAGGTTCTAACATTCCCAGTTCCCTAGCCGTTCATGGAGACCAGAATGTATTTGCAGTATTATAAGCACTTGTTGGAACTACCGTGTGCATAAGCATCTGACCTGCTTTTGTGCTTCAGCATTTTTTTTTTTTTTGATCCAGTGAATATGAAATGGTAAATAGGTCTTTAATTTAAACAGGTCCTTTTATGTGCTTTTGAATGGATTTAGCTTTCATCCAGTGTCATTTTCTTTTCCAAAAGAAAAAAGTGTCAGAGGTGCCCTGCTGCCTCTCCATAGCTGCATGAATTAGATGGTTTAAAAGTTTATCTCTTTCTTCTTACTCTTACTGAATCTAAAACAAATGCAGTTGCCTCCACTCTTCTAACATTTGTGGGATTAGTTCGGAAAGCTCATGACGAGAACCTCAAGCAGATAGAGGCTGAGAAGAAGAAAGCCCAGAAAGAGTCTGAAAAAGAAGCAAGCCAGGATAGAACTCCTGTAAAATCAAAAAGTGATCTGCGGACAGATCACCAAGATCACCATCACCCTTCAAATGAGTTGTGCTAAAAAAGAAATCTATATGGTCATCATCTCTTCCTCATCAAATGCCACCATATATGCCAGTGCAAATTTTCACAAATGCATGAATTCTTCTTGGTTTACTTAATCTTACATGACAAGGTAACTAATACGACTGTATATTCAGTTAATAGTTTGCTGCAATATGCTCGCTGTTATCATCTGAACATATATTTGTTTTGTGCAGATACTTCCGGTTGAACATCCATGCCTGATAGCTTATGACATTGTACAAAGCTAACCCAACTTCCCTAATTAGGCCCTTCTGTACAGATTTCTGACCAGATTGTTTTTCTTTTCTGTTTAGACTAGTAGGAGTAGATCAGTGGTTGTAGACTAGGAAATAGGAGATGTAAGAATGTCCAATAGCTCAGAAATCAATAGAAAAAAGTTAGTGTTACCAATTTGGTAACCAGCTAATGGTGAGTGTATAGCCATGTTTTTTTACTTCTTTACTAATTATAGAACACACTAGTATCACAGTGTGTGCATGCCTGCATGGGCATGGCCCGTCTGACTATAATCAGGACGCCTCACGTCCCATGACCTTCTCTTTTTCAAGACTAAGTCACAGTTCCCAGCTTTCTTTATTTCTATTTGAGAGATTTCGTTCTGCTTCTGTACAAGAGAGCAATTCATTATCTCAATTTATCAGCTGCATTACAACCAGAAAAAAAAAATTCTTGAACTATCTCAGGTTCTATATTTCTCTGGATCAGGCTTTGGCGCTTTGGACCGTTTCATCTAATCCTGTTGATCTTGGAGCACCATGCAGAGCGTGCGTAGATGTAGGCAATCGAGAAGGCAAATTTTATTTCTAAAAAAAAACTTGGTTTTTATTATCCAATATTCCTTTAAGGACTGAAAATTGCTAATTTCATTTTCTTTATTTCAGCTCAAGAGTGTATCTACTTCTGTACAAGAGAACAATTTATTTGACCTCAATTTATCATATTTTTTTTTACCAATACACACACAAAAAAAATGAAGAACTGTCTCATGTGTTACTATGTTTCTCTGGATCAGCACTGTACCTGATCCTGCTGATTCTCGGGAAGAAGATAAAACCTATGCTGCTGCTATTCGTAAGTTTTCCACGAAGCAGAAGCTGAATTCAATCAAGCCTGGAAGTCGCCCTTCTCCTCTGGCTCCAGCTCTCTGACCTCGTCCGCTTCCCTATTCACGCAGCTCCTGTAGAACATGCAGCTGACGATGATCTCCAGCACTGCACAGAGCGCGTGGATGTATGCGATGGAGAACGCCTCGCCGGCGACCCCGGGCGCGAGCCTCCCTCCTCCAGCCCTGCGGTGCTGCTCGACGACGCGGAGCTGGAACAGCGCCTCCGCGGCGGCCATGCCGAGGTTGGTGGGCAGCGCGAGCGCCAGCGCGGTGGACACCCGGCCCCTGATCAGCACGCACGCCCTGAGCACGGCCGCGTGGCCGACGACGTGGCCGCGCTCGCTCTCCATGGCGGCGACGACGACGGCGAGGTTGCAGACGACGGTGGCGACGCCGACGGCCAGCGAGTAGACGACGGCGCCGGCGGCGGAGAGCGCGAGCGTGGAGAAGTGGGAGGTGGCGCCGAGCAGGTCGGCGGCGCCGAAGGCGAGCAGGAGCAGCGAGAACACGGCGGCGTTGGCGGAGAGCATGAGGAAGGCGTTGAAGAGGTGCGTGGCGACGAGCGCCGGGTACGCGCGCGCGACGGCCCCGCACGGCGGGAGCGCCCTGACGGCTGGCCTCCTCTGCCGTCCATCGTCGTCGTCGCAGCGGAGCATGGCGGCGACGCAGGCCTTGGCGAGCAGGAGGAAGGTGAGCGCGAACGGCAGCGCGAAGGCGAAGGTGACCACGGTCTGCGCCAGCTTGGCCTCGAGCAGCGCGAAGAAGGCCGACGACGGCGGGAACCCTGCGGCGGCGAACACGGAGCGCAGCCGCGACGCGACGCCGTGCAGCAGCGCCGACGACGGCGCCAACGCCTCCGACGCCAGCACCGCCGCCGAGAACGGCAGCGCCAGCACCGCCGCCACGGAGCTGAAGCAGTGGTACCCGCCGAAGAAGACGGACACGGCGGACCGCATCACCCGCCTCGCCCGCCCCACCGCCACGACCGCGCCATGGCCCCGCGCCGTCCTCCTCATGGCTGTGCGAACCCTTCTCGCCTCGTCGTCTAGCCTCACAAGTCACAACGATATCGATATAGACGAGGGAGAGAGCAATCAGCAATGCAAGTGTACTTGCTCCTTCTTGACGTCGCCTTTATGGGATTGTGAGCAACGCTGGTTGGCAGGTCAAGAGGTTCATCAAAAATGGATGGCGAGACGACTGATTGACTGGTCACCTACTGTTAGATACAGATACAGGTGAGGAATGGCACTGACCCTGCAACTGACCGCACACGAACGCACGGCCGCCGGCCGTCTCTTAATATGGAGGAGCAGAGCTGGCTTTTGAAGTTGGCAGGGGAACTGAACGGACTGAAGAAGAAGCAAGCTGCGGTTTGAGCAGAAACCAAAGCCGCGATCTTTTTATTCCTAGTTCGATCTCGGTAATATTCTATGAGAGGGAGCAGAGCAGGCCAGAAGGGAGAAGCGACAGCATTGTTGGTGGCGTCGGTTACAAGGCCTTGGGGTAAGCTAGCTAGCTGGTGTGACAACCAAGATAGGCTCTGCTCTGCTCAGCTCTGCTTGACTGCTTGCTTGGATCGTATCCCACTCAAAGGTGAGCGAAGACGACGGGTTTGGAAGGGACAGCGACCAACGATGGAACCGGCCGGGCCGCCAGAAGAACGAACGGCTGAATTGAAGAAGCAAAGCGAGTGGATCGATCCATGTCAGAATAAAAGGTCACTTTCGCAGTTGGGTGAAATTAGGTCCCGCGTATACCGAATTCACCGACAGTTAGTCTTGATTATTTGTCCGACAGTTGAAAGGCGGCGCACCGCATTCCTGCCTGGCTTTGAATAGATCAATCAGCTTCTTCGATCGAACGGGTAGGGTAGGGTAGAGATGAGATTGTTTGGACGGATGCAATGCAACAACACGTACTGTGCTCCTTGACTTGAAACGGAAGCTACTTCAGACTCATCTGCCACTGCTAGTACATGCGTAAGGCTTTTGTTTCTTTTATTTTATTTTTATTTTATTTTATTTGGATTGGAGATATGGCCATCCACTAGACCGTCACTACGCTTCGATCAGATACGCTAAGCCGAGATAGCGATCGTCCTGATGAGATGAGGCCATATGTGTGTGTTTTTTTATTTTTTCTCAGAAAATAAATCCAATACTTGAAAAACTTTCAAAGTATATACAATGTCAACAAGACTGTACAAATTGTCCTTGAATTTAATTAATTGTTCACTCATATGTCAAGAAAACTGCATTATACATGATCGTACATACTTTATGTGCTCTCTGTTTTTTAATATCGGGTATACTACTTTTCAATCGACTGAAATTGACCACCGAAGACTTTCAAGAAAAAAAAGAAGAAATTGACCACCGAAGGTTACTGCAGCGCGAGTTACTCTGTTATATCGGAAATACTACCATGAGATAGCCCACGTTCTTGAATCTTCCTGTAGTTAGTAGGGGGGTTTTTTTTTTTTTGCGATAACTGTAGTCAGTAGTTTATTCACTTATGTGTCAAACAAATTGTGTTATACGACTAGCGACTGTACATACTTCACGGGCTATGTAGGGACGACGTACTATACTACAGTACTCCTGAAGAGAGTTGTCACCATTAATTGTTTTTTGTTGCCATGCTCTTTTTCCACGTGATTATCCATCCAAAAAGGGAGATCATCCACCAGCAATTAGGGTCGCTAATTGCAGGCTGGGGCCATGTACGAATAATCACACACCAACGAGATAATACAGCAGCGACCAAACGCTCTACTAGTTGTGAATTGTGATGGTTTTGACTTGGGTTTTTACAGATTGCACTCAAAGTGTGCAGGGATTTTGTAGAGTAGGAGACGGCACTGTTTCACAAATGCATGTACACAGTACGTTCTGACTTCTGTCACTTCAGCCTCACTCTCACTCTACTATTACTAGGAGACTTGGTTGACCTGGCACTCAAAGATAGAATAGTGCAATATATAATAATGGACATTGTTGTGTTGACCTAACCGGTAAACCATACTCGTCTTGTTAATAATGATAGTTCTACCAACAAAAGAGGTCCTGGTTATGAAGGTTTGATTAGGCACAGGACAGAAAATGATGGCTGGGCATGCAGAGGATTACTGGTGGTAAGTCAATTCATTTTATGGCAAAAGCTTAATATACAAAATCCATGTTAGCGTACGTATTTCTTGCTGTTCATCAATTAGTTGGTTCCTTTAAACTTTTTCCTTACCTTTTGTTTACTACTCCGTAGGTGTTTATTTCCCTTTTCAATATCTTAATTTTTGCATCGTATTTTATGGCGCAGGTCAGTGGCAACATGTAGTTGGGAATTCTTTGATTGATCTGTGCTGTTTGGTTCTTCAATTATCCGTTGATCTCCAGTCACCAAAAAGCTATATTATTCGACCGGAAAAATAGATTGAAAAAAAGAAATACCCAAAAAAAGATATAGTAGTAACACTATAACCCACGGTATATAGGACACGTTCTTTATCACCATGGTACACGATCTATCATCCAACCATTATAAACCCAGATCTCAGTGGCTCATAGCATTTCCAATCTCTGTACCCACATAAAGACATGCATGCACGCAATTATGCATACCTTTACCCTTAAATTAGGAGACAAGGCACGAGCTAGGTCCCTCTCCGTTCAATATCAAAGGGTCTAGGAAAATTTTTGAGCCCGGAATGTACTGGAGCCCGGAATGTACTTGAGCCCGGAATGTACGCAACCACAAAAAGCCCAAGGACCACAGCAGAATTCATCGACAACTTTTAAAACCCTAGGATTTAATTCTTGTACTTAGAAGCAAAAAGTCACACTCAAGTTAATAAGCAAAGATGTTTTAAACACTTTCATTAGCCTCACAAAAATTTTGATAAATTACTGAGCAATTTTAATTGATCAGGAGCTTTCACACATAGTACAAAAATCATTTCTTTAACGAGAAAGAATTTAAACACCACTGTCAAAATCCATCTAAAATCCCATGTAACCCTAGCAATGTTTTTACATGGCAATTCAATTCACTTCAAATAGAATTTTGGAGATTTTATCAGAAGTTTTAGAAAAGATTTTAACCCCTTAAAAATTCAAACAAACCTGAATTTAGTTGGAAATTCACAAATTTTTTAGAGGTAGAACCAAGACTTCATCCTTTAACGAAAGTTGTTCCAAATAATTCACTGAGTACCCAAAAGTTTTTGAGCTTGGGAAGTATGAATTTTATTTGAATTTAGATCGGGATTTTAAAATAATTCGAAATAAAAAATCAAACAGAGAATCACTCGCTGCCACGGCGGCCAATCAGGCGCGCCGCAGCGGCGCAGTGTGCTGAGCGCCGGCCGGTGCTCCTTTTCACGCCGTGCCATCAAGCCTCGCCGGAAATCTCGCGCCAAGATCCTCCTCTCTCCCTCCTTCTCTCTCTCGCGCTCGGCCGCTCTCTCTCTCTCTATTTTCCTCCCGGACGCACGCCACCGCCCGTCCTCGCCACTCAACGACGAGCTGCTCCACTCCCTCCCATTCTCTCTCTCTCTCTCTCTCTCTCTCTCTCTCTCTCTCTCTCTCTCTTTCTCTCTCTCTCTCTCGCAGCGCATTAAGGACCCCGCGCTCCTCCCCACTTTCACCCTCACTCTCCATTCCTCCTTCGTCGCACGCGTGCCCTCCTTCTTCCTCCCCCGTTCGGAACGCGCCCGCCATTGCCGCCCGACGCAAGGTCGCACGGTGAGCCCCTTCTACCCGTTGATTTCCCCACTTCTCACCATGTCTAACCGCTTCCTCTCATCCTCGCGCAGCTTCCGGTCCATCAAGATGGGAACGCCCACTCACCGCCGTCCGCCACGAGGCGCTTCATCGCCGACGACGTTCCAGTGAGTTCGGGTCCCCGTTGTGGTGTTGCCGGTCCTCTCCAGGGTGTGTAGAAGCTATAGGACTTGATCGCGGACACAAACGTGCACCGCCGCACCACCACGAGCTCGCCGGAGTTGGCATTTGCGCCGTCGCGCACTGCCCTCCGCTAGCCGCCGCCGGCCGCCGTTGTGTCGCCAAAGTGCCCCACACCCCGCGCAAGCTCAAGGGACTCCCCTCCATCGTTTCCCATCGCCGGCGAGGCCCTCCCCCACCGCCGATTGCTTGCCGGAGCACAGCCCGCCGCCTCCCCTGTTTTTACCAATTTCGAATGTAACTTCAATTTCCTATTATCTAGCCGGTTTTGTAAAATGCCTAGTAAATCAAGAAAAAATCTACAAATGGTAAACCAAATTATGTTGGAATCCCTGTACAATACACGAATTAACTGCTGAAACATGTTTTCAAAATGATTCATGAAACGTCCTCAATAAATAGATTAATCCTTTCTATTTTTGCATTTTAGCTGAGTTTCAGAGAGGGTTGAACTTGAACCATTAGTGTGTCATGGTAGTGTGCACCTCCTGTAATTTTATCAGGATTTTACAGCAAAAAAATTTATATGCATGTCATTAAATAGACTCCAAACTGCCATTTAAATTTGTTAATTTCCAAAATACACTATGAAAGTCATCCAAAAATCCAAACCCTTAATCAAAACTTTATATTAGGTGCTTACTGATGCCTACATCAAATTTTATGATTTTACACTAAGGTTTAGTATTTATTTCAGATTTTATAATTTTAAATATTAGGAATTTACTGAATTTTTATAAAATCTAGAAATTTAAAATTGACCCCAACCAAAAACTAAAAATTCATATTTCAGAGAGCTCTACCAACTAAAAATAACCTCCTGGTAGAATCGGAAGTTTCACTTAGCCCATGATTTGATTAACAGGAAACTTAACTGAATTTTTATAAAATCTAGGAAATTCAGTTTGACCTCAACCAAATTTCAAAATTCCTATTTCAGAGAGCACAGTTAATTAAAAATAGTCTTCTAGTAAAAATATGAGTTTCACTTTAGTCCACACTCAATAAGAATAAATACTTTTAATAAAATGTCGAAGTCAAATAGCTAGGGTTAACCCTAAACCTCTAGTTGCTGTGTCGAAAACAACAATTATTCTATGATGAAAAACATGATATTATATTATTTAATCATAACTCATCTCAATATAGTTGCATCATTTAGACACCGAAGCGAACGAGGTAGCTGTCGATCCGGAGTCCTCAATCCCTGAAGAAGCAGTCAACACCAACCTCGAAGACCAAGGCAAGCCCCGGAGCACAACTTGATTTAAAGTTTTTCCTTTTTTTCACTATGTGTCGTGAATGCGCATTAGGTTTCTAGGAGTTGATTGAAACCCTAGTTGCATCTGTTTTCCATAGGAAACCCTATCGGTACTTGGTAGGTGACCATTGTAGTATGCTATGCTTAGCGATACTTGCCGGTAGAAGTCGAGCAGAGTGGACGCTGCTCGCAATTGCTAGGGTTTGATTGAAACTGTCACATGAAACATATGACACATGGCTATGGATGATTACGCAAAGATTAAAACTGGAGGGTCAGACAGGGTATAAGTAGGTCGGCGACTGGACCGGGTCCAGGATGACCGTAGTCTTGTCTGATCCGTGTGATACAGTTGGTCAAGTATTGAATGTACTGATCAAATGCTGGGTATAATGGGGTCCAGTAAACCTACGTAGCCTAATGATTGCAAAGTCGAACCAGCCCTATGGTGTCTGATTTGGAGGCGATCTGGGGTGGGCAGTTGTGGAAACTCCGCAGAAACTGTCCGGGACGTGTGTTCTGGTGGGATGTGGCACTGCTAAGGCAGGCCTAGCAGGGAATTGACTTTGCAGGATCTGGTGTGAACGGTTGCCACGTGCGGTCTAAGACGCGCACGTGTCGTATGATTATGTTATCCCTAAAGGTGTAAATCGTTTCGAACCACTGTCGCTCTCAGTCTATGAGTTTGCTTGACCTCTCTGTCGCATACATTAAGATGATGAGCTATGAGGATATTGCTTAAGTTACGATGAGTATTTTATCTTATGCTTCTATTTATGATTGATTAAATCAGTGCAAACTAAAGTTACGACTCTAGATCACTTAACCTGAGCTAAAACTTGAACAGAATAGTTCAAGTAATGCGAGTCTTTTTGTAAAGGTAATACCCTGAGTCAGCTAGCATATCTAGGTGTCGGCTGTAGATAGCCAATTTGACGGGTCAGTCTTGTTGAGCTTCTTAGAAGCTCACGCTTTACGAATACGTGGTTTTCAGGCGCCGACGCGTTTACCCAGGATGATAGTTACCATTGGGAAGAACCCCGTCCGGAGTTCGCGAACCTTTAGTTGGAACGTTGCGAGTCGCCAAAGTGAATGTTGTGCGGCTAGTAGTGTAGTGCCACTGGGCAAGGCCCATACTTTTGCTTAATTATGAGATTCGGAGTCTGTTCCTGTTTGAAGTCTTCCGCTCTATTTTGTGTTTTCAAAAACGTTATTCGTACTCTGATGATGTAAGACTTAATTTTAATTTATGAAATCATGATGTATTAAATTCTCTCCTCCTGTAAAAGATTGTTGTTTATTCTGGCGAGAGGCAGGATCCGTCCCGGATATCCGGGGCGGGTCTGCCACAGTCTCATAAAACACGTACACAGATTATATCATTGACAGATTTTAATAAGACGAATTATCAAAGTTATCGGTCAAAGTCGTAACTAAAAAATAATGGAGGGAGTACTTATCTCTGCGTTCTTAGATGTCCGTTGCATACCTGTATTAGTTTAACAGGGTTGTTCTTGCATCATGTAGTTCGTTGATCCCACCCAACCTACCCACAGTGTCGGTCATCTGCTGGTGTTGCTGTGATGGAGAGTAGCTGTCAGTACCAAATCTTTCAGGTTGGTGGCATCAAACACGAGTACACAAATTACAATTCTTTTTGTTTTCAGGGCGCACATGAACCATATATAATAATATACATTTAGTTCCGGTTTGTTATGAGTTCTCAGTTCGTTGCTGAGATGGCTACTCCCTAACGGTTTTTCCTTTCTCCACTGCACATCGTCATCGCCATCATTACCAGGGACACACAAAAATCAGTAGTGGTTCAGCATCTTTGTAGCCCTTTTGAGACAGCGACACTCTTTGGATTTGGATACGCATGGACAATATAACTTACTGTTGATTATTACAGAAGAATCAAAAGCTAACTATGCGTACACGTGTTCCTGTGCAAAATAAATCACAAATATATTCAAATCAAATCAGGCAGCGAATGGTAGCTAGCTGCCAGTGTGTGTGCCTGGAAGCGAATGACAGCATAACCACCATTTAATCAAGGTTTTGGGTCCCTCTTAATGCATATCCATGGACGATGCACGGACTATAAGTTGTTCGAGTTGCTGGGCACAGCTGCCTGTGCCTGCGACTTCTGATTTCAAATTATTCCCTGGATCATGAGCACCGGCCGGGTGAGCTGACGCTTTCTTCCAGCTCCTTGCACTGTGCTCCCTTCCTTCTTCTTAAAGAGCTAACCAGCAGCACTGACCTCTCATTTTCGGCACACTTATTGTCCGTTGGGCATGTTTGGCTGGTCACATCAGCTCACCCTGCTGACTTTTTTCTTCAGAGGATGTGCTTAATTTATATATACTTGAATGAATGGTGTATTATTAGCAAGCAAGTTTGCAAAATTATGTCTGATAAAAACCTGTGATTTTGTGAAGTTCTGATAATCTGATTATATCGAGTTTGTTTTTTACCTGGTATTATGAAATTGGGCAAAATAGTAGGATGTGACTAGTGCCATATAGTAGATAGGATGGACTTGCACCTAGGACAATAATTCTGGTTAAAGAAAAAATCTGAGAAATTTCTGATGATACTGTCAAGTTGAGCGGTAGGTCAGTGATAGGGGCCGTTACCCTACATGCAACTCCAGCTTGCGTCGGTGTTTTTTTTTTTTTTTTTTTGTTGGGGGGGGGGGGGGGGGGGGGGGGAGGGCTCCAGCTTGCGTCGTTATTCTTGCAAGCAATTTCCTTTGCACACAGCATCGTTATTCTTAAAGAGTTTTGTGCAAGTTACGAGCTTTGAAAGAACAAAATTACTTTAGCAGCTAGCGAGTTTTTAGAGGGCATTTCAATCGTGATGATGATGAAACAGTATATGAGAAGATAGCATCATTGCAAAGAATGAACTTTCGGCCTCTTGGAATCTGGCCAATCAGCCACCTTGCTTGACATACTCTAGATGAGTGAATACGAGAAAGGCATAGTCACTTGGTCAGCATCCAAAGTAAAACGAACAAGTTTTGTGGAGTCAATGAGAGTAGCTCTAGTCAAGAATCAACAACTGTCAGAACGTAGAGAAGAATCACAAAAAGAGCACTTGCAATGTACGTAGCAGGTGCAGCTTTGCAGTGATACAATTACTTCAATGATCACAAAGAATTTACAAACAAAGTACACCTTTCCACAATTCATGTTGGTTACATTTCATAAAAAATGCACACAGTTTTCGTCAAAAGAAAAAATTAGCACAGAAGTTCATCTTACATAAGCTCCAAGATGATGCCAAAACTAAATAAATACCAATGCTAAACCTTGCATTCAGACTCAGAACACAACAATTAACTGCTCAGATAGGAAGAATACATCCATTTCACAAGCTTCTAGTATCACTTTGATGGATCCGATCAGTACAAGCTTCCAGAGTGCCGCTCGTTGGGCTCTGGCCTAATCGGCTCCCCGGTGAAGGGATCAAATTTGTAAGGCTCCCCGGTGAAAGGATCAAACCTTACTTGTTGTTGGCGTGCAGCAGAATATTCAGAAGAGGACCTGGAGAAGAATTCAGGACCTGCACCATGTCTTCTTTCCTCAGGTGATCTTTCGACTTTTGAACTTTGTTCTTGTGTGTATCTTCGATCATAAAGCTTTCCAGTGTTGTGCCTCGCTTCTGGGTACCTTCTGATGTTAACTCTCCCTTCTTGTCGCGGTCTTGGTTCTGGAGTCAGTCTTTCTTCATTATATCTTCTAATCCTTGGCGCAGATATTGGTGGATCGTCAGTATAATAGGAGGAAGGATAATGTTCTGAGAATCTATATCTACTGCTCCTGCAGGAAATGATTCTCCAAGCTAGATAATCACATGGAAATGGAACATTTACTTTCGAGTATGCATGTCACTGCAGGGATGTGATACTAACTCACCTGGATGCTATGTAATCATAATCTTCATGTGAAAATTGATTGGTATTGGTTTCATGATTTCTGGGCAAATATGTATCATGTAATGTGTGCACTAAGCCAAAGGTTGAAGCCTGGTGCTGCAAGTTAAAAATTCACAAATTAGCCAAAAAAGACAGAGAGAGAGAGAGAGAGAGAGATAATAGTGTGAAAGATAGACAAAGTAGTAACAACCTTAGCCATCAATGAAGCAAAATAATTTCCTTTATTTCGCTTATCTCCACCCGATATCAAAAACTGAGCAAACAAATAATCATTATAATCATTATTTTGTCCAGGATTAATGATGTCATAGGTCACGTAAGAGCTCAGAGATCATTTATGTGAACCAACTACATACCTGATTGAGGACAGCAACAGCAGATGACTCGGGAAGCTCATTGAGGCTCTTAATGCAATGTATATCAATCTGAAAAGGATCATGTCACGCTTATTGGTTCAAAAAGCAAAAAAGAGAGTGCAAATGGAACCCTTTGTATGAATAACTTACGTCGTATCGAGTGCCAATTCCAAGACGCAGAATGCGAAGTAAAAGTTCCTTGACAGCTGAAGGTAGTGAAATAATAGCTGATTCATAAGGATCATTGATATCAACCACCTAGGATGCAAACATGAAAAAAGTTTGTAAAGCACACATAGCTCTATGTCCTTAGTTCCTTACTGCAATATGAAATTTTCTTCCTTCAACTATGCTATAGGCATGCCTACAGAAATCATAGTATCATACTTTCAAATGTCACAGAAATAGTACTTCATACTTATTGATGTTAACACAGTGATATATAGTAATAATAGCTCATCTGTAAGCATTACAAATGATAGTTCAAGCCATTTCGAAAAAACTACTAGGAGATCGTCCCTTCTCTTTTTGTTCTGAAAATCACACTTCTTAGCACCAGTGCATCTAAAAGGGAAATTGCAAAATAGTAATATGTTGATGATAATCATAAATACCGTGTTAGATAATCTTGGAGCTTTCCCATGACGATCGTGTGAACCATATCCATGTCTTTCATATGAATAATCCGGCCGGTCTCTTGATAAACCTGGTCTTCTAGTTTTCTCTTCTTCACGAGTTCGCTTTTTATCATTGTCTACTACAGGTCGAGCAACTGACACCTATTGAAACGAAACAACCCAGCTTAATTTGTAATATCCAAAAACTAGAGTAAAAATTAATAATAATAATAAAAAGAAACAAGCAGTACGAAGCTACCAGTAATCATAATGAAATAGATTTCAAGTCTTGCCTGGATCCTGAAAGATGGTCCTCGATCAGGTCCTCTCACTGTTTTTCCATCCATTTCTTCTATTGCATGGTCAAGCTCCTGCATAAACAAAAGTTGCTTCTTTGGTGAAAAACAATCGAATATAGTGGTTAAAGGAATATAATTTCGCTAAAAGTGAATCACTGCATGAGAACTTGTCCTGAAGGGCCAATGTAAATACTTACAATACGACGGGCAAAGTGAACAAATCCAACTGGATATTGTCCTTTCCTTGAAATAGCAACCCGTTCAACCTAATAGCAAATCACCTCATGGTTATTCAAGATTGCATAAAAAATCGGTTGGTGCAAACTGCAAACATGAGGAAGTCGTAATGATACACAAACCTCCCCAAACTGTTCAAAAAGCTTTTGTAAGTACTCTTCATTAACATTTGCTGGTAAATTTCCAACAAAAGCAGCCTTAATCTGGGTTTAAACAGAATAACAAATACAAAATCAGAACATAAACATATTTGTATCAGGAGAAAATATATGTAATTTCCACTACCTTGGCCATCTCATCAGCATCAAAATGAGATTCCTTCTCAGCCCAATTTATTGAAGGGTGCACAATACCACCCAGCAGAAAATCTGTTCTGGAACTAATGCGGATTACACGTGATGCAGCCTGTGATCGATAATTTCACAAGTAATGGAGTTAAGCGAAGATGATCTGTGTAGAAACTATGGATTTAAGAATATCTTCTCCATGATGATAATAGGTAAGTCCTTTGTTCACAAATCAGGGGCATAAGCTCAGATCAGTAATGTCTGATGAACTAAGATTTCGTAAAGACAAGACACTTGCTTTCAATGTTGGAACTGTGATCAATGTCAGAAATGAGACTTGCTGACTTGATAGAACAGCAGCTCAAGTGCAAGTGCTAAGTCCAGTATTAGCCTGTCACTGGCCTTGAGAAACAGTCTTTTGAGATGGATCACGCTCACGCCAAATAGTTATGACTAAGTATTGTTGATCCTGCCTCACAGGGTTCTAGGAGAAAATTATATAAGAAAAGCCTCTGGAGAAACAAGTAGCAGGCCGCGAAAATAATTACTGAATATAACTGTGCTCCACTAACTGATGGCTTCATGTTGGTAATAAATAGTGACATAAAATTTAGTAGATATCTATAAAGGAAAGGCATGCAAGTATCCTTCTCAGATTTTCGAGCACTTAAAAAGCCTATAATCCTTCCATGTAATGAATATTTATGAATGCTTTATTGCCACTGCCTCATGTACATCATGATGAATCCGAGTGATGGACAGAAGTCCTCGTAAGGATAGGAATGGATTGAAGATACATGAGTGAGAAAAGAGATTATATCCAACATATCACCAGTGCCCACTTTATCTTTACAAGTGCATTGCAGAAAGGATTAGAGAGGAAATTGGATATGACTTGTTCCTCAAGAAGTACTGAACTCCTTGCTTGCTGAAAGCTTGTGCAGTTGCAGAATGCAAAGGTAGCCATAGAGAAAACGTCCTTTACAACATTAATCAGACATTTAGGAGGGAAAAAGAATGAGACTGGGCCACTGGGGTCACATTCAACATTGAGTGTGTGAGTCAGAAGACAGATTACACTGCTTCAAAAAATTTAAGATTGTTTTAGTGATTGGAGGTTTATTTTTAGGGAAATGATTGGAGATAATCGTCTTCGGGCTCGTTATCTCGATTAGGAGACAGCCATACCAGTGACATCAAACCACTAAGATATGTAAGAATGAAATACCATGTGTGCTTCATTTGCTAGAGGAACGATTAGGGAACACCAGATCATTAATAAGGGAGCAACATGAAAACTAATGAGAACATGCTGAAGCTATTTTTGCACATATCTTGATGATCATATAGGATTAATTCAGCCAAAATAAGACTCTTTTTCAGAACAAAATAAGAAGCAATAATTTGGCCAAACCTGCACCATCAATCAATTAACAAGGCTGGTGTCAAACAATAAGCAGTGACAAAGTACCGATCACTATAAAAATAAGATTATAATGTTAACAGCACATGCAATTATAAATACATAACCACCCAAAAATTAATAGGTCAACACTGTTGAAGGATTCGAATATCAACTAAAAGTTACCAACGGATAGGATTAGGAGTGCTTGGAGATCAGTAATCCATGTGCCAAAACTGTAACTCAAACTCAGTTTCTGCAGACCATTATAATACAGTTATATTATCTATCATCCCAGAACTATGACTTAAGTTATCAGTTTCTGCTGGCCATTTTAATGCAGCTATATTGTCTATTGCTTTTGTTTATGCTTTCCTTTTCTTTCATTTAACTTCTCTTGCTAGCTCTTGTGGGGTTCATTTAGCCCACACCAACTTGCTTGGGACCTACTTGGAAAAAAAAAAAAAACAACGAACCTTGCTTGGGACCAAAGGATGCATTGCTGTTGTTGTCTTTAACTGGTGCAACAGAATGTGTTGGATGATACTTAGGTACAAACTATTCTGGTAATGATCAAAGACTTACTCCATGAGAAGAAAATCGCACGAAAGCAAAGCCTCGATTTAGATGCCTTCTGTTTGAAGAACCAAAATTTGAAGTCATAGCAAGGTCAACCGAAACAACATCTTTGAATGCCTGCAGACCAAAGAGAATGGTAGAACTAATTATTGTTCTAGTGATATATTTTTCAAGAAAAAAAATGTTTGTTAGCTATGGATATTCAAAATTCACCTTGTGAATCAGTTCTTCAAATTCTTCCAAACTCCATTCTGGAAAAAAATAGGAAAGCAATCATCAAATTTTACAACAACAACAACCAAGCCTTTTATCCCAAAAAAAGTTGGGGTAGGCTAATAATCAAATTTTAGATGGATTCAAAATATTTATTTCATAAGATAGTTCTGCATAACAAGTTAACCTAGGCATGGAGTTATAGCGCTGCAATACTGGAAAGTATAAAACAATGTGTCAGGGTACAGCTTTTAACATGCATTGTGGTGAGCCTAGGCAGATCATTGTTGATGATAACAAATTGATTTCAGGAACTATATTGTTGTGTGATTTTATGGGAAAGTTTCAGCATTATTGTGATTCTTTAGGTTCATCATGGTGAATTTTACCTTTGTGAAGATTTCCAAAGAAGAGTGTATCTTGATCCAATGAAAGATCAACATCAAGCTTCTTCCCTTGAAGCTGAATAAGAAACAACAGCAGATACATTATGAATGACAGGTTTACATGGGATGTGCCATGCTGTTTACATCTCACTTGTTGCATGTTTGCATCTCACCCTGAATACAAGGACTACAGAAAAAAGAAAGAAGGAGTAAAGCATAGAAAACCTGTGATTAATGATATGAAAAAAAATCTGTGATTATTCAAGTTAATATGATCCATATAATCGAACCACATATACTAACAAATAAAGATTTGGAAATATGAGGCCATGTCAAGTCTTGGTTCTATATACTTTGTAGTAAAAAAAAAAAAGGATCAGAAAGCTGTTAACTGTGTGTACATACATTTGGAAAATATTAAAATTTCTGACTTAGTGGAATAAGGTTAATTGAGCTTGCCTGGAAACCATTCTTTTGCCTTTTGGCGGTATTAGCATACTCCTTCTTTGAAAATCGCACAAAACCATATCCCTGAAAGGAGTTCAACAAAATTGATATTGAACGTATTTAAATACTTGATAAAGAGAAATAAAATAAATATCATACAAGACTGAAAACATGTATTGCATTGTCCAAAATTTTATAGCTGTAGCATACCTTTGAAATGCCATTCTGATCTTTCATTATCCGGACGTCAACAATCTCTCCGCAGGTAGAAAATATCTGGGGATGCTATACAAGTCAGCCCCACCATAAGCCACTCATTTAACCAAAGAAAACTCAACAAACTCCCCTTGTCTACCCCTTCTAACTTATTTCAAGATTCCTCGTGCGAAGCAAGCACAGATTAAACATGTGGCTGACCTACCAATGATTTTCTCGTGTGAAGTAAGCAAACATAACATCCAGAAACAGAAGAAATGCAGGTCTATTTCGATCCCCATCTCTATGCAGAAGAACATCATTCCTAAACTTGCAACTAAATACAGTTCCACTATCGCATATGACGACATAAGCAATCTTCTAGCCCCAACGCGCTACTGCAAAACTGGAATCATGAAACAAAAGCAACAGACCCAACCTCTCGGAGCGTTCCCTCGGTCGCCGACCGCGGCAGCCCGCCGACGAACACCTCGGTGCCTTTCACCCGGCGATCTGCGCACACACAATAGACACATCATTTCTCACCACACAAGACGCCCCGGCACATCTCAGGAATCAGAGACAGAACGACGTTCCTCGGGACCACTCACCTTGCTCGTCGTAGTCGCCGCGCTGCGCCGCCATCTGGGCCTGAAACAGAGACGGGTGGAGGCGTGGGAGTTGTCCACTCGCAACTTGCACCTAGGCGGACGCCGTGGCCTCCAGAATGATCGCCGGCGGCTCCCGGGGTCGAATTCGGCGGAGGCCGCGCGAATCGAATAGAGAAGATGACGAATTTATCGGGATGGAGATCGAGCCGACGAGAGTGACGAGAACTGGCCAGCGCAACACTTTTCTTTATTCCTTTTTCTTTGTTGCTACATAGGCCAGCTGGGCTGTTTCGTTCATGATTGATGGGCTTTTGTGAAATTGTAATGGGCTGGCCTGTCAGATCTTTGTTGCTACATCGGCAAACTGAGCTGTTTGATTATCTGTCCGTTGGGGTTGGGGACAATCCTGGCTTCTTTCACCTCTCAAAAAAGTTACTGTAAATGTGAGTGTGACACTCCTAACAGTTTGTTTTTCTAATAAAATAATTTATTCAAAATAAATCAAGGTTCATGTCAGTGCACCAAGATAAAAAATTGTTCAAGCATTAAAGCTCGTCATGCATTGATTTTGTAATAAACAAATAAAAATAATTGTTTTGTAACACATGCTACTGTATTACAGAATTAGTCACTGACTGGAGCATTTCCACATTATAACGGTAGGAGTATATATATATACACAGTCTAATTCTTTATGTGTCCCCCGATCCCATGCTGAAAATTGGAAAGATCTTTCCCTCCAAAGCGAACACAGCAATAAACTGCACCAACAACTCTCCATGTGCAGCAATCAAGAGCCTCCCCAGACAGTTTCCATTTTTATCTTCTAGGGGTAATCACATTGATGCATGATTCATGGATTTAAAAGATATTTTTTCCTTTGAATTATTAATTCAGAAATATTGCTAACGATTCCAATACAAGTACTATGTCCAAAACGGATAATGACATAACCATATGTCTGTAACAATAAAATCACACACAAAAGGTTCCTGTTGCTACATAGCATTTCCTATATTCTCTTTTTATGTTTTGGAAAAATAAAGTTACTAACAGCTACCACGTTTGCTAAAGAGCTAGCGTCTCCGTGATGGCAAGCGACATCTATAAGTACTATTCTTTGCAAAGCCGATTACGCCTTGGCAGTGTTCCTCATCAATCTGGTGTGGAATCTTGGCTCCCTAGGAATTGTACGAGGCTTCAATGACCTGCATTTCGAGGGAAATTTGCAACCAAAACCGTTTAAAACAAACGGCCGCATTCGTCGAAATGTGCATAGATTATGTTATATGGAACTGCATGTATATATTTCAAATGGACTTTGAAAAAGTTATGGCAGCAGAGCCTGATCGAATTAGTTGTTCTCGCAGAAGGTGTAACAAGATTTTGTACCGTTTGGGCATAAATGGCTTGGTGAAATCCGGCATTGGATGCGCTTTCGGCACCTGCTCCTTTCTCAGCTGTTTAATCTCAATCTCCTCATCCATCTGCAGAAGAGCGCGTCATATGATGATGTCCTCAAGTGTTTGTTAGGTAGTACCTCTCCATTTGCTAAAAAAAAAAAATCATTCTTGTTCTAAGATGGACAACGTACCTTTTGTTGCCTCGCCTTGGCTAATTTCACTTCCTCCATGAAGCTAGTTCGCTCAGCAATCTGGCAGGATCGAAAGATTAGCCCATGCATAGTAGTGTACATGAATTCGCGTCGATGGTGAGGAAGCATATGTAGCAATGAACAACTTATTACTTGGTGATCAAACTTGGCGCGACCAACCGCACGGACGTCGCTGTGTAGAACAACATTTGCCGGTTCTGTGGGCTCTTTAATTGGAGGTTTCGCTGGGTACTGCACACAAGGATCATCAAAGAAAAACAGACTGTCACTTGAGATACTGACAAGGAAACATGATCTTTCTTCCAAGTCGTAAAACGCACTGAAATAGCCAATTATTAGATCAAAACGTTTTATGATAGTCTGTCTTACAATTGTACGTACATGAATGAAAGTTCCTACTAATAGCTAGGCCTACTAACACTTGATGAAGCGACAATTCGCTGTTCTACCGTCGTAAAAGTGGAGCGGAATTATAAAAGAAAGGAGTTGTTGGTCTGTTGCCATACCTCTGGTTCATCAGTGGTAAACGGTAGGTATTGCGCCAGCGGATTGCGCATCATTTCCTCTTCAAGCTGCATCTTCCTAATCCTCTGAACGAAATTCTCTTCCTTCGCCTTTCCCCTTTGCTGAATACAAGGTTACAAAAGCATAACAATTTCTTTAGACATCATGCATGTTAAAATGAGAACAAACGTAAATGGTTAAAAGCATTAGAATGCTCATTCATACCGCGGTCCTGAGATTGAAGGGACGCTGGCTCGTCACGCTCGTTATTACTTTTCTACTACTGCTGGTCCTCTGCGCCGAGCCGGTGCTCTGCGATGATGCACGAGCAAAAAATTCAGTACAAAATCTCTAGGCTGAAAGTCCGCTCACCTCGATCGTGTGCTTGCTAAAACAGAAGGGAGCTTCAGAAATATTCTTGTGCTTGCTTACGTCGCATCTCTTCTTCTGCCGCCGTTGCTCGCGTGCAGCTCTGATCATGCTGAACTTGCCAAGAAGAACAAAAAAAAAAAATGGGGCAGATCATATTGGAGTCAAGAACAAGGGCAATGATGTGAACAACGAAACGAAAGACATGTCGAGGGTATAGTGACGAACGTGGTGCGGTCAGACGCGTCGAGGATGCAGGCGACGCCGGCGATGGCGGGGAAGGAGACTTCGGACGAGGGGTACGACACGTCGATCACCTCGGCCGCCGGCGGCAGCAGCAGTGGCGGCGTTTGCGACGACGAGGCCGACGAGGATGTCCGCGGCGCCGTCGGCGTCGCCTCGCTCATCGTCGTCCTCCTCCTCCTCCTGGTGGCGCCGCCGCCGCTCCGCGTCTCGGGACCGCCGCCCGCGGCCAGCGACAGGAACCTCTCGAACGTGTCGACCAGGTACTTGACGCGGCCCTCGCCGGGCTCCGGGAGGCTCGCCATGGCCTCCTCCATCCTCGCCAAGGCCTCCTTCCGGGAAGCGCCGCCGGGCCGTTCTTGGCGGCCATGGTCCGCCTCGTCCAAGGAGGGCGACGAGAGGCGGCTGGCGTCAGCCGCCGTCTTGCCGTCCCGAGCATCCTTGGCCAAGTTCCGCAGCGGCGGGTCGCGCGCCTTCGCTGCCGGAGTTGAGAACCTCGTGGAGAACGAAGAACTCATCCTCCTCCGGATCGCCGCTGCCGCGACCGGTTTCTTGGAGACGGAGACCGGGGTGGACGACCTGGCGCGGACGCACTTCCCGAACCGCCGGACGGGATGCGCGAGCGGCAGCACCCCATCCTCGGGCCCGACGACGACGATGTTCTCCGCCGACGCGAACGCGGCGGAGCCTTTCCTCCCGGGAGACGGCGACGACAGCACCGCGAACGGCCGCCGCGCCGGTCCTCTCGCCCTCCTCGCCGCGGACGCCATTAATTCCTCCGATCACACAACACAATGCAAGCCCAACGGGAAACCTTTAGAATCGCAGACGAGACAGCAACGCCGATCGGCGGTTACTGGCAGCGATTTCGAACGCCCCGGGACGAGGAGGAACAGATTTATAGAGGAGGAGGAGGAGAGGAGACGAAGCAGAGGAAGCGGCCGGCGCCGGCTCGGGATACGCAACGGCTAGCGGCCAAGCGGGGGCGGGGAGGTTTGGTTTTTGTGACCTGAGAATTTTCTGAGCCATTCGATTGGGATTGATGGTTATCTGCAGCCGTTGATTTGATGGGTTGATGAGTGGATTTATTGAGTTGATCTGTGGATTAATGACCGTTCAATTTTTCTTTACCGTTGGGTGAAATTCTTTGCCGTGGGAATGCTCAGCGATGTTTTTCTTTATTCTTGTTTCAAATTTGGCCTGCTGGGCAAAAATTCGGTGGGATGGTAGGAAAAAAAACACGTACTTACTCTGATATCAAAAAAGAAAAGTAGTTTCATATAATGATGCGGTCTTTAAAGCACAACTTTAACTTCTATTATTGATAAAAATATTTATTAAAAAATAATATATATGTTCTTTATAAAAAATAGTTTTCAAAGTGAATATACTCATATGATTTTTTTATTTTTAATTATAATTATTTAAAAGTTATTCATAATTTATATTCTTAATGTTTGACCAACGCCTCGTACTAAATTAATTTTTTTATACTGGAGGGCTCGGCCAGCAGTACGCTTCAGTTTTTAACCAAACATTTATTTTTTTGAGTTGGCCAGCAGTGGATTTACCCGGCAGGTCCTTTAGTGTAACAAGAAAGTGGCACGTCAAGTGATAGCTGCACATAAGTTCCTGCTGGTAGAGTGGAAATCATCGTCAATTTTGTTTGACATAGGTCCATGTGTCCTCATGTTGGGCGCCCTATAGGATATATTATTTTCACGGCCTTTTAACAATCTTTATTTGTTCAATTGGTTCCATTTGTATGTATACTATGTGACCTCATATGTGAATTAATGTACAGAAGAGTTAATCTCATGCCCAAGCATCTTGCACCAAGTCGCTTATGGCATCGCTGAATTCTGAATAAATACTTAGCTGCAAACGCACGCACCCATGCTAAGTATTAAAGGGCTGATTGATTTCACTTAAAAAATTAACGTATGCAAATCAGCTGTCCGTAATGACAAGAATAAATATAGGAGTATCTAATGTGGTAAGAACTTCAGAGAAGAAATGGTCTTCGCAAAAATAAAATAAGAAAAAAAAGAAATGGTTTCATGACGGCAACTACATCTCTAAGTACTACTCCTACTCTTTTTTAAGCCGATTATGCCTTTGTAGTGTCCTTCATCAATCTCGTCTGGAATCTTGGCCCTCTAGGAATTGTAGGAGGCTTCACTGATCTGCATTTCAAAGGAAACTTAATTGTAACCAAACCAAACCGTTTGAGATGAACAGGTACATTTGTGGAAAGGAAACGTACGTTCAAATGGACTTTTGAAAGTTATGGGAGCTGAGAGCTTGATCGAACACTTGATATATGCAGAAGGTGTAGTAAAGAATTTATACCGTTTGGTACGAATGGCTTGGTGAAGTCCGACATTGGACGTGCTTTCGGCAGCTTCCCCTTTCTCTGCTGTTTGATCTCAACTTCCTCATCTATCTGCAGAAGAACACAAGCCAAATAATGTCCTCAATTATTACTTACCACTCAATAACAAAGAAAATCGATAAGAAAATGTCCGTATGCCTACAAAAACATTCTTATTCTAAGAAGGACAAGATACTACTAGCACTTTGTGATATTCTCTTTCTTCCAAATGTTCATGAAAATTCTTGCACACTTGATGAAGCGACAATTTCGTAGTTGTGTCTAGTACTGTTGTAAAAGTGAACGGGAATTATTGTAGGAGTGGGCCATACCTCTGGTTCATCAGTGGTAAACGGTAGGCCTTGTGCCAGTGGAGTGCGCAGCACCTCCTGTTCAAGCTGTACCTTTCTCATCCTCTGAACAAAATTCTCTTCCTTTGCCTTTCCCCTTTGCTGAATACGTACAAGATTACAAAAAGCATAGCAATTTATTGTTCAGTCATCATGCCTGTTAATTAAAATGAATGAGAACATACGTAAAGAATATGCATGAGCATTGCTGTGGTCACACGTACCTCGGTCCTCAGCGCCGCGGATGCAGGCGAGTCGGACGCATCGGACGAGGGGTACGAAACGTCGATCTCCTTGGCTGCCGGCGGCAGCGGCGGCGTTGGCGACGCCGCCGCTGAGGATGTCTGCGGCGGTCGTTCACGGCGACGCCGCCGAGGATGTGCGCGGCGCCGTCGGCAGCGGGAGCGGTGGCTTTTGCGACAACGCCGACGAGGATGTCCACGTTGCCGTCGCCGTCGGCGTCGCCTCGCTCTTCGTTGTCGTCCTCCTAGTGGCGACGCCGCCGTTCCGCGCCTTGGGACCACCGCCGGCCCGCGACAGCAACATGACCCTTTCGAACCTATCGACCAGGTCCCTGACGCGGCCCGCGCCGGGCTCCGGGAGGCTCGCCGTGGCCTTCTCCTCCGTGGCCGCGCTCCTCACCGCCGTCCGCTCAGGGAGCCGGCCGTGCCGCCGCGCCGTTCTTGGCAGCCCTGGTCCGCCTTGTCCAAGGAGGAGGGCGACGTGACCTTGGCCGTCGTCTTGTCGTCCCGATCACAATGCTCGGACAAGTCCCGCAGCAGCGTGGGCGGGGGTCGCGCGCCTTCGCCACCGCCGCCGCCGCCGGAGTCGCGCACATCCTCGGCGTGGAGAAAACCGAGGCCGGTTTCTTGGAGACGGAGACCGCGGTGGAGAGCCCGGCGCGGACGACGATGTTCTCCGACGACACGAACGCGCCGGCGTGCCTCGCGGGAGACGGCGACGACAACACCGCCAACGGCCGCCGCGCCGCCGCCGATCCTCTCGCTCTCCTCCTCGCCGCGGACGCCATTCCCCCGATCAGGAGATAACACGAGTCACGACACAAGCCAAACGGGAAACTTTCAGAATCTCAAACGAGCGAGCGAGCAATGCGGATCGTCAGTTAATGATTTCGGATTGGGCTTTTGAGTTTTCGAACTCACGGAGACGACGGGAAACAGATTTATTTACGTAGAAGAGAAGGAGACGAAGCAGAGGAAAGAAACAGAGCAAAGTCTCACTCTCACGGCTAGCGGCCAAGCGAGGCGGGGAGGTTTTTGGTTCTGATGGCCTGAGAATTTGCTGGTTCGTTCGATTGGGACGGATGGTATCTGCAGCTGCAGGGTTGATGAGTGGATTTATTTAGTTGATGTGAGGATTAATGAAAGTTCAATTTTACCGTTAGGTGAAAATTATGTGCTGTGGTGTACTAGGATCTTCAGCGATGTTTTCCTTAATTCCCGTTTGATATATTAAAATTATTTTGTGATCCCATTTCAAAAGGATGAGAACTAGCCGAGCAGAACTGGTTTAAAAGGCTCGAATTTGGCCTGCCTCAGAAATAGCATGTCAAGTGAAAGCTGTACAAAGTTTCGTGCTTGTAGAGTGGAAATCGTCGTCAAATTTGTTTCGCATTGCACGTATGTCCTTTTGTTACACTCCCCGCTTGTATCGGACAAACCAAGTGGAATTGAGCGCTCCTTTTTTTACTCGTGTTCCTATATTTATTATTCTCGACTTTAACAATCTTTATTGCATTGGTTCTATTATATATATGTGAGTTCGTATGTAAAGGACTACTTCATTTTTTTTAATTGTATATGTTTTGAGGTCGTTCGTTAATTACTCTTTTATTTTTTTAAAAAAAAATTAACACATGTCATTGCAAAATCGTGTAATATGTTATTTGTCACTGTCAGTGACATAGCTGGGTACTATGTATCACTGGGACATCGATGACATATGTCATATTACAATTATAATAATACTATGTACCTAATTGTTCTTTTTTATTATACTAGTAATCCATATACTATGTCTCAAAATATATAGGATTCTAAGTTTGAAAGTCAAAATATATCGATTTTAACTATTAATAGAAAAAGATTCCTTACACTATAATAAAACAATATATAGATTCACAGTAAATAAATTATCATAATATATACTGTAATTTTTATAATAAAAATATGGCAATATATTTCTTATTGTATATCAACATTTTTAAAATTTAACTTTGGCCAAACTTAGACTCTTGTATTTTGAGATGGAGGAGTAAAATTTTTTGTTAAAGCTCATCAGAAACAAAATTTGTCTTTTTTTTAAAATAAAGTTATTCCTCAGTTTCAGAAAGGAGAAAGAAAGAAAGAAAAAGGAACAAATATTCCTTGCTTCTTCTTGTTACGCTGGTTGAGCGAATGTGAGAGCCATCCTCACGCCCCGGACCTCACCGCCGGCGGCCAAGCTTCGACGGAAGGTGAGCGCCACTCCAATCGCCTAATGCTCCTCTCTCCTTCTTGATTCTCCTCCCTCATTCTGTAGTTAACATTTAGGCTGGATCTAGCGACGATGGGTCGATCACTGCGCGGGCGCGGAACAAAGTTTCGCCCATTGGCGGGGAAGGGGACAGGGATGGGGAGATTTTCGTCGCCGTCGGGGATGGGGACGGAGGCAGCTGTGTCTCGCGATCGGTGGAGAAGGGACGAGGGTATCTCGCCGTAACGGTAGCCGGTGGGTAGGGTAGCCGCCCTACCTCGCCCTATTGGTCGGTCTGCCTCTGGTCGGACGTACAATTTCCAGGTCGATTTGATGCTCGTGAACGGGTCTTTGTTTCGTCAATTTGCTTGCTGCATGAATTCAGCAAGGTGTTAGTACTTGTAGCGCAGGATTTTAGAGCCCTGTTAATTTGTTCAGAAAGCTGCTGAATGGGTACTTACAGGTTCAGAACTCAACACACAAGAGAAAAAACAAATTTGTGGCATTATAGTTAGGATAATTCCTAAGAAAAATGTCACAGAATAGAATCATACTAGATGTTTTGCTTATGCTTATGCACAAGAATAATATTTAACATTGTAGAACCATCAGTTCAGTTCTTTCGTTTGACTGCCTTGTTTCAACAGTGCAGGAATACACAAGATGCTACATCCTAGCTGGAGCGATGTTTCGGAGTACATTTCTGAATACTGGTCTGTCTTAATTGCCACGGTCATCTTCGCATGTGTGGGCATAGTGACAATTTACTACACAGTCAACCAGTTGAACAAGAACATCAGCTCGAGCTTGATAAAAGCAATCAGAGCCAGGGCGAAGAGGTACAAGAAATGGAAAGACAGGGTCCCCGCCGCCTCCCACATTTGGAGGAAAGAAGCTAGCCCTCGTAGCAAAGGTCTGAAATGCTGTGTGTGCTTGAAGTCTCTGTGGCCGCCTCAGTATCTAGGGGGAGCCATACATCAGTGCGATATTTGTGGTGCTGCCGCACATCCTAGTTGCTCGGGTAATGCACACAAGGACTGCAAGTGTGTTTCTATGGCTGGTTTGGACCATGTCCTTCACCAGTGGGCTGTACAGTGGATTGACACGGCTGATCACTCAGAAGAAGACTCTTTCTGTTGCTACTGTGATGAATCTTGCAATGGAGCTTTCCTTGCAGGATCACCGATTTGGTACTGTATGTGGTGTCAGCGGTTGGTGCATGTTGATTGTCACAGCAACTTGGCCAAGGAAACTGGCGATATCTGTGACTTGGGACCGTTGAAGCGGCTGATACTTTCACCTCTTTGTGTCAGGGAATTGCATTGGACTGGTGCAGGCGGAATTTTTAGTTCTATCACACATGGGGCTAATGAATTGGCTTCCACTGTCCGAGAGAGGATTAGGAGTCATAGTAAAAAGTACAAAAACGATACTACTACTGCTGATTCAGATAGCTCTGGGGTTGTTGAGCAACCATCTGATGTCGAAGGAGATTCACAAGAAGCAAATAGCGCTGCTAAGAGAAAGGATGATCATGTCGATGAGAAACATGACGAGAAACACCAAAGCTCTGAATCAGAGAAAAATGAACAACTTATATCTAGTAGTGCAAATGCATCTAGTAAGTCCAATGGACAACATCTGAATTCCCATGCACAAAACAATCAGAAGTATGAAATTGTCAATGTGCCATCTGATTCTAGGCCTCTGCTAGTGTTCATTAACAAGAGAAGCGGTGCCCAGAGTGGTGATTCACTGAGACGGCGTCTGCAGATCCTTCTTAATCCTGTACAGGTTGGTAAATACTTTTTAATCGTGTTTAAACTATATGATATTGATATTTTAGTTTGTTCCAATTCCTGACAATTACATACATCATGCAACCCATTCTTTGGTAGTTGACCATGAATTCAGGATTCTTCAATGAATTAGAACATGTCCTCTAGGCTGGACATGTGTCCACGGCATTAATAAATATTTTTAACTTCATATTAGGAACTTTATATGGCATATAACTTTTGTGCTATGATAAAGCTTGATGCAAATCGCTTGGTTTTGTTGACTTCTGTTTTTCCATTTGCATCCATTCATTTCCATAGGTTTTTGAGTTGAGCAAGCAGCAAGGTCCAGAAGTTGGTTTAGCTCTGTTTCGGAAGGTAACCCACTTCAGAGTTCTTGTATGTGGTGGAGATGGCACTGTTGGTTGGGTTTTGGATGCCATTGAGAAACAGAAGTTTGAAGCTCCACCTCCTGTAGCTATCCTTCCGGCTGGCACTGGTAATGACCTTGCTAGGGTATTGTGTTGGGGTGGTGGCCTAGGTGTTGTTGAGAAACGAGGAGGCTTGTTGTCAGTTTTGGAAGATGTTGAGCATGCAGCAGTTACTGTTCTCGACAGATGGAAGATCACAGTAAAGGACAAGCAAGGAAAGCTTCTGTCACCACCAAAATTTATGAACAACTACTTTGGTACATCCATGGAACTTCTTCTAATTTTGGATTATTTAGTAGATCCTAGCATATTCAATGACTATTACTTTCATACTGGTTCATTTCAGGGGTTGGCTGTGATGCGAAGGTTGCTTTAGATATCCACAGTCTGAGGGAAGAAAACCCTGAGCGATTCTATAGCCAGGTAAGCCCTTCTTGCTTGCTCCCTTTTGTGTGCACAAATTCATAGTAAGATGTCATTTTTTCCTTGTTGAACTTATTGGTGGACTCTGTAGTTGTCCTTGGATGACAAGGATATGGTATGGTTTTCATGCACAATATCTTCCAAAGCTACTTAGTGTCAGACATACATTAAGGTTTTGATCTTCCCTTGGTCTGTGTCTGTGTTCATGCTATTAGAAGTTAAAATAATGTTTAGCATAGCACACAACATGTAAAATAAGTGAAGCTTTAAGTTGTGTACATATCTTCTGTTGTGTATATCTTTATACAGAACATGAGAATAGTTCTTGAAATGCATTAGTCAAGTTTTCAAGTGGTACTAGAGCTTGGAAGGGGAAATATTCCTTTTATGGGGTCGGTAATCTAGTTGTGTGTATATTGGACATGGTAATGCAGGATATACCTGGAGAATTTCACATGTTTCATGATTTCCTAGCATAAAAAAATTGTGCAAAATACATTTCTGAACGACATTTGAATTGATGTATACGCCTACTGTGTGGCAGCCCGTAGATCCAAAAATGTATTTGAGCTGTAGTTTGAGCTGATTGAAACAACATAACAATTAGTATTCACATGCCAAGTTTTCTTATATATACTGCTTTGATTGTCCAAAAATGGGTTTATTCAATCTATTTTCTGCTTTCTTTGCTCACTTTGTCACTTATGTCCAGCTTGCTAAGTGCTGTAATTGAAGTTTATTAGATATTAATTATGTTTCTACATAGTATTCCATGAGTGATAATATCTCTTTCTGTTCTGTGTATAAATTATATATTTCTTTTTCTCAACTCTGATAGGTTATGATTGATTTTGCAGTTTATGAACAAGGTACTGTATGCAAGAGAGGGAGCAAAGAACATCATGGATGGCATGTTTGATTATTTTCCCTGGGATGTCAAGCTCGAGATAGATGGATCCAAAATCACGATTCCTCAGGTAACTAAATTGCCTTTTTCTTCTTCCCTATTTTATTTTCTTCCCATGATCCACACATGATTTTGACTGGCAAACCTGCAAGATAGGTTGAACCACATAAGAACCCCAAATGTGGAGAATACTGATGAATTGTTTGTTCCAGTGATCCAGTCACTGCAGTCTGGTTCACTTATTAAAGATGCTTTAGCAGACCATTAGTTTTGGATATATATTAGAGGAGTGTCTCCTGGTCAGCCTATGTAATTGTATTTCTTATTCCTTCAATTGCAGGACTCTCAAGGCATTGTTGTTGCTAATATCCGAAGCTACATGGGAGGCGTTGACCTATGGAAGAATGAGGATGATGTCTCTGATGCCTACCTCCCTCAGTCCATGCACGACAAGAAGCTGGAAGTAGTTAGCTTTACAGGAATGTTGCATCTTGGGAGGCTGCAGGTATGGACGAGTACTTCCTCATTAGTTGCCTTCCACATTATGACAGAGCGATGGATAATAAATAATACTGCTACAGGTAGGTCTTTCTCACGCGCAAAGATTAGCTCAAGGCCATCATATAAAAATCGAAATCAGTACTACAGTGCCAATGCCAATTCAAGTGGACGGAGAACCATGGTCGCAGGAGCCATGCACCATAGAAGTTTCTCATCATAACCAGGTTCCCATCTCCCCCTTTTACATTTTGCTTCATTAACCTCTTCCCTGACTCACAACAATGTCTCTCTTCTGCAGGCCTTTATGCTGAAAAGAGTGTCTGAAGAACCCCTCAGTCGTGCTGCTTCCATAATGGCCGACATTCTGGAAAACGCTGAGAACGAAGGCATCATCTCAGCCACGCAGAAGAGGACTCTACTCCAGGAGATAGCATCTAGGCTTCTGTAGGACAGTTCTAACGCTCACACTTGTAGTTGGCTCACCGTATAGCATGTCGTGTTTTTGGCTGCAAGAGGCTTTCATTGCGGGCAAGTATCAAATAGGTCTGGTCTTCTGTACATGCAGTCCTGTTATTACGCCCCAGTCTGTATTGTGCTCGGGTATGATTATTTTGTGTAAAGTTTTGCACCCGCTCTTCAGACGAGAAAATTTCTATGTGATCGGTGAGTCTGAAAATTATAATAATAAAAATAATCAGTTGTCTGGCTTATCAATACTTTTGGTGTCAGTTATGGCGTGTGTACAAATTATGTCAAACGTGTCACATGAAGGTATAAATTAAACAATAGCATTGTCACAGCCCGTCTAGCTCAGTCGGTAGAGCGCAAGGCTCTTAACCTTGTGGTCGTGGGTTCGAGCCCCACGGTGGGCGACCTCAACTTCTTTTTCTTTTCCCCTTTTTTTTTTTTTTACCATTTTTGTCTTTTTGTTTTTGGGGTTCGTCTCTTTTTTTTATCCCCTTTCTGTTTTTGCCTGAACGCGAATCCTCTCCACGGTGGGCGACCTCAACTTCTTTTTCTTTTTCCCTTTTTTTTTTACCATTTTTGTCTTTTTGTTTTTGGGGTTCGTCTCTTTTTTTGATCCCCTTTCTGTTTTTGCCTGGACGCGAATCCTCTCCACGGCAACATCACTATAATTAATCTTCAACCTAGTTCCATATCCTAAGAGTTCACCAGTGTGTACCCATGGCAGATGGCACTATGGCAGCTTGGTCTTGTTTCATACGGCACATTTGCAGCATTTGCAGGTACGGCACCGTAGTTCTCCCGCTGTAAATAGGAGATACGCTTGATCGTTTTCACCCTTTTGACACGGGCAGAGTAGATTTCACACTGACACTGCAAGGGTGAACGACTGAACGGGCACGGCCAAACCCCGATGCACATGCGCCAACGTACTCCCCGCTCTCCGCTGCGTGCGCGGCGGTCAGTTCACCACGCCATCGTCTTCAGGGGAATATTCTCCTTGTGCCCAAGCATCATCACACTCGCCGCCTCAAATGATTGGCTAGATACTTCTTGGAGATCGCACTGCACAGTTCGTCATCGCGGGAAGCTGCTCCTTTTTTTCTTCTTGGAGATCTTCCGATGAAGCCGCTGTGGGTGGTTCTGGCATGGATGTGGCTGGGCGTCTGCGCCACGGCGCATCCCGGCGGCGAGCAGCCGCTATCGAGAATCGCGGTGGAGGGGACGGTCCTCGCCGTCGACGGTTCCGCCCACGTCCAGGCGTCCCCTTTGGTTCTTGGACTGAAGGTGAGCTCCACCCCATGTCTTCCCAGATATCGCCCGCTGCGGCTTCCTGATAGTCGCAGACTCGTCGGTTACTGACAGTGCTGGGAACTTGTGGGTTGCGTGTCGCGCTGCAGGGTGAGACCAGCGAATGGGTGGATGTGGAGTTCTTCCATCCGAATCCCTCTAGCGACGATTGGATTGGTGTCTTCTCCCCAGCGAATTTCAGGTACTCACAATCTTTGGTGAATTGATTATGGGCGCATACCAAATCGAATGGGAATTCCACCGTTGTTTTTTGTTTAAGTTCATACTACAGTAAAATGCTAAATTGAAAAGCACTAGATTTGATGTTTCTTGTTTCGGCATTTTCCAGTGCTGCAATATGCGAGCCTGAGAACGAGAGACAGTATGCCCCAGTCCTTTGCACCGCTCCTATCAAGGTAGGCGGCATGTAGCCTGTTCAGTTTAATTTCTTTGTATGCAATTCCATGTCCAATTTCAGACATTCTGAATGCGTTCCCGTTTAGTTCGTGAACTGGTTTCTTCCGTATCTTTTTTGCAGTACCAATTTGCAAACTTCAAAAATGGTGGGTACAATAAGTCTGGGAAAGGTTATCTGAAGCTTCAGCTGATTAACCAGAGGGAGGATTTCTCGTTTGCACTTTTTTCAGGAGGCCTCATGAAGGTAAGTAAGCGAAGAAAAGATATGCAGCTTCTGAATTTCCCTGCTTGATGACATTTCAGTACAATTCTGAAGATACAGTTGTTCATATTTCCCGAGTCTGATATGCATATTTATATTTTTGAACTTATGAATGTAACAGCCCAAGCTGATTGCTGTCTCAAACAAGATAGAATTTGCTAATCCAAAGGCACCTGTCTACCCACGTTTGGCTCAGGGGAAGTCTTGGAATGAAGTAAGAATGCCTATCACCTGCAATTGCACCAACTGTTAAATTGTGTGTTAATTGTGGACTGACTTCTTTCTTTGAGAAAGAAAAAGATTGTTGATGTTCTGATACTAATTCAACACAGAATCATGAAACACAATAAACACATAACGCATACCATAGAGTACTTACTACACAAATCTAAGAATGTTACTGAACTTTCCTGTAGATGACTGTCACCTGGACAAGTGGCTATGATATTACAGAAGCAGTTCCTTTTGTTGAATGGGGTGAGAAAGGAGGGCGTCGGATTCTTTCTCCAGCAGGAACATTAACATTTGACAGAAATAGCATGTGTGGTACGCCATTATTTCCCTCATCTCCCTAGAGATTGACATTAAAGAAGCCTAAAGTTCAGAATTTGCAATGTCAGTATCAATCAGAGAAAGCTCATGTACTGCCACAGCCACACGCATCATATGTTTTTCTCCGAAGCTCATAGATCACTCTAGTTCTTCTGCAAATGCAGGTGCCCCCGCACGAACTGTCGGCTGGCGCCATCCTGGTTACATTCATACTAGTTACTTGAAGGATCTGTGGCCAGACTCACTGTAAGTGATCTTCTTGCCTGTTTAGCCCGTTCTACAGCTGGGGCAAACTAATTGCTGATAAATACAGTCATTTGGAAATATTGCAGGTACACCTACAGGCTCGGTCATAGGCTAATGAACGGCACACGAGTCTGGAGCAAGTCATACAGCTTTAAGGCATCGCCATATCCTGGGCAGGATTCTCTGCAACGAGTTGTCATATTTGGTGACATGGGAAAGGTAAGACATTGTTCTTCCATTTCTGTAGTACATACAGTAGTCTCATTCATGTAACAGTCAGGAATATTTATTTTGAATCTGCCGTGAGTCTTTTTCTGACAATTTCTTCAGGCCGAAGCAGATGGTTCCAACGAGTTCAACGACTTCCAGCCAGGCTCTCTGAACACCACTCGCCAGATCATCAGAGACCTGGACAACATCGACATGGTGCTCCACATTGGTGACATTTGCTATGCGAACGGCTACTTGTCGCAGTGGGATCAGTTCACCGCCCAGATCGAACCTATTGCATCGACTGTTCCATACATGATCGGCAGGTCTGCTGAAAGCCCCATTTCTGTGTTCTGTCGACCCCTGTATTCTTGCTTGACCGTTAGAAGTTTGGGGGCATTTCTGCAGTGGTAATCATGAGAGGGATTGGCCTGGCACTGGTTCTTTCTACGGGAACCTCGACTCGGGCGGAGAATGTGGTGTTCCTGCCCAGACTGTGTTCTACACTCCTGCTGAAAACCGTGCAAAGTTCTGGTAAGATTATTACATTATTCATCTGCAGTAGCACATAAACAGTTCTTTCAGCTGCCGCACAAACCAACACTACTAACGATACAATTCTGCTTCTTCTTCAGGTACGCAACGGACTACGGCATGTTCCGGTTCTGCATCGCCCACACGGAAGAGGACTGGCGGCCGGGAACGGAGCAGTACAGGTTCATCGAGCAGTGCCTGTCCTCGGTGGACCGGCAGAAGCAGCCGTGGCTCGTCTTCCTCGCGCACCGCGTCCTGGGCTACTCCTCGTGCGCCTACTACGAGTCGGAGGGCACGTCCGAGGAGCCCATGGGGCGCGAGGCGCTGCAGGAGCTGTGGCAGCGGCACAAGGTGGACCTCGCCCTGTACGGGCACGTGCACAGCTACGAGCGCACGTGCCCGGTGTACCAGGGCCAGTGCGCGGCGAACGCGTCGGACCACTACGCCGGCCCGTTCCGCGCGACCACGCACGTTGTGGTCGGCGGCGCCGGCGCCAGCCTGACGGAGTTCGCCGCCGACGCGAAGAACGTGCGGTGGAGCCACGTCAGGGACTTCGACCACGGCTTCGTCAAGCTCACGGCGTTCAACCACTCCGCGATGCTGTTCGAGTATAAGAAGAGCCGCGACGGCGAGGTGTACGACCGGTTCACCGTCTCGCGCGATTACCGGGACGTACTCGCCTGCGCCGTGGATAACTGTCCCCGGACCACGCTGGCTTCCTGATGGATTGGAATTCCCGGAAGGATTCAGACAGGGAAACCAAGCTTGCTGATGAGGACGACATTGGGGGCTCTCTTAGAACAAGCAGTTAGCTACTGTACATATATAGTGTTCTTCAGAAAATTTTCACCAATAAATCTGAGCCACATTTATGTCATACGAATGTTCATTTATTTAAAACGAGGAGAAAAATTCAGACGAAATTTCCAGTGCACCATCCAAACAAGCTGTACTGAGTTCTCTGTAGTGTTCGCAGCTTTGCTCCGAACCATGTACTACCACTACCTTTTCTTTTTCTAGACGATATTTGTTAGTTTAAATTTGCACTAATTAACGTTATGCACTAATCGACATCAGATAAAAGAAACCTGGAGAGTAGCAGTGTTGTTGATTGTGTGAGGAACTAAAGAACGTTTGTGTGGGCCAATGAAAAGCACCTATATAAATTTTGTCTTGTGAGGAGAGAAAAGTCCAGGTAACAGAAGATCCAAGAAATAAAAAGCGTAAATTAACAAATACAAAATTGTCCCGAAGCAAAACGCCATGGATCAGTCAGCAGCATCAGCTGTACCTCTCTCCCCGTCGGACATTCTCTTCCCCCACCAAGCTTTCGTTAACATTTGTACATATTTGAAGCTCTTTTTCTGTGGTTTGCAAACATTACGTGCCCGTCTGCAAAGTACAAAAGTACTTGGTTTATGTCCATAAAAGCAAGAGGTTTTGAAAAAAATTCTGAAGATTTCACAATTATCTGTTACAAAAAATATGGTCCACAAAGGGAAGAACTTATACCACAGTACATGTGGATAAGACTATATGTTGCGAAAAATGTGAGCCCGTACCTGTTGATATAGTGTCCAAGAACTTAAAAATAACGGACCAGCAGGGCACATCGACGGCTGCGATTGAACGCTTTTTTTTTTTTTTGGAAATTTGGGATTTTGTATTACCGATTGAACGTTTGAGCTCGGCTAACTTTTTGCTTTTTGGCAATGGTGTAAAGGCCAAGCATCCCCCTTGCTTGTTCCCCGGAAAACAAAGTGCAGGTCTCGAACACTGTTCACAAACAAAGAGCTGAGCTGGCCTTTATAGAACCATTTTTAATATGGCGAAGAAACGGTAGGATAAATAGTGGATAAGACAAAAAAAAAACAACCACCAAGGAACGTATGGAGGCTGCTCTTCTACCTTTTGTATGGCGTAACACAATTTTGTGGATTGCTCATTTCATCATAAACTTTAACATGTGAAAGTATTTCAGACGGAGTTTGACCTCGAAAATAAGAGATCTAAATTAAGATGAACCGTGCCGTGTTGTATATTTCATTACTGAGAAATTAAATAAGTGTGTGAATAATTTAAGAATAAAGATTTACGGACATATGCACACCTCACCTGCAATTCAAAATATTCAAATTTGTCATCTAATAAGCCAAATGAATACTAAGTTGAATTATGGAGAAAATATTCATAGGTCACACACAAAAACTCCATACAACTCTATTTTTTTTTGGCAACAAATACAAACTCAGATAGTTAATTCCTGGTGTTAATTCCATTAACATCAATATTCAACCCATGTTTAATTCACTATAAATCCGCAGACGTTTTGTGTGGTGACCTAATTTTTTTTAGAAAATAGAACACTCATATCAATTTTCATTACAAACTTTCCAGTCTCACCGTGTTCTGTATGGCCACTTGTGCAGTAACCTGGAAGTTTTTCGGCATTTACTGAATTAGAGAAAATCATTTTCCCCTTTTTTAATCTTTTTCTGTGCCAGTCCTGGTCCTGTACTCCTGTGCCCGGTGGTTTGGCTCCTCGGGATGTTCTCCTTGGTTGCCTGCCTCCTCCTCCTGCCGACCAAACCTCCCAAACCCAAGCGCGCACCCAAATCCAACCCCCCCAAATCCCACCAAATGCACCTCTGTCCAATGATGGCTGCCTCCGTCGTGCTCTAGCTCCCACTCGAGCTCACTTGTCTTCGCATTGCTAGGCCCGCGGCGGCGTCCACGGCCGGCGCCTTTATCCCCAATCGCCGGCCGTAGATTTCTGGCCGCAATATTTCTTTTACCTCTGTTTGGGAGCCCATCTCGTGAGGTGGGCGCGCTGGGAAGCAGCTCTCTTCTGGCGGCGCAGCAAGCGGGATCCCCGCAGCAAGCGCGGAGAGCCTCAGCCAGGCAGGTAGCAGCGGCTCGGTCTCGGCCGGCCAGCACACAGCGGCCAGAACGGGGCACAAGCCTGCCGTCCTCCTCCTTCAGCTTCCGGTAACAACGGAAGGTGAGAGCTGAGCTCTCCTCCCCAATCCTCTAGTCCTCCTCCTTCCTTTTGTAGTTTACATTTAGGCTGGGTGTAGTGGGGATGAGTCGATCTCTGCGTGAGGGCGGGGACGGGGACGGGGATGGCGAGATTTCATCCAAAAAGGGATGGGGACGAGGGTTACTCTTGGGTTTTGTGTGCCGCTGATGGAATTCAAATGTTTCTCAGCCCGCAAAATATATATATTTGACAGCATTGGATTTGTTTTTTTTTTCTTAATCTGAAAAAAAAAATGGTTTTCTGATTTTGAGAGTTCAACCGAACCCATATGTTACTCGTGAGGCCAGTTGCCGCTTAATTCTCCTTTCCTTACATGCTAATTTTATTTGTCTAATCGACACTCAGGTTTTCATCATGTAGGATTACGGAAGCATATTGAACTTTGGAGATGTGCCTTTTTTCGCTAATGTTCAAGGACTACTGACTAGTGACTAGTGCATGATTCTTGACATTTTCCAATGGACGAGCAGAGCCACCCCAAGAATGGGGAAATGGAAGGCAATGTGTTTCACAGGATGATTGCTAATCAGATTGCGGGGGGCTTTGGTCTCAATGAGGTGAACTCTCTTCTCAATACTCCGAGGAACTCTGTTCATTCCACGTTTGTTGGTCCATCAGGCTGGGCTACTGCTTGTACAAGTGGCAGCCAAAACACTGATTCAGTGAGCCCAAATGAGTATGTGAGGGATCCTGGGTCCATATTGAGTTTACAGCCTTGGATCTTTAGAAAAAGCGACTCTCATAACAAAGAGGAAATGACTGGTAGTAGGGTTGGTGGTAAAGTCAAGAATCTGGTTGATGGCTTTCGAGATAGTCAAGGTGTTGAAATCTGTCAAAGGAGTCCTGGTCTTGGTTCTAGGCCTGGAAGAGGTTGTGGAGCTCTTAGGAGCAGAAGCTCTCACAGGCATTCGATTAAGCCGCTTGTGCAGACGGAAAACTCATTCATTCCACAACTTTACAGTGAGAACTTTGAAATTGAAGAATGCACATTGGCTCCGGTTCCCTCTCCAGCTTCCGTGAGGCCATTCATTGTAACCGATGGGAGAAAAGTAATCAGTAAATCACGTTATGAACCAGTGCCCTTTAATATTGGATTTGACAAGGAGTGTCTGAATGGCTCAAGAAAACCAGGAAGTTTAATTGGAATGGCTCCTCTACCTGAGCTGAAAAAACTGAAAAAAGAGGGCAGAGAACTAAATAATACAAGGCCGGGCCTGTTTGGTACCCAGAGAAGTAGCAAATCATCAGGACAAGCAGGTAATTCAGCGTCATGAAACAATGCTTGTGATATAAAGTATCTTCAAAGAAATGCTACTTCATGCTTCATATACTTGATCCCTAATGTATGTTCATGTACTCTATCAGAACTCAAAAGAAAGTGGCTATTCTTGGGACACCTCATTTTCCTTGGATGTTTGAACTTTGAAGGGTCTCAACTCTTAAATAAACATTAATCTTGTAATTTTACTGTAAGATTTAAATTCTTCGGGTATAACTGATTGCGTATTCAAACTCGAGTATTCAATGGCTATCTGAGTAGTGAGCACCCAATCCCTTGTGATGTATTTTTCTTGTTCAAACATAGGAAATTTAATTTTTCATATTTATAATAAAGAATTCGAAGTCTCTGATATCAGTGACCAGCTAATGTACTAGTGGATAATTTTTAGGACTCTTGGAAATTCTGCTTCTTGTTCCCTCTCAGTGATGATCCCATATCATGTGAACTGTCCATTGCTGTGTCATACTGTTCAGTTAGTTTCAATGTTGCCACAATCTTCTTGGTAGTACATAAATTTTAGAACACTTGTTCGATCTTCCAATGCGCTGCTTTTTGCTTACTGTTTTTTTTTTAATTTGATAATTGGTGCTACTAGCTGATTTAACGAATTTGAACCTTGACTGATCGAACTGATTTATCACTTACGTGGTCATCTTATAAACTTTGTTGTGATGTTATACTGTCAGTGTTTGGCACTCTTATCCATGTCTTTATTGATGCTTTTGCACATGCTTTAGGTTGTCAATATCAGTTCCTGCTATTATAAGCCTAAAAAAACCCTCTACTACTTCCTCATTTCAGGATAGCACTAGTCCTAGAGAAATATACAATTCTTTATCCTTGTCCAATTGAGATCTTGTAGACATACATGTCTCACTGTCCTACTAGTTACTGTAAATGAAATATAGCCTCCACATAAGTAGAGATTATATCAAATGGTTGTTGTAAATGAAATAAGTAAACCCTCTTTTCAGCAGTAGGTTATATCCAATCGCGATTTCTAGATTTGAGTGGCATGCTTCTCCATTGACTATGAATTCATGTTATTGGCTGTGATTGGATCAGAATTTCAGTGCTGCAGCTGCAGCTGTGTGCAGAATGGCGTGGTTGCCAGCAGCACAGGGGTACTAAACGCTGCAGCCACAGCCAGTGCCCAGCTATACCGATCAAAGCCATTTAAGTTTCTCTCTTTGAAGCGTTTAGCATTTCTTAAATATGCTGCAGGTTTACGTGATCGAATGCACATCTTCTCTATGGGGATCACCATTGGTGTTCTATCATGTTATCTGTCAAACAAGAAGGAACTTGGGATGTTGAAGGAAACACTGAAGCAAATGGAACACTTGGTTCAAGATTTACAAGATGAGCTGGAGATGAAACAGGGTTTAACAGTAAAAGAATTGCATGATGAAACACCTATCGATCATGGAGGTAAAGTATCGATAATTTTTAAAACTTAAACGAAAGCTTTTTTTATTTTTATAAATGTCTTCTGATAATAGACAGTAATATCAAAGCATACACAGCTGATTCAGAACCAATGAGCAAAATTGAAGCTGAGCTTGAGGCCGAGCTTGCCAGATTGGAACTGAATATCACTTCAAAACGTTTGGAAGAGGAAACATCTGACTTCGATGAGGTAACGATCTTTCACAGAAACATTACACATGACATCTGAGTTAGCCTACAGTTCTACTGACTGAAACTCTGGACGTGTCGGTTCACCAGGAGTTTGTTGGTGACGTTATCGAGGGGGAACTGAAAGTTGATATGATCCGTCGTGACTTCACAGATTATAGCACTGAAAGTGACCATGGCAGGGACAGTAGAGAAAGTTCCCCAGAGTGTGCTCATGGAGCAAACTATCCCGTCTCGCCTAGGGATCTCAGCATCCGTCTCCACAAGGTGATTCAGCATAGGCTTGAAGACCGAATCAAGGAGCTTGAGTCAGCACTGGCCCAAAAACAGAATCAGCCACAAGTGCAGATGATGGCAAGTACTGAGGGGATTTTTTCTGAAAGAATCTGCACCAACAGTGAGTCAGGTTCTTCATCCAACCAGGAAAGTCCCCTGTTCATACAAGAAACTAGCTCCTTGGCAGAACCATATTGTCTAAACCTATCTGGAGATGCTTTAGAAGCTTATGATGAAGCTTACGAAGAATTCATGAGAATTGCTGATTCCCCTTGCACCACAAGTACAAATGGAAAGCCCCAGGTTAATGAAGAGTACTTGGTGGACCGTGGCGTGACCTGGGGCATGGAGGAGGACAGTGGTAGGAAGTTGAGAGAAGTGCCCACCTGGGAGCACGTTCTGAAGAGTGTAGATCATAACAGAGCTCATGAAATTGATGCGGATGATGAAGATGAGACCGATGATGATGACCAGGATAGTAAAGTGCTGATTCAGCAAATAGTAGAGAGAACTAAACAAGGTTCACCTGTACTCATTAATGCTCAAAAGCTTTTGTTTTCTGTGGATATATAGGTCGCTGGATTATAACACATTGTTTTGAGACATATATAGCATTGAGTGTCAGATTTTTTGAAGAGAATGAGAATATTAGTTGTCTTTAGTCTTGTTCTGTTGATGATGTGTATAAGGTTGTTCTTTTTATCTTAGAAAATTGAACAGCTAAAGCATATTTTTTAAGTCAATTTTTGAAAACGTACAGGTAACTAAACAGTGGAATGGAACAAAACACATTGACATTGAGATTTTCTACTTGTTATAAAATGCTGATGTTAATAAGTTTAAGTCGATTTGATAGGGTCTGTTGTACAGGTATAAAACAGGTGCGGTTTGCCTACGTGAACAACATAATACAATCGGCAAGTTTTTCTACTAATTCTTATTTTTGGCATTTGGCAAGGAAACACTCAATCTTCTCCATGAAAGGGCTAAATGTGTCGTTTTTCTACATAACCTTTTTGACGGTTTGATTGAAGAGTAAATGTGTCGTTGTGAAAGTACATCACTACTCATTAGTTATCTTTATGTTGGTATCTTGCTGGCAAGACTCAGGGTAATACAATGTCGCAAAAACAAAAAAAGACTCAGGGTAATACGAATACCGATGACAATTAAAAACAAAGCGTACATAATATATAAAGGAAGCAATTTAAATTAAATTCTCTCTTTTATCTGCAAAAAAAAACTCTAGACGATCGGACTAGCAAAGTAGCAAAATTTATTACTACATAGCTTTGGAAGAATGAAAATCTAGCTAGGAGGAAGGGCGAAGCAGGAAATCAACAATGTTGAGCGCCTGCATCGCATTGTTGACACCGCAATCCTGGGTCACTAGTCGAGCGAGGTTGCCTCCCCAGTTGCTGCTAGTCCTATAGGTAACCAAGAGCCGTGAGATCCTTCCCCAGCAAACCACGTACCCTGCTTGGTCTTGGGTCATGGAGGACACCTCCTCCCACCGGCTGCTGAACTGGTCTCGAATCGATTGGAACCGCATGGCTTCGGAGAGCGTAACCACGAACCTGGCCAGCGCCTGCTTCACTCGGAGCTCCGGCGTGGTGAGAGGGTCGTAGCTCGCGAGCGTCCTGATGGCTTCCTCGGTGGGCGCACGTCCCAGAAGCACGGCGTCGAGCGCCCAGTGGCCTTGGTCACCGAGGAGAGCACGGTAGTTTTCTCCAAAAGACAGAGAGATGTTGTAGGGCAAAGCAGTGAACCCTCCAACGACGAACCAGTTGCCAGCAGAGTTGTTGAACCCGACGAGGTACAGGTCGTCGTGGCAGATCGCAAGGGTGGTCTCTGCAACAGCAGCTCCTTGTTGTGACGATCCGCCCGTCGTGACGTGGACCATGATCCAGTACCTCGGCGGGCCGTAGAACTCACTGCGCGCCTGCGAGGACGTGCTTCGTGTAGACGGTGTCGGGGATATACGGGGAGCTGTGGTAGAACAAGAAGTCAATTTTCTTGAATCTTCTACACTAGTCATGAAGATAGATATTTATTAGAAAATATGTAGATGTCTTGTATCATGATAACATAAGAAAAATCTAAAACTAGATATTTTTTAGGAAGAGTGTAGAATTAGGTTAGGATGATGATAAGTGTCACCCATCCAATGATTGTGTATGCCTATATAAGGAGGGTGACCCTCTACCATCTAAATGAATATAATAAGTTTCATCATGAGTAGTAGTGAGTGTTAGGTGAAGAGTGTGAGAGTGAGTTGTGTGTACGCTCTTGTATAATATTTGCATTACAAATAAAGAGCGAGTTCCTATAAGTTCTATTCTCCCGGTCGGTCGTATAATTCTAATTACTTAGCACATATATAGTTGTGATCTATCTGAAGGTTGGCTCTGCCTCCTGGGATCTATCTGTAGGTAGGCCCTGCCTCCCGGAAGCTAAGAAGGTGGCTCGGCCGTCAAGGACCCGGTGCTAAGTACTTAAAGATTATAAGGCTAACCGACTTGAGTAAGTTGGTTTAGCATAGGTTTAGGTCCTAATTATGAGTGTTAGGTCTACCACTTTTCTAACAATTGGTATCAGAGTCGGCGGTCCTGGACTGTCATTAGGGGGGGCCCTGGTGAGCACAGGGTGCTCATCGTGATCGGTGTATCAATCGGTGCTAAGAGGAGATTCCGTCGGTGCATAGTTTGGGACTGTGAAGCTCATTGGTCTGGGACCACAGAAGCTTATTTGACACAGGGCATCAATCACTATGTCGGATCTCTTTAGCACAGGATCTGGGATCAACAAGCTTAATAGCCATTGTTATGGCTATTGGAAGACCTGCATGGAGTCCTATCTACAAGGTCAGGACTTATGGGAGATCATTGTAGGCACTGAAGTAGTGCCCCCGGCTCTATCAAGGGAGAAAGACCTACGGAAGTGGCGCATCAAAGCTGGCAAAGCTATGTTTGTGCTGAAGACAATAATTGAGGAGGACCTAGTGGAGCGTATCCGAGACGCTGAGACTCCAAAGGCGGCCTGGGAGACTTTGGGTAAATTGTTCTCTAAGAAGAATGAAGCACGTCTCCAACTACTTAAGAATGAGCTATCAGGTATCTCTCAAGGCAATATGACAATTTCTCAATATTTCTCTAAGATTAAGTCTATTTGTTGAGAGATATCACAACTCGAGCCGGAGGAAAAAGTGAGTGAGGCCCACATGAAGAGAATAATCATTCACGGCCTTAGACCTGAATATAATGGGTTTATTGTCGCGGTGAGGGGCTGGCCTACTCAACCATCACTAGTGGAGCTAGAAAATCTGTTGGCTAATCAGGAGGAGCTAGCCAAGTAGATGGGAAATATCTCTATAAAGGAAGAGGAGGAGGCACTCTTTGTAAACAAAAAGAAGTTTTCACCACGAAGACAAGGAAGGTTTAAACTAAGACAGATAGAAGGTGGCAAAACTCACGAAAGAGAAAGGAGCGACCTGTCAGGGGAAGCACAAGGGAAAAGGGAAGATCGACAAGTCAAGAAGCAAAATGATGGATGCTACAACTGTGGTAAGAAGGGTCATTTTGCTCAAGATTGTCGATTGCCAAGGAGGCGTTTTGAAGGGAATATGGCCACGACCTCAATGGAGAAAAAGGAGATAGAAGTACCTAACAGTGATGATGAGTGGGATGCTGAAGCTGGATTTTCTATAGAGATTGATAAAGATAAGTTGAAAGAGGGCATGGAGGCCAATGCTTTTACAGCAACCACAGGCCAAGACTTAAACTATAAGGAGGTGGATTATTGATTCTAGATGTTCCAATCATATGACAAGTGATGACAAGAAACTGAAGGGTATGACTGACTATAAAGGAAAAAGAGTGGTCTTGACTGCTGACAACTCAAGACTTCCTATCTCTCATGTTGGGAACACTATCATCCCAAGGTATGGCCCTCGTCAACTCCAACTCGAGAAGGTTTATCATGTTCCAGGCTTGAAGAAGAATTTGCTGTCAGTTCCACAATTGACAGCGGAAGGAAAGTATGTTCTCTTTGGACCGATAAAGTGGCTATTTTTAAAAGAGTAATGGGGGTTGGTGCACCTATTATGGAAGGGCAAAGGCGACAATCTGTCTATGTGCTCTCAGCTGAGTCTGCATATGTGGACAAAGCTCGGAGAAATGAGAATGGTGATCTCTGGCATGCTCGCCTTGGCCATGTGAATTACAATAAATTAAAGGAGATGATGAAAAGACTAAGTGTTGAAAGGGCTTCCTCTAATGGAGATTCGTACAAACACAGTTTGTGCTGTATGTCAGTATGGCAAGGCCCATCAATTGTCATATAAGGAGTCAGAGCATTGGTCCAAGACGACGTTGACATACACTCGGATGTATTTGGCCCCTCAGGCAGACATCTATTGGAGGAATGAGGTACATGATTACCTTTATTGATGATTTTTTCAAGGTATGTCTGGGTATACTTTATGAAGGAAAAGTCGGAGGCCTTTATGAAGTTTCAAGAGTTCAAGGAGAAGGTTGAAGGTGAACTCACAAGAAAATTAAGTGCCTACGCACTGATAATGGGAGAGAGTATTTATCCAATGAGTTCATTACATATCTCCAGAAAAACAAAATAAGAAGGCAATTAACTTGCCCTAATACTCCTCCACAAAATGGGGTGGCGAAACGGAAGAATCGACATCTTGCAGAAACTTGTCGAAGCAAGCTCCATGCCAAGAATGTTCCCGAAAGGTTCTGGGCCGAGTGTATGAGGACAGCAGCCTATGTCATTAATAGGCTACCACAGGATAAATTGGGTTTCAAATCACCTCATAAGATGCTCAGGAAGAAGAAGCCAGTAGTAAGTCATTTAAAAGTTTTTGGATGTGTCTGTTATGTGTTTGTGTCGGATCATCTAAGGAGCAAGTGTGGGAAGAAGGCCATTAGATGCATCTTTGTTGGTTATGATGATGAACGGAAGGGTTGGAGGTGCTGTGATCCAACCATAGGAAAATGCTACACTTCAAGAAATGTGGTATTTAATGAAGCATCTGCATGGTGGACACCTAAAAGGATTGAGATACTAGATTCTCATGACTTGAAGGAGACTCCAGAAGAGTGTAAAGAAACGGAAGAAGAGATGGAAGAAGTTGAGAAGGAGGCACCGACACCTAGTAAGAATGGAGAAGGACCACCAACGAAGGTCAAAAGTCCATGGAAGACTGGTATACATCAGTCATCTGTTGAAGAACCTAAACCACAGAAGGATTTTGTGGAACCCTCACAGGAACCACGAAGAACGGCAAGGCAACACAAGCCTAACAAGAAATATGCAAATGCTGCTATTGTAGAGGAAAATATACCTTCTGAGCCATCTTCATATGAAGATGCTACACAAGGCCCTCAATCGTTAAAAGCGATGGAGGAAGAGATTAAAGCACTAAATGAATCAGACATGGGATTTAGTGCCAAGACCAAAGGATGTAAAGCCCATATCTTGCAAGTGTGTTTATAAAGTTAAGACCCGTCCAGATGGCTCGGTTGACAGGTATAAAGCTCGACTTGTTGCCCGGGGTTTCTCTCAACAATATGGGTTGGGTTACAAAGAAACATTCAGCCCAGTTGCCAAGAGCACAACTGTCCGTGTCCTAATTGCATTGGCTGCATGCAAGACATGGAAGTTATGGCAAATGGATGTGAAAAATGCATTTCTACATGGAGAGCTTGACAAGGATATCTATATGGAACAACCTAGAGGATTTGAGAGCAAGGCTCACCCCGAGTACGTCTGCAAATTAAAGAAGGCTCTCTATGGATTGAAGCAAGCCCCACGAGCATGGTACGGGAAAATTGGTGAGTTCCTTGTACAAAGTGGTCTTAAAGTTGCTCCATCAGACTCTAACTTATTTGTGAAAGTCCATGACGGAAGACTAGCAATAGTCCTAGTCTACGTCGATGACTTGATCATAACTGGAGACCATTTGGTGGAAATACAAAGGACAAGAGAAAATCTCTTTGTCCGATTTCAAATGAAGAAACTTGGAGAGTTAAAGCATTTTCTTGGACTTGAGGTGGAGCGCACAAGGGAAGGCATATTTCTAGGTCAGCAGAAATATGCTAAGGATCTTCTTCAGAGGTATGGTATGCTTGATTACAAACCTATCGCCACTCCTATGGATCCCAACATGAGGCAACATGAACATGAAGGGAAGGATCTGGAAGATGTGACCATGTATCGACAATTGGTCGGTAGTCTTATATATTTGACACTAACTCGACCGGACATATCCGACCCAGTTGGTGTAGTTAGTCGATACATGAGTAAACCAAAAAAGCCTCATCTTGATACAGTCAGACGCATACTAAGGTATGTCAAAGACACCATTAATTTTGGAATTCTATACAACAAAACAAAGGAATACCAAGTTCATGGGTACTGCGATGCGGATTATGCCGGAGATTGTGCCACAAGGAGATCAACATCGGGACATTTCTTCAGTCTTGGATCAGGTGCTATAATATGGTGCAGTAAAAGACAACCTACTGTGGCACTATCTAGTACTGAAGCAGAATATCGGTCGGCAGCAACAGCAGCACAAGAAAGTACCTGGCTCATGCAACTAATGGAGGACCTTCATCAACCTACGAGGACTGATGAGCAGAATGCTGATATTCTCACAAAGAGCGTTAGCAAGATAAAATTCGAGAAGTTTCGAGAAGCGCTTGGCATGGTCTACAAGACAACTTTAGAAAGAAGTTTGCCTTGAGGGGGAGTGTTGAAACAAGCAAGGCAATCTTCTAGAATCTTCTACACTACTCATGAATGTAGATATTTATTAGAAAGTGTGTAGAGGTCTTGTATCATGATAACATAAAAAAAATCTAAAACTAGATATTTTCTAGAAAGAGTGTAGAATTAGGTTAGGATGATGACAAGTGTCACCCATCCAATATTTGTGTATGTCTATATAAGGAGGGTGACCCCCTACCATCCAAATGAATATAACAAGTGTCATGGTGAGTAGTAGTGAGTGCTAGGTGAAGAGTGTGAGATTAATTTGTGTGTACACTCTTGTATAATATTTGCACTACTAATAAAGAGCGAGTTCCTATAAGTTCTAGTCTTCCGGTCGGTCGTATAATTCTAAGTACTTAGCACATATATAGTTGTAATCTATCTGAAGGTTGGCTCTGCCTTACAGGATCATAAAGGGTCCGAGCTTCATCTGTAGATAGGCTCTGCCTCCCGGAAGCTAAGAAGGTGGCTCGGCCGTTAAGGACCCGGTGCTAAGTACCTAGAGGTTATAAGGCTAACTGACTTGAGTAAGTTGGTTTAGCGTAGGTTTAGGTCATAATTATGGGTGTTAGGTCTACCACTTTTCTAACAAACTGTATTGGCGGACCAGTTGTCTGGAGAAGAAGGGCGTTCAGCTTCTTGTACAGGTCGTTGTAGGTCTCGGTAGAGAGGTCGAAATCGATGCGGAAGGCTTGAGGAAGGTTGGAGCCAATGCTTACGGGTTGAGGAATTGATAAGGCGGCCATTGGCGCATCATGAAGGGCAAGAGAAATGACAACAAGGAGAAGTAGCAGCAGGAGGTCCTCCATGGACATCGTGCGCGCGGGTTTTGCTCGTCCTTGCATTATTTCTTGCTCTCCTCGTCCCTACTCCCTAGCTTGTAATTATATACTCATCACCATCTTAATAACATATACCATTCCATATACGTATGTATCAATTTTACAAGTGTTTGTGCATTATTTTGGCAAGCAATCATATATATCATTAAAAAAAATAGAGTTTCCCACAAATGCCGACATAGGGAAAGGAGTAAATCAAATCTTGTCTCAAGGTATAATTCTTTTATTCATTAATCCTTAATTTGCGGTGGACAGTTTCCATGCATGTATATAACATAATACAATTCTTACCTACCATGTATATACCTCGTCATATACGATGATACGCCTCTTGCTCCTGGCTTTCCTGCCGACGCTCGCGGAAATGTGAGATCCATATTAATAGATATATTTTGTTAAATGTGTTCTACTGCTTATACTACTGCTACAATTAGTCAATTAACCAAAGATAATCCGCAACTGGAGTCCCCAGGATTCCGCCGCGTTCTGAAACTCTCTCGCCGTTCCTGGTTTTGGGTTTTGAAGATGAGCTCGTCTCGTCTCGTGTCGCGTCGCGGCGACTCGTTTTGCCCTTTTTTTGCCGTCGTGTGCGGCGACTCGTTTAATTTTTATCATGGGCTGCTCATTTGCGCTTCACCCGTGGGCCAAAGAATGAACAAAAGAATATAGGAATCTGGGCCAAAACTGAGCAAGGAAGAACAAAAAATATAAGACGGACGACTCCGCTGGGGATCGAACCCAGAATCTCTGGTTCCGTAGACCAGCGCCTTATCCATTGGGCCACGGAGTCAAATGTGATAACGTTACATTACAGTTTTTGTATCTGTAACTGGAATGCTCTGAACTGGCTCTTCTTGGCTTACCTGGAAATCCTAACCGGTGGTAGGAGTCGTCCACGTCGCTCCCGACGGATGAGACTGCACGCCTGGTCCGCCGCGACCAAGCAAAGGCTCCTGCGGCCGGGTGTCCACAGAACCACAAGTTAATTTGGTGGGCAGCGGCAGAGGAAGGAGAGGGAGCTCTCTCTGGCCGTGGCCATGGCGTCGCTGTCGCTCACCGCCTTGGACGCCACCACGGCAAGGCCAAGCGTCGGCTGGAGAAGGCGCCATCTCAGGGTCGCCGCAATGGCCACGCAGAAGCCGAAGGCGAAGACCACCGCCGGCACGAGGACAAGATCGGTAAGCACCCACCACCACCACCGTTTCTTCACGCGCTCTCGGTTCTGCGTGCCAGCTGTATATACGTTGCCGAGCTTCGTTCGAAAACAGCGCGCGCGCGGATCGATGATGAGGATGATAATTTCGCGCGCGTTTTCGTGCAGGGCACGACGACGGTGTTCCCTGTCGGCGAGCCGGCGGGCCCACGCCCGACGACGACGGCGGGGCGCGCGGTGAAGCTGCTGACGAACGTGGAGCGGCTGCGGCTGCTGAGCAAGGCGGAGCGCGCGGGGTTGCTGTCGGCGGCGGAGCGCGCGGGGCTGTCGCTGTCGGCCGTGGAGCGGCTCGGCCTGCTGTCCAAGGCGGAGGAGCTGGGCGCGCTGTCGGCGGCCGCGGACCCCGGCACGCCGGGGATGCTGCTCGCGCTAGCGGCGCCGCTCCTCGCCGCGGGGCCCGCCGTCGCGTACCTCGTCCCCGACGACCACGCGTGGCAGGTCGCTCTGCAGGCCGCCGCCGCTCTCGTCTGCGTCGTCGGCGGGGCAGCCGCCGTCGCGGCGTCCAGCTTCGTGTCCAGGCTGCAGGGCTCGTCGTCGACCTAATTAATAACCCGTGGCGTTCTCTCTCTCTCTCTCTCTCTCTCTCTCTCTCTCTCTCTCTCTCTCTCTCTGCTCGCTGGCATGTGGCATTCTGATTCTGCGTCGGAGTTGTATGGCCTCTCCCTGTGAAGGTTGATTTGTGCGTGGATCGATGTGTGTAGTGTCGAGACTCGAGAAAGTGAAACTGACAGTATTTCAGCTGAATCTGAATCTAGCTAGAGGATTCATGTACGTTACTTGCGCTGGTAGTGATGCTCCTCTGCTCTGCTGTAAGGGAACAGGGTATCTCGTCATCACAGAAAAAGAAATTGTTTCAAGGGACTCTCATTCTATTCTTAAAATTGTTGGCCGAGTTGTCGAGTGATCCTCGCTTCGTTCCGCTATAGTATTACTACCATCCTAGCTTGCTTCTCCAGGTGAAAATAAATGGTGAGAGAAAAAAAGACATTCTTATCCCTTATTTAATAATCATTTTAAAAGACCATCTCACACCTCTTTGTTGTCTTGTCTCCACCACCATCGGACGTTGCAATGGCCACTTCTCGAAACCAATAAACCTTTTGAATCAAAATTTTCAGATTTTAAATCTGCCATTTTGAATTTATTTTTTTAATTATTTAAAATAGTTCAGAATTGAAATAAATTGTGAAACCTTGTCCAAACTTTTCGTTGTTGCTATCATTTTTTTTTGAAAAATCATTTGATAATTTAAATTCAAATCAAATTTAGGTTACGTAAAAGATCCTAACAATTAAGATAATTTTGGCCCAAAGTCACCAGGCCTCCTCGTCCTCAAAGCCTTATTCACAGCCCAAAGCCCACATCAGCTTCCAACACTGGCTCCGCCCGCTCCGCCGCCGCGGTAGCTGAACCCGCCGCAGCCGCCAGCCTCCTTCCGCCGGAGGACGGCGATCAGGCTGCTGCACTCCTTCCAGCTATGTGCGGCATAGCCCTTATCCTCTCCGGCCGTCGCCTACTCGTCGTCCCCTCCTCCGGCGCCGGCGCCGCCGCCGTCGGCTTATCGGAAACCAGGACCTCCGGCGAGGTATTTGTTATCATCCATAGCGACCTCACAAATTCCTTGATGAACTTCCTGATCAGTAAGGCAGTAGCCTTGTACTACCTTACTACTACTCTAGTGTTGTTTGGCAAGCCCTAAAATATAGGTGGTCTACTCTGACATGCTGGGTTGTACGCCCGGTGCAGGGGAGCGGCGTGTCGGTAGATGAGCTCAAGGATGCCCTGCGGCGGCGTGGCCCAGACAGCCTTGGCTGTGAGAGGCTCCAGCTTTGCGCAGACGGCTCGATTCTAGGTTGGTGGTCACCCTCCATATGCGTGGGATTTAGTGAAATATGCTCATTTGTTGTTGTTATGGTTAGTTACTACTGGTGTTGCAGGGCCTGAAGGCAGCCATGGTGGAGTGGGGGACGGTGATAGCGTGAGTGTCGGTGTTGTTGCCGAATTGTTCTTCATCGGGGCAACACTGCATCTCAGGGGAGCTGAACCGGTTGCGCAGCCGCTGGTATCCACCTCTGGAAGTGTTTTTGTGTATAATGGTAATTATTCTCGTGAGCTTGATGTGATGTTGCTTCATTTGCTTCACCATTTGTTGTTGTACAGTTATATGTGTATGCTGAACTAGCGATTTTTTATCTAAGGTGAGATATATGGAGGGATTCACATTGCCGATGATGAAAATGACACCAGAGCTCTTTTTTCCTCGCTGGAATCTTGTTGCTCATGCGACTGCCATGCTCATGATAATGGTTCAACATGCCCTTGTTGTGGGACTGTTGGCAAATCAGTTCCACAAATACTCTCCACAATCAAAGGGCCTTGGGCTTTGATATACTGGCAGGCAGGTAATTGTGATTATTATTGTGTTTCTACCCAGTCGGAGATTCACCATTCTGACAGAATTGCGACCTTGAACTTCCAGGTGGACTCAAAAATAATTTGGTTTGGACGAGATGCATTTGGGAGAAGGAGCCTGCTGGTGCATTGGCCCACAGCTGATGAGCCTCGCTTCATATTGTCATCAGTATCACCCCCTTCATTTGCAAGGAATAAGTCTGGTATTATTGCTTGGTTTTCAATAGTCTGTGTTATTAGCAAGCTGTACTTTTGCCTGCACCTGATGTTTCGGTCTATAATACATGCTTTAGATAGCGATTCTCTTGTCTGATTTCACAAATTCAGGCTAGTGTTTCTCGTTGTATACATGCTTTACATAGTGATAACTCATCTAATTTCAGAATTCCAGTCTCATGTATGATCTTCTCCTCTACAACAGCTTCGACGGTAAATGGTTTGGTGTCAGATCTTGATATATCTGACTGTACCACTGGTAGCTACTGGGAAGAGCTTCCTTGTGGGATATACAGCATTCACTTGAAAGACATTAGAAAACATGGCGGGGAGGATTGTATTGTTGATGTTAGGAAACACGAGTGGGCGAGCTCTTCGTTGAATAAATTAATCCTGTGGGAGAGGGAACATACAGTTCCAACTATGGAAAACAATGCTATTGACAGAGTCAGCCATCAGTTGTCTCAGAGCTTCATGAACTCACGAGAAGCAGAAGAAGATACAAATAATGGGGTCGTAAAGAGTGTTCCCCATTCAGATTTTAGTATTTGTGCAGCAAATTGTATAATACAGTCAGGTACAGCAAGTGTTTGCAACTGAAATTCATGAAGCAATTCTGTTCTTAGTGTTGTAAATATTGCTATTTTATTTACCATAATATTTTCGTTCAGCACAAAGAGTACTGGTTGCATTACGGGAATCTGTAATGTTGCGGACCAATGTGAATGCACTCTTTCAGGTGTGCATACAAGTGTTATCTTTAAAATACTGCTATATATTCAACAACTCAAGTCACCTAATTAATGATCTAGGATTTTAAATAGTCTGAAAATAATTTTACCTCTCCTCATGTTGTATTTCTTGCTACACTGAGACCTTTCACATGGACAGGGTGGCCTAAGTAAACTTAGAGATGAAGAATTAGCACCAATAGCAGTCCTTTTCTCTGGTGGCTTGGATTCCATGATACTTGCAGCATTGTTAGACCAGTGCATTGAATCTAAATGTAAGTTCAATTGTTACCTTTACTTTTTTTTTCAAAATACTATATTTCTGCTTTTTATATACTTGTACAAGAAGAGTATATTTTTATCAGTTCCGAATTTCAAAATGCCAGTAACAGTAATTAAGATTTCAAACAGGGACAATTGATTTGCTAAATGTCAGTTTTGACGGGCAGCTTGCTCCAGATAGGATTTCTGGGATAGCTGGACTGAGGGAGCTTCAGAGAATCTCCCCGCTCCGAAGGTGATTTCACTTCTGAACATGTCATGTTCTTGGCCCTGACTGTTTTTGTCTTCTAATACTGAATTTATCTAATTTTCTATCATGGCTACAATTCTTCATATAGTCCCAAAATTGCATAGAAAGATTGATATTCTGTTGTACATGATGCTCTGGTCTCAGTTTCTGGCACTCCTATAGCCTAATGAATTTCTCGTGTGTTACACTTAGCAGATAGTCAATTTGCTTCATGCAAGCTGTCCTATGTCCTGCATTACTGCTGTATCACATCAAACTGAATGATATTTTTTTCCTGTGTTCTCTTGCAGGTGGCGTCTTGTTGAAATTGACACTGCTTTGACTGACTTGAAACGGGAAAGTGAACATGTGATGTCACTCATACACCCTTCAAATACCTATATGGTGTGTTTCTTTCTGTTAGAAATGTTAGCCCCATTGCTTCGTAGTGCTGAAATGTTGAAGAACATATACCACCTAAATTATTTACGTAGTTGCACTCCACTTACGACATAAACTTCAACTTGTGATCTTTATCTGCTGAGGATAGAGCTATCTAAGCTGAAACTGGATCTATTATACAGGATTTAAACATTGGTATTGCGCTCTGGTTAGCTGCTGGTGGGAATGGTTGGGTGGATGGGACTGCATGTCACCTGCCACTGCCAGATGGTTCTCGCTATAAGTACAGATCAACATCAAGAGTCCTTATAGTCGGTTCTGGGGCTGACGAGCAGTGTGCTGGTTATGGCAGACATCGGACAAAATATAGGCTTGGAGGGTATGCCTACTCATCAATTTTATTTGTTGCAACAATAGTCGCAAGAATCCTGTTAATTTTCAGTTTTGATGACTACTTTTAGCTGGAATGCCTTGAATGTGGAGATGAGACTTGATGTGCAAAGAATATGGAAAAGAAATATGGGAAGGGATGATAGGTGCATTTCTGACAATGGCAAGGAGGTAAGGTGGCATCTTGTTTCTTTTCAGTTAAAAATTTTGTTAGTATTTTAGCCATCTTAAAGTGCACTCTTATCCATTGGTTCAGGCTCGATTCCCTTTTCTTGACGAGACTGTGATACAAACTTTATTGGACATTCCGTTGTGGGAGATCGCCAAACTTGATGAACCTGTAGGGAAGGGCGACAAGAAGATCTTGAGAGAGGTTTGCGCTTCATTTACCTTTAATTTTGAATTTCTTACATTACATTCCAGATTACATTTCAAATCCACATTTTCCAAGGTGGTAACCAATGAGAGAGTGACTCGCAAAGTCGTTTCCAGAAAAGATTGAAATCTAACTATGTCTTGCACTTCACTTTGGTTCTATGCTCGAATCTTTGGTTAATAACATTGTATTCATGCTTTCACAATCTGTCATTTCCTTTTGCTGACTCAGTATTTGTGATGATGTTCAAGGTTGCAAGGCTGCTCGGTCTACAAGAAGCGGCACTTCAGCCAAAGCGAGCAATCCAGGTGCATATTCTAAATTTCTAGTAACAAATTATTTAAGCTTTATCATTGAAAGTACCCAACAGTTAATGTATTTCTTGAGAAAATAATGGTCTTTCTAGTAGAAGTGTGTGCATTTATAATTTACACAAACAAGTTGTTGCATATCTGTCACAGTTAGTTCATTTGATTCTATGCACACTTTGATACTTGTCAACGTCATGATAATCATGTTCAGCTGCATTCCCTTTGGCAACACACTTGGTACAGCACAAACAGTTCTCCAAACACAGCATATACTTGACACCACTTCAATATCCTATGCATTTATGCAGTTTGGTTCAAGAATAGCAAGGGAGTCGAACCGCAAGAACTTTGGGAGCAACCGGGCAGCGAACCAGGCATCAGCAGGAAGTGTTCAGATTTACCAGCATATGCATTGACACATCAGTCGGTTACATAACCAGTGACGGCTTACAGCTGCTGCGTAGTAGTTGAAGCTGGTCACTGGAGACCACTGCTTGCTCCTGTGACGGTGAGCTCCACTACAGGGATAAGCCATGGCGGGTTTTGGTACAAGCAGTTTTGATGGCGCGCTATGGCCATGCTTCCTTGTATGCTGTCTCTGTTAGTCCAGCCTAGCCTTGACAGTTTTGTTCGTCCTCGTTACTGTAACACATGGACAGTAAAGGACTTGGTCATTTGTTTTGTTTGCTCAGTGTTATCTTGTGCTGGTACAGGGCTGTTAGGCCTTCATGGGTCGGATTGTATTGTGGCCCATGTTGTAATTTGGTACCCGTCGGTGGAAAAAGTCCACGACGCGAATGCAATCGCCCTTGCCACGTGTAACGCTATCGCTCCGTGAACCCCGCATCGCGCACACGGGAAAAATCCACCCCCCTCCGCCGCCGCCTCTCTATAAGAAATGCTCCTTCGTCTCCGTCTCTCTCCGCCTTCTCCCCTTCCCCGTCTCTCTCTCCCCTCGCATTCTGGCGTGCTCGGATCCAAGCCCAAACCCTAACCTCCAACGGTCCCCCTCCCTTCCCCGGCCCGACCGAACCCTAAACCTCATCCAGCTCCAAGATTTCCCGCCTAATCCATTCAATCCCCACTACCGCGCGCTCGCTCCCGATTCGAACCAACCAGCTCGAATTTGAATTCGAGCTCAACCCCTTGTCAGCGAGGCCGAGCTGGGGGAGCTCGATTCGATGCGGCGGTGTGATTAGGCCAGCGGATTTGGCCCGAGGCGGTGGCGCGGCGGGCGGGATCTGAACCCTAGCGCCGGCTGGATCTGCTTACCGCGCCGGTCAGGTTGCTCGACGGCATGACCGGTTGGGGTCGGAGGCGAGGAGAAGCGGAGGCGATATGAGCGGCGGCGGTCGTGGGACAGGGGACGAGTTCGGCCGCGCCGTGGCGCGCGCGGCGGTCGCGCAGGCGCTGGAGGCTGCGGGGTTCGACTGTGCGCACCGTTCTGCTGTGGACACGCTCGTCGACATCGTCCTCCGCTACGTCACCCACATAGGCCGGTCAGCCTCGTTCCACGCCAGCCTCTCCGGCCGCGCGCTCGCGAACGAGTGCGACATCATCCAGGCGCTCGAGGAGGTGGGCGCGGACACGGACGGGTTCGCGGGCGCGGCTGCCACTGGCCACTGTCTCGTCGGCTCGGGCGTCGTCCGGGACCTCATGGCGTTCGTTGACTCCCGTGACGAGGTGCCATTCGCACGCCCACTGCCCAGGTTCCCCATCCCCCGCGCGCAGTTGCCGCCTGCCCCCAGCTTCGCTGCGGCTGGGAGGGAGACTGGGATGCGGCACGTGCCTGAGTGGCTCCCTGTGTTCCCGGATCCTCACACTTACGTGAGGACGGAAGTTTGGACCGAGCCTCCACCTACCAAGGACCGGGTGGACAAAGTGGAGCAGGTGCGGCAGAGACGGAAGGCTGAGAAGTCGCTCCTCAGCTTGCAGCGAAGGCTGGCGCTTGCTGGTGCTGACGGGTTTCGTCCTGCAGTTTCGCACGACACTGAAGAGAAGGGGAAGGAGATACAGGTGGCTGGGAGCAAGAGAAATCCATTTCTTGAGCCAGCATTGCCGCCTGGAGAAAAGGATGCGTCTGAGGTTGATATGCCTCCTGAAAAGAAGCAGCTCTCGGTCCTCGAGGCATTTGCACCCATCATTCAGGCACCAACCCTCAGGGAAATTGATGCTGGGACAGCTTCAGACCAGAGGAAAAACGAAAAGAGCATTGTTCCGAAAGAGAGGGCGCCAGTGCACCTCAAGATTGGAATTGACAAAAAGCCTCTGGCAGCAGTCCTTAATTCAGGTGCCCTTGATCTTAGGGAGGATCCATCTTTCTTGAAAGAGGAAGCAAAGGACGATCGGAAGAAGAGAGCTGGCATGATATTGAGGGCATCAATTGAGAACCCACAGGAACTACCTCAACTTTAAAGTGGTTTGTGGAGGAAGTGCAGTACCCAGAATGGAGTTGCATCATTTTTTGATTGAGATTATTGGAGCTATGGATGTTCCAGATTTATGGACTTCAATTTCAACTTCTTAAGGTATGTTGAGAATATGTTAACCTGAATGTGGTTGTTAATCTCTAGAGGATTATTCAAACCTGACCCATTGAATTGTATATGCTTCTCAGCCCATAATATTCATTATATCATAAATTAGTGAAATAATGCGACAGTTTGTACTTTAGAATAGGCACTGCTATGCTACTGTAATGTGTGTTAAGCTCACTCAAAATGCTAGTATTAGTAAGACATCTTTTATGTAAATTATACAGTCTGCATATCTGTCAGTATTCTCGAGGCCTACATAATTTATGCATATATCTAGGATGCATGTAAATCATGATACAACCTCGTACAATTGAAATTTTGAAGATTGTTAATTTAACCTTGTGGCTCTTCTCAATACTGTTAACCTCCGAACTCTAATTAAATTTTTTAGCAATAACAAGATTTGGTCAAACCTGATACATGCAGTTTAAGAGAATAAAAAGTCTAATGCAGACTCACATTTGCAATGGACAAATACTATTTACTTTCATGATTAGAGAATTTTCAGCATGGTTTTACTGACAAAACTGATAATACTTTGATTAACTACCTGCTTAGAAATATGCTAGCTGTTATTTAGGCAGGGACATTATTTTATTTAGGTGGTCATTTAGGTGCTACGCTACCACGTAATGCCTAATCAGAGCATCACTAGCATGCCTCTCCGTTCCCAACTTGAATAAGATTGAATTAATGCTATGACAGACAAGCCAGGCACAGATTACTCCAATGGATTTTTATCCATGATTTTGTTTTGTTTAGAATTAAACTGACTGATGCCATACACATGTCCTTCCATGCTACTATCTGTTTTGTTTGGTTCTGCAGCTCAAAGACTAAAATAACTGTATTTACCGTCAGGAAAAAAGACTAAAATAACTAAAAAGGCATCTTGTGTTTTTTAGTTATTAGCCTTTGTTTCATGATTCTTTCCTAAACTTTGCTGCAAAATAGATGAAGCTTCTTTTCAAATAACTGAACCAAGTGTAGTTTCTTAACAAATGGAAGAGAAAATGGTTTTCATTGCTACCTTTTAAAATGCATGTTGGATAGCTGTTTCGAGTGTGTCCAAATATGTTCCATTCTGATTTGCTTGTATAAGAAAGAGTTGACTTTCTATGACAACTTAATAAATAGAGAGTTGTGATCATACTTTTGTGAAGGATTGGGGAGGCTAATTTAGTTAATATATTGACATCAACTATTGACTATCACTCCCCTATGAAGCGGAAGTAACTAAGTAGGTTGACTCTGACTGATATGCTTGGAATCCATGCAGTACACATGGTTGAAGCATTCCCTGTGGCCGTTCCAGTACTAGTTGATGCATGTAGGAGTTGAAAAATGTCCCAGGCAGGATAATTAACAATCTTATACTCCCTCTGATTTTTATTTGTTGACGTAGTGTAAATTTGAACTACAATTAAAATCCAAGGGTAGTCATTTGTATTGGTAAATGAAGCATCAAACGTTTGATAACTTGATATGTTAGATGGTTCAGATAACAATGTTTGCACACTAAAAAAATTATAGTTTATTTGTTTGAACCGATTGCTACAATTGCTAATTAAGAGATGGGACTTGTTTTTTATACTACTGTTCTTACTGATAATATTTTGTTGAATCAATCGGCATAATTCTGACTATAATTTCTTTTCAGCAGGTTTGACATCCAGGATGCAACATTCTTCCTATGGAACATCAGAGGCAATGTATAGAACCTTTCTTCTGGCTCTCGCTCCTCCAACCGCAATTTTCCTGGAATCACCCACAGCATTCTACCTCAAATTCTATCATATTTCTTTCGTTGACCCTGTTTTTGTTGGTATTTCACCCATAAGTGGGCTACTTGATATGGAGCTGATTCGGGAAGCTGTGTTTCTTCTCCCTAAGGCATGGCATCCCAAGAATGATGCTCCTGGGCCTGGGCTAGTTTGGTAGCTGTATTTCTGGTACAAGGCCGAGATGTTGTACAAAAGCTGACCTGATTTTCCTGACCAAGATACTCCCATCAGAGATTGATGTACCTAACAGGTTATTTTCTTACAGTAGAGAGCCAGCTTCTTTATGCAATGTGCTGGTCTAATCTTGTTTGCTGCCGCAGCGTTGGCGTAGGATTCGTAGTGAGGATTGATTGTTCAACAAACATTTATCCTCCAGGAGTCAGTAGTACTTTGTAGCTGGAGTATTTGGTTGGTAATAACAGTGTACCATATGATTCTTTCGGCTTTTCTCCTGTACAAACTGAGCATCTCATGAGTTGGAAAATTCTGATTGGATGGCAATATGCTTGTCTGGTGTTGTTGGAATATGATCATGATGTGCCCAATGCTTATGCATTTGCCTGGATAACATGTTTGTGGCTTTCTGTCCCTGGCATTTGGAGCCTCACAGGGATCAGCAATGAGTTGGGTGGGAGGTCAATCTACAGTATGTGCTCTACAACCTTGTAATGGAAGTTGATCTATGTGCTCTGAACCCTTGTCAACCTATGAGACTGGGGTTCTTGGACCAAAACCATGCACGCGGGGACGCTGCCCGATTCGAGCAGGAGCTCGGGGCGGCCAAAGCCAGCAACAACGGCGTCGCAAAACTCTTAAAATGCTGTTCTGCCAAAACATGTTCTGCCTAAACAGATCGATACCATCACGGGTACTAGTGCTGGCTCTGCTTTCTTTTTCAACCATCTTTTAGGTGATCAGCTTGTCAAAAAAAGCCGCACGTGATGTGCCTTTTATACATGTTATAGTTTGGTACTAGTACAGTCGTTGATACAAAACACTGATTAGTGGTATGACTAACCATGGTCGCATCTTTGACGCCACCATATGCGACAGAACGTTGGTCTCTAATCACTCACTAGGCAAAAATACAATTTTTTATGGTGGTCTATAGTTTCATTTTGAAACCAAAGCACAGGATGCTAATCCTCTTACTCATATCACTCTCAGTTTGCACTGATTGAGTGCAGATAGTAATGGCAAGGGAACAAAAATATCTGGGACCCCATGGAGTTGGAGTGAAGAGGCCAATGGCAAGAAGCGCGTGGTTCGTCACACGCTGACGTGGGACGATCGCATCGACAGCGGGGAGTACGGGAACGTGGCCACCGACGACGCTTGGGTCTCGTACAAGGGCCCGCCGCCGCCGGCCACCCGCTCGAACGACGACGACGGGTACGAGTGCACGAAGTCGTCGAACCCGACCTCGCCGGAGAACGCCGGCGGGTGCGGCGGCGGTGGGGGCGGCTCGGGCACCTCCCCGCCGCCGCCGTCGAGGTACCTGGCCACCTCCCGCATGGTGGACCGCGCGGACGCGACGGGGTGCGAGCACCAGAGCGCCACCTTGACCGCGGCCACGACCTCCCCGGCGTCATACTCGCCGGCGGCGGCGAGCCTCGGGTCCACCACCTTCTCCGCCTCGCCGGCGGCATACCTTTCCCACGCCCACTCGACGAGCACGAGTTCGTCCGGCGGCGCGCGTGGCTCGACGGGCCGGCGCCCGGCGACCACCTCGAGCACCAGCGCGCCGAACGCGAACACGTCGGCCGCCGCCGTGGCCTTCCCCGTCCGCGTGAGCTCCGGCGCGAGGTACCCGAGCGTGCCCACGACGCGCGTCGTGCTCGGGTTGGCCCCGCGCTCGTGAAGCTTGGCGAGGCCGAAGTCGCCGAGCCGCGCCGACATGTCGGCGTCCAGCAGGACGTTGCTGGCCTTGACGTCGCGGTGGAGGACCACGCGCTCCCACCCCTCGTGCAGGTACAGCAGCGCGGCCGCCACGTCGCGGAGCACTTGCATCCGCACCGGCCACGACAGCGGCGGCGGGCGCGACGAGGCCTTGAAGTCGTTATCGTGGTCGTGGTTGTCGTCGGAGAAGAAGAGGTGCCTGTCGAGGCTGCCGTTGGGCATGTAGTCGTAGACGAGGAGGAGGTCGGTGCGGCGGCGGCACCAGCCCTGCAGCTGCACCAGGTTGCGGTGCCGGAGCCGGCCGATGGACGCGATCTCGGCGACGAACTCGCGCAGGCCCTGCCGCGACTCGTGCGACACGCGCTTCACGGCGACGACCTCGCCGGAGCCCGGGAGCACGCCGCGGTACACCTTGCCGAACCCGCCGACGCCGAGGACCTCGCGCTCGCGAAACCCGCGCGTCGCGCGGCGCAGCTCGCCGTACTCGAACCGGTGCGGGCCGTAGTCCAGCTCCCACGGCTCGACCACGTCGCGGTTCTTGACGCGGTACGCGGCGTACGCGCCGGCGCCGGCGAGCAGCACCAGCGCCACGAACGCCGAGAACGTCGTCGCGAGGACCGTCGACGTCCTGTTCTCGCGTGGCTTCGGCGGCCGGGGCAGGGTAGGCAGGGAGGAGAGGTCTAGCGGCGGCGCGCCGCCGCCGCCACCGAGACGGAAGCTCCACCCCATCAGGTAGTGCGAGCTTGCGAGCAGCCCCGTGGACGACGAGAAGCCGACGTACATCTCGTCTCGGAACACGCCGGACAGGTCGACCGGGAACGACACGAGCGGCGTCGCCGGCTTCTCTGAGCCGCCGCCGGCGGTCGCGATGGACACGTTGAGGATTCTCGCGGCGCCGTCGTAGTCCACCCACGCGAGCACGGCGTTCCCGGACTTAAGGTTGACGGGCGCCGCGGAGGCCGCCGCATTCGAGGCTAGGCTGTTGAGGTCCACGCCGACGTGGTTGTCGTTGATGTCCCCGAACTCGAAGTCCTGCACGGTGTCGAACTCGACGGCGAACACGTGGTTGGTCGCGTTGCCGTTGTCCGTGGCGCTGAGCAGGCCCAGGTACTGGCTGGGCAGCGCTCCGCGGAGGAGGCGGGTCGGGTCGGGCGCCGCGACGAACGCCAGCCCGTGCCCGCCCAGCTTCGGGTACTCGGGGACGATGGCGAACGCGAACGCCGTCGAGAACGACACCGCCGCGCCGGCGCGGACCAAGCGGAGCGGGGACGGGTAGAAGGCGTGCCCGATGAGGCGGGACGTCTCGTTGGTGAGCCGGAGGATGCCGTCGGGCCGGAGCTCCGTGACCCCGCTCAGCGTCAGGTTCGGGTTGCCGCCGCCGGAGCCGAAGCCTTTGTAGGTGAACTCTACTTGGCAGTTGGCGAGGCTGGTGGCGAGGAGGAAGAGAAAAAAGAGGATGGCAAGGTTGGACATCGGAGTGGACTGGGGAAGAGGAGGAGAAATCTCTTGGACGGAATTAATGGGGATGGAGGAACATGTGAGGAAAGGAGAGCTGATGATGGTTTTGTAGGAAGAAGAAAGGGAGAGGAGTGGAGACTACCTCACTCTCAGTGATGATACTGTACCTACCAACAATTTTTTTTTTCAATATGAATGGCTGTTTACGTAAAAGGCCAAAATGTTTTTGCTCGAGTTTATATAAAACTGACTGGCATTTGGCTGTGGCGCTGTCATCTTGGCTCATCCCGTTTCATGATCGTTTCGCCCGGCATGGCTATGCTGCATTGACTTCTACGCATATGTACAGTACTACTGGTTGACATTACATCTGAAAAGGAAATTTCAATGAGAACCTTTGGATCGCAGAATTTCTACCGAGTTCTAGTATGAGCTACCAACAGTCGCTCTCAATCTCAATCAATGTCCAGGCTCTCATATTTTGAGAGGCTTCAATCGACGAGGACAGCAGACAAGATGAAAGCTCGTTATTAAAAATTCAGTTTGGTCAAGAAACAATGAACTGTGGAATGAATTAATTAATTAATTATTGTGCACTGAGCCTCTCTATAGTAGTTAATACTACTAGTACAATGTTAGTGATATGTGGGGGCATATGCATCAATGCACGCAGTAATGTCTGCCCTGGCCACACCTTGCTTAACTTGTACTCTAGTTAACCAAACTAAGAGATTTGGTTGTTGTTGTTCAGTATAATGATCAAATTGAAACGGGCTTTTGACAAGTACAATAATCACTGATAACGTTGTACTCGTATCCCTGAATGATGAAGTCATATACTCTCAAATTCCTCGTACCGAAGACATGATATTCATATTCCTCGTATCTGAACGAAAACATCCTAAACACATACTAACTAAACGTTTTTTTTTTTTTGGATAGATTTGCCATGGTTATAAACTCAGAAATAAAGGTTGCCGAAAGCTTTGGCGAATCCGCGTTATTGCTACTATACATTATTTCGAATGTTTAGCCTTTGATCAGGCCATAAAAGAAGGATGACATCATGTCAGTCAAAGATTTAGCACAACAGTTAGCACTCAAATCAAAGGTGATGTGTATTATTTTTCCCCTTTTCTTTAGCTGGACGATGATGCCTGGGCATATTTGCAGCGCCGTTGTCAAACCATTTTTTTAAAAAAAAGATAAACTGGCGTTGTCAAACTCGGTTGATCCAAGGTCTTGGTTGTCAAATCGAGAGAGACTTTGGAAAACTTCAAAAAGGGCGGAAAGAAAACTTTTATCTCCAGTACGGCGTGTCTCCCACTCTCTTTATCTTCATATAACTTGAGCAGCATTATTCTTGAGCGCGACATGAAACTCTAAATTTTGCATTTTTTTTCCCCCAAGTTCCTCACTCGTTGCACACCAGACGAAAAAAATCGATTTTAAAAAAAATTCATATTTCATCCAAACTCAGTCTTAGGGACGTCCAGAGATGAATTCGTGTGGTGGGGTCAACTTAACATCCATCAAGTTGTACTCAAATTAGTTGTATCCAAAACGGAGAGTAAATGAGGAACTGTACATGGTGAAATGATGAGCCAACCTTCCACTTCTGGAGTGATCCACCTAGCTTGTGGATGGGAGCACATCCGTCCATGGATCCCACAACCCTGGCTTTTAGCTGCAAGTTGCAAGAGGAGAGGAGAGGAGGCCGACGAAGAAGAAGAAAGCCAGCTACTACCAGCGGGCGAGTCAACGCGAGGAGACTGGTTGTTGCCAGTCCAGTCAACAAAACCGTCTCGGAGTTTTCCAACAAGTTGGCCGGTGCGCCGCCGTCGAGTGCCTCCAAATTTCGGCAGAGATGGGTGGGTGTTTGGTCTTCTTCAGCTGCGTTTTTTTTTTTCTTTTCCCAGTGTCTGTCTAGGCTCTGGCCGAGATCTGGAGGTATGTAGTATGCAAGTGCTCATCGCTAGTACAGTATGGAGCAACCATTCTTTCTTCTCTATGTCCTCGATCTCTGACCAAAAAATTATTTTTGCAGCAGTCTCCACAATCATCACGTTACAGCCAAATCCAGGTAGCTACTAGTGCTTCTTTTTGCGACCCAACCCAAGTACCCAACAATCAATCCCTCCTCGATCGGGTGAGGGTTGACAAAAGACTTGGCCATTTGTTGGGAGTGGAGCGCAAGAAAGACGTCCCATTGGGACATAATCTTGCTGACTATGACTACTATTAGTACTAAATTATCAGCATAAATTTGATTCTGATCGATTCAGTTTGAGGATTGTTGAACCGGTTTATTTCTTTTTTTTTACAAATATAATCGTAGGTATAAGCGGAGGTACGACATCCTTCTTCCATGGCTCATCCAACAATCCTCAAACTAGAACAATTTGCACTACAATACCTCCTAAGGAGGACCTTTAGGAAGACAGGAATCTCAACACGTTTTCTAGCTGATAATATTAATGAAGAAACTCTTTACCGTCCATTTTGGTCAAAATTAGAAAAAATTGCACTGTATATCCGTTTTACCCTAGTGTAGAGGTCACATTTTTTTTCCTTGGCGGAATTTGTGCCAACAATATTGTGCATGCTGAATTTGTGCATGCACCACCCCCCTCAAGCAGTACTATAGCATCCTTTTTTCTTACAGCTCTGGCCGTGCTGTGCTCAATCTACTAAACTTATTAGAGAAGTATTGTTATCAATATACTGCCTTCATTTTTTTTATTATTGATGCTTTCTAGTATAAATTTATATTAAAAAGTGTCAATCACAAATAACATAGAAGTATTGTTAATAATCTTATGCTTTGAAGGAAGTTAATAAGTTTGTTAACCTAATTCCTTAGGATGCGTCATCTTTCAATTCTCATTCTTATTTGGTGGGGATCCTAGTGATTGGCATTCAGGATCAAGTGAGCATTTGTGCATATAAAGAATATGCCCTGCGGATACATGCATACCGACACACGTGGGCAACATCCTACGCCCACGCCGGCTATGTGTCACACCATAGCCCATGTCCGCTACCCGTGGATATTTGATGCCCATGGGAACGCCCCCCTCAAATGACCCGCTATCGAGGCTTGCTAGGCATGGATGGTAGTCTTCACTAGAGGGAGGGGGGATCGCTAGGCGGGTTATCGTCACAGCTCCATGCTTCAGTCCATCGCATGAGGCAGCACAAGGAAGTAGGCCGCGTCAATGTTGCCGATGGGAGCATCGGAGGAGGCGGTTGTGTGTGAGGGATGGAAAGGTGCACTAAGCTCGCACGGGCAGAGAGAATGATGTGCTAGGGGATGTCTGAATATTGTCACTCATCGTGCATGTGGGAGAGGGAGAGGAGAATGTCCGCGTCGCATCTAGTTAGATCTCGAGGGAGAACGGAGAAGGCATGATAGTAATGGGGAGACAATTGTGAAATGGAGGGAAAGACGAGAGAAATCTTAAGAGGTGGTGTGGTTATATTCCTCGTATCCCATGCATTGGGTCCACATGACAGAACAGACATCAAGCATGCAGGCACGAGGCTTTTTTCTTGCTCGTAACTTTTCTTACCCGTGGATTTGCGATGGAATAATTCATATCCATTACCACGCACGAAGAATAGTATCCACACTTGTGCTCATCCGTCAGATATCCACACAGGGATGTGTGCGGTTAATCGATACCCGTTGCCATATTTAGCTGAACAAATGCATTCATGGCATCTGGCACAGGTAAGTTCAGGCAACAAGGAGCTCTTATCTCTACTTTGGAGCGGAGTGAAGAATTCAATATAAATTGTCTTTATTAATTGTAAACCGCACCGTAGATGCTAAACAAGATCCCTTATATTCTTCTCTGTTCTCTGTCTAACTAGGAATTTATGTTTCCTTTGAATCAACTAGGATTGTTTTCTTAGACAATATAAAAGTCTTTTCAGGGTTCACCAATCACCACACACGTTCTCTAATGGCATACGGTTGGCAACACGTACAAACCTCCTGTATCTAGGGTTAGCGAGCGGGGGGCCGGGGGCCGCCCTTGGATCCGCGCGCGCACCGAGCGGCGGGCCACGCGAGTCGGCCCGCGACCCATCAGGACTACCGCGTCTTGCTCGCCTCGTCTCTCTCCGTCGTGTTCGCCGGCCGGCCCTAGCGCAGCCCTGCCCTTTCTCTCGCGCATTGCCTCTCGTGTACACGTACGTACCTGTGTCTCTCTCTCGTTTGGTTTGGGCATTGCAAAAAAAAAAAAAAAAAAAAAAAAAAGCTTCGTCCAGGCTAGATTATTATCAGGTACGAACTCGACCGTCGTCGCGATTGATCGATTTCGTCTCTGGAATCGTGTCTTCCTTGCTCTGAATCTGCGTCGCCGACTTTCCATTTGGCTGACTCGCTGGATCCTACCTAAGAGATAGAGACCGGCGGCGGTGGCCACATGGATCGGGACGAGGAGATGGGCCACGGCGACAGGTCGCTGCTGTTCATCGGCGACGAGGACGACGACCTCGTTGCCGAACGGGACGGCGGATCCCCGCCCTCGTCTGACGACAGCTCCCTGTCGGACGCGAGCGACGACGACGACGACGACGCCAGCGGCGGCGACAGGGACGCGCCCGAGGACGATGACGAGGACGAGCAGAAGGGCGCGTGGCCGCAGAGTTACAGGTTCGTTCCACAACAAATCCTCCTCCTCGATCGTCTCGTCATTTCCGATCGTTGCATGCAGATGCAGCCACAAGGTTTCAACTTTCATGTCGATGCCCTTCGACAACAAATGCTGCCTGTGCCTGCCTTAATCTAATCGCGTTTGGGACTTTCGTCGCGTGTGTTTGTGTGCGCATGTGCAATGCAGGCAGTCGATCGACATGCTGAGCGTGGTGCCGTCGCCGACGGTGAGCTCGATCATGGCGGCAAGCCCGAGCCTCAGCAGGCTCGGCAACTCCTTCGTCAAGGCCGGGAGCTCCTTCTTCCTCAAGAAGAGCGCCGCCGGCGACAGCTCGCTGCCGCTCACGAGGCCGCTGCTGCCGCCGTCGCTGTCCAATCTCTCGCAGTCGCAGCCGGCGGTCAAGCAGTCGACGGACAGCCTGCCGCGGAGGCCGCCTCCGCCGCGGCAGGGGTCCGGCGGGATCACGGAGAGGCCGTCCAGGGCGTGCCTCAAGTCCGATTACATCGAGCTCCCGCCGCCGGCTGCCAAATGCAGCAAGAGCCAATCCATCATCAATGGTGCGTTCAGTTGCTTCATATCTTCTTCCTGTTCTCGTCGTGTCTAAGATTATCATATCTGAATATCATCTGAAGCGTTCTGAACCAGTTGCAGGATAATTTTTGTTCAGCTCAGCCTCGTCGATGTTGTCTATTTTCAGTAACGCCTTGATTGATGATTTGTTTCTAAACCTTTCATTGTTGGATTTGCAGGGTTCAATGTTCTGTGCGGTGTCGGAATCCTGACCACGGCTTACGGAATCAAAGAAGGTGGATGGCTAAGCCTCCTGCTCCTGCCCTTGTTGGGTGCCAGTTCCTGCTACACCGGCTTGCTTCTCAAGAGATGCATAGACAGTTCGCCCAACATCGTGACGTACCCGGATATTGGGCAACTCGCCTTCGGTTCTTCCGGTCGAATATTTGTGTCGGTATGTGTGTTCCCCTTTGACTATACCTATTTCTGAAGAATTCATCTTATTTTTTAATTGTATGTTTTAACTAATAATAATGTTCGCTTCTGTTTTTCATCAGGTTGTTCTTTACCTAGAGCTTTATGTAAGTGTTCTCTATATGATCTGAACTCGCCTTGTTAATGATCCTTTCATTGTTATGAATGAGAACTAAGGTGTCTCATATGTGCAGGCAAGCTGTGTGGAGTTCATCACCCTGCTTGGAGACAGCTTGTCTTCAGTGTTTCCTTCAGCACATTTAGCTTTTACCGGCATCGACCTGAGTGCGCATAACCTCTTTGCAATCACAATGGCCTTGTTAATTCTCCCGTCCGTCTGGCTAAGGAACCTCAGCCTCCTGTCTTACCTGTCTGGTAAGTAGCAAGGGCTTGCTAAAACTGCCTTCACAAATCGCTACCCTTTTTCCTTTCCTGAACAGTAGCAATGCATGCTTGCAATCTCCTGCTGATTCTAATCTCTGAACGAATGGTGTTGCAGCCGGCGGTGTGATCGCCTCATTAACAGTCATCATTTGTCTCTTCTGTGTTGGCATCGGAGGAGGAGTTGGGTTCCACCCTTCTGGAACAGCACTGAACCTGACTCGCTTTCCAGTGGCACTTGGTCTGTATGGATACTGCTACTCAGGGCACTCGGTGTTTCCAAACATATATTCGTCGATGAAGGACCGCTCGGAGTTTCCTTTTGTGCTCGGGTTCTGGTAAACTACTCCCCATGCTAAGAAGACTATATTACTGTAAACGTTTTATCCCGACAAATGAAATGGCTGCAACATTTTTATCTCCTTTGTTCAGAACCAAACAAGACTGCATGCTAACATTGTTGTTCTTATCTGTTTCAGCTTCATAGTCTGCACAGTTGTGTACGCTGGAGTCGCCGTCTTAGGATTTATGATGTTTGGTCAATCCACAATGTCACAATTCACATTGAACATGCCACAACAGTTCATCCCCTCGAAAATTGCCATTTGGATGACGGTATGAGGATGAAGTCCCTGACCACTCTCCCCTTTTTTTTGTTGTGAAATAATCATGCAGTAGTAATTATTTATGCTCATTGTCAAAACTGGTTCTTTTACATGTTCCAGATTGTAAACCCGTACACAAAGTATGCCTTGACGATGACGCCAGTCGCCTTGTCGATAGAGGAGGCGCTGCCTAAGAAGATGCAGAATTACCTGGTAGGAATGTCCGTTAGAACATGCCTTGTCCTCTCAACTGTTGTGGTGGCTCTGACATTTCCATATTTTGGTGAGTGGTTTGTATTACATTTTCTTTCTTAAATCCTCAAATTTTTTTTGCTTATCTAGTAACGTCGTATGCTAATCTTTGTCCTATCCAATTTGATCTGCAGCCCTAGTAATGGCCCTGCTAGGATGTGTCTTCACAATGCTCGTGGTGAGTTTGGAAATCTAGTTATTCAAAACATTTACACTTGACTTGTTTTTCTCTAACTGATCAAACTGTTCAATTACTGAAAATGTGTTTCTCTCTTTGCATTTGCAGGCTTTGATACTCCCCTGCGCGTGTTATCTGTCCATCAAGAAGGGTGCAGTACCGTTGTGGGAGGTAAGCAAACTCGAAACACAGAAAAACATATATACAAGCAAGCAGCAACAGATACACTGCAAAACTAACTCTGAAAAATTGCTTAACACTAACTTATTCCTTCTTTCAGGTGCTCCTGTGCATAACAATCATACTGATCGGCGTCGTTTGTGCATGCGTCGGGTCATACACTTCGATCGATCAGATGATTATCAGCAGATAGTGTCGGACGTCTTTGATACCGGCCGAGCGTATTAGTTCCTGAAGCCTCCTCTCCTCAACGTTTGCGAAATCGAATCGGCAAGTCTGTTGGAATTTTTTCTCTTTTTTTTGTAATTAAATTCGTTCCTTCTTTTGACGGAGAATCCATGCGAAGGAATCTGTTGTAAAACAGCACAGGGTACGTACGTAGGTTGTGTTTCAGCCATCCATAAGAGTAAATTTCCGGTAATAATAAAGTTTTGCAGTTGCAGGCACGAACATGTACTACTACTGTAGTTTTTCAGTAATAAGTTGATGTTCCTCATGCACACATGGTGTCAAGAAACAGAGCATCAGTGCATCACCATAGTGGTGGCATCATCAATCAGTGAGCTCTGTTTCTTGTGAAACACATCAGGAAATCGTCGCACAGCAAGAAGTCTATTTACACTGAAACCAAGAGGATATCTTAGCCTTATACTTCTTGCTACTTCAGTAATGTTGTTTCCCAGACGGCGAATGGGATGGGAGCTATACCCGTTTCTGACTACAATACAACCTGTAATACTACTACTACTACAAACCAAGAACAGGATGGCCACGGAGAGGGCGCATCTCTGATCCCTCTTCAAGTCCTCTCTGTTCAGGAAAGAACGAACAGTCACTAACGACACACACAGTTACCACTGGACTGGACCCAATCTGTGGAACTTAATCCCAGGCACCTGCGGCAGACAGCACGGTACGGACCCAAAAGCATGGCCATGGCCTGAGCTCCAAAAGGGCTAGTCCTTCCAGCACACGAGCATGGTGACACACCGGCGCATGATGTAGAACCTTGCCCTCTGCGCTTTGACCAGACTGGCGAGCCGGCCCGGCACTGGCCGGCCCGTGCCCCTCGTTGCCCGGCTTGCCGGCGCCGCCGACCTCGGCCGGCTCCCCTTCTTGGACAGCAGCAACATCGTCCTGCTCTTGTCGTCCATGTACGCCTCCATCTCCGTCTCTCTTGCTGGTTTATGTCAAGAACGGCTCTCTGCGCCTCTCTCGTGGAGTTGGTCGCTTTGCTTGTGTTTCTGTGGTTGGTGACTGCGCATGTGGAAGAAGTGTGGCTCGAGTGGTCAGGCGGAAGGAGGGTGGTATTTATAGGACCAAAACCGCCGATCAGTTTGTTTGCTAACCCGTGATTGTGGATTTGGGAGGGTGTATCTAACTATAGGAGTATGTAGTGTGTTTTGTCTGGTAGAGCATCTCTTTCCATGCCGCCTCTGATAGATACAGTAATTTATTGGGACATGTCACTCGGGGCAAGGGAAGGACCATGCATGGGGCCATCCCTTCCTACTACTACTTTTCTCTCACAGTAGTAGTATCGTGCTGGTTGTGCGTGCACATCTGACTGATGATCGGCATGTGGCCTGATCGAGCGCCCACTCACAGTTTCGTTGTCTGAATCGACGACACCATGTTCATGTTATCATCATGTCCCGGTCGGCATGGTATTGTATTGCAGCATGACAATAATTTGAATGTCCCTGCTCTGATGGATTATACATACATACTGCTTCCAAATCCAAAGCATCTCTCTCTTTCATAATAGTAGTAGTAATAAGTAGTTTCATGGCCCTGCTCCTCCTGCCACTTGAATCCATTTATTTGCTGCATCCAGGGCAGTGCAGCAGCCATAAGTATAATACGACAATCCCACTTGAAAGTCAATGTCTCCAAGACCGCGAGACGCGCGCAATCTTGACTACTAGTAGTAACTAGTACGGGACACTATCATTACAAAACATTTTTGTGTCGTCGGTACACCAAACATTTCAATCGAGGCTGGCTGTGCTGTTGCTGTTGCGTGCATGCAGCTCATCCCAACTTACGGAGTTCGCGCACGCGTTGATATCGTTGTCGCGCATCTGCTGTACTAACGACGACAACAACGAGCAGACACCAACACATGCGTTGTTTGGGACGATAGATACTTAAGATTCATCACCGAAACAACTGCATCCACTTTGACGACATCTCGTTACTTCGTGTCCACGCGCACACGCACGGTCTCTCTAATCCTACCTCCGTTTTTTAATGATTGATGTTTTTAAATACAAATTTATATTAAAAAGTATTAATAATTAAAAAAAAGTAGTACGTAGTACATAAATTACACTGTTGTTCTTGTACCGCCTAATGATCTGGAGAGCTATTCAACAAATTAAGCTCTTAAAATACTCCTCTATTTTTTTTCTCTGCCACGATTGATTTTAATCATCAACTTTCATCATTTATTTATTTTAGTTTAAATATATAAACCGTAAATCATAACAAAACATAGATATTTTTTATATTTCTTTTAAATAAAACAAATAATTAAAGTTATCTGTTAAAGTCAATCACAACATACAAGAAAAAAACAGACGAAGGTAGAAGATGGATACTGTGATAATCTCTGTGGAAATTAGAAGACCAACAAGACTCAGAATCAACAGCGGGACAATGACTTCACAGCACCAAGTCGAAACTCTCAAGAGGACGAGTACAATAATCTGTGTTTAGGGATAATGATAATGGCGAAACGACGCTCATTAATCTACTGTTTTCCGTCCACATGCAAATCGAACAAGTTAAGGATGATCCAGAGACCTTAAATCCAGTAGTAGTAGTAGTAGTACTAATTCGTCCGGCGCCACTGTTGTCTGCCATGTGACTCCCAAACTCACGAGCACGAACAAAACGGTGCCGACCAAGCAGGCAAGCAGCAGCACAGGAGGATCCCCGCCGCGCGGGCACATGCGATCAGCACATGCGTCGTTTGACCAGTCAATAATAGATAGCTAGGCGCGCGTACTGCCGTACACGTGTCCTGAACTCCCTCCTAATCAATGACGACGTGGACGCATCACAGCGCCGTGCTGCTGCGACGGTAAACTACGCGTCACATCTGAGACAAGCAGCCGAAAGGTAAGCTTTTTCTCTATTTTTATTTTACAAGAGAAAGTTAAACTTGTAGACTGCAGCAGGTAGTGTAGATAAATTAATCTGGCCTTTTGCTCTTGTTGATCTCTGAATTAAACCCCGTCGACAATGCATAAATCAATCACCATGTGATGAGTTCAGTAGAGAGAGAGGCAGAGAGGAATACATATGCAGTGAGCGTTTGGTTCGTTACGTCGGTATTACTTTTATTTTTTAATTATTGATATTTTTAATATAAATTTATATTAAAACATATTAATAATTAAAAATGAAGATAGTACATAGCAACACGACAGACCGAGAACGAGACGTTGCTAGATAACACATGCAGTAGTCCCCTCGCACAAAAGAAGATACTAATACACGCCATCGTCAGATCAGATGCGTACAAATTAAGGTTCAAACACAGTTGAGAGTCAAGTCATCAAGAAATCATTAATTCAACGAGACATACCACTACTAATCTTTAAAATTAGTTTGTGCCGCTTGTGCATTGTTCGTATATATTGATGCTGTAATTACGTTAGGGTGCTAGTTATGGATGGAGATGCAATATAATAGTTTGCTACTGTCGTAGCTTTTATTTTTATGCTCTTCCTTCTTTTTTCAAACAAAAGACTGATAACAATGTAATACAATTAAAACAGATTACGTGCTTAATTGCAGAGGCCGGAGACATTTATTTTCTTCATCTAAAAAATTTATGTTAGGTTGCAGATTCGCCTCAGGAACTGAACTGCTTAATTAGGCCGGAAGATTGAGTTAGCTCTCTCAAGTGTCAAGCAGGAGGAGAGGAAGAAGATAAACTTTTTTTTTTTGCTTTCTTTTTCTTTTCCGGGTGAATAGACGAAGCTTATTATTCTTCATAAATTGTGTGATATTGTCAATCGATCGTGCTTATGTGTCTACTAGTGGCGCATCCATTTAATTAATTAAGGAAATATTATTATTTGGTGAGAATTTTTCTCTTTATATTTTTATTATAGAAAAAGATACTTCCACGGCTCCATTATGCTAGTACTACTAGTATATTTGTCGTTTGACTAGCTACTAGGTTGAACCATACGTACTTGGATTTAGCTCCAAATCGTCTCCGTAACAAACTTGAAGCACATGAAAAATCGTAAAAAAAAAAAAAAAGAAAGCACATGAACGACCAAACCAAACCGACCAGAGAGCGGAGGTCACGCGCGTTCGGTTCGCTGCCACATGTATAGTACAGTATCATGTATGTGTGTCGTGAACTCGTGATCCTGACGACAGTCAGAGACGTACGTGTCCAGGTCGTCGGCGCATCGTGCGCAGCAGTGTCAACCGTTTTTCTTTTCTTTGTTTTGAAACGGTATGTTTAACCGTTAGTAGTAGTAGTATAGTACGTCCTCCGGCTAATGACTGGCTAACTAAAGTCAGATCACGGGAGGGGGGCACAAACCGAAAAAGGAGGACTGTCCACGTACGTACGTGTATGCCAACGGGCTTTGGCTCCAGGCATTTCTCTGACGACCTCGCTTAAATTAGTACGTGTTGTTGAAGCATGACTGAAGACGATGGAGGTTCTTGTTGTTGGGTTACTATTGTCAAGGGTTGTCATCATTAATGATATTCCTAGTACAAAACTCATCAGCGTTAAGTTGTGCTTCCTTTCGAGTCAAGTTTTTTGTTTTTTTTTTTGGTAGAAAAGTAAACATTATCAGAGCGAACTTCAGTTCAGTGCCAGTGTGTTAACGAGAAGATGCACGAGCATTAATTTCAGATACTACACAGTACTAGTATATACAGCAACGAACGCGTCGTAGGCTCCTTTGTACAACAACTTTTAATTACAATGCCGCCGTGCTTCGGCCAGCATACTATCATCATCATCATCAACGACAACTACTAATCGATCGCTTTTTGAGACACACACATACCACCAGAAAACTCAAACTAATAGTAGCAGTACTACACAGGACGGCCACATAACATGAACGGCGCATCTCACTCTTACTGATCTCCCACATCACACACACACAGACGGTTGGGTTGGGGATGTGAGCCTGAAGACGAAGAAGCTTTCGCATCGCACTCTGCTGATCTTCCCCCCCCCCCACATCTGTCGCCAAACCCAAACCACGAACACGCACGCGCGGTTTGGGTTGGGGATGGGCGCGGAAAAATAAAAAACTAAAAAGACGAAGCTTGCGGAGAGCCCCCAAAGGAAAGGGAGAGAGACAGTTTATAGGTACTAGTCTCTCCAGCACACGAGCATGGTGACGCAGCGGCGCATGATGTAGAACCTGGCCCGCTGCTCCTTGACCAGGCTCGCCAGCCGACCCGCCGCCGCCGGTGCTGGCCTCGATGACGACGACGACGAGGACCTGATCCGGCTGCTGCTGGTGCTTATGCTTATCCCCTTCTGCTTGTTGCTGAACTGCAGCAGCTTACTGCTCTTGTTGTCGTCCACGTACGTCATCTCCATCTCAAGTCTGGACCTCTTCTTCTTTCTCTGTCTTTGGTCCAGGAGTACTCTCTCTCTCTCTATCTCTCTCTCTAGATAGGAACAGAAGCCAGCTAGCTAGTTGTTGAGAACTTGCTGCTGCTTCAGTGTCTGTTGCTTGTTTTGATTGCGGCCGTCGTTGGTGTTTGTGTAGCGGTAGGAGCGAGGGGGAGGATAGATCGATGGCGTGTATTTATAGGGGCGCCTCGCCTCAGCTCAGCAGCAGGAAGCTAGCTAATCCAGTTGGTGGGGCATCTCTTTCCGCATACAGTATGTCCCTGTCCCCGTCCCTGCTGATAGATATAAGATACTAGTACTGCCACTAGTCTGCGGGACCCCCGTGTCGCCCCGTGCAAAGGAAGGGGCAAACGGACCCCCACCCCCCCGGCTTTCGGCCGGCGGCCTGTTGCTTGCTGCTGCAGTGCTGCTTATAATCAATTGTTTTCCTGGCCACCACCACACTGTGTGTATGTGACACTATAGTAGTATGTAGTCAATCCATGGCCGTGGAGGCCGCAGTCGACAGGGTCACTCTCTGCGCAGGACAGGCCCAGCTCATTCGTGGGACGCACGCACGCACGCACGCAAGCAGAATCCCGTCGATCGTGGCCTCCACCACCAGCATTGTTCGAGCGTGCAAGCATAGTACGTACTACTATGGTTCAATCACGAACGGCACACAGTAGTGTGTCCCTTGTTTGTCTGGCCGTCGGCGATCATGTCCAAATCCATGAACATGCATCACGCTCATCTTTCTCGCCAGCATGCATGACAGGCCAAAATTAAGTCGCCTTGCTCACCGGAGGAGGTTGCAACTTTCACCAAGACCGGCCGGCCTGCCTGCCTTATATATCGCGCAGCAGCGCCCCACGAGCGCACTCGTATATGGGGATGGGATGGGCGGGGTCTCAAATGATGGCAGGTCATCATACAACACGTATCCCTTCTGCTGCTGCTGCTGCTGCTGCTGGTCTTTTGACGGACGAGGCGGATCACCCCCGGCATCTCTTGTCAGACCACCGCCAAATGTAATCCAATTTGGACCAAACAGCAGCGAGTTTCAGAGTTCGGCGGGATCCATCATCGTGGTCACACGTGTGCCGTGTGCAGGAGGAGCACCAGGCCGGCGCAAGTCACACACAAGCATCAGACAGGGACAGGGGAGCGAAAGGATCAATGGAAACTGTTAGTAAACTACTAGCTAGTAGTTCTGTGATTCGGCTCGGGCAGTACTTATTACGTTGTATCCTGCCTGCCATGTGATTGTCAGTGACCGCACCGCACGCACGGTCGTCCGTCGCTGACGACGGGCCGCCGATCGGCCGGAGTCGGACGCGGCACGACTGTGGGTGGTGGTCGGTGTTTGGGTCGTTGTGCGACCACCAACAGCTACTGGGCTGGGTCGTGTCGGTTTTGGGTCGTTGTGCGACCACCAACAGCTACTGGGCTGGGTCGTGTCGGTTTTGGGTCGTTGTCCGACCACCAACAGCTACTGGGCTGGGTCGTGTCGGTTTTGGGATCCGTATAGCCACGGAAGCGAAGGCCCATGACGGAGTTCGCTCGCCGCAGGTCCAAGGCCTGCGGCTAGCCGAGGAAATTCCTGACGCGTGCGCCGTTGTCAAATAGGAGCCGGAGTGCGAGGGTGGCGTGCCAAATGACGGCACACCCGGAGCACGAGGCAACAACACCTCGTGTGCGGCATGCACACGGAGCAACAAAAATCTTGAAGTGAAAAAAAAAAGATCAACCAGGCCACCGCAATCTGAGATTGCAAGCGCATGACACACGCTCTGTGCTATCTTCTTTTTTTTTTTTTTTCTCTCGCTCTCTTTTTTTGGGTGCTGGATTAAGCACGAAAATCAGAGAGCACTTTTGGCATTTCGAGTCTACTACATAGTACTAGCCCTGCTCACGTTGCACCCCGTTTTACTCTTCCCGTCAGCCTAACAGATGGACTCACAACAGGTCAGTGATGAACTGCTAACGTTCCATGTATGTACTGATCGTCACATGGAAAGCCACCTGACCTGCTCGATGTACAAACAGTCGACAGAGCAGCTGGTTACATCCGGAAAACTATCAGTACTGCAGCCTGACGACGGAACAAATCCGAGAATGCAATGTTATTATACCTATATTCCAAAAAAAAAAAACGTCCTTATGCATTTACACAAGTCAATACAATATAAAACCCACGTCTTAGACAAGAGAACACTTGATCCAATGAGGTTAACTGCATTTCTCAGTGCATGTACTATGAATTCTGGTACATTGGGATCGACAAGACGCCATGATCTTGTTGGACAAGGCTAGAGTCTTCTTTTTTTCTTTTTTTTTCTTCTTCTTCAAGCTTATTAAATTACTGTACTAGTTACAGTACCAAGGGGCCTGTCAATTTCCAGATTGAAGATTCCTAGTATTGTTGCACGAGAACTCTGTGTCCAAAGTCCGACAACTAGTGTACTGCAAAAGCAATACATCATGTCGGGTTATCTTTCAGTAAGTCACCGTCACCGGACATTCTCATTTCGTCGGTCCATGGTCAGCTCATCAGGTCTCTCGAACCTTCAAGAAACAACCATTGAGATTCTTCCAGTTTTGAGTTCGTATCCGTTCTTGATCTCCTAGATGACACTAGACAACTTGACATTCATCCATGCTCGTCCAGTTGTCAGACCAGTTTTTGGGTGCTTGTGTTCCAGGACCAGGATCAGCGAGAGGTGCTCTGAACTACTCATATGTTCTGTGTTAGTATTCCTTCATCTTCACTGGGTATTCTTGCTCCTGTCCCTACCTAATGCTGTCTAACCAGTTAGCTGTCATGATCTGGGAAATATCTGCACAATCTTGTCCTGCATTTTCAAGGATAGCTTCAGGTATTCTTGCTCCTGTCCCTAGTTAATGCTGGCATAACAAATCCTAAATGTAAAAAATACAACTCAATACCTTATTATTTTGATTGGATCGATCACAAGGCACAATCTTAGGTGATCCTGCAGAAACACATTATCCAGATCAGGACCTAGAACGAGATTCTGGATACAAGTGTTATGCCATCAGAATCAGATAGAGATAGGCTGACAAATATTATACCAGCATACTGTTTATTAGTAGTGTATAAAACCTGGCACCTGCTGGTTAAAAGAGGAGAACATGGCCATTATATATCAGATGCATTTGTAGTTTACCCGTAGTTAAAATTAAAGATGATATTGGAATAACAGATGCAATGCAATTGTGCCAGGGATAAAAGGAATCCTTACAAATCTCCTGATAAACACAAACTCCATTGTTAGCATATGGTTATGAAAAAAATCTCCTGACAATGGACAAAAACTGCATGCCTTGCTATATATCGGGAGGGTATCATGGTACTAGTTCCCATTATTCACATCTTCAGTACTTGTCATTAAATTCAGATATTGGTTGCCCATATGAAGTGAAAGAAACACGGATGGTCACTACTGAACTAGTACATAAGTGTGAAAAAGAAAATCTCTGTGAGCAGCTGAATATAATGGCATCCTGCTAAGGGTGCACATTCACCTAAAAATTCCAAGAATTGAACCATGTTCCGCAGTTACACCGCAACTGGGAAATACCATTCTTTACTGCATCGAACATCATGAAGGCAAATATTATGTTCAGAATTCACTAATCATTACTCTACCAGATAAGAAAAGAAGAAGAAGAAATGTACCATAGATAAACGAAACCCAAGGATTATCCACCAGATACGAATGTCCTAGTGGAAAGCGCGGCTGCCGATGAGGGTCTGAACCGAGCGAGCAGCGCCGGCCGCCGGTGAGAGCGTGAACCGAGCAAGCAGCGCCGGTCGCGAGCTTTAGCAACCAATCAACAGGTGGAAACGAGAGCGGGTGATGCTCTGCTCCACAAAGGCTCGTGGTGCGCCGTCGTCCGCGCGAGCTATGGTGGGCGCCATGGTCCCTCACATCGGTCACCAAACCCGGCCACCGCGCGCGCTCCCCACGCGCCCAGCCAGCGCCGGAGCTGCCGCGGGAAATAGACCCGTGGATGGGGTACGCGCTTGGGGCAAAGGAAGCAGCGGGATTGCAAAACTACGGCGGTCGCCGGAAGCGTCGCCGACGACGAGATTCCTTTACCGGAGTTTGCACAACAACCCGTCAAGTTGGATAGCGTTATTAATCGCGATCCTACAGTTTTCTAGATAACCCCCTCGTTTGGACCGCGACTATTAATCGCGATCCAACGCAGGGACCTAGATGAAACTACGGATAACAGAAATCACATATATTTGCATCTACCCCCTATTTTGGATCAATCAGGGGTCTGTTTGAAAAATTCTGATCCGTTTGCCTTTCTCTCCCCACGGCCACACGCCTCGCCGCCGCCGCTTTCCGTCCCCGGCGATCCACCACACTGGCGCACCCCCCGCCTAGGCCTTCATCTTCTCCCGGTCTGCGGCATCCAAAAAAGACGGCGATGGTAGCCGAGATGGGGCACAAGCGCGCCATGCCCTTGTGCAACTGCATTCATTAAAAAGATACCTCTCTGAGTCGCATGGAAAGTCCAGATCCAAAGCTTGGTCTTCTGCACGCACTGACATCCCATGATAGCTGAGGGAATAAGCAGTTTGTTTGGCCAGTCTTTTGTGACGCCGTCTTGCCGTGTACTGTACCCATGTCATGTCATGGCATATGCATTCTCATTTTTATCTTCAGTATTGCAATTGAAAACTTGGTGAACCACACATAAGATCACCTTCCTCATCTGCATACTTATGGACCACACGGACATTCAATCCACCGTCGCTGCCGGTATCTCAACTTTTCTTGTTTCTAAGCCTGTGATCAAATTATCTCTCCCTATTTTTTTCCCCTTCTGGTGCTTATATCTTTCAGAAGCAGTGACAGGTGCTCTGAATGTCTCCTCCTCTGAATGTTCAGTGGTAGTGGTATTTAATTGATGTTCTTTGGGTAATTTCAGGTCTGACTTGGTGCAGGGAGATATTCCCACAATCTTGTCTTGCATTTTCAATGGTGGTATTCAGTTACTCTTGCTTCCATCTCTATATAACAATGTACTGTAGTATATTTTTCTGAAGATATGTAAATATAGAACTGACATATGGATATGGTATAACGTTTCTTTCAGAGAAAGTATTTGGTATAACCAACCTGGCACCTGACGGTTTTGACGAATTCTAACCTGTGAGCCGTTAACGTTTCGCAGTCCACAGGATGAATCAAGCTTAGTTCTTCAGTGCTCCATTTCACATCAATACCTTTCCATTTATTTGTCCTCATAGAAAAAAGATGGTACAGTGAATCAAATCGATGATCAATCCTGATAATGCATGCTCACTCTGTTGTTTGTCCTTGCAGAGTTGCAGTACAAACAGCTAACTAGCGATGACTGAACAAATCCACTAATTTGATGATGCCAGACTGCAATTTTAAGAAAGACTCAGCCAAAGAACATGTGAGGGATATATTACGAATTCTGATGGCCTAACAATAACGGGATGAGATGATCTTACTGGGCAAGTTGAAAGCCTGTTTCTTCAAAGGGCCTTTTTTTCTATAAAAAAAATCTTTAGAAGCTGAAAAACTACTCGCAAGTGTGTCAGCTTCAGGATTGATCTTAGAGCATTCTTGCACAAGAAGTCTGTCGGAAACCCAGACAACTACATAGTAGTATTATACTACAAAAACAACTGCATCTTGTCAGCCAGTACTTAGTTTTCTGAATGTCACCGTCGCCAAGATACTTTAATATCCCCAGGAGGAGTCAGCTCGCGTCTGTCTCCCAAACCTGCAGTAAGTCCAGTAACTGTTCTCAGTTGGGTGATCAGATTCCTTTTGATCTCTGAGATGAAATCGAAGACTTGCCACGTCACGTGCTCGTGCAAGATCACTGTTCCCATGTGCATATTTTTTGTGCGCTTGTGTTTCAGGATCAGTGCCAAGTGCACTGAATGTCCTGTGGCTTCTGCTTTGAATTAGTCGTTGTCCCAAGTGCACTGAATGTCCTGTGGCTTCTGCTTTGAATTAGTCGTTGATCCTCTCTGTGTAAATGGGTACAGTACGAGTAGGTCTCACCTGCTCAGTGCCATGTGCAGGGAAATATTTGCGCAATCTTGCCCTGCAATTTTCAAGGATTGTGTTCCGTTTTCTGTTGCTCTCGATCCTCTCTGTACCTAACTAATTGTATGGCAAACCTGATACCACTGCATTTTTTTATGGGGAACACGTTCACCATATACCCGACTATTTGACGCATTCCAACGAACCTAACCTGTTTCTGGTACGGATTTGCGGTGCAATTATAGTGTCATCGATGCATAGAATCATCACAAATCCCCTGAGAAAAATGCTGGAGACTGCACCATTGCACCAGTCGATTTGGGTCATGAGAAGCCTGCTGAAAAGGACTAAAAACAGCCTATCTTGATTGGGAGATCAATAAAGACGTATTCAATGTCCATTTTCAATTCAGGGGATTGTACAAAAACAAGAAAACACAAATATTTTTGTTGCAAGTCGCAATAGGCAAATGGATTATTTTACAAGATATTCCAGTGTCGATTTCATCAAAATCACATAGTGAAGAACAGAAAATTTAATTGATTCACAATCACAGGATAAACCAACCATGTTCGATTATTAACATACAACGTCATCTGGGAGGTCTCATCGCATATACTAGACCAAACCCAGTTTTCATTAGTTTAGCATACAGTGCTACACTCTGCCACAGTTCAATTACAATCTGATCAACAGATAGGATTGATCACAAGGCACAGGTGATGCTTCAGTTCACATTTTCAGACCAGGACCTAATCTACTTTCTACCATAGTGCATAGTGCTAAGCAGTAACATGATCACTGCATAGTCGAATAATTCACATTACGTCAAGGTGATGATTTCTGCAAGACTTCTGTCTTATGATCTCCACATCAGGTGTTATCACCTTACTAGGGCCCTGAACACCATCAACTGGTTCATATGATCCAAGCAATCTACATGTCAAAACATACTGACCATGTTGATTCTGAACAGGCGTACCTTGAGACAGTCCACCGAACCATGACGCTACGAACAGGGCCATACATAATATAGAGCCACTAGACATACTGTAGTGCATAGCTAAATCTAAATGTGCAGATAGGTGAGTGAACAGCTAAAAATAAGGGCTTCCAGCATCATTTGCCGCCCATGTCGCGATGGCAAAGAGAATGCGCCCCTTCCATCCCTGCAAGAGCCAATTGTGATCTACATCGATCACAAAGTCCTTATGGTAGCAATCCTTCACCTTGTTTCGGACTACCTGCAAGATATCTTGATTCAGCGGAAGCTGCTTCAAGCCTGCTCGTTGGTTCCGGACCTGCCATTGTTTATATGTCTCAGGGCGCTCCACCCGATCTGTACCCTCACAAGCAATGACGTTCAGGGCAGCCCTCCCAAAGATGTTCTGCTCAATCAGCATCCTCTGTTCACAGTCTCTCGGGGTGGTTGTGTCCAGAATATCAAACAAGGCTGAGTAATAGAACAGAGCCTCCCGGAACCGTGTCACAAAGAACGGTGCACTGAACGATCCATTCTGAATAGCATGGATGAATGTATGTGGCCGCATCTTCTTGATGTTGTTGAGAACGATATCCCTCGGGCTCTCAATCACCACACTCTCATCCATCAAGTTCTTGAACTGATACAGGCAGTTCACGATGAGCACCTCATCTGGATCGATGTTCAGATCCTCCTTCCGAACAGACTCCATCTTAGAAGCTGCGAATGGATGGTACTTGAACGGCACACGAAACTCACGGGCATATTCACTGAGCCGGCGTCCTGTCTCCTCAATGCGCTCAGTAGGGCGGAACCCAGGCTGGGGATGATCGATGCCAGTGATCCTCACCTCTGGCGGTCCACCCTCCCTATCTGCTATTCGCCGCAGGAAGCACGGCCACTGGAACCCGTACTGTATGCCGTAATCAACAATATGAACCTTCTTCTTACCCAAGCAGGCATTGTAGATGGTGTAATTTGAGAACATGAAGGCCATTTTCTTGAAGCAGATGGCAGCCATGTACAACTGGTACGCTTGGAGCAACGCCACTGCTGAGGTGCGCTTTGCCATGAGCGACTGGTAGACCATGCTTCCGGTGCCGGCGAGCCTAGCCTGCAGGCCCTCGGCAAAGCAGTAAGCCAGGCGCTGCGTGCCGTCACCCTGCGGGCTGGCGTGCTGCTTGATCTGCTTGAGCAGCTCGGTGGCGCTGCGTCGGTCGTCCGTTGCCACTGCCTGCGCGCAGTGGATGAGCAGCGTGCGCAGGTCCACCACCTCCTTCCCGGCACGGCGTCCCTTAGCCTTCCCGTTCCCAGCCTTCTCAACGGCCTCGTTCTTGGCCGCCTCCTCCTGCATGGCGATCCGCAGCTGCTGCATCTGCTGGAGGCAGGACTCGGGGGAAGGCATCATGACCTTGTACAGCATGTCCCGCGTGGCGTCGTCCTCACCCTGCACCGCGCTCTGCTTGCTGCTCCTGCCGCCCTCGATCTCGAGCTCATCCTGGTCGTACGGGTTCTTGCGGCCGCGGCCGCCGCCAGGCACTGCAACGTCGACCACCTCCTCCTTCACGGTCAGCGCCGCAGCAGGGGCCGCCGCGGGAGGAGCAGGAGCAGGGGCGCCGTTGGATCTGACCGCGAGCTTACTCTCCTGGACACCGCCTGAGGAGTAGGAGCTGGCGTCGAGGTCGATGACGAGCTTTTTCTCGCTGGGAAGGAACTTGTTCGCCTCCTCCATGCCCTTGAGGAAGGCGGAGCTCATGAGGTCGGAGTTGGCGCCGTTGCCGAAGAAAGCTGCCGGGTCGAGATCGAAGGGGCCGTACGAGTTGACCGCGGCGGGCGTGAGCGGCGGCGCCGCGAAGGTGGCGGCGGACGGAGAGAAGGAGGCGCCGGAGGAGGAGGACGAGGTCGGCGACGGGCGGCCGTGGTTGTCGCCGCCGCTGCTGCTCGTGGTGGTGGTGGTGGTTGTGTCGTCGGAGTTGGATAGGATGTCGAGGAAGGGCTGCTGCGCCTGCAGGAGCGTGGGGTTGTCGGGGTAGTCGTAGACGAACTTCTCCTCGATGTCGTCCTCCATGAGCATGCGGGAGATGTACGGGAGCACGAGGTCCTCCGGCGTCCCCGCCGTCGCGCTCCCCTTTTCGCCGCCGCCGCCATCGGGGGAAGGGAGCTGCGGCTGCTCTTGCTGCTGCTGCTGCTCCTGGTCCTGCTGGTCGTGTTGCGGCGTGGGCGGGAGGTTGAGGAAGGAGGACGGTGAGTCCGGGATGAGGTCGGAGTAGTAGAGGTAAAGCGACGGGTCGTCGGCGGGAGACAGGAGGGAGGGGTCGTAGGAGGAGCCCATGGCGAGTGTGCGCAGTGGGTGGAGCGACGAGCAAGCGGGAGGAGAGACAGCGTTTTGGCTTTGTAGGCGGCGGGCGGGCACGGGCAGCAGGCGAAGTTTCCAGGAAGGCGGCGACGGCGGAAATGGGTGGGGGATTAGAGATGATGACGATGATGTAAGGTCGAGTCGGGGTGGGGGGGTGGGACGCTGCGGGGATCGGCTCCCTCAACCAGCCGCGTGGCTCAGTGGCTGACGCTGTGGTGTGGGCCCCTATTGGTTGGGCTGGGGTTCGTTAGACATGGGCTGGGCTGGGTATGGCCGAACCCAATTGGGTTTGGGCCAAGCATTGCGAAGAAACCATATACTACATCGAGCGCTTGTTTCTTTTTCCTTTGATGTGGAACTAACTTTATATTTTGCCATATGAAGATCAAGAGTTAGGATCATGACAGAACAAGGTACATGTGATATCCTTGATCATACGGAGACGGCGGGTAGAACAGGTCGCGTCGGTTAGCAAAGACAAAGAAAATAATGACTGTACGAAGGAAGTATGGTTACATAATACTACTCCATTCAACTTTTCCTGTCGTTTTAGACAAAAAATTTATACTAACATATGTCTATTTAGGTTATCCTAACGATAACAAAAACTAAACAGAGAGAGAATAAGGTAGCGTTGGTGCTACTAGGCACCGGCGTATGAAAGAATGTGGTGCATTAAGATGAGCATCAAGATGTGGATGGCCATCGGTTGCGAGAAGACACAGAGCGAGCCAAAAAAAAAAAGTATCACATGCTCCCCATAGCCACAGTTTTAGTCATCCGGCGGCCAATTGCAACCGAACAATTGAAATCGAGTCTGATTAGCTGTTTGGATCACCGCAAAAGGGGCAAAACGAGCAAAACGTAGCCGAGTTTTGGGTAAGATCTCCAAACGGACGAGCTACACGAGCGGCTAAAAGTTTAGCCCATTTGCCTCTCCCACGCACCAGGCAGACCCCGCGTCGGACGGGCCGCCGCCGCCCCCAACCAACCCGGTCCCCCCCCCCGCCCCGCCCGACGAAGCGCGATCGGGATCGGCCGGCGGCTCCCCCCCCCCAACGTCGGTGTCGAGGCGACGCCACCCCCCCCCCCGGCCACGCCGACGGAGCGGACCCCCCTCCCACCCCCCCCCCCCACTCCGGCGGTGCGAGCCGACGCCCGCGACGAGCGCGATTGACGCCCCCCCCCTCCCGACGGTGCGAACCGACGCCCGCGACGAGCGCGATCGGGATCGGCCGGCGCCCCCCCTCCCTCCCGCCCGAGACCACGGTCGACACCCCCATCCCCCGACGCGAGCCGACGGCCCCCCCCCCCCCAACCCCCCGAACGCGGTCGGCACCCCCACGGACGGCCCGAGCGCGATCAAGATCCCCCCCCCCCCCCCCCCCCCCGGCCGAGCGTGATGCACCCGTCTTTCACCATCCAAACACCCTAGGCTAAAGTTTTAGGGGCTAAAAAATTAGCCCCTAAAACTTTAGGCTAAGGGCTGAAGTTACAGACACCACCTAAATTTGTTGAGAAACTAACGAGTCTTTGATGGGTGCACGGACAAAAGTGCGGGTCGACGACCATTTCAAAGTTTGCGTGCACATGCTACTGCTACCCAGAAAAAGAGTAGCGCAGAGTAGAGCAGAGCAGAGCAGAGTAGCGCCGCCGCGTGGGCCTCGCTCCATGACTCTGCACGGCGGCCGTTGAGAGAGCAACAATTCGGCCAACCGTCGATTATATTCATTGATCCATCGACGGTCGGCGACTGTACTTGTTTCTCCAGTTGCGTACGTATACGTAGTACGTGCCCCCACCACACTTGGTACATTGATGTTGACGAACACAAGTATTACCAGCCAGAGCAATCCACAAGAGTTAGCGTGACAAAAAACGTAAACGCTTGCGGATCATGTGGTTTTTACCACTAGCATTATCAAATTCTTGTAGTACTGGTGTATGCATGTCTCATTCACTACCAGAGGATCTACGAAGTTCCCTAGTACGTATAAACTCCCACTAACGAAAAAGATCATGACTTTTTCCCCCCCTTGCCTTGTACGTTACCCAAAAAAAAAATTAAACTTCAAATAGTAGTAACATCTAGTATAGGCCAATTGTCATTGGTACGACGCTGATAGCTCATTCTCCGATAGTATTGGTCCTGCTTCTCCTTCTTCCACTTGCTGTTGTTTGAGAGAATACTCAATCGTCTCCTTGTTGTTAGGGAATGATTCCTTCCTGCAAGTTGATTTATCGGTGCTACTCTCATGACTAGATTGTAGTGCTGCTTTTAGAAAGGGGCCGCTCACGAATAAAAATGGAGGAAATGTGCAGCATCGTCGAGAAAACTGGTTCCAATCGAATGCCCAAGAAAATTGTTATAAACGACCTGCCTGTTTTGGATTTTAAACTAAGTACTTTCTTCGTTCCAGTTTACCTGTCATTCTAGACTTGAATACATTTGTCTCGTCTCTAACCTGGAAGCAGCAGCCCCTTCTAGTTTCCGTTGTCACTCTACTGGCTCTCTGTGGCGAGTGTTCACTGATCGGCACGTCCATTTCGATGGCCTGGAGTCTGGGGATTGGGGGGAACGCACCTTCCACTTCTAAACAAACGTGGATAGCTTAGTAGAGGGTCCAGAGAGAGGCACATGTGTGCTTTTTCACCAAAAGCTTTGCTGATTGATGTGTGTGTGTGTGTCTGTGTCCCAATTTTGCCCCTATTAACTTTTCTTCAGCTTTAGATTTGGTTGCTGACGAGAGGCGGCTACGAGACCACGTAGAATATCATCGGTGGTTTTTTTCTCTTTCTTTTTTTATTAATTAGTGCTCGTATTAAGATATCAATTTAGAGTTTAAAAATAGACTAAACTCACTACCTCTAAGGCCAACAATTTAAAAACAAAGTAACCTATTATATTTTTATGCATGAATTAGAGTGATGGTTGTGACAGTGGACACTATCTAAATATATAATTGTACGATTATCTAAGGCAGACAAAAATATGAGCAGCTTACGATTGTCATGATTTACTGTTCCGTGGAACCAAAGGTTACCTGACGGGCTGATGGAACAGTCGAGATTGACGAGTGGGACCACATCTGATCAAAAGCCATAAGTACGATACACACGGGTAGTGTGTGTTGCTTCACTGCACGCATCTCTTCGAAGATACTACAGACGAGACATGGATACCCACAATGATATCCGTGAATCTCTTCTAGTTTTTTAGAAAATGAACTAGTAGTGATTTAATTTTGATAAGGAAAAAAATAAATCTTTAGTTCATTCCTTTCTCATCCCTGTAAATGAGTCCTGTGAAAGCCAAGTGTAAAGCATTTTGCGTCACACGGACAAGATAAAAACAAGCTAGTAGTAGATTAACTATGCAGCAGATTGCAGAGATGCCCACGACCCGACCCGACATGTCAGTACATCAAAAGGTTCGTCACGTAGTACTACTAGAAGCAACCAGAGGCTCCTCTTTGTCCCTGTATACATACATACGGAGTATAATCAATCGAAGAACGTGACAGAAACAAAATGTTCGGTTCAAGTTAAAAAAAAACGTAAAAAATTATCTGCCAGTCACGATCAGTACGAACACGTGAACGGTCAATGCAGACTCTAGCGACACCTCCCATTTTTTTTTTCCAAGCAGGAAACATTTGCTCTTATCTACTACTACACGTTCTGGTTTGGTGAGCAGGTGACGCAACATAGTTTGAACCTGGCTGGGCACAAGTAGCCACAAACTGAAACCACTGTTAAATTATTGAAAATGCGGCATCAGTTTTCTCGTCCTACGTTCCTGCCCCCAATCAAATCAGTACTGTACTTGGCATCATACGAAGACAAAACACACAACCCCAAGTAATCCAGCAAGCTCCGGAACTGCAAAAGTCTACTGGCAATAAGAACAAATTGTCAATATGGACTGCTGTTGGCAAGAACAAGTGCCGGAAAAGGAACAACGATCTTTTGTTGGTTGGCAGTGAAAAGGCAGATAAATTTGCATAACGTGTAAATAGTTAATAACATAATGGTCCCTGGATTTTCAGTCAAGAAGGGAAACCAAACCAAAAAAACATGGTCTTGCAACTTTTTAGCCAGTCAAAGGTTGCTACGTGCATTCCACACGTCACTGCGAAGAGTATGATAATAATATGCATCATCACACACAGACATAGCATAGGGTTAAAAAGAAAAAATGGGAAGAAGATGAACACGACGAATTCTTGGACTCTCGTCATGGTCTATGGCGGCCACAAGATCATCAAACAGCAACGAAGCTAGTAGTACTTTTTTTTTTTTTTTGGACTTTCTGCCGCTGCATCTGCATGCAGTGCTGCCCCCCCCCCCCCCCCCAGTTTATATTATTAATTGATCATAATTTATTAATCAAAGATCAAGTTTGGGACCCTGATGATGATGGTCGCTCTCGCTTGCTCCTAATGAATGAACAGGTGCATGCGCTCGGAAAAAAAATACAGAATGTAGACATACACGTATACGTAGGTTTGATTAGGCTTGCTATCCATTGAAGTGTGCGCTGTTTTGTGAAACTATTCTTATAATCTCTCAAGAAAAAAATGTTGATTTGAAAGAACATAAAACTTTCACAACGTGACTATCTAGATCATCTTAAACAACATGTAACATCCTGCTCACGCTCACGTGGATGCTTTGAATGAAACGAAAAAGGTATGTATCTCTCCGCCCCATATTTTTCTCATATTAAGTGCCCACCGAGAGGGGGAATAATATAAAAATATATGAAACTTTGCAAAAATCCGGAATGATGGTTCCCTTTCAGCTCCGACTTTATTGCGTGCACTTGTGCACTGCAGAAAGTGAAATTGTTCCCAATCTGGTTCCCTTTCAACTGATTTCACCGTACTGAATGTATACAGTGATAGCACAATCGATCGCGCATACAGTACTACAGTACTGTGTACTTCATTAATGTTTGAGCTAAATAGCTAGCTAGACTATTGCTACTGACAGCGCAATCTTAACCAACAAAAAGGAAAAAGAAACCCAGCAACTTAAGTCCAAAATGATGCTTTTTTTAAAAAAAAAAACAATCAACGATGATGCTGATAGCCACGCACAACGAAATAAAAGTCGATCTGATCCTTAGATATACTATATTATATCTGAAACATGAAAAGGTGATTGTCTTGATCCCAACAACTGCTCCAAGAAGAAGTCCAGGCCACAAATGTAGCCAGCGATTGTGATCGTATAATTCCTTCGCCCGAACATCATCATTTGGCAGTTTGGCACTACTACAAAGACAGATGCCTATTATTACACTAACATTTATATATAAACAACCCTTTAAACAACGTAAATGAGACCGGCGGATGCCTTTTGATGGCACTATATATACTCCTTCGATGTAAAAAAAAAAACAGTTTAGAATAAGATTTCGATCAAACGTAAAAAATATAAATTATAAATAACTTTTAAATATTATATTTAAAAATATAAAAATCATATAAATAGATTTATCTTGAAAAATACTTTTATAAAAATATATATGTCACTTTTTAATAAATATTTTTACGCAAATATATATATGAAATCGACCGAGAGCTTCAGTCGACGACGTCCTATAAGGGGCGACGCGCAACGGTGGGTGGCGGTGCGCGCGGCGAGCACCGACGACGCGCTGCAGCGGCAGCGGAGTGCGGGGTAGTGCAGGCGGTGCGTCGCGGTGGCGGGGGCAGAGCGCAAGGTGGGTACGGGTGGTGCGGCGCAGCGGCGGGATGCTGTCGATGCCGGTGGCGGTTATCGCTAGCGGCTTAGTGTCTCTGGGTTGTCGGCACGGCGGCAGGATAGGTCCTCCATTGCCGGCGGCCTTAGAGGAAGCTTCCAGGGGGTGTTGCTGGTCCGATGGTGGGTGACGGCGTGGCGGTGCGGCAGTGGTGCTGCCGGAGCCGCGAGAGGCTGGCGGGCGGGGACGGTGAGCAGCGCGCGCGACGTAGAATGAGGGGGAGGCGGGAGGTAGAAGAAGAGCGTGGTGCCATCCGTGCTTCATCGGTCGGTTGCCCCGGATCTCAGTCGATTGAAGAGTAGATAGACCCATATTTTTATTACAAATTAAAGTCAAATCATGTTTTAGAGATCGTATTATTGTTCTAAACTACTTTATTTTTGATACTGGAGGGAGTATGTAGTAGCCGAGACTGCTATAAGAAATTACTAGTTTCGTATTTTTCTTTCTTTATATGTATATAGATGCAACTGTAACCATGGTGCCATATGGTGCTGAAAAACTGCTGTGGTGGTGGTGTGAAGAATGAAGAGAGGAAAAAGGGAGAAGAAATTGGTCGAGCAGTCAGCCCTGATTGGGAAGGAGGTCTCAAGATATGATGTGTTGTTGTCTTTCCACCAGGTAACCGTCAGGCAGTATCAATAACTTGTTTGGTTTCATTTGTATGAAAGAAAAAAAATTGAACCAAAAATGTACTTAGTATGTTGAAAAGGCTATAGATGCTCCAAAATAATACTATCTCTCTTTTTTAATATAAATTTATATTAAAAAGAATTAACAATTAAAAATGAGGTAGTAGTAAGGTGTAGCGTACCACGTGGTCTAAATCAATATGGTTCGCATCAATCGGATTATATAGGATAAAAAAAAAACCAAAGGGAAACACCTGTTAGAGAGAGATACCCACCACTACGGTATTGCCTTTTTGTTTGACAAAAATGTCCTCTGCGTACCAAGCGGTCGAAGTGCAATGACATCTTCGTTCTCAAAATTTTTTTTAAAAAATTATGTTTCGTTCGATCTGGAATGTACTAGTATAATAGATCACCGAGCCGCACAACCAATCGATCTACTAGTACTAGCGGTCGGGTTGCAGAAGCTGCTGGGATGCATGCAACACACTTCCTTCCACACAAAAGAAAGAAAGAAAGAAAGAAAGAAAGAAAGAAAGAAAAAAACAAAGAAGAGAGAGAAAGATATTCAAGCGCAGGGCAGGGACCAGTACCGATTCGCAGAAACTGAAGCCGACGAACGTGTGCGGCCTTTTTCTTCTTCTTGTGTCTGGCCCGCTACCCGGCCAGCGCGGTGGGCTTTTGCGGCGGGCTCGTGGGCTGGTTTAACAAACCGATGCGTCGGCCTGCATGCAGCATCCCCGACAAGCGAACGCTTGGGGTAGCACGCACTTGGGCTGCACACAGGACCGCGGCTAGGCAGGGCCAGGTCCGATGCATGCAACATCTTGTTGTTTGGTTCACTGCACCGCTAGAAACAGGACGAGCAGAGCAGTTGATTGAATGACTGCATGAATCAAAACTTTGAAATTTCAGATACAAAAGCATATGTTTGGTTGCATGCATGTTTAGAGTTTGAAAACCTTGTTGCACATAGATGGTGAGATTACCAACTCAGCTTTTGGTGTCCCAGTTTTAAAGTTTTTCATGAATACAATTGAAACATATTTACAGAAAGGGTCAATAATATTTATTTACAAAAAGGATTACAAATATTGTCACTAAGATTACAATGACAATAAACTGAACAATAGTATAAAATTCGAACAAAATTATGGTTGCCTCTTCAGTATGGTACACCCAATCCTTGCAGGAGGACAAATACACCAGCCAGTTTTGCAAAACAACATATCAACTCATAATATTAGTCCCAAATTGATACAAAGTCATAGGCAATGGAATACTAATCAAATCATTCAAGTATGAAAACATTATAGCCAATGGAATGGTGTTTAGATTAGTCAAGTATGAAAAAAACGTCATAGGCAATGGAATGGTGTTTAGATTAGTCAAGTATGAAAAAAACGTCATAGGCAATGGAATGGTGCTCATGTCAGTCAAATATACAAAAACGTCATAGGCAATGAATTGGTGCTCATATCAGTAAAGTATGAAAAAACATCATAGACAATGGAATGGTGCTCAGGTCAGTCAAGTATGAAAACATCACAGGCAATGAATTGGTGCTCAAATCAGTCAAGTATGAAAAAAAATATCATAGCAATGAAATGGTGCTCATATAAATCAAGTATGAAAAAAAAAAATATCACAGACAATGAACTGAGCAAATGAACTGGTGCTCAATCACTCAATATGAAAACAAAACATCATATACAATGGAAAAACTCATACATTCAAGAATGAAAAAAATCATCACAGGCTATGACATAGTGCTCAGAACATTCAAGAATGAAAAAAAATATCATAGGCAATGATATAGTGACAATGACAAAATGCTCAGAACATGAAAATACGAATCATGACATCACACATTCTTTGTCATCACAACTATAAATTTTTTTAAGTTGGCTATACGTTCTTGGTCCATAGCACTCATAGGGGCATATGTGATCCTAGGTCTTGACGATTGACCAACCCTAATCTGCACCAATCCTGCACAAAACCAAGAGGACATGGAGATGAATCGACAGCAGAAACAACTCGAACGCAAGGAAGGAAAGCAAGATTCGGGGGACGAGATGCATCACCTGCTAACGGCGGTGCTGGAGGGAGGAGGGCTTGTTGACCGGTACAATAGGAAGGAGAGCTTGGCGAGAGGAGGAGGATGGGGGAGGACAGCTTGGCCTTGGTGAGAGGATGAGGATGGGGGAGGACCGGAGGAGAGCTCGGTAGGAGTGAGAGGAAAAGCACGAGTGAGAGAGCCGAATGAGGGCTGCGGCAGCAGTGGGGGGTGGGGTGAGAATATAACAAAAGTCATTGGCGTGAACCGACGAGCTGTAACCCTAACATTCCTACGCTCGCTTGCCTTGCACCGTGCGGGCCAAAATTTCTCGCTACCCCGCGTCCCGCGCGAACCAGGCCACCAAAAAACAGATTTAATTTTTATTTCCCGGTAGCCAAGAAACAGATTTAATTTTCATGTCCCGGTAGCCATGCCAACTGGCGTCCTTTGCATGTTACGGGGCAGGCTTAAATTAAAGTCCAAGTAACCAAACACAGGTTTCAGGTTTGCTGCATCTCCAGAGCCAGATTAGGCCTGATGCAAGCATCCAAACACGCCCTAAAGCTTTGCCTCTTACTATCTGCTTTCCGTGCAACAAAAAGACGAGATACGAGTATATTACGTGTACCGGATCGCGTGCCGCGGTGCGGCTTCCGCCATGACCCAGCACGGCAACACACGTGATACTACTAGTAACCTGTTTTCCGTGTGGCTAGCTAGCTAGCTGCTCAAAAAACAGTGGTCCCTACAAGTTGATGGGGGAGTCTGAAATGGAAGAATCACCTTCTTTCTTTCATGTTTGGGTGAGGCTTCAAACACAACCAGTTTAGCGCGGTCCCCCAACAAGAAAAAAAAAAGAATGAAAAAAACTACTCCATCTCCATCCCCTGCTTTGGTACGATGACTGCCATTGCCATTGCCTGCGATGGCCCGTAGACATGCATGCACGCACTTTCTTTTTGGTCCCCTTGGTGGGCACGCTCACCGCATCTTCTCTGTTCGGTCTTGGAAGCACGTAGTACATCCGTCGCTCTCAGTACTCAGGTTCAAAAACAATGACAACAATTTTGGGCGCGATCGAATCAGCTTAATACGGCTGTAGCTGGCTGCGTGTGTGGCTCCGGATGACTGTTCTTACTAGAGTTCCGTACGGTGCTAGTTTTCTTGCTAGCTAGGCTGTCAAGCAGCAGCCAGAGTAGGCTTAGAGCTTGTTTGTTTGCAATTTACATCGCTCCGCTCCCTCTAACACACGTATGTGAATGTACTGTAGATCAAAGCGTTTTATCTCTTTCTTCATCGGTTTCAACGGGGAGCGGACGGAGCTGGGTGCTGTAGCTTCCTCCGCTCCCCGAGCTGCTGGCTCTGACATAAAACTGACATCGGAGCGGAGCAACTAAGATAAAAAAACAAACAGGCCCTTTAAGAAAACAGAGAGCAGCGCGCTGTGTGACCCTAAAAAACATGTGGAGGTCATTTTAATTTGAAGTCCACCACCACCAACAACAAAAATTATTTAATATAAGAAATATTATATGTTTTATTATGATTTGATTTATCACTAAAAATTTTAAAACATGACTTTTTGTTTGACATAATTGATTAAATTTTTTGAATAAGAAGAATTATCAAAATCAATTGTCACTGTACTTAAAAATGGAGGGAGCAATGGTGTACCAACAACAAAACAAAATGTTTATGCGAAGAGCATCAATGCACCACATTTCGATGGGCGCATCTTTCACCACGAATAGCAGAGTCATCCGGGATCCATGCATGCATGCCGCACAATTGTGTGGTACTCATACACGTACAGCAGTACTAATATAATGGAATCCGATTAAAGAACCGAGACCCTTTCGGTAAGAGAAATACTACTAGACCTTTAGCCACCATCGAATCAAGTCTCCCGCCGTCAAAACTTAAAAGAAAACGAAAACGGAAGGAGGGCCACGGGGTTGGGTTTGGGTTGTTGCCGCGCGCGTTCCCCGCCCCTGAACCTGAAACACGGACGAACGGCATCTTCTTTACTACTTACTACTGTAGTACGACGATGACTGCCACGGCATGATCATCCTCTGCCCGAAGTTCTTTTCTGTCCCCCTAGATCGATCGGAGGCACGCACGCACAGATGCACACAGGCCTCGATCGGTCCTGCATCATTCTAGTATTCTTCAAGAAACGGTACAAACAACAGGTTGCAATAACGATCCTCCTCTGATCTGATCAGTCTCCCCCGGTCAAGGACCGCACTGCACTTCATGCATCGATGGTAGGGGCGTACAAGATACAACTAATAGAGAACCTCCAAATCTTTTTAGGTCACTTTTTTGAACTAAAAAGATTTAAACGTGAACCTAATGGATCCCTAGTTTCACTCCTAATCACCGGTAGCGGTAGCACGCACGCAAAGCCCGATCACGTTTCTGCAGCTAACTCAAAACTCTGAGGGCTGCTTTTGGAAAACAGAAAATTCACAGGAATTGTGTAGGAGTTTCAAACCAGATTAATTTCATATGGAAAGTAACCTCATTATACCTTCATCTGGACCGTTCAAACAGAAAAGATCCTCGTCCCGATTACGCTACGCACGTACGTGAGGAGGTGAAAAAAAGGATTAGCACGGGAAGGGATAAGAAGCAAAGCGAGGGCGTACGTACGTACGTACGCATGCATGAAAACGGGGTGGTTGCGTTGCGTGTGTGCCGCCGCGATCGCCGCTGCCTTCTTCTAGCTGGCTGGGCTGGCCTGTCTGCCTGCGCGCTCTGACACGTACGCTCGGTTGATCATCTGATCCCCGCCTGCTGCGCTGCTCTATCTCTTCTCCTCCTCGCTTTCCCTGACACGCGGCGCAGCTATCTTGTCCCCCTCCCTCTACTACTACTACTACCACCAAATGCATGGCGCGGCACCGGCCTGGCCGTGCACGCACACCACGCCACGCCAACAACGCCAGCGCCACGACGAGGCGGAAGGAGAGGCGCGCGGGGCCGTGCGCGTTCATCATACAGTAACAGTAACTTTGAACTTGGCTTCTCGAAGTATTACCTTCGTTTTTATATTATTAATATTTTTAATACAAATTTGAATTAAAAAATATAAACAATTTAAAAACTTAAATAATAGTACTATTATTTGATGGTGCATTGTGCATTTAGGCAAAAGATAAGATAGTGTGTAATTCATGAAGCGATAATAACAGCACAGATATTTCTCGGCGGCAGATTGGTAAAATTGGATTTGGATCGCTCGGTCGCGCCACGACGGAAACGGCAAAAGGGAAAGTGGGGACAAGGGTGGCGCAGCGCAACGCGACGAAACGATCCTGGGTAAAGCGTGCGTGCGTGCCTGCCTGCCTGCCTGCTGCCAAAAACAAGCTTGCTTGGGGAAACAAAAGCTGTGACTGGTACGGTGCTCCTCCACCATATCACCGTATCACCATTTCACTATTCACCCCACCCGCAGAGAGAGAAGCTTTATGTTGCTCGCCCTCCTCTCCAGTTCGTTCCCCTTGTTGTGCGTTGTGCGAGGAGTACAAAAAGGGGATCAGGGTCGCGCGCGCGGCAGGTTGGAACTAGCTAGAAGAGCGCGGGGTGGCCGAGCGAGGTAGAGTACTGGAGAGGGTTCTCGTGCGTGCGACCATGGAAGAGGTGAGTTCTTCGTTCGTTCGTTCGTTTTCCTTGGAAGCGAGGCTTTGATGCGGGCGATCCACAAGCTCGATCGACCGTGCCGAGATAATGCATGTTTCGCTTCGCGCCTTCGTCGTCGTCGTCGTTTGCGTTGTTGCTCCAGCTTGTTGCGCGCGTACGTGCTTGCCTTTTGCTTCCTGTTCGTCGTCTTCTTCGTTTCGTTCGCGTTTGGGGTTTTCTCGGTTCCGTACGTCGTTCTTCCTCCGCTCCTCCTCTCCGTGTGCGTGCGTGCGTGTGTGTCTCTCTGTTCGTTTTCCTGCGATTTTTGGTCCGGAGTTTCTTCGCTGCTTGGCCGGCACCGCGCGCCGGGGGAAGTTTATTAACCGATTTTCGGTTTTTGCTGCTGGTGCTGCTGCTGCCGATGACGATCGCGGAGGCAGAGCACGGTGGCCCGCACCACTTGTTTCCTGCGGCGGATGATGGTTTCGGCTGGGTGGGGGTTGGTTTCGTGGGATTCGCCGCTTCCCAAGGGGTGTCCCTGCGAATTTCGTCTGGGATTACGCAGTTGTCTCGCAGGGTTATGCCACGATTTGCTGGTTCGCCTTCCTTCCTTCATTCCATCCCCATTCGTGTGCTTTGCTTTCCCAGATGCGTTTCGCTTCCGCGCTGTGCGGCGCTCAATCACAATCCGCCCATTCCCTGGGTTTCGCTTCGATTTTTTTTTCGAAATTTTCCAAGGCCGCTTGTGCGCCCTGCTTTGGCTCTCCGCCGTCGCGCCGCCTCGTTCCGATGGGGTTCCGGCCGGCGGATTCTGCTGCTGCCCGGTTGCGGTTTCGCGGTGGCCGGAGTGCTAGGGCTCTGGGGTTTTATTTTGCCAGCCGCTTGCATTCTTCTTCGCCGCTTGGGGATCGGGAGGCTTCTTCGAGCCGCCGCTGTCAGGGGAAGTTACTTGCTTCGTCGGTTTGACTTTCGTTCGCCGCCGATGTGCTGCATTCGCGGCTTTCCGTACGCGGCGGCGGCGGCGGACCGATTTCCACGCGATTAACTGGAGCCGCTTCGCTAGCTCGGTCTGATCGCATCCTCCGCACTCCATGTGTTTAATTGCGCCTCTTTTTTGTTTTCTTGTGTTTCCACTGCAAATTCTGATTTGGATGTGGGGTTTTCGCTCCCCAACGCACGCGATTCCTCATTGGTACTGTGCCATTCCGTCGATGCCACCCGTGCCATTTTGGCCTTGCTCTTTTTGGTCTCTTTTTTGGCTGGGGTTTCGTTTGCTTCTCGTGTTGGAGTAGAACTGCTACTATTTCCGAGGTGTATGCGTGCGTGGATTCGAGGAAATCCTTTGCGTGGCTGGCTAGCGTCGCCGTCTGGACGTACAGTGTCACGTCGCGTCAAGCTGGTGCTCCTTGTGATTTGACCATGCGGTTCTAGGATAGAAACATTTGTCTCTTCTTCCTGTTGTTCTTTACACGGCCATGTCCAATGATTTTCCTGTATTTATTTTGTTGTGACTGTATTGTATTCTGCTGTTAATCCTTGAGGTTTATGAGCGGCGACAGACAAGCACCGGAGAAATTTGTTCCCTTCCGTAATAATGCCATGGATTTAACGTGGTTTGAGTTTGCAGGGTTCAGGCGACGGCGGCGGGGGCGGCATGGACCGGGTGAAGCACGAGCACTTCTGCCGCGCCGTCGTGGAGGACAACACGGCGCTGCTCCTCACGGCGGTGGAAGGGTTCAGGAAGGAGGCGCTGGGCCGCATCCGCAAGGGCTCGGAGGCCGCTTCCAGGGCGCTGGGCCAGGAGATGTCCGCGCGGCTGCTCCACCTCGCCTGCAAGCACGACGCGGTGCAGTGCGCGCGGCTGCTCCTCGAGGGCGGCGGCGTGATCGCGCCGGCGCCGATCGACGCCAGGGACCAGCTGACGCGGACGCCTCTCCACGTCGCCGCGGAGACGCACTCGGCCAGGTGCATCGACCTGCTGCTCTCCAAGAACGCGCGCGCTGATCTCAGGGTGGTCGAGGGCCGACCCCTTCTCCCGCTTGAGATCGCGCTGATGAGCAGGAGGTACTACCGCATTGCTTGTAACTTGGCACTGGAATCTGAATGTGCCACGGAATTTCTTATTACTTTGACTGACATCAATCCTCAATTTTCCTGCAATAACTGTTCTGCTACCTGTTTCCTCCTCATTTCAGGGTTCATGTGCAGTGGTCACCTGACAAGTCAATTGAAGATCTTCTGGATTTTCTTACTGGAAGGGTATTAGTTGTACTCGTCCATCGTTTGTTTTCTTTCCTGGCTGATAGTAATTCGGATTGAATGCATCTTTTTCACTCAACTTTTGCCACCTCCTTCTGTTTGTAGGACCTCACGGCAGTAAGGCTCCTGGCAGAGAAAACCAGAGTGGTTGGGGAGCTTGCCTATGGATACGCCATGGAGGGACATGTTCCTGCATTGGCAATGCTGCTTATGGTGGTTGAAGAGAAGATATCAGGACTAGTGAGTGTGGTGATAGAGGGCGTCAGAACGAAGAGATCGATTTACAACTCCATCGTGGATGAGGCTTTATCGATGGGAGATGCTCCTGCTCGTGAAGGGAATGAAAGGAGAAAGGCCCTGCTCTCTGAGATTCAGCTACTCAACCAATTTGGGTCGGCATCATGGAGGGACCAAAATGACAAGCGAACGTTATCGCCTCTACTTAGGGCTGCTAAGGTACCGTTGTCCGTTTTGTGCTTTCTGAACAGTTTACTATTTCAGAATTCCGTGTGATGGATCATGGGAGCACGTCTTTCCTTTCTTTGCACTTTCCATGATATAAGTTGGTGTTAGTTTAAATTCAATTTTAGATTGTAAGTCTACCACTGTATGTATCTGCACACAGACTTCTGCTGATTGACCTGTATTGTGTAGGTTGGAGATATGAATGTCATTAAGATGCTTCTGATGGGGAATGTTGATGTCAATGAATTTGACTCTGAAGGAAACACAGCACTTCACTGGTGCCTTAGTGGTATATCAAGCACACAGGAGCCAAGGTGCCCATCTCAAAAAATTTCTCTCTGACCTTTCCATTTTAAGTTACTTGTTCTCGCTCTTTCCAAATGCACCTTAAATCATCATGTGTTTTTGTTCAGGATTCTGTGGCTCCTGCTCAAGAATGGTGCCAAAGTTTTCCAGGGGAACAAACTAGGCCTCACGCCGGTACACAGTGCTGCAGCTAAGGGCAATTACAAGGCTCTTCAGGTAACACTTTTTTACTTCCTTCCAGAAAAACTTGATGACACTGCTGGACTAATTGATTCTTGTTTTTTTCTTTGCTCAGTCACTGCTACTTCATGAACCAGATTGTGTTGACATACCTTCCAAGACCAAAGAAACTCCATTATTCTTTGCAGTGAAAAATGGTTCTGTGGACTGTGTGAAACTCTTATTGCGTTTTGGTGCTGATACCAAAGCCCGGAACCTCCGGTTAGTATGTTTTTAGATTACACTCAAATAATACTTCTGATGATGACTTTATACAGTGTACACTCAGCATCTGGTGTTTCATTGACTTGAACAGGAAGCAGAGACCAATAGAATTGGCAACATCACAGGACATGCGTTTCATTCTTAGCTCTACAAAAGTTGTGCCATGTAAGATTCATACTGATATTTGCTATTGTCTTCATTGTTCACTTTAAATTATTCTCCAATGTGCTTTTCATATTTACTCCAATATTCCTTTGTATTAGCTTGTATGATTCATGCATTTGAGCCTAGGAGTTCAATTACGTGAAAGTAATTTAATTATGTAAATCTCATATATCAAAGCATTTGTTCGTTTTACTGCATAATTTTGGATAGCTGTAAAATTGCCCCTTTAACAGCAATGTGCTCCAGTTGTAGGGAACCATTGCTCACCTCAAAAGCATCGTGTTATGAGCAAGGAAAGTTGCAAAGAGCTTATGGATACCTTTGATGGTTCTGACGATGATGATTTGAATGAATGGTATGTATGATATATATTGCACGCTCGACTTGACTATTAAGAACTTCATGTGTCAACTCTAAGCTCAAAAAAGCTTCGAATGCTCATGCAGCTACATGGGCTCTAAGAAATCAGCATCTCAACGTGATTTTCGCTCCAGTAATTATTCTCCACAAGGGCCTAAGGGCAAGAACCAGTTTCCTCCAAAACAAGGTTCAAAGTTTTTGCCTCGGGTATGTTAATAATGCTTTAGCTACATTCCCCAAGAAATGTTTTCCTAGCATGATCTGCGTCTTATTATGTTTTCTTCTTCTAGCATAATCATTGGCCGAGGCATGACTACACTCGCAAAATATTTGTTGGAGGCCTCCCTCCTTCTGTAGACTCTGGTAATGCTTCATAAATCCTTTCTTGTTTGGTGTTTTACAAATTTATGCCTGATATATAACTTCTGACACTTATTTGTTCTTGTCTGACAGAATACCTTATTGAATTCTTCACTGCTGAATTTGGGCCCGTGGAGGAAGCAGTAGTCATTGGATTGCAGATAGGCAACAGAGTGCAGTCCCGAGGCTTTGGCTTTGTAAAGTTTGAAAGAGAGAAGGATGTGATAAGTGCAAAGGAAGCTCATCATGTCTACATGCTTGGGAAGAGAGTGGAGATAAAGGATGCTGTCGCTAGAGCATTCTTGCCTTTAGAAGACCAGAGAGGTACTCCCACGAGGAAACACACCCAGGAGTTTCCAGAGGTAAACCACAGTGTGCTAAATGGTGAATTGATTGAGGAACATGGCCCTCAGAAGCGGCGGCCATTGCCAGAGAAGTGCCTTCCATCTTGGTTCTTTATATTCAGGAAGTGGTTGCCTGGATTTCTTAGAGATGAAACTGAGCGACTGGGAGAGAGGTATCCATTAAGCTCTCTCAAGGGTGATTTCAGAGCAACCTGCAGGATGGAGCTTGATCATTCCGCACTTGGTTATCCTAAGCTGAGTGATTTTATGCGCTCCCTCCCCGGAATCTGCAGGATGTGTGTAGTTCCTGTTGGAAGTGGACCTGCCACACATATGGTCCTTCTGCCACCGTTCTCACGACCTAAGTATGTACCTTTGCTAGAGCCAGTATCCTTCGATCATGATGAGCTCCCAGAATCGGTGTCAGATAATCACTCTCCAAGATCTGCACTTGACGTCAACATGACAGACTCACCTCATAATACTGACAGCCATCAGGGTGATGCATGCAGTGAGATCAATGTTCAGAGCCGGCACAGTGGTGAGGACAGCAGGAGCAATGCTGAAAGCCAGCAGGATGAAAGCTCCAATGGAAGTTTACTAGATGATTATAATGCTATTACTACCACTACCACAAAGACTGATTTGGTTGAGTCTGAGCTTACAAGAAAGCCTGATTTGTTTGTGTCTGTACCTACAAGAAAGCATGATCTGATTGAGTCTGAACCTACAAGAACCTCTGATCTGATCGGGGCTGGACCTACGAGAGCCTTCAATCTGATCGAGTCTGGACTTACTAGAGCCTCCAATCTTATCGAGTCTGAACCTATGAGAACCTCCAATCTCATTGAGTCTGGACCTCTTCCTCAAAGAAATGATTGTGGACCTGTGCTGAAGCTGAATTTGCTCGAGTCTGCGCCTACAAGAAAGCTTCAGTTGATCGAGTCCAGGCCTGCTACATGCTTCATTGATTGTCCAGTTCAAAGACCAACAGTAACTCCGAGCTGCCGTGAGACTGATACAAGATTCTCTTTTTTCCAGTCACAGTGGGACAAGTACCTGGTAAGAGCTCCTTCTTGGAGAACTTAAAAATATTTGGTGTTTTAAGCTCAAATGACGGTTAAGTTGAAAATAATATATAACTAATGCTAATGTTTGTATTTCAGACTCCACATCCCAAGGGTGAATCTTGCATCATCTGTCGATCTTGCGAAGCTGCAATGCAGCTCATACCATGCCTTCATAAGATATGTGTTGCCTGCATGATGAGGTGCAATGTCAGGGCATGCATGACCTGTGGCATATCTGTAAGTGGAGTCAGGTCATCGCCTGCTGTGGATCCAACATACCGCTGCATGGTATGGAAAAAAAGATTACTAACAGTTATAATTGCTTCTAGAGACGGGATTTGAATTCCTGGTGTTATTTTGCTTTGCCGCATGAGTTGGATTTGTCTGATCTGTTGCTGAATATGCAGGGACTCACCGAGCGTGTTTCGGAGGAAAGGTGCCAGTTGATGGTGGTCTGCCGTGGAGCGGAGGCGATTGTCAGATGTTCTCCCTGTATGCACGCAATTGCTTGCCGAGGCTGCCTCCTTGCGTCAGTGACATTACTGAAGAACTGCACCACCTGTGGCTACATGATTGAGCACTTCAAGTTTGTTTGACACGGCTCACATCCTATTTCAGTTATTCTAGAAAGCAAACTTTCATAAGATGTAGAATAAATTATGGAGTCCAACAGTCTGAAAGAGAGATATCATATGCTCTCTTTCAGCTGGCACACTTTGGATGGGCTAACAGGTTATTTTAGCAGTGGTAGGCGCCCTCGCTCTTCCCAGCTTGAGGTGTTCTTTTTGGCTATACTTTTTGTTCTTGCTTAGAAATGCCTTGTCAGGCATGGTTTATGGTTATGCGAATGCTGCTTCTGTGAGCTTGCAGCGGAGTATCCCCTCCGATTTTGGCAGCTCACGATATGATGTAGAGCCCTACTTATCTATTATGGCACTCTTTTTGTAGACATTGTGAGTCCTATGTAAGTGGTGGATTATGCTACAAATTATCTCAGAGGTTATAGCAATGCTTTCTGTATGTTTCTTGATGCAATATGGTTTGTTTGGTGCTTCCTGCTTTTTTTTTACCTGAAACCCACAGTCGAATCTTGTCATTGGATGATCTTGCTATGTCTCATTTTCAGAATTCTTTTGTTGCTCTAAATAGTTGTTTCCGTTTTTATGGGTTCGAATTTGTATGCTTTCTGGTTGTGTATTGTTCACTTGCTTTGAGAATCATAGCTGTGTATGGTCCTTGATATATATTTTGTGCCCTAATAATGCCGGAATTACAGTCAACAGTTGGGCAACATATATAATCTGGGGTACTATATATGCCACCTCTCAATTGGTATTGCACCTGAGATGAGACTTGTTTTGCAAGCTAATAAATGATCAACCTTGTTATAATTTATACTAGCAAACGTCGAGGCCTAAACGTAGAGCACACACTGACTAACACAAACCAGATGAACCTAATTAACACACGTACGGCTAGTTCCATGCACAAGCAAAAGCATGGATATGGTAACTAGTACAAGCCTAGGAGGTGCTTCATGACGGGCTCCCATCCAGCCTGCGTCGGGTGCCATTCGCGAAGTAGAAGTACCTCTCCCGGTCGTCGCAGACCTGGAACTCCCTCTCGCCGTCGTCGTCAAGCTGGCCACAGTATCCGCGGGAGGTGTCGCTCTCGCAGCACGGAATGTGGCGGTGCTGGAACCCGGTGCCGGCCCGGGGATGGGTGATCTGGGTGAAGGCGGCGTAGAGGTCGAGCAGGAGGACCGCGTCTTCTCGGTCCAGCTTCTCCCTCAGCTTCTTGTTGTGGAGCTCCGTGACGTCGTCCTTGATGCACTCGGTGTAGTTGTTGGTCGGTCGGGTGTACCGCGGCGAGCAGCCCATGGGCTGCATCAGGTTCACCAGCACCTTGGTGACGCCCAGCTCCAGGATGTCCGACACGCCGTCGGCGATCGAGGCGACCACGTCGTCGATGTTACTCACAAACTGCACGCACGTACGTACGTACGTACGAGATTCAATACGTATATTTGATTGAAGCAACATGGATTCTATGTGCATGCAGGAATTTCAGCAGTACTAGATATTAAAAAAATACATTCCACGGTGCAGCTAACTAATAAACATCTGAATATTTCATGGAGTAATGAGATTCTTTTAGTCTACACCTCTCCGTGATATCAGATTCATTTGTTTCAGCTCGTCTTTGGTGGATTCTCCCTCCGTGATCACCGCGTGTCGAAGTAGGCGTCCCACCGGTGATCATCTTCCTCTTCGGGAGGCAGTCCCCGCTTGATCCTATCTACCCTCTCGATGACTCCGTCCACCGCGACGTCGAAGGCGTCCATGAACCCGGCTGCCGCGGCGTTATCGGCCCTGGGGTCCCTGTACACGACGGTGGGGATGAGCCGTACCACCCGCTCCCTCATCGCCGTCACCTCCGCCCGGCCGAACCGCCGGAGCGCGTCCTCCACCCGGACCGAGCCGTTGAGCACGGCGTCCTCCGGTAGGAACACCGAGTACGTGGCGTGGTCGGCGGGCAGGTGCCACCGGTACTGCGTGTACGCGGAGCCCGGGTGGAAGAAGACCGGCACGCAGCCGGCGAGCATGGCGTCGAACGCCGACCGCCGCGTGTACGAGTCCCCCGGCGGCTGCAGGCAGAAGGAGGCGCTCTTGAACAGCCGCATCACATTGGCCGGCGCGTGGCAGTCGTCGCGCCGCCCGCGTCGGCTGCCGCACCGCAGCAGCCTGCACCGCCGCGACCGCGCGCACTGGTCGATCACGACGTCGCGCAGTGTGGTGCCGCCGGGCCGCGGTGCCCCGGCGAACGCGAACAGCCACGGCCGCCGCGCGCGCCGGACCGCGCGCTGCCACGCGGCCACCTCACCCACGCCGCGCGACGGGTGGAAGTAGGTCGGGTACGGCACGCCGACGTCGGTGGCGGCGTGCCACGGGACGCCGGACTCGAGGACCAGCGCCGTCACGTTCCGGAATTCCGGGAGGAAGAGGAGGCGGCTGCCCCAGTCGCCGCCCTCCTCGCGCCGCAGGTCCCACGCGATGCGGCCGCCGATGAAAAAGTGGTCGCGGCCGCCGTGCGCCGCCCACGCCGGAGACGACCGGAGCCAGCCGGCGAGGTCCTCTGCGAGCGCGTCGCGCGCGGCGTTGCTGAACGAGCCCCACAGGTGCCGGCCGACGTCGAGACCCGCATAGTAGGGCACGTAGACGGCGGCGGTGCGCGAGGCGTCCGCCGTCAGGCATTCGTACCGCCGCATCCGGTTGTGGAAGATCACCTCCAGCGTGAACTGGTTTGTGTCGTACCAGCCGGTGCGCGGGAGCACGGCGCCCGTGCGCGTCAACCGCGGGCCCATGCCGCCGTTGGCCACGGCCTTGCACATGTCCATCCACTCCGACAGGGTCCTGCAGCGGCGGAGCAGGTCCTTGTTGAACCGGCTCGGCAGCTCTGCGATGTAGATGTACCGACCGGCGCACTGGTCTTCAGCCACCACCGGCTTCTCCGACATTTTCTGACGCGCTTTATGCGGCGGCGGTGGTGGTGGAGGTGGAGAAGGAGCCTCTGTTCTTGTTTGCGGCTCCGGCGGCAGCGGCGGCGGAGGTTCTGCTCGAGCTCGACCTTCCGGCGACATCGGCGGCGACATGACAATGACCTTTACACGCTCCACCGGTGGCAGAGGCGGAGGCGACGACACGTTAACGATCTCTCCACTTCGGGGCGCCGGCGGCGTGTCGTGGGACCATCGGTCCATTGTCCCGCCGATTTCCCCGACGCTCACCTGGAAACTCCCGCGGCGGTCGAGAATCGCGAGCTCCGGCGGGAGAGGCGCGAGGACCAGGACCATCCACAGGACGCTGCACGCCATGACGGCCAGCGGCAGGACGCACCTGCCGGCGCGAAGGGCCGCGGCCGATCCACGCGAGGTCCCCATGCCGGAGAAGAAGGAACGCTCGCTACAACAGCACGACGGCGCTGATGATGACGACCCGCTGCTGCTTCGACTGCGGCGGCGGATTCAACTTCAATCCGTGCTGCCGCTGGCTTGGCATCGTAGACCACCTCCAGCTCAACAACGCGCGATCGCTGCTCTCGACCCTGAAACGGCGGCGAGATCGCGCCTTGATTGGTTTCCATTCCTCGTCGCCAAGAATGCTTTCCATCCAGGCAATCACAGAACAGACGCTCTGTTTTAGCCGCGTGCGTGGATGGAAGCATGGCTGTCGCAGCTAATGAAGGCATACTAGCTCACGCGTTCAGGCGTTGTGGTGCTGTTTCCACGACAGATTTTCTGATTGCATTTTTTATTAGTTTCTGAATCTGTTCATGATTCTACACAGGATGGCCTCATGATCCATGGAAATGAAGAACTTTGCAAAATTCACTCATGGTTTGCTTTCCGTCAAACAACACACCTGATACCGTCTGAATCTGCACGCGTAGCTGAATTGAAGGGACAGTACAATCCCAGCCTCCGGCATGTGTGTGTGTGTGTGTGTGTGCGTGTGTGTCTGTGTCTATTGACACGTAAACTGACCAACAGGCAGCGATTGGATGTACATGCCGATAGTAGACATTTGCGGCATGCATTCCAGGGTAGAAAAAAAATAGTTCATGCATAAGAATGAGCATTAATTGCAACTCCTGGAATTTCACAAAAAAAGAAATTGCAACTCCTGAACATCTGACACGGCAACATCATCAGCATTCCAACAGTCATAGTAGGTTTCGAATTTAGTTGTACAACACTGAGAAAGTTATTGTTCATAGGTTTCCATCCCTTCCCAGGGACAAGTCTACTGCGTGGTTACTGGTTGTCACGACATAGTTCAAACGGAACACCAGGACCACATTATGCACGGTTATAAGAGTCTTCACGACGTAGTTTGAACGATCACAAGTTCCTTTCTCGCCCTTGTCAGGTTCTTGGCATCTAGATGCGCAGTCTACGCAAGAGAACGCAGCGAATACCTACGCAATCCCAGCCATCCTGCAGCACAACAGAAAGGGAGGATGAGCTGGATGTGTTCCAGCAATGCATGGATGATTGTACAGAAGTATTTCTTCTTTGGGTGCTTGTGTAAGTGAACAGGCCTCTTAGCATTACTTTTTTTTTTTTGAAGAAATTGGCATGTGCTCTGCCTTTGCATTAAAGAAGGAGTAAAAAGTCTGGATTACAAAATAAAAAAGCTCCTACTGCCTAGCAACGTCTGTTGCCAGTGCAAGCTTCTAAAGCTGAGAATGTAAGTAGATGAATGGGAAATTAGATTCTTGAGCTAGGAGTAGTGCCACAGGCAATTGAATCTTTTAAACAAAAATCCGATGCTATAATCACCAACGATGGCAATTTCACATGTTCGGAATCGGGGCTAATAAAGAAACCATCGCATTACCTCATTACCTGCGAGTCTTCCGGCGCTTCATCACTGACAGTTGCTTCACCTGACTGCACAAGTACTCAACGCCCTCCTTAGTTGTGGCCTTCCTCCCCTCCTTGTAATTCCATAGCTCATAGGTGGTGCTGCGGTCACTCACGCGGTTGTACTCTTGCATCTCAGTCAACGCCTTAACGACTGCGTTGTGGGCAACTTCTCCCCATTCGCTCTTCAGCTCTTGCAGCTTATCATCATCAACATCCACAATCTCCTGGTCATTCAAGCAATGGATCAAAAAGCAACCCTGTGAGATACCACAAAGCTTTGCAGAACTGGTGTACCTTGCTGTTGCCATCAACTGTGACTGTCTTGAAGGGACACCAACTTAGATCGCTGAGCTGCTTCTGCCATGATGAGTATAACTCATAACATCTTGCGCCAACTTCTTCAGGCGGTAGCTTTTCAAGACAAGCAATTTTGAATGCCTTCTCATTCAGTACACCCATTTCCTTTATCCCCATTTTCCGCCCACCGGCATCGATTACAAGAAATCCCTGTAGACCAGGTTGCATGTAACGTCAGCTCTCATGCCACAAACATTTAAAAAGCAATAGCAAAAATATGTAAATTTCAAAGGGACGTGAACAAACCTTGATCAGCTCGTTTCTGACAAACTCCAGCTCTTCGTTGTTGCACAATGAAATACTAGAGGTTTGGCCAATACTTGGTTCATTTACTAGCTCATTGCCAACATTTCTTTCAGATACCTCCATAGAACCTGTCCGCACCTGCACCTACAAGGTCAACATACTTGTAAATGCAAAGATAGAACCAAAGTAGAAACAATGAACAAAAAAGAAAGCTACAGCCATGCAAAGTTACTGCTCATACATGATTAGCTTACAAGCTTTATACTTGCATATTAAAACAGGGGGGAGGGGGGATTATCCATACATTATGATTTTCCATCTCCAAATGAGGAACAGATTCGTTATCCAGTTGACTACTGTACTCATTGTCCGAAGGACTTTCAGATGGCCTTTTCCGTTTGTCCATTGATCTTGTTTGCACCTAATTTCCAAAATCGCATTCAATAAGTCACTACAACCCAAATTTGGAAACGTACTTGGAATCTCTAGGCATAGAGTTACTTCCTCCAGTCATGACTCGTGACCACATGATGGTAGGACAAACAAAAGAAAAGGTAATGCAATCATGTTTGTAGGGAGTATCTTGAAATTTGGTAATCTGATTTATCAGGGTGTAAATCTTATACTGAAAAATATGAAAGACAAAATACAAGATATTTCAAACATTCCAAGCAAGAAGAAGTCTAGCTATACTTTTATTGGCATAACAATTAAAAATTTAGTATAACAATGATAGAAAGTTGTAACAAGGCCAGTAATACAGGATTAAACCACAATGTGGAAACAACCAACGGAACCTTGAAGTATCCTGAGCTACAAGGTGCACTAATAATGCGAGAAGTCAATGCAAGATATTCCATATATCCATCGCCAAATGAGGCCGGAGCAATTCGTCATCCAGTTGACTACACTCGTTTCCAAAGGTCCTTCAGATGGCCTTTTCTGTTTATCCATTATTGATCTTGTAATTTGTATTCAATAAATCAGTATTACCCAAATATGGAAAAGATGAACGTACTTTGAATCTATGGACATAAGAGCTATTTCCTCCGGTAATGATTACATGACAAAGTAATGGGATCATGTCTGGAGTATCTAAGAAATTTGGTACTCTTATTTACCAGAGTGTAATCTTACTGAAAATACCGTATGAAAGAAGAAAAAGACATTAAATACAACCCAAGCAAGGAGAAGTTCTGGCTACACTTTTATTAGCATAATAAAAAAAATAGTATACAAAAAATATGATAGAAAATTGTTTTCAGATGATAGATAATTATAACAACCAATGGAAGCTTGGAGTATCTTAAGGTACAAGGTGTACTATGAAAGAGAGGTTAGGAGGGGAGGGGGTGTCTGGGCTCTGAGTTATTGTATGTTGTTACCCTTCTTGGCTGGATGGGAGTAGAACTTCCAAACTGTTGCTCAGCTCGATTATTCTTGGCTTCACTCTCTTGAAGTTTTCTCTTCAAGACCTCCAACTCTTTGTCCTGTTGACAAATCCTTTCCATTGATTCTGTAATTGCAGCGCTTGCTTGAGTTAACGTATTCTTTGATGCTAAAGCGTCCTTCTTCATTGCCTCCAAAGCCTCTGCATTAGCTGACAAGAATTCCATAGGTTAGAAATGATGTTCAAACGGAAAATAAATGGCTGCAGATAGAAATGAGGAGACGATTTTTGTGAGTATATCATTTGTTGATCCTTCGGACAAATGCAGCACCATACAGCAGTAAAAAGAAAGTAATTCAATAATAGAATGCGACATCTGTTCTACTGACCGAGCATCTGACTGTGTAACCTCTCCTCCTCTTGTTGGAGCCTGTTCCTCTCTTCTGTGACCTCATCAATGACAGTCCTGAGGTCCCGATATTCGGCCAATGCATCTCTGAGATAAGATATCTTGCTGTCTACCCTTGAAGCCAATGCACCAAGGCTCCCTGCCATCCCTCTTTCCCTGGATATTAAGTGTAGGAGTACAGGGGGCAGCAAATTATTACGGCATATCTATTATTTTTACCTAATGTAGTATAAGTGCTGCATGTCTATGGTATTATGTGACGAGTTTCATTGTTTTGTACACAATATCTTAACATGCCCTATAAGCCAAATCTCAGTGGGCAACAAATATAACAACACATCTATTATATTTAAACTAGTAAGCATCGTATTATGCAGTATATTAGTACTAGCATTCCTTTGGTACTTAAGCCAAATCTCAGATCTTCTGTGGTTACAATGTAAAAAAAGGACAATCAGCATTAGATAGTGAAATATTAGAATGCACAATAAGGCACACAATAAGCCAAATCTCAAGAAGATGCTGCCGGAACAAGCACGGAAGACATGGAGCAAGATCAGCCGATGAAGACTGAGTTGTTTGGACACTTGTCCTCCCCCATCCTATCTTGTTTCTAGGTGGTTTTATGTGTTGTTGATCTTTTGCCGGGAGTCTGTTCCTGCACGATCGTGTCATTGGTTTTGGATCTCCACTCTACATCCTCCTCCCGGGGAAAAACTTGTCACTTTTGCATGGACTTCCGTTTGTTTAAATGGAAGCGGAGAAATCCAAATAAAAAAAAAGGTAGAACCTGAACGTTCGAGAGAGAGAAAAATTAGTAAAACTACTATAGTCTATAAAATCTACTTGAGTTTGCAGGCTCAGTTTTATTTTATCCATGATGTTGTAGATTTGATAACAAGAAAGGAACATATGAGCCTGATACGAGAATATGAGAAACTTAAAAGATGTTTCACTGGGTCACCCTTGACGGGAGGAGTAAACCAATCTCACATGACATCTTCACATAACGTATGAAAATTAACACTGATACTACACAAAACAACCGCATATTTAAATAGGTTACTGGGATTGGAACCTAACATGAGGGGTTTTTTTTTGGCGGAGAAACTAACATGAGTTTATCGACGATCACTGATCAGCAATGCAATCACACAAGGATCATCAAGAATCTGAGACATAGTGAATACAATCCACAAAGCGTGCAGATAACAAAATCTTCACCTTAGCGAAAAACATTAAAAATTCCCACTGACCTGATGACTAAACGACTAGCCCTCTCACTATCCCTCGAACAAGTCTGCAGTGAGTAATCCTGGGTAAGTGAGGCAATCCACAGCATATAAATTGAGCTAGACGTAAAAGTTTGCTAAGGATGTATAAACCATGACGTAGTGACAAATGGATTATATGAGGTGGAAAAATGCACATGCCAACTTCGAATTTGCTACAAAAACCATTTTTGTCCTGTGGAAAGAAGCAAGAACACAATACAGTATGAGAGAAGCACAAGGTCTTCTAAATTAGATCTGAGTTTCTTTCGGACAAGCATCCCAACACCACGGATTGTTAAACAAAACATTTCTTTCTAACTTCCACGGTTACTGTGAATTAATGAAGGGAAAATATAAGTATTTTCTTCGAAAATGAAAAATGGCAGATGCTGAAACACAAACACAAGAACACAAGTTCCATATATTTGTAAAAAATATCATCTTTAACCTCCTGCAAAAAACACAACAATAAAATTTTCGAGAACTGGATCATGGCGACAGGGGAAACTTTGCTCTGATTACCCACCGGCAGAAAATCTCCTTTTTGAAAAAGGGATAAGTAAGATGAAATAATAAAATCAGGAACTGATCACATCCTAACACAGACATATAATGAGATATCCCATGAACGCAATGACAAACTTCAGTTCATATACAACATGGATCCTTTCTATTGCACATAAGAAGAAGGGGAAAGCCCTCCCCAGTCAGCAAGCAGGACGATCTGGACTGGTGTGAGCTCTTATCTCCGAAGGCTTATTAAACTACAATGGAAACACAGAACAACGAAGAAATGGAATCTAAAGAAAAGGCCTTCCATTGCCCACAATTGAATCCAGAACAAAGCAAAGCAACCAAAAATTACCTGCGCCTAGAACTTGAAAGGTGAAAGACTATTTTTTTTCCCCCAAACGAAAGAACTGAAAAGAGGCAAAGAAACGCAATGTGCTTTCATCAGGTAGAATAATGTGCAAGATCCGCTCTTCATCTTTCGGAGGAGCGTCCCAGAACCATTAGATTTTAACACAACCGAGGGAGAGAGCTAGTGCAGGGGAAATGGGAAGGATTTACTTTTTCAGTCAAATCAAAGGCCAAAGAACAGTGCGGATGATCACCTCGAACATGCAGAATTGGAAAACTCTAGAACCACAGCATGGGGAAAACGTGTGCTCTGGAAGTGGTTATCCTTCAGAAAGCACTAAGGCTTTAAAGAAGAAAAAAAACTGAAATGGTTCCCAACCAAGAACAGCCAAAATCTTGCAGAAAAAATAATGGCACCGGGGTAGCAAAATACGGGGCAAAACAAAAAATTGATCACCTGCCAAACCAAGCAGCGCATAAAAGATCTCAATTCCAAAGCAAGATCGCGTGAATACAGTGAAAAAATCGGTCCACATGCTGCACTTAAGCTGGGATTTTGGATGCATACGCATGAGCAAAGGAGAAACCGAAAAAGAGAACTCACCCAACTCCTCCCGCGTAGGCGCGTACCCAACTCGGCAAATGCTAATCCTGCTGCACGTACTGCTACAGAGTACAGTACTTGTTGAAGGAAACAGCGAGCGCAATGAGTGAGGGCCTCAATGTCATAGACCGTGAAGGCATTGGATCCTATTGGAATTCAGTGGTAAAAAAGGTTAAAAGTTCAGTACTAGTAAAATGAGGACTTGGGATACAGATCAAGCTATGAGGTTCAGTCACTGATATGTGGGTTCAAGAGCAGTGGGACCCAAAGAGAGTGGTTGGGACGTACTAGGCAGGAAAGACGATGTCTCTAGCTGTGCTACTGGTTACTGGGACACAGATGTACTCAATGCCAAGTCTACATTTGAAGTGCCAACAATCATTTCCTTCGCTCACGAAACATTTCAGTTTCTTCCATTCATAAAAAAAACAAAAGAGATTTGTTACGGCGCTTAAAATTAATAGCACTATTTATTTGATGATGATTAGAAATATAAAAGTGCCTATTAAAAGGTATTTAAGAAACAAACATTACAGTTTCCTATAATTATGTACCGATGTAAGGTGGGTTGGCATATGATTTCACTTTTTCTTTCCGATCATGAACTCGAATGGGCTTCAATTCTCTTTTTCGTCTTTTGGTTTAGAAAGTCTTCGGACTTGGTTGTTCTTTCACTCCAGAACTAAAGCGTGACGCTACTGGACTGACTGGGTTGATGACATGACGAGAGAGTATCAACTGAGGCAAGATAATCAATTTGTGTTTCGTTTCAAATTTGATTGATACTTAGAAAGAAAGGAGTGCAGTAGGACAAGATTCAGCGGAATGTGTGGGTGGATAAGAAATGCAGTATCAGTAGAGCGAAATTGACCTTGTTGCTGAATCGCGAATCCCTCCCTACATGGCCTGAGCCCATCATCGTCTAGTGGAGTAGTAGGCAGCAACAGGCACTGTGGACTCGACGGATCAACACGCTGTACGTACAGCGCCACCGCCCGATCGATCCATCCCCCACGCGCAGCCACAGCCGCGCCCGCGGTGTGCGCCATCTCGACCCCGTGCCGCCGCCGTGCGGCGCCATTGCCCATGCGTGGCTGCCGCCTTGCCCTACCGCAGTCCGCAGGCGAGCAGCTGGTAGGCGCAGCCGCTCATCAATCAACCCCTTTGGTCGGTCGCTGGAGGGTGGGCGGCACTTGAGGTTGAGCACGGCCAGCGGCGGGAAGGGGAGGAGGAAGAATGATTCCGATCCATTCATCATCATCTCACTGTATGGGAAGGGAAAAATAAGAAAGGGTGTTTTGGCCTTTGCTACTGACTGTATTAATCAGGTTGAAACGATAATTCAAACGCAATTCCTTCTTCAATGGCAAATGATGAACGATTCCATTCTTCAATGGCAAACGATCAGTCGAATGACAATGCCACAATCGAAAATGAAAAAAAAAATCCAGCGGATTTGGGCGTGGTGACGATTGAGGGCCAGTCTCGTCTATGTATTAACAGTAATAGAAAAAAATTGTGAATTGCAGCTATGCAAACTGAATCTTGGAGCTTGGAACTTTGATTGAGAAGATATCCTAATTTCAATCGATAGAAAATAGACGCTCCCGATAAGGATCTGCTATAAATCAGAGAAAGAATATGCTATAAATCAGAGAACAGGAAACTTCTCGATCACCCACAGCATAGGCACAAACGAAAATTTGAAAACTCCGAGGAAGACGGAATCAGAGGCCATTTTCACACTAGCACAGGCAGCAAGCATGCTAGCTCGCCTTACCAACAAGGCAATTCAGAAGAGAACATAAAAACGAGGAACGGACGAGAGCAGCCAGGTGGCCAATCCCTTCAGATCAGATATAAAACATGAGGCTGAAGTTATTTACAGTCCCTGGTTACGAACTACACGCTTGATACTTCACCAGACAATGTCATGGTTCACAACCAAAAGGCACCTGCATGCTTCTATGAAGCCGAGTCATGACATTGCTGAGCAAAACCGAAAGGGTGCGACTTCCTTCATTGCATGGTCAGATCTTTTTTCTAAGAGGAACTGGATGGATGCGTAGATCAGACTATCCTGCATTTGCATCAAGAAAGAGGCATCCGTGAGCTCATTGCGATACATTTGATTCTCAATACATTATGTATATGTTTCGGGAACAAGAAAAAAAAAGATATATGTAACTCAGCTGTTATCCATAATAAATAGTATCACATAAGACATGTTCAAACAGTATGGATAATCCACGTCTACCGTTTGTCCTCAATCAGAATGGCGTATCGACACAATCCAAAAGGGTGGCATGGTCAACCTAAAGACTAGACAAGTAAAAAGAATACTTTTAATCAAGTGAATTAATTACATGCGCAGTATTTATCGTGATATATATGCAACATACCGTACTAAATTGCATATGCGTTGAGCCAGTAACAAATAAAAAGATAGTGAACTCGATTCAAGCAAATGCTTGAGCAAGAGGCAGTAATAAACTGACAAAGGCGATGCACATGGAAGGTGAGTTTTTATGCTCCCTCCAACATGTGTTGCAACCAAAAAAATAGACCATACCAGAATTGATGCCCAACAAAGTAAATTATTTGGGATAATACATATTGGGTGCAATTCGTAACTCAACTCATGCACTATGTAGGACTGCTCGATGCCACCATTACAGTGATGTGACAAAACCAGTACTATAAGAAATGAATGTCAGAAAAAAAGAAGATGGGCAAAAATATTATTTTGATTGATTTTATGGAACCATTTGCTTGGTGCATTAAACATATCACATATGCATAGTAATCAGTTTATTCTTAAGGACATAGGACTGTGAGAAGACTGTCCACATTATACCTGCGAGACTTCTTGTGGTTGTGGGTCATCTTGAGTTGCTTTATTTGAAGAAGAATATAGTGCATGACCTCCACAAGGGAAGCCTCCTTTCCTGTTTTATTGTTATAAAGCAAATATGGAAAAGATGGATGAGACTGGTATAGTTTCCTCTCCATCAATGCTCTAACAACGTCGTTGTAGGGGCCTTCTCCCCATGTCCTCTTCAGTTGTTGCAGCTTAGAATCATCAGTGTCTACAACGTCCTCCTAGCCAAGTGTTGCAATATATATTATGTATAGAATTGTCGAAGACAAGGCTGCTAAAGTGCAATAATACTTTTAAGAAATGACTAACCTCTTGGCCACCAACTTTCACAGTCTTGAAGGGCTTCCAGCTGGGGTCACTGACCTGCTCCTTCTACAGTAAATACACCCCAGAGGCCACTGATCCAGCCTCAGTGCGACGTCATAACATCTTCGATGCAGCTTCAAAATGCTGCTTATCGAGTTTCCCAATTTCCTTCACCTCAAAAAATTGCTCACCATCAATCTCTGATAATTCCTGGAAAACCATTCATTGTACAAATCAAGTCATCACCATACAGATCAATTACGGGGACGTTGAATGTATATATGTAATGCAAGCTCATGCATTTGAGCAAACCTCGAGCAGCTTAGCTGTCACTTCATGCAAGTGCATGAAGTTTATTAACGGCTGTTGACCTGACAATGAAATCAATTTTTCGGGCCCCCTTGATCGTGTCACCTAAAAGCACCATGTAACCATATATATAAGTTTGGGAGTCCAGTATGAAATGATAAATGATAAATTAAATGTGTGCGTGTGTGTGGTTCTTTTTCCAAAAGTTCAGTGCATCAATTTTTTTCATGAGATGCAGTTCATTGATTCAGTTGATATGAAAAATTAGAAATTCACTTAATTTGCATACTGTGTGTGCTAGTGAAGAATTCTGCATATGAAAGATAAAAATGGTATCAATATTTTTATGAATATCAAAATGGTGACTTAGGTAGTGTTTGGTTCCAGGATCAATCGGTGCATGTACCGAATCGTCCTGTGTCAGCCAAGGTTCACTTGTTTGGTTCGGTGAATTGAACGAAGTCATACAGGACAGCCTCGTACAGATTCTTAGCATATTCCTGGTAGATGCTGCACCATCCGATGCGGCGAAAACGGCCGCACCACTCGGTCCGCGACGAAGGCGCGCAATTCCCCTCACCGCGCGGGAGTTTTCTTTTTCTTTCCCGCCTCTCGTTCACCTCCTCCTTTATATCCTCTCACTGGCTTATCCCTTCTCTCTCTCTCTCTCTCTCAGTCTCTCCCCATCTCCTGTTCGTGGCACAGGCGACGGACCTCCTCCGCCGCTGTTGCACTCCGTCGGGGCCTCACCGGCGAGGAGCAAGACGAGGTACGGCCGCAGAACCCCTCCTCCTTCCAATCCTTTCACTTTCCTTATCACCTCATCCTCTCTCCCGTTCGTAACAGGTTTCTTCCGCCGCCGCTGGTTGTGATTCTCCGTCCAGACGTCACCGGCGAGGAGCAAGCACAGGTACTGCAGTGCAACCTCCCCCCTTCCATTTCTTCCATCTTTCCCCTAGCAAATCGCGGATCTGACGAAGAGGATTTTTTTTTCGTTTTTGCAGCAGGAAAGGGGATTTAGTCCTTCGATCTGTTGTCTCCGTGAAAGGTAGGTATGGATCCACATTGCTGCAGCAATGTATTTGTCTTAGATCTGTACTGCTACAAATATTTGCTTATCCAATGCACAAATATGTGAATGTGTTGCAAAAATTGGTTGCTCTGACGTTCTTCATGTGTGTGTGTGTGCTGCTGTTATGCACTTCATTCTTACGTACTAGATGGACAAGCGGAAGCTTAGAAGGAGAAATTTAGCTTTGATGCTCATTGTTAGTACTGCTGCGTATGTGGCTTCTTGCATGGTGACTCTCTTCGTTACCTCTACATTGCTCAAAAAAAAAAAAGCGTATTACGTATGGACCAATGGAGGAGAGGGATAAAACTAGAATTGACTATCTAAATAATAAGATTTACAAGGATGATACAACCTGCACTAAAATGATAAGGTTGAAAAGACAACCTTTCTTTCTGTTGTGTCAACTTTTGAGGGAGAGAACTTTGCTCCGTGACACTGTACATGTGTGCATTGAGGAACAAGTCGCCATGTTCTTGAATACAATTGGACACAACCTGAGGAATAGGCTTGTTGGTACAAATTTCAGTAGATCAGGTGAAACAGTAAGTCGATACTTTGGGTTAGTTCTTCATGCCATAGGCCAGCTAAGCAATGAGCTTATTCGACCACCTTCGATGGAGACCCCAACCAAAATTGTAGGGAACCCAAGATGGGATCCATATTTTAAGGTATGGTAAATGAAAAAAAATAGTTAGGCGTGCATGATAAGAACTTTTGAATCCTGATTTTGTTTTTGCTATGTGCAAAATAGGATTGTATTGGTGCTATTGATGGAACTCATATAAGGGCATCTGTTAGTAAGTCTATGGAGGCAGCCTTTCGTGGTAGGAAGTCATTTCCTACCCAAAATGTGATGGCAGCAGTAGATTTTGATTTGAAATTCACTTATGTGTTGGCTGGTTGGGAGGGAACAGCACATGATGCTGTTGTTTTAGCAGATGCGCTAGAGCGTGAGAATGGTCTACGAGTCCCTGAAGGTAACATAATTGTTGTAGATATTATACACAAAGCAATTAAATTGAACCCACAGTAATAATTGTTTTGATATTTTAGGAAAATTCTACCTAGTGGATGCTGGGTATGGAGCTAAACCTGGGTTCATGCCACCCTTCCGTGGTGTACGTTATCACTTGAATGAGTGGGGGGTCAATCATGTGCAAACTGCAGAGGAATTGTTCAATCACAGGCACTCGTCTCTACGGGTATCCATTGAGCGTGCCTTTGGATCACTGAAGAGGAGGTTCAAAATTCTGGATGATGCCATTCCATTCTTCCCCTTCCCGGCACAAGTTGATATTGTCATAGCTTGTTGCATCCTTCACAATTGGGTTCTTTCCCAAGGGATAGATCGATTTATTGTACATGAAAATAATTGGACTCCCAACCCTCATAGAACACCTAGGCAACAAGCAAATGACCATAGGGTCATGGTTGAAAAGAGGCAACTGATTGCTGAAACAATGTGGGCAGACCGACAAAACTACTATGGGCATCAGTAGTGCTTTTTATTGTAACTATTTGGTAAAATATTGTAATCTGAACCGTTGTGTTCTATGAACCTTTTTATGTTGTACTCTGAACCGTTGTGTTCTATGAACCTTTTTATGTCGTAATCTGAACTGTTGTGCTCTATGAACCTTTTTTATGTTGTAATCTGAACCATTGTGTTATATGAACCATTTTATGCTGTATATAATCTGAACTTTCTGATAATGCTTGAAGCTGCATATTGCAGGAGATTGACATGGAACAGCAGGGAGAAAACATGGCTGCCAATGTTGCAGGAGGAGTGAACTGGCAACCTGCTATGTCAACCTTTGTGCTTACCTACTTAGCTCAACTTGTGGCTAATGGCACAAAAACTTCAACAGGCTTTAAACAAGTGAACTATAATGCTTGTGCAAAGGCTTTGAATGAGCACATGGTTACACAGTACACGGGCATCCAGGTTTCAAATCATCTTAGAAAGTGGAAAAAGGGTTATGGAAAGATTCTGAAGCTAAAAAACTTGAGTGGAGCTCTTTGGGATGAAGAAGCATGCATGATTAGCGTTGCAAATGAGCATTACATTAATCATATTCGAGTAATTTTTCTTAAATTCTATTACATGATTGATTAACATTCATGCAAAAAGATTCTTGATACAGCATGACTGAATATATTCTTGCCATGTAGGACCACCGTGATGATGCAAAATACTTGAACACTCCAATTGAGCACTATCATGAGATGGCTACTATCTTTGGCAATAGTTTGGCAACTGGAGTGTATGCTAAAGGAGCAAGTGACCCTCTTGCTACAGAGGTGACTGAAACATATAATGCACCAAATGACACTGAAGATGTTACCACACCAACACATGGAGGAGCAGGGATTGATGAGGCAACCATATCTATCAACAACACTGGAGAGTCCTCAGGTGTTAAACCGCCACCAGCAAAGAAACCTAAGGTGGTCACTGTTGAAGACCCAAGCATGGTCATGGTATCCATGATGAGTGAGAATCTCGGAAATATTGCAACATCGATTACTGCTTTATCAAAGGTGGTTGCAGTAGATGATGACATTCCTGATGAGCTTTATGATGACTTGATGAGTGTTTCTACTTTTAAAGCAGCACATCTGGATCACTACTATGATATTTATGTGATAATCCACGACGGGCAAGAAGGTTTTACAAGCTGCCAAGTCTATCAAGCAAAATGATCTGGATCGCAAGGTACATCAAGGATCACCTTCCTGATGTTGATCTGTAGATGGTACTAGAGGTAGTGTCTATTTTGGTAACCACAAACTAATGGTGGTTAATGGTTGCAAGCAAGTACCAGCACCATTAGTGATGTGGTGCTGGTACTTGGTAGTATTGTTAGGATGAGGTGTATATTTTGCTAACCACAAAATAGTAACTATGGTGGTTAATGGTTGTAAGCAAGAATGAACTTGTGGTGCTGGTAGTATGTGCTAGGGCAGTGTATATTTTGTTAACCACAAAACTGCAACTATGGTGGTTAATGGTAGTATTTTCTTAACCACAAGACTACGATTTGTGGTTTATATATTGATATGAGTGTTGTATTTTTAGATTGTGATATGTGTGTTGCAATGTAAACATGAAATGATCCTGTGTGCTGGTGGTAGAGTTACCTCACTAGGGAGGAGGTTACTAGATCACAAAACATCCATCCAACCAAACAAAATCATGCACCATCCTGTACCATTTCATTTAATGAAGCAAACAAAATCATGAATCATTTCGTACATGCTTCCAAACAATCAAATTGAACCATTTCGTACAGGATCAAACCATCCCCTGTACCATCCCATCCAGGATGGAGTTGGTTCAAGCAACCAAACACAACCTTACACTTTTGGAGGACTTGATGCGTTCGATAGCACCTCCATGCTGGATGTTCATGGCTGCCATCTGATGAGGGGTGAAAGATCCAAGAAACTCAAATGGGGTACTTGACAAAGAAACGCTAGTTCAAATGTTAGAAGTTACCAGTTACCATTGTGGGTTGCGTAGGATCAGGAGTGTCTTCCGCATCCTCAGCTTCAGTGTTTTTGCTCTGCTCATTTTTCGCTGTGAGCTTTGACTCCGTTCTGCTCAATACCTATTCAATGCATTTACTTGCTCCATTAGCTCAACTAGTAGTTGTATGAGTCTGCAAGGCGATTGTTTTTCTTTTTTTTTTTAGGAATGGAGCAAGACAAAAAATAAGTGATATGAAAAAAAAATTCCCATGTTAATACAGAAAAATGGAATCTGTGAGCATCTATTTAGCATGTGACCGAGTAATAACAACTCAGATAAATAATGTTAATCCTATCCCCTAGATCACAGCTCACAAGTAGGCCTCTGATCCCTTGGTCTTGGTCAAAGTCACATTAAAAACGCTTAGAAGCCTCGCCTGTGATCCAAATCCACATTCTTCCATTGAATCTGATCTGTTCCCTCCTGCTAATTATTCCTTACTAAGTACCTTTTCTCTCATATGCTCGGCTAATCGTAAAGAATTAACGACTAGCAGAACAACATGTATGTTGTTTTGTTACTTAATACTCCTTTATTCTTGCTTCTGGGCTTCTGGCACATTGAATCCTACTGCCATATGCAAAAGAAACTACAGGAAGAAACCATTTTTCTTAATTTAGCTATGAAAACTGACCTTTTTGTTCAATGAATATTTAATTCTCCACCATCCTAGATATAGATATATAAAAACTCATATATCTAATTTACCTTGAAAGTACCATGCCCATACCCATCTATACAGTCATAGATATCGGATATCATGTTAAAAGTATACAAACACTTTTTACATCCAGCTTTGGATTCCATTGACAGATTGAACGCATGATAACTCTAGGATGAATCATTTGCTACATGGCAAAACGAATAAAGTTCAAGTACATGCAGTTTGGATTGACAACAACTAAGGATAAGCCTTGATGGACTTTTTAAACTAGCCTGTGCGAATGTGGCAGCAGATTCACTTAACTGGCAAACTAATGCGTATGAACGATCAGAGAAACACTATTACTTAAAAGGTTGTCCTTGAAATGTCATGAAGTTACCATTATGAGTTGTCGAGCTTCAGAGCATGCGGTGACAAGTTTCCCCCTCATATCCATGAGCACCTTTTCATTTACTTCAAAATCGATGTTTTTCTGAACAAGCTGCTCTTGCGCAGCATCAAGCTTTCCTCTTAGATCCATGAGCTCATTTTCCTTAGCTTCGAGACTCCTGTTCCTCTGAACAAGCTTCTCATGCACCATAGCCATCTGCTTCAACCTCACCTTCTCCTTATCAAGCTCGATGTTTTTCTGAACAAGCTGCTCTTGCACGACATCAAGTTTTCCTCTTAGATCTATTAGCTCACTTTCCTTACCTTTGAGACCCCTGCTCCTCTGAACAAGCTGCTCTTGCACCATCACCATCTGCTTCAACCTCACCTTCTCCTTATCAAGCTCGACGTTCTTCTGAATAAGCTGCTCTTGCACGGCGTCAAGCTTTCCCCTTAGATCCATGAGCTCCTTTTCCTTCTCTTCAAGCTCGCTGTTCTTCTGAACAAGCTGCTCTTGCACCACCAGCTCCATCTCCTTATCAACACAAGTGAGGCAGCTATCGACTTCTTTGTACACAAGCAAGGCATCACTATGGAAGGCCATCTTAGATTGTATGTTCGACTTGATCAAGGCCATACGATCGCTCAAGGTCGTTAAGGCGGCACTTGAGGCCACGTGTCCGGCCATGCCTTCGGCCTGCATCTTTGCTTCTCGGAGATTTTTCCAGGTCAGCCAGCTGCTCTTAAATAAGGTAGCACATTAAAAAAAGATGCATGAGTGATTCGAAAAACAATCTGAATTGAAGTATGAGGCAAGAAAAAAGATGCATGAACTATGTTTCAGATCAGCGATTAGCGCGAATGTATGCCCACTGAGAATTGAAGGAAACATAAAGACATCTCTAGAAGTTAATTTTGCAACAGTTATGAGACTGTTGATGGATCTGGAGTAACGACCAAAGAACAAATATTCTATGTATGAACCTACATGCAACGCTGTTCGTTTCCCTAGCCTCTCTCTGATGGCAGTCCAATGGTCCAGATCAAAATGCAACCGCAAGCAGAGGATGCGATGCATTTGTTGTTGCCCATCCTCGCCTGGCTGCAGTAAGCGCACTCTGCTCCTCTCCGGCCTGTCTCTCCTGAGTCCTGCCTGGCCACACAATGCGTACTCTGATTCTCTCCGGCGGACGTCCTGCGCCTACCACCCTGCTCACCTTCGGGGCGGACCACAATCGAAAATCCCTTAAAGCCTAGGATTCGCCAATTGCCTACACATCACCCCAACCCCGAACCCTAACTCGTGAAGCCGACCGCCCAAGTTTTCACGGAGCTCGCGGCGGAGTAGGAGCAGGACGCGGTCCGAGCACACATCGCCGATGGAATAATAATGGCTTTGATCCCCAAAAATCATTTGATCTGACGTCCCGAGCCATCATCGGTGTATTTCCTTAAAATTCTAATCGCAACATTAAAAAATTTCACAACATGTTTATGTTGCATTGTAGTACTACAAGTTTGGTTACACAAAGCTGTGTTAGTTTAGACTATTGAATTACGTACCTTTTCTGTTCCAAAAGCCGGAAGCGCAAACAACTGCTTTTCAATCCTTCTCTTAAACAATAGCAAACTCCTTTTTTGTTTCTACTCACTGCATTCATTCATTATAATACATGTGGGGTACAATCTGTAGCTAGCTGGTGACTTAGTACTACAGTACATAATATGGAGCAAAAAGCAAAACAAGCTCAAAAGACAAAAAAGAAAAAAAAAACTAGTAGTATTCTTAAATCACATGGACCATGTTTTGTGGGCTGGGGTTTTAAGGCTGTGCTACATGATTTTGGTTCACCAATTCGTGTTTGGCAGGCTGCATTGGAACGATGTCCACGTTACGACATGACCTTTCTCTCTCTCTCTCTCTCTCTCTCTCTCCGTTGCAGCATTTAGAAAATAATTGCTGCAATAAGAAAATGTAGTTAGTGCAACATTATGTCAGGCTCGTGTATTCCCCTTCAGTGTTCCTGTTCTGTGGGGGTTTTTTTTTCTTGATCATTTTCCTCCCGTCAATACCTGTACAAACTGTCACTAGTGATTGACGACAGGGAAGTCCGATTGATCGGCTTGTGCTGATGGGCCGAAAAAGGAAACCGAAACGGGCCGATATGTGGCTCGAACGGCCCACGCGGAAACCGAGGGTGACCGGGACTACTCCCCGCGTTACGTTCCATTCCATACCATAACACGTTCTGTCGTAGTACATTAGATACCGGGAGCGTTGTTGTCGTCGCGTCGTCGCTGTCCACTCGCTCTCCACCTCACCTCATACGTTGTACGTACGTACAGGCATAGTATCGCTTTCTCTCTCGCTCTCCCGGCCAGGCCGGCACCTGGGTCCGATCGGGAGACGTACGGGAGTGCGCGCTATTCTAATTATATTATTATTATTATTATTATTAGTCGGTACCACTACCACACCGCACCGGTATTAGTCTTGATCATCGCGCGTGCGTACGTGTACACCGACACGACGGTCCGATCCGTCCGTCCGATCGGGCCGGGAAAGCTCCAACACGTGCTGTCGAAGGCAGCGTGGCCTGGTGCGCGGCACCTGGCTGGTGAAGCTGAATGCATGCTCGAGCGGCGCCCGCGGGGGCCGCCATTGTGTAGTAGCGTCACCGCCCCCGTCCGCCGCGCGGGACTAGCTCTATGCAGCGGCGCGGGCCCGGTCGTCGATCGGCCGCGCGCAGGAAAGCGACCTCTCTTCATGCGATGCGACGCCGACACGCGCGTGAAAGTAAAAGCGCGCGTTCTTGCTTCGGGCAGCTACTGCATTACTACGCTCCAATGCAAAAGCTCGCTCTGGGTACTGACCACAGACACATGACACGATGGTGGATCACTTGGTCAGGAGAGAGATTATGCGGCGGGGCGGGGCGGGGCGGGGCGTGCTGTGTCTATCGTGAGTGGGGTGGTGGGTTAGCACTTAGCAGTGCAGTTGCATGCAACAGGGGAGAGACGATCGGAGAATGGTCCCCGCGAACGCAACGCCTCCTCCACCCAGCTGCCAGCCCATGAGCCATACGACCATGCAGCGTGCTCTGCCTCTGCCACATCGTGCCGCGAAACACGGACTCCGCTCCGCTCCCTCCCCGACTTTCCTTTCATTGGGCGCCTCCACATGCCAGCCAGAGGCCCCGGCCAGAGCAAGCTGTGTAGCCCCTGTAACCGCGTGCAGTGCAGCGCAGTGCAGGACCGGACGCGCACAGAGAGAGAGCTTGAAACCTCCTGCACCTGCACAGAGACCCATCAGAACACTGTCGCCGTCCGCCTGACCCCACCGCCACCACTAGAGTCTAAATCGACGGCTGTCGTTAGCGGATCGCACCGCAGAGAGGGCCATCTCCCTCTCTCTTACTGGTCCACTCTGCCGTTGCATGACCGAGTCCGAGAGCGAGGAGGATGCGGAGGTGAGAGACGCGGCCGGAGTTGCGTGCGTGCATGCATGCTGCCACCCCGCCGCAGGGGCAGGGGGGCTCCGCTAAACATCTCTCTTCGTCGTCGCGCTCGTGCATGCAGGTCGTGAGGAGGAGAGAGAGAGAGAGAGAGAGAGAGGGATGAACGGTTGGCAAAGCCGCACGACATTTACTGTATTAGTAGTACTACTGTTCTTTTTGGATCGTCAAAATCTCACGCGTAATAAAGTGTCAATTACATTGCCGACACGGGGATGGGACACGGTTGGCAAAGCCGCACGACATTTACTGTATTAGTAGTACTACTGTTTCTTTTTGGATCGTCAAAAAGATGAAACGTCTCACGCGTAATAAAGTGTCAATTACATTGCCAATAGCTGGAGCCAAGACTGAAATCCAAGAGCTCATCATCATAACGCTGCTGCTGTTGCTTCGGGTGAAAAGGCGAAGTCAACTGCTCAACTCACGCTTGGTGCTGCCCGCTCTGCTCTGGCTGCACGTAGTAGTACAGTGGTACAGCATGGCAACGTCAAATCACGCTGCAGCAGCAGGCACCCATGCCCATGCTATACCGATCGATCGATGCGGGAGAAGATCCGTTCTTCCTTCTTCGTCACAGACGGTGGGGATCTCGCGCGCCCGTATTATATTAGTATTTTTCCAGCACCACGGCTACACGTGTCGTGGTGGGGACGTCTGGCCCGGGTGCCAGCCAGAGTAGGCCCCGGGCGGAGGGTGTCCATCGCCTCTCACGGGGCTCCCGGCTTTTTATTATTATTATTTTTTCCATGGCGTCGCTACTCCCCCGTCCATGGGGTAAACCGGTGGTTCAGTTCAGCCACCCACCAGGCTCGCTCGCATAGTCGCATTTCATCGCATTCGTCTTGATCCATCCATGGGAGATCAGATGGAGCATGAGCTGGTGCAGTGCAGGTGTTTCTCGCCAATACTGCACGCAGCAACTCTGCTGCTCCTGTGCCAACTGCCATCAAAGACCGTATGCATGTCAATACAGTACATGGCCCGCGGGGCCGAGAGTGGTACTACTATAGTATAGTACACGTAATAAACGCGCCAAAAGGTCGTTTTCCACTTCCATGTACAGGTACAGTATGATCAACAAAAGGCGCGCGGATGCAGTACGAAATCCGTGGCTTTCTCTACGGATCGACCGCACGAACGATAAGATTAATTTTCTTTCTTAAAACAAAAGAAAAAAAAGAAAAAGAAAGAACACCGGTACTACTACGATCGAGGTGATCCGGAGACGCCAACAAGAGGGCATGAAACCGGATGCATCATACTATCGATCATCTCGTCGTCTCACATCACCAGCCTGACACACGTACGTAGACACTGCGCGGCCGCGGGTCGATAGACGGACCCGGTCGCGCGGTCGCGTCGTGTCTGTACAGTGGTTAACGCGCGGCGCTCTACAGAAGCTATAGTAGTAGCGCGCAGGTCGTCGTCAGGCGTCTGGGTCTCTCGAGCAGCGCGCCGGCGGCACCTGTGCCTGCGCGCAGGTCCTGCGCGACGCGCAGCCGGCAGCCCTGGCCGCCGGTGCGGGCGGCGGCGTACGTATCGATGAACCAGCTGACCACTCGCGTTCGGGCTCGGGCTTTGCCGTTCTAACGTCTACTCGACTCTGCCCCTGTCGCGCTGCCCGGCTCTAAATGATGCCGTTTCATTCCAGGCAGGCGCGCGTGCTGCTTCCTCCTACCTTTTCCTTTCCTTTGGGTGCAGTGCGGTGCAGTGCGGTGCAGTGCAGCACGGCTCCACGAGTTGTTGTGAAAATTCGTGGCTGCGGTCTTCGGTCCAGGACGGCTACATTACTCGTCAGCGGAGATCTTCTTCCTACGTCGAGGGGCAGTGGATGGATCGATAAAGCAGAGTCGATTTGTACATAAATATTAGGAGTAGTACTAACATCACTGTATGATTTTTGTACTACTAGTGGATAGTACTAATCTCAAACCTGTCTAGAGGCATATGTAGCTAGAGTTTCAAGATACTGTTTATACCAGTATAATATAGTTGTTTCTTCGACAAATATGAAATCTACGTAGTACAGTACTAAAATTGAAAAACGCATGCAATTCAGCAGCCGATGGTCCAGCTTTATGCTGCACTATAGTATATGGTCCAGGGTTCTGGGCGGGCTCGCCCAATCTCAAGTACGAGTACATGATCCTTACAAAACGCAAACCCGGGGAAAAATACAGATCCTTACAAAATGGCAGCAGGCAGCGACAAGGTCGAGTGCTGTGAAGAAGGCTAGCTTTTGCGTCGCGTGGGCGGGAAACGTACAACGATGCGGTTCACCGACCGACCCTCTCTGGAGTACTACTGCATTATCAATTTATCATGAAGCAAAGGTCGATGTTTTCGTGGTGGTATAGTATAGGAACAGAGTAGCTACGAGGGCATTCTCGCATGAGGTCCCTGTGCATGATTGATGATGCAGGACCGGAGCGAAATGGAGGTCCTACGTACATCAGTGTTGTCGATCGAGACACGTACAACGTGTACCCCGCTATTGTTTTTTTCTTTCTCAAATCTCAACATGCATGCATGCGGGACCAGATATCTCGCGCGCGGCGCGGCGCGGCCCGCCCCAACGGTGGCCGGCCGTCTCTCGGTCCCAGCTGTGCAATGCACTGCACGGCCGAAAGCCAAAACCGACGATGAAGAATTCGGTGGCGCGGCTCCCCCGGTTTTCTCTCTCTCTTTTTTTTCCCCCTTGTTCTGCTTTAAAAAGAGAAAAAATTTAGTACCAGCAGTTGTTTGGATAATTAACTGTAATCATAATCAACGTTTGAACCATTATTATTGTCTTCACAAGTATATTTAGCAAAATGGAGACAGGAATTTTTGTTCTAGTATAGCTAGTTCATTTTGGAGCTAAGTACGTTAAAAGCTTTTCCACGTGGTTTTCTTGTGTATCGAAGAAGGAGGTCCAAACATTTGTGCAATAAAAAAAGAAAGCAAATTCCTTGTGGAGGCATCTAAGTTGAAGGTTGATCCGTTATTACTAGCGAACCACCGCCCACATTTGTGAGCATCAAAATTTTGGCTTCACCATGGCGGAAGAGAGCCGTTTGATATTAGCGAACCAATGATTCATTCACGCGTGGCGCTGGCTAGAACCTCCTCCTCCTATACCTAACCTAATGACACCACTCAGCAGCCATCACCTCCCCCCACAGCGGGGGCGTTCCGAACTGGGGCAGTTGCTTATTTGACTGTTTCCAAGACGCGTTGTTTATTTGATCTTTTTTTTAATTTTCACATATTTAACCCCATTTTGAGAAAATGAAGCTCCCGTCTGACCCTACTCTATTATGTCATTTTCCTCTGTTAGCTTTTAGAATTAAAAAATTATTTAATAAATAATTCATATTGCTAAATATCCAAATTGCTCCTGTCTTACCCTAATAACCAGCCCAGCCCGTGCGTCCTTATTCTCTCCTTCTCTATCTCTTCTCTCTGGCGGCTAGATCTGGTGCACGGAGCAGCGGCGTGCAGAGCCAGGCCAACGAGGTGGGGCGCCGCCGACGGGCGTGCGATGAGCGCGCGCCGGCGAATGCGCAGGCGGCGGGCACGCGTGTGAGGCGCGGGGCCAGTGAGCGCGGGGTCAGCGATTGCGCGGTCGGCGGGCAGCGGACGCACTCGCGTTCGGGGAAGGGGAAGGGGAAGATTTGTGAGAGGTCGAGGAGGGAGGATGGCTGTATGGTTCGGTGCTTATGTGTTAATTGAGCTTTTTTTTTTCTCTCTCTCTCTCTCTTATGTAATATTATTGATTTTGTTGCACATGATATGTGTCTTGACATGTACTAAGGAGTTATTGAACTTTTATGACTTATTTTGTTACACATGATATGTGCCTTCGACATGTATTAAGAAGTTATTAAACTTATATGACTTATTTTGTTACACATGACATGTGATTTGGATATGTACTAAGGAGTTACTGAGTTTAATGTGTGTTATATTTATGTGTTGATAATGTTATGTCTTATATTTGTGTGCTAGTCATGTACTATTGTCTTAAGTTATTTTTCAAAATTTATGTCAAATTTTGTCGTATTTGATAATTAGATTCTTCATAATTCTACTATTTTTTTTACTTTATAATTCTTATTTTTAGCTGTTCAGATTCTCAAATAACAAAACAGGATCAGTAATGTTATCTTTAAAATAGGATCAAATAAACAAGGACATAAATATCTTTTTTACTTTTAATTTCATACCGTTAAATTCAGATAAGAGAAAAGGTCGAGGTGTATCTTTGTTTTTATAAAATAGGATCAAATACGTAAAAACTGAAAAGCGGGTAAAACAAAACAAAGCGTGCCGAAAATAGTAAAATGAGCAATTGCCCCTTCCGAATTCGATCTCGTCCGCGTCTTTACCAGACCAGACAAGCGCTGCCAGGACAAGACGCAACGTCGAAGTACCATGCTGCATATCTTCTCTCTCTCTCTCTCTGGTTTTGGTTGTTCCCAGCTAGCAGCATACATGCCCGCCCATTCCCTCCGGGTTCGTTTGAAACTTCTCCATCTTCACGTACCCGGCCCATGCATGAATCATCTTGCTTGGTTGGACTCGACTCCTGGTCCCCCCGGCCGGGTCACACAATCCCCCCAGGGGGGATGAGTTGTCGCGTGAAATGTTTTTTTTTCCTTGAGGTCGCGTGAAATGGTTTTAACACGAATTTGGGTAAAAAAAAAACAAACAGTGCGACATCCTGTGCGTGATCGAGACGAACGAACGAATACCGGAGTACCGTAAAAAAGGTGAAAAAGAGGTAGGCGGCCCCCGAGCTGAGCGCGAGCGAGCATCGCGCCGCGCGCGCATGCATGCATGGGGCCGGCCGGGGGCGTGGGCGACGGAGTCCGGGCGGGCAGAGCTGAGCTGAGCAGTGAGCAGGCAAGGCCCATCCATGATCCATCCATCCGTTGTCCATGTTCCGTCCCTCCAACAGTGGACCTGGACCACTCGCTAGTACTAGTAAGTATCTCTCTCTCCTCACTGATGCCTCCCGGGGGCCAGTAGTACCGTGAAGTCAGCTCGGCTCCGAGTCTCTCTCCCCCGCCCCCACGAACACGTAAGTACCGGCGAGGGGCGAGCGAGCGCTCCTGCGCCTCTGCATGTGCTCTGCGTGCTGCATGTGTAGCCTTGCGTGTAGCGCGGTTCATGAAGGAGTACTAGTCTACTAGTAGTACGAGTACTAGCCCAGTCATAGCTGCTCGCTCTCGTCCACTCCGGCAGGCACCAGCCGCGCGCTGGTCGTAGAGTAGTTCTCACTACACCGCCCCCACCACACACACACACGCGCACACACGCAGACGCAGAGAGAAAGAAAAGAAAGAGATGGGAAACAAACAGCAGCAGGCCTGCCTCTCTCTCTCTCTCTCTCTCACTCTCAGTACAGTTCTGGCCCTGCAGCTGTCTATATATACACGCGCCGGCCCTTTCCCAGCCCCGTCTTTTCCTTTCCGTCCCCTCCCTCGGCGTGCCCTAATTTCTCGCTGCCGCCTTGTCCCCCACCACCTCCGGAACCCAACCAACCCTGCCTATAACATCCATCCAGTCACACGCGCGTCTGGCTCGCTCGCTGGCTGGCTTTGGCTTTGGGTAAAAAGAATCTTTTCTTTCGGCTCCCCTCCTCCCCCTCCCCCCCTATCTCCCCCTCCCACCAAAGGGAGGGAAGCCAGGACCTGTGCGCCTCCTCCGCTCCGGTCCACAGCCAACAAAGCCAGTTTCCATCTTCCTCCTCCTCCTCCTCCCGGCCGTGCAATCATTCGCTTCCAGCGTTCCCTCCTCTCCCCCAGCCGCGCGCTTCGGCTTCGCCTTCGGCAAAGGAAAGGAAACAAACAGAGCGACGAGGCAAGGATGGATATGGCGTAGCCGCGCCTCTGTAAGTTCATCACAAACCTCCTCGCTTCCTTGTACTACTACTACTACTACTACTACTACTACTACTACTACTACTACTACTAAACCTGTTCTCGTCAGGCCGCGCAGATCCTCGTTCTTAACTTGTAATACTACTATTTGGTTATCTCGGTCTGCCAACGTGCATTGTTCCAGCGAAAAAAAATGCCTCTTTCTCGTCGTAGGATGTTGCGGTCGCATATCTGTTTATACTACTACTTCTCTGATGAGCGGCTGCTTTAGTTTGTTCCTTGCCTTGTGGAGCTGCGTGCGGCGAGGACTGCCGGTGCTGTGCTTGTAGACGACGTCGATTTCGTGACAGGGATTGTTTTGTTGATAGTAGTAAATTTCTCTTTTTTTTTCCTGTATTTCTTTTGATAATAACAAAAGAACGGGATTGCTTGCTTGCGCTGCTTGATGATATCCGGCTGCTGGATTCCTAGGAGCTGCGCAAATATGGGACCGACGAGACGAGTGTGCTCATGCTCTTGCTCCGGTCGTCAGAGGGGAGTGCGAACGCTCTTGCTCTTTGCTTAGAAATCCTCAGAACCTTGGTCACTAATTAAGTTCATGGTTCCAGTTCCCAACAGTTTCGATTCTCCTTTTGTGGTGGTGCTACTATGTGCACGCAGGGAGACTCCGATGACTCCCTCTCCCAATCATTTCTATTGTTGATTGCGCCATGATTATTTTTTTAACTTGTTTTTCAGCGTCTTAGATAGTACTCGTACTAGTAGTAGTACTGCGAAAAGAAGGATGCAAAATGATTGAGAGAAAACTAATGACGATGAACTAGCTTGCTGCTATGTGAGTGACACCCTAAATAAAACCAATCCATGCACCGTAGCAGATCCAGTATGCCCCCTCCGTCCTGCCTCTGTGTGTGTGACACCCCCACCGCCTTCAATTTGTCTGTGGCATAGGCGCCTAGCCGGGGGATACAGGGAAATGGTCCAACCAAATACCACATTGATTCGGTGCTTGCATGATTGAAATGCTTTAAACCTTGTACAACTCTTTTATTTCTTATTAATAGATTATGCTTCATGGGAGGATAAGTTCGATATGACTAAACTTGATTATCCAAGGGTCCATGGGAACGTTCCTCTCTTGTTGCCTTTATGTTTTTTGGTTATTTATTCCGTTACAGACCTGGCTACATCCTTTCTTAACACACACCGTGATAAATATGCAAATTATAAGTAGTTTCAATTCTTCTAACTAGTAGTCCTCACTGTTCTTCTTTAGTCAATTCTCCTCACTGTTCTTGTTTAGTCAATTCTTCTTGAGGTAGTAATTATTTTTCCAAAATTCAGTTGCTGTTTTGCAGCACCCAACGTTTCACCATGAAGCATGTATGGTATGCTAGTGTTACTAATCAGCTGTGAGGAGGTCTTGAATTGGCCATTTAGGAATGGTCCTAGTGTCATCACCATCACATTGATTTGGCATTTGCGCACACATTCCCCTCCCTTGGTTCCTTCCCTGATGTGCGAGTATTAGGTTGGCATTCAATTTTGGGGAAATTAGCTAGCTAGCTCGTCCTTGATCGGTACCCAATCAATGCCTCGACGGCGACTTTGCTCCAGAAACAAGACAAGCTCGCGAGAAAACAGTGCGTCGTTATTCATTGTGTTGTGCCCACGTATTTGTCTCCACGCTGATAATGGTAGGGGGGTTAATGCGTGCTTGCCATCATACTAGTATCAGTGGAGTAGCTGCTGCGGGTTAATATTGGTCAAGGTTTCATGGCCGCGAGTTTTGACTCAAATCTTATTTCTGTAGGACTTGCAGATTGTCCTGTCGCTTCATCAGTAGTAATTGGGTCACAAGAATTGTAAAGTTTCAGTACTAGTAGTAGGAAGTGTGCATTAGCTGCCTCCACACACAGGCTGCACCAAAGCTTGCAGGCCACAGTAACTCCTCCTATCTCTGCTTTTGCCAGCCCAAAGTGAAACCAGTGGTTGTAAATGCGGTAATGAATGAATTAAAGCAACGAACCACCACTCAGCACTTGAATCACTGCTCCCTCACCTGCTACTCGAATCGATCGCTCCCTCTGTGGTTGTGAATTGATCAGCAGTCGCTGTTCTGCATGTAGTAAGGCACTGTCTGAAACACCCGTCTGCTCTTGGCCGATCATACTATACTAGCGTAGTCACTCCATGCTTGCTTGCTTGTTCCTTGATGTCTCTTTTCTCATTGTTGTACCTATATGTATGTTTCATCCATTCAGCAGCTCAAGATTTTTTTTTCTGGTCAAGCAACATTATACTACTATGATATGATTTTTGTTCCAGTATTATAATTACACCGAGCTAAAGACTTTTTATGTTTTTCTGTTTCTGCATGGATGATGAACAACTGTATACGTGGAAGCAGAGCGCAGTATGAGGTGTGGTGGTGGTGCGGGATGTGCGATGGCCTGTGCAGATGAAGGAGCGACAGCGCTGGCGGCCTGAGGAAGACGCCGTCCTGCGCGCGTACGTCCGGCAGTTCGGCCCGCGCGAGTGGCACCTGGTGTCGCAGCGCATGAACGTGGCCCTGGGCCGTGACGCCAAGTCGTGCCTTGAGCGGTGGAAGAACTACCTCCGGCCGGGGATCAAGAAGGGCTCGCTGACCGAGGAGGAGCAGCGGCAGGTGATCCGGCTGCAGGCGAAGCACGGCAACAAGTGGAAGAAGATCGCCGCCGAGGTGCCCGGGCGCACGGCCAAGCGGCTCGGCAAGTGGTGGGAGGTGTTCAAGGAGAAGCAGCAGCGGGAGATCCGGGACAGCCGTCGCCCGCCGCCGGAGCCCAGCCCCGACGAGCGCGGGCGGTACGAGTGGCTGCTCGAGAACTTCGCCGAGAAGCTCGTGAACGAGCGGCAGCAGGACGCCGCGCTCATGGCCGCGCCTGTGCTGCCGCCGTGGCTGTCGTCCACCAACGCCGGGCCCGCCGCCGTCACGCAGCCGCCGTGCCCGCCGTCCGTGACGCTCAGCCTCGCGTCGGCCGCGGTGGCTCCTCCCGCTCCGGCTCCGCCGGCGTGGATGCCGCCGCCGGATCGCGGCGCCGCGGCGGAGGCGTTCGGGTTCCCGAGTCCGCAGGTGGTGGCGCCTCCCACCGGAGTCGCGGCGCCGCCGCCGCCGCGTCCGGCGGGCATGGTGGCGGTGGTGGAGGGCCAGGCCTTGGCGGAGCTCGTGGAGTGCTGCCGCGAGCTGGACGAAGGGCAGCGCGCGTGGGCGGCGCACCGGCGCGAGGCCGCGTGGCGGCTGAAGCGCGTGGAGCAGCAGCTGGAGGCGGAGCGCGAGATGCGGCGGCGCGAGGTGTGGGAGGAGTTCGAGGCCAGGATGCGCGCGATGTGGGCGGAACAGGCGGCCGCCGCGGAGCGTGTCGAGCGGGAATACCGCGAGAAGGTGGCCGAGCTGCGGCGCGACGCGCAGGCCAAGGAGGAGAAGATGGCCGAGCAGTGGGCCGCCAAGCACGCTCGCGTCGCCGTGTTCCTCGACCAGGTCGCCGGCGGCGGCGGGGGATGCCACCCTCCTGCGCGCCCCTGGTCCTCCGCCGAGATGAACTGAACGGCACCCGAACCGAACGCTGACTCTGCCCGCGCCCGCCCGCCCGCCCGCCATCCTCGCCGACCGTGTCTACCTACGCCGTTGACACATTTCTCTTTGCCTTCGAGATGCCATCGATGATGTCTTGTTGTCTCTACTTTCCTTTTGATGATGCTTTACTTGTACAACTGTTGGTAAGGTTCATTTCTTGGTCCGTTTGATCATAATCGGCACCGTGTCTGTTTCGTATCTGTTTCGGCAACCGTGTACTAGCTCGCAGTCGATCGTGCTAAGCTTCTTCGCACTGAATAAACGAGAGAAAGTAAGGACAGAGTTTGTCAGATTAAGTGACTGCGTGATCGGAACTGCTTCCATAGGATTGTTAGTGTTAACAAGCAGTTTCACATGTCCTACACGTCCTGCGGCTCTCCTTCAATGTAGCTAGATTAGTTAGCTCCATGACCGTGATGTACTTGTACAAAACGCGTAAGCCTCTGAAGAATACGATTGAGTTGTCCTCATTCTTTTCACTCCTGCTTATATGGTATTAGCAGTTCCACGATCCACTTCTTCCGCTGTCCACGTCTCTCCTTTCTTCCTGTCGCCATGAGCTCCTCATCCGGCTCCAACGACAACTTGGACACCGAGTTCCTTCCCCACACGCTTCACGCCCAGACCGAGCCCGCTGCCCCGTTCGTCGTCCACGGCATCAACATCCTCAACCGAGTACCCATCGTCCTCGACTTCAATGATGCCAACTACGTCGCCTAGGCTCGTTCCTTCTCCGCCATCTTCGGCCAGTACGGGCTTTGCGATCATGTCGACGGCTCTACGGCCAAGGGTGACAACTAGGTGCAAAACGACCGCGCCATTGTCTCCTGGTTCTACAACCGCATCTCCGCCGAGCTTCTCTCCATGGTCTCAGAGGACATCGACACCGCCTACTCCATCTGGCGCGGCGTTCGCAACCTTTTCCGCGACAACAAGGACACCCGCACTGTCTACCTCAGCGCCGAGTTCTGCAACTTCTACCAAGGCGACCTCACTGTCCTCGACTATTGCTCACGCATGAAAGTCATGGCGGATCGCTTTGCGGGCCTCGGCGCACCGGTGTCTGACAAAGACCTCATCCACGACATCGTCCGCGGCCTCAACCCCCGTCTCCATCATGCGATCCCGCACATCACCCTTCGCCGTCACCTACCGTCGTTTCTCAAGACTCGATCCATGCTGCAGCTCGAGGAGCAGCGCATCGCCGAATTTGAGAAGATGCAGACTGCGGCGGCCATGATCGCCCAGGCCAAGTACAAGGATGCCGGCTCCTCCTCGTCTCCTACACCAGCTGCGTCGCCGTTGGCTGCACATCTTCAGGCTGCCGCCGCCCTCATCGCCCATGCTGCTCCCGGCGTGCACGCCCCGCCAGGCAACACCGGCAAACAACCGGCCGCGCAGCCGGCTGCCCATCCCCGCCCATCGGCGCCATTCTCCTCCAACAACAAAAAGAAGAAGAAGAAAGGCACCCCGCAGCCCGGCTACTGCCCGATGATGAACCCATGGACCGGCATGGTTCAGGCGTGGCCCTTCCAAGGGCCACCACGTGATTCGACGCCCGGCGTTCTGGGCGCACGACCTGCTGTCCCGGCACCACAGGCTCACGTCGCCGGCGCTAACTCCCAGCTGGATCCACAACTGCTCGCCACGCTGAACCAGCTCTCCCTGCAGCAGCCGCAGTCCACCGACAACTGGTTCCTCGACACCGGCGCCTCCTCGCACATGTCCCGAGGCTCTGGTAACATCACTTCCCTCTCTTCCCATTCTTCCTCCACACGAATCGTTGTCGGTAATGGCGCCTCTTTCCCAATTACCCACACTGGTTCTTCCTCTATACCCACTGCCTCCAATCCTCTCTTTCTGAACGATGTCCTTATCTCTCCCTCACTCATCAAGAACCTTCTTTCAGTTCGTGCTCTTACACGTGACAATCCTATCACAGTTGAATTTGACGCTCGTGGTTTTTCTATTAAGGATCGGCACACCCAGGCGGTGATTCTCCGCAGTAACAGCGAGGGCGATCTCTATCCACTGCACCCCGCGACACCTGCATCCAACCACTGCCTCGCCGCCGTCTCTGCAGACTTGTGGCACCAGCGGCTTGGCCACCCCGGGAATGAATCCTTCCATCGTCTTCTTCAGTCCTTTACTTTCAATTGTAATAAGGAACCATCACATACTTGTCATGCTTGCTGTACAGGCAAACATGTCCGTCTTCCTTTTCATTCATCTACTCATACAACTACCGTTCCTTTTGAATTGATTCACTGTGATGTTTGGACCTCGCCTGTCTTAAGCTTTACTGGATTTCAGTACTATCTTGTTCTTCTCGATGATTTCACACATTTCGTATGGACTTTCCCTCTACGCCATAAATCTGAGGTTGCCCAACATATCATGTCTTTTCATGCGTATGCTCGTACGTAGTTCAATAGCTCCATTCGCGCTTTCCAAACAGACAATGGACGCGAGTTTGACAACTCTGTCCTTCGTCGATTCTACTCCACGCACGGCGTCCTGCTCAGGCTCTCATGCCCCTATACTTTTCAGCAGAATGGCAAAGCTGAACGGATACTGCGCACTTTGAATGAGAGCGTTCGTGCACTGCTTCTTCACGCTGCTCTTCCTCCCGTCTTCTGGGTGGACGCTCTGCACACCTCGACCTACCTTCTGAATATCAAACCCTGCAAACCCCGATCACTGTCCACGCCATTTTCCCTACTCTACCACACTGATCCCGACTACATGTTCCTCAGGGTTTTCAGTTGCCTGTGTTACCAAACACCGAGGCCACAAGCTCTAACAAACTCTCACCGCGCTCTGCCGCTTGTGTGTTCACTGGTCTCGCAGGATCACCGTGGCTACCGGTGTTACAACATATCGACGCGTAAAGTGCTCACGTCCCGGCACATCTACTTCGACGAAGCAGTCTTCCCCTTTCGCTCGGGCGCTGCCACAAACTCTCCAACAACCTATGCGTACGATCCGTGGCGTACGGATCTTCGCGCAACAGACGACGAGCCGCCTCCACCAGCGCCGCCAACAGCGCCAGGTGCCCACGACTCTCCGTCCACTTCGCCACGATCCCCCTCGCCAGTGCACGGTGCGCACGGCTCTCCAACGGCTTCGGCACGTACAACGTCGCCAGTGCCCACCTCGTCGCCACCAAATCTAGCACCCCATACATCATCATCGACACCAGATCCTGCGGCTTCTACCTTGTCACCAGTCCCGGCCGCCCCTCAAGCCAAACACCCCATGGTGACCAGGGCACGTGTGGGGACGATCCTGCCCAACACTCGCTATGCCGCGACAGCAACCAGGACGCCAATCTCGCCCATCCCGCGTACGGTGAATCAGGCTCTCAAGGATCCAAACTGGACCAAGGCGATGCAGTCCGAGTTTGATGCCTTGCTCGCCAATAACACGTGGGAGCTCGTTCCCCAACCCCCTGGTGCTCACATAGTCAGCGGCAAGTGGATCTTCCGTCACAAATTCAAATAGATGGAAGCTTCGACCGGTACAAGGCACGATGGGTCGTCCGTGGCTTGACCCAACGCGCCGACATCAACTACGGCGAGACGTACTGCCCAGTCGTCAAACCAGCCACAGTGCGCACGGTGCTTGCTCTCGCCGTGCAGCGCCAATGGCCGTTCACCAGCTCGACGTCAATAACGCCTTTCTTCATGGCGTCCTCGACGAACAGGTCTACGCTCGACAACTCGCCGGCTTCACCGACAACCAGAATCTGGTGTGCCGCCTCTCCAAGAGCCTCTACGGCTTGAAGCAGGCGCCCAGCGCCTGGTACCTGCGGCTGGTGACATTCCTCGGCTCGATGGGCTTCCGCGCAACATGCTCTGACAGCTCCCTCTTCATTCTGCGCCGCAACAACGCATCTGTGTACCTTCTATTGAGTTTCATGCACCTAACCAGTTCACCCAAAAGCCTAAGCTGATGGGGAAAGGAGGGCAATCCACTTATACTTCAACACTCCCCCTCACGTGCAGCCTCCCGCAGGGCGCAAACGTGGAATATTGGAGCGGAGGACTTAAATTGCGGAAAATTGCCTCTGCCAGGATTCGAACTCGAGACCTCTGGCTCTGATACCATATTGAGTTTCATGCACCTAACCAGTTCACCCAAAAGCCTAAGCTGATGGGGAAAGGAGGGCAATCCACTTATACTTCAACACCTTCTCCTCTACGTGGATGACATCGTGCTCACAGCTTCCTCCAGCGAGTTGCTGCGCTGGGTCGTAAGCACCATCAACGCCGAGTTCAAGCTCAAAGACATGGGGGCCGTCCACTACTTCCTCGGCATCCAGGTTCAGCGCAACACCGATGGATTCTTCTTACAACAACAGCAGTACGCCCTCGACTTGCTTGGTCGCGCCGGCATGACAGACTGTCGGCCCTGCGACACACCCATCGACACCGCCGGCAAGCTCTCCAGCGATGCTGGCTCCTCTCTGTCAACTGCGGATGCCTCAGACCACCGAAGCCTCGTCGGCGCGCTTCAGTATCTGACGATGACTCGCCCCGACCTGCAGTACGCCGTTCAGCAAGCATGTCTTCACATGCACGCCCCCACAACGGCGCACCAAGGCCTCGTCAAGCGAATTCTACGCTACGTCCGCGCACCACGGCGCTCGGGCTTCATCTTCGGCACAGCAACAACTCCAACCTCGTTGCCTACTCTGATGCAGACTGGGCCGGATGCCCTGACGCCCGGCGCTCGACCTCAGGATTCTGCGTGTTCATGGGGGACTCCCTCCTCTCGTGGTCATCAAAACGACAAACCACGGTCTCCAGATCAAGCGCCGAAGCTGAATACCGCGGCGTTGCAAACGCTATGGCTGAGTACACATGGCTCCGGCAGCTCCTCAGCGAGCTCAACTGCCCACTGACCAAGGCCACGATCGTATTCTGTGACAACGTCTCCACCTGCTACATAAGCTCCAATCCGGTGCACCATAAACGCACTAAGCACATAGAGCAATCCCCTGCTCAGCCAAACTCGACAACTCTAGGAGCATGTCTGGTTGGTGGTGTGAGCGGCAGCAAGTTCGTCGCCATGGTCTGCACCGGTAACTGGCACTTGGGCAGAGGACACTTGCCTAGCTTGGCTGCCCGGTCGGTTCTGTTCTTATACACGACCACGGAAGACGGAACGAATCAGGCGGCGGTTCATTCATGATTGAAACGACGGACCGGGCAAGGCGAGTTGAACGCGTGCAGCATCGGCTGATAGCTATACTTCTTGGCTAGGCAGTGGCTGTTCATCTTCATCTATGTGCGGCACTTGAACCACCGAGGGCACTCGTGCTAAAGGCTTGCTTTCACACAGCTGACGCATCCCTGACGCGGGGACGTCTCGCTAGCGCGGGTGGGCTCTCACTCCTGGTTACGCCGCCGCCGCCGCCGCCGCCGCCGCCGTAATCGTTGCCGGCGGGCCACCGGCCTGGCTGCTCGCGGACGGGACGCGGCGAAGAGAAGAAGGGGGCGTGAGCGCGGCGCTGGCGATGAGTTGGCTTCGCCGCGCACTGTCTGCGGTGCACCGCCGTACCTAGTCCTCTTTACACACACGACACGACCACGGTACACGTACGAAATGTTTTCACGATTTGAAACGACGGATCAAGCAAGCACGATAACGATCAGCATCATTATTATAGGAACCAACCTATTTTATACTTCCTCTCCAATGTTAATTTTGCTGAATTATCCTTGGCCATTAAGTTATTTCCATATAGAGATAGTTTGAAGGAAAGGAGGGAGTACTTAGAGTAGAGATGAAACGATAATCAAAGGACCACGCTTCTCGATCATACGTGGCACCTGTTCAGTGGGTGCAATGGTCCGCGTACGTGCACCCCCTCCTCTGGGTGTAGGAAGCTCCAGGTGCTTTGCCCGCACAGTCGTGCACGCACTGTGGCTGCTGACGATTGAGGGCCCCGTACTCGATCCCAGCGCCAAGCAGGCCGCCGCTGGCGCCGCCGCCGACGGCAGCCGAGGCCGGGAACAGCTCCCGCGCCACCTCGTCCTCCAGGCGGCGCCGCAGCTGCCACGACGACGCGGACTGGCGCCGAGCGCCGCCGCCTCCTGCTCCTGCAGTCCGGGCGGCGCGGAGGATGACCGCCTTGTTGCCGCCGCCGAATAAGTTGTAGTCACCGGTGCCCACCACCACCGCACTACTAGTACTACTCGCGGACGCAGCGAGCAGAATGGCGCCGATGAGGAGGAGTGTGAGCGGTGATGAGTTGGCCTTGGCCGCCATTAGTTTCCTGCACCGGCGGTCTGGTTTATTTGGTTCGGTTGCAGAGGGAGCACTCTGCTCTATCGGTCTGTTCTTATACACGAAGACCACCGGCGGGTTGGTTCATGCATGCATGATAGCACCGGCAGGCAGGACAACTAAATTATGGTTTTTCATCTGAGTGCGCGTGGCACTTGAACCACCAAGGCCACTTGTGCAAAAAAGGCTTTCACACCGCATGTACTATTCAATCTCCACCGTACCGTGTTGCCATTGTACGTGTATGAAGGGTGCATTAGGGTTCAGGTAACTCTAGCAAACTAATAAATCGGTCCAAGTTTGTACCGCTGCTGTTGCTGCCATCAATTTCTTCACTCGCAGGGATGAAGATATCATAAGGAACGAAACTTGCAGACGTCACGTCAATCAGTTTAATTCTGTACTGGGTTCATACGTTTACACGGTTATTGTCACTGAAATTCTGTAATGACTTTGTAGAGGCAGGAGGTTTACTATGCACGGGTACAGATTGGTTGGCTGTACAACTCGACGGTCGACGGACGCTATATCAGTCAGACTTACTGAAAGAAACAACGAGACAAAGCAAAGGGTGGCTAGCTAATTAAGAACACACATCTGTGGAGAGCGGTGTGTGAAGTGAAAGAGCCCACCAACCGCGAGCGCGCTCCATCACGTCGGACACGGCAATGGCGGCTCATGGTCATGGTAATTCTTGCCCTTCAACGACCTTGAGGGCACTGACTCCCGTACGTGCACGGACGTGTGTGTAGCGGCATCCTGGGCAGCTGGCAGCGCAGCCGTTCTCTATTCTGCACACTTGCTTGTGGTCGAGGGTAGAGTACCCGAGATCCCGCCAGGCGGCCCGCCGACGGCGGCCGACGGGAACTCCGGTGCCACCGCTGCCACGCCACCGTTGACGACGTCACGTGGCGGCTGTCCCGACCGCGGGGGCCGTGTAAGACGATGACCATCTCGCCGCCGCCGCCTCCGGAGGCCACCGGACTCGCGGACGCCGCCGCAGCGAGGAGAAGGGCGCCGAGGAGGAGGCAGTTGAGGGCGGTGGGCGAGCTGGCCGGCATTTGTGTGTGCGTGATCACTGGCTCGCTCCGTCTGCTTGCTCTAGTCGGTCAGTGCTTCTAGTATTTCTCTGCGAGCACGGATCCACGGACTGATGGATCATAGTAGCTGATATAGCCAGATAGCAACACTGGACTAGACGAAGCAAACGTTTGATGAACAAGACGCATGGCGTGGTTGATATAGCACATTAGGACGGGACCCAGAAGGATCTTTTTAGGTACTGCAATCATTTGAGATCAAGATGCTAAAATAGGGGGAGAACTACCATAGTGTGTAAATTTTAAATCAAGGGAGTAAACCTTGGAGAAATCAGCATAAGCACACATGTTAGTTTGTTCTTGAACAAAATGTTGTGACACTTATTTTTTCTTCTTTATTTATGATAGGCAAATACTTACCCTTACCCTTAATTTTTTTTTCTACACTGTTTTGCATAGTAATATTAGAAAATGGGAGTTGTTGATTTTCAATCATCAGAAATAGGGGTTCGTTCGCTCAATCATTATCAACCCTTACCCTTGACTGGAAGGCTACAATTATTACAACCATTTAATAGTATCTAGATATTTTTTGAAAAAGAAATATATCATTTTACCAAATTAGAATTCATATAAAAATTTCTTCAGTCGCCTAAAAATTAGAATTTATACAGAAATTAGTTTTGATATTTTTAGACTATATAGTTTTGGTAGTGTCAATGGTATATATAGAAGAAGAAACCATGATCCGTAAATAACGTGCCGATTTTTGAAAATAATATGTACGATTAAATATAGGAGAATTGTAAAAACCCTCCCACAACTCATCTAGAGTTACAAAAATTCTCCTATAACTTAAAAAGTAGCACTTTACATCCACAAGTGTAATATGACTTTTTTTGAAGAGAGTGTAATATGATTCCAGATTGGCTTCTAACGGGGTTCTTGTTGGGAGGCATTCTGTTTCGCGAGCGTAGCTAGCGACTGCACACCCGAAACACCTGTGTCGTGGACTTGTGACACCCTGCGACGTGATGGGGATGTGGAGGCAAGGCTAGATGTCGACACGAGCACACAAGAGACTATTGGTGGTGCGGCGAATGTGCTTCATGGTAGAAATGGTGACAAGTAGGGAGCTAGGAGAAAGATAAGATAATATCGGATCAGATAATCTCAGTCTACCTCGGAGCAATGTTACAGACCTTCCGTGGATAATTAAACCGCGTTACAAGCCAATCTACACTCATATTACATTTATAGGATGTCAAGTTACATGAAGGTTTTTGCAACACTGAATTAGCTGTTGGAGAGTTCTTGCATTTTTTGTCTTGAACATAAAAATAATAAATTAAATATGACGTCAAATAAAAGTGCACAGAGCGAGTATAGCTCGCAAAATGAGAACGGGAGGATCGCTTGAGTTATACAACTTGAATAACGTTTTAGGTGAAACACGACAGACGACACCCTGTTATTTAAAGTATATATATACTCCCTTCATGATGGAAAAGGAACTCGTTTTGGGGTGGAGTCTGAGTTTGTAACAAAGAAATCTGTTGTGGAGTATTAAAGTACTTAGGTTACCAGTTCCAAGAGAAAATTACAGGCCAGCTTGAAAAGCAGCAAAAATCAAACCACTAAGGTTGGTGGGGAATTGAATCCACGCCCAACATGGTTGAAAGCCCACCTCGGTAACCAACTAGGTAAGGAAATTTTCTTTGAAACTGAGCATCTAGTAAGCTCTTTAATTATGTCTTGATATCTTAAATGTTGTCCAAAACGAGGTTTATTTCAAAGAGTATCCAACAGTTTCAACGGTAAAACTGTTTTTGGAATATAGTAGTACTTAGCTAGCAGTACGACACAAAGCAGATCGAATTAAGATGATACGTTGTACAACATACTACTAGTATTCGCAGAACGTAGTATATACTCCGCGCGCGGCGTGAACACATATGAGTTCACTCGCGCAAGCTCTGCAAGGCATGGCATGGCATGGGCGGCGGCGCACTGATATATGTGATAGATAGAGAGAGATGGCGTTTGGCCTATATTCGTCATTCGTCACCTCTCGGATGGCGATGGCGGCTCATCGTGCTTTCTTGCCGCTCAACGGTGCGTTGGTCATGTCCCCCCGGCTGACGGCCCGGCTCCGGCGCATTGTCCTTGATACAGGCACGGCCTCCTCCTCTGGGGCTGGGTTTTAGCGTAGGGCGCCCCTGCTGCGCAGGTTATTGTGCACGTTTGTTTGTTTCTGTCAAAGGGATTGATCCCACCACCGGCAGCCGACAATAAGCCGCCGCCGGCGACGGCGCCCGACGGGAGCTCCGGCGCCACCTCGTCCTCCAGACGCCGCCACGCCACTGATGAGGAGCTGACGCTGCTGGCGGCGTGGACGATGACCATCCTGTCGCCACCGAAGCTGCTGTCGCCGACGGCGGGCACCGGGGTGGTAGCGAGAAGCACGGCGCCGCCGAGTTGGAGGAGGAGGAGGAGGGCGAGGAGCGAGTAGTTGCCCGGCATTGGTGCGCGCCAGGTTTGGTCTGGTTTTTAGGACCTGGCGGTGGCCGGTTTGTTGTTTTATACACGATGAGCACGTTCAGCAGCCGGATCAGTGGACTCTGATGGCAACACCGGACCAGACACTCGCAGCAAGTTGAGCACACGCATGTATTCTAGAAGAAGTTGAGCACGCATGACGCATGGCATTGAGATAGGATGGTCGTGCAGTGTGCGATCATGTGTAGTGCGACTTGGGCACGGCCATATCAGTTGCAAAAAAGGAGAATGAAGAACACGGTAGCCAGGTTGCTTACTTCATCGGACACGTCTGCCTGACGTCATGGTATGGTGATGTACTCTTTTGTTTCTGTCTCTTGCTATTAATTATGGCATTGTGGACGATGCTGCTGGGCTGCACAAAAAATTAAAAGATTTATTAGATTTAGTTTTGGTTTGCTTCGGCTTGCTTGCTGACCTGCAGCTTCGTAGAGGACGTTTACAAGAGGTCTGATATGTTGGTTTATTTCCCGTGACATATCTAGCTTAGGAATCCGTTCCTTTTGAAATATTTCCTTCAACTTTCCTATGAACCAAAGAGGAAGTGTAGGAAAAGTTCCGTAGGAATTGGATCCACACCCCACCCCCCCCCCCCCCCCCTTCTTAATTCTGTACCGGGATTCATACATTTACACGGTAATCTCCTCTCTACCTCTTAGCTTGTTTTGCTTGCTTTCATGTAATCCTTGACTTGATGGACGGGCTCACAGCCTGACCCTAATATCAATATAATCAGGTGGGGATCCTCTCCCCTCCGATGTTCCTTAAAAAAATACATTTACACGGTGTTGTTTTCACTGAAATTCTGTAATGACTTTGTAGTAGGAGATTACTCTGCGCCTTGGATTTGGATAAGCTAAGGCGTTGAGGCAATAAACCAGCCACTCTTCAGCAAGGTTTACAAAATCATTTGATTCGGAAACCGGACGTCATCGGTTTGACCGAAAATTACGAAAAACGGAAAAAACAGATCGGAAACAAATTCAAGCGAGTTTTAACTGTTTGGTATTGATAAACCGTCCGGTTTCACCGGTAAACTGTTCGGTTTTTCTGTTTAAAAGGTTTTTTTGGTTTGTAAAATATAGAAAATATGAACTAATTTTATTTCAAAAGTAAAACGATAAACCGTCTGGTTTTACCGGTTTATCAATGGTTTTTCTCTTCAAATTTTTTTTTGATTTTTTAATTTTTTTAAAATTTTAAACTGAAAATCGAAGAACCGACGAACGGGCCGGACCGATCTCACCAAAGACCGTGAAAATTGGTCCGGTTTTGACCGGTTTTGTAAAACTTGCTCCTCAGAGCACCGGACGAGACGCACAACAACAATAAGTTTTGTGGCCTCGGGTTCTTGGAATAAATTATTGGCCTATTTTTGATTCCTAAAATCGTCAGAAAAATACCTTCATACCTCTAAATACCTTGCAAGTACCGAAAAAGATCTCCAAAATTTATGGTTCAAATTTGCAAGTTTTTTCTTTTTTTCTCTTACAAACAAAAAAAGAAACTAGTTTGTTTTCAGCCGCCTCTGCAAGCTGCACTTAATACATCAGCTTTATTATTTCAACGGTACAGATTGGTTATAGAACTTGACGGGATGCTACCAATATAATACTAACTGAATGAAGAACTGCTCTGAATGTCGATTTGGCTGAGTTGATCCTGACGGTCGGATGGTATATCTGGTGGGAGCGGCGACAACGTGTCCATGGTGAACCAATTCAGGCTCCCCATCGGTCAGCCATGTCCATCGCTGCTCTAACGAGTAACTATAAGAAGTCTATGAAGCAGACTTGCCGGATCCGTCAAGGTTGGAACAGACCGCCGGAAGGGAAACTCATGATAAATTGATGCGGGGTTCCAAGCTGGCAGTGGAAGTACGGGTATTGTAATCAGAGATACCGGAGGTGGATTTGTAGCGGCAGCACACAAATACTTGTCACACGTCGTTGATCCACAGATGGCTGAAGCTTATGCATTGAATGACTGCCTGATGCTTGCACAGGAACTTTGATGTAGAAATTTTATTATTCAATCAGACTGCATGGAGGTCGTCCAGACTATGATGGACGAAGGCCAACAGCTGCGGCCCATATATATAATGAATGTTATAGCTTGTGGAAGGAGTTTAGAGATGTTTCAATACAGCATTGTGACAGTCTGACAGAGAAGGTAATCGAGTAGCTCATGAGTTAGCTCGGCAAGCGGCAATTACTAAGGAATCTTGTATATGGGTTGATGAACCCCATATTTTCTTATTTCTGTTATGATGACTGACGTAACTATTTTTCAAATGAATAAAGCTTATCGAGTGGCTTAAAAAAAACTGAATGAAGCACGAGACGACAGAGCAGAGGGTGGCTAAAGAAGCGTGTGTGAAGGAAGGCATGGATCAACGCAACCGTACGTCTGGCCCTTCATGAGCTTTAACCAAGGACGCCCTGAGCCCCGTACGCACACGGCCGTGTATAGGGTTGTCCTGGCTTCTTGGCAGCGCAGCGAGGTTGATTTGGAGGGCACGCTGGTCGGTCAGGGTTGAGGCCGGCGCCACCATATTCGACACCAAGCAGTTTGGCGGCGGCCGCGTCCGACGGGAACTCCGGCGCCACCTCCTCCTCCAGGCGGCGCGATAATAACCTGCTGGCGGCGTGGACGATGACCATCCTGCCGCCACCGAAGCTGTCGCCGGCGGCCACCGGGACAGCGAAAAGCACGGCGCCGCCGAGTTGGAGGAGGAGGAGAAGGGTGGCGAGGAGCGAGAGGCTGCCCGGCAGTGTGCGTGCCAGGTTTGGTCACAGAAGGTCTAGGTCGACCCGGCGCGCGGCCTGGATATGCATGGCCAGTTGTTCCCTCGTTTTTATACACGACGAGCACGCAGCGTCGTTGAGTCGGATCAGTGGCATGATGGCAACGCCGGACCAGAAGACACGCGCGCGCAGCAAGTTGAGCACACGCATGGCATTGAGATAGAGGATGGGCCTGTGGGCGGTCCTTATCTTAGATAGTGTGACTTGGGCATGGCCATTTCAGACGACATGGTCTGGTTTTGGACACGCTCTCCCTCTCTCTCTCTCTCTCTCGTTTGATTTTTATATAGCTATTGGGCTGCAAAAAAAAAAATTCGAAGGATTCAGATTTAGTTTTTACTTTGGTTCGGCTTGCTGCACGGGATTGATTCACAACAATGTGAGAGTTAACGTCAATATGATACAGAGAGAAGAAGGAGGTTTGTTACGATGCTTCGAATTAATAGCATTCATTTGATCAGATCTAACTTTATATTACAACTTTTACAAAAATTTTAGTTTACTATATTTTTTTGAAACTAGAGATATTGATGTTCTCATAATAACTATTTAAAAAATGGAGGGAGTATGGAGATAGGGATAAAAGAAGAAAGAAAACTGAACATGGACTGGACTCTCGACGTGCTGGGATCAGTTTCTGAAAGTTGCTTACTTCATCAGACACGCCTGTCTGACGACACTGGTATGGTGTTGCACTCTGCAGCAGGGCTGCACTAGCTTGGACCAACAACAATAATGCCGAGCCTAGCACTCTGCAGCAAGCACTAGTTAGTGTAAGAGGCTTCCACACAACAAGTTTAGTTTATGTTGGTTGACACGATGCCGATCCTAGCACGGCCTACACTAGGACTCTACCAGATTGTGGGCTTTCAAATTATAGGCCTATAAGTACTAACTTTATTTTTTAATTGTTATCTTTTTAAAATAAACTTATATTAAAAAATAATAATTAAAAAATGGAGGTAGTAGTCATGACACTAGGACTTTGTGGAGTCACGAGATATGGAACTAATAAGAATTAAGCATGTGACAAGATGTCAACATAACTTCCTTCTTAATTTTTCTGCTGTAAAACGCAAACACATTCTGTATGAAACACATTTCTGTCCAGATACTACTAAAAATAGATTGAAGCAATGCAAGGATTAATGCAGGTAACGAGCTGCGTGGCTGTTGCAAACTGACATTATTCAGGTAACACGCAGGCAATGCATTATGGAGGCGCGGTGAGGTCACATGAGCGCGAGGAAGGCCTTGAGACGAGCCCTTGACACGGCAGCGAGCAGCGGCACATGGAACAGGCCCGAGCGCACATGACGCTGCACTGATTAACGCGGCGCGGCCACGGGGTTGCCATAGGTCCTATTTGGATACGTTTATCTGGAACTTCGCTTATAAAAAAAGTCTGCTTTTCTGCTTATTTTGTTTTTTAAATAAACGAGACTGTAAATAAGCAGGACGTTTGACAACCTCGCTTATTTTCATCGGATTGTCAATTTTACAATAATACCTCATTATTTTCAGAATTTGAAGGAGAACTCAATAATTATAATAATATTGGAGTTTGGTAATTAAGAATAATATTACAATACTAATAATTGTTAATATTTAAATAAAATAGCAATGGTTCATGAAACCATTGCTACAGCAATAGCATCTCGTAAGGCATCCATGTCCATATCATCTCCCGAAACAGTTCTATCATTTGTTGGGTGCGAATGATGAGTAGCACTATCTTCCAAATCTGCTTGAAAATGTGCATCATTCAAGGCATGATCCCTAACAAAATTCTGAAGAGCCATACAAGCATATATAATTTTGGATTGCTTGTTTTTTGGATAGCTAGGCAAATTTAAGAGAATACGTCACTTCATTTTAGAATTCCAAATGCCCGCTCAATATGATTTCTAAGTGATGAATGTGCTTGATTAAACACTTCTTTATATCCAACTGGGACATGGTGTCATTCAGAGACATGATACCTTTGACCCTTATAAGGTGCAAGAAATCCTTTTCTATTAGGATAGCCAGAGTCTACAAGGTAGTATTTGCCTGCATACGACGACATATATAAATGTAGGCACAATAAGTAATATTTCATTCGGAAGATATTATAACAAAACTTGTTCTTAACGTCTGGAGGTTTCGGAAATTGATCCCTGTATGTGAGAAGCGAATCCAACAACACACGAGTGTCATGAACAGACCCAGGCCAACTAGTGACAGCAAAAGTGAATCTCATATCAAAGTCACATACTGCCAAAACATTTTGGGAAGCATATCCATGACGGTCAATGTATTTTGATTGCTCACTTAAAGGAACAATTACCGGTATATAGGTTTCATCTATTGCACCTATGCAATCTTTGAAATGAGGCCAGAACCTTGCTTCTTGAAGCTTAGAATGAACCGTGTTGAACTGTGGATCTCTAGGCTTTACAATTTGAGTAGCCAATCTAATAACAGAATTAAGAACCTCTTCAAACTTTCTACTGATAGTTTCTAGGGAGTGATGAAACTTGTTCTTCAATTGCCTTAACGATTGCGGTGCACCCAGAGCCCATAGAAACATTCCTAATGCTTCCTTGCTACAAAAAACCTCCTACTTGATCTCAATCCATGATCCCTTACCAATGTGTCATGAAGTTGTAAGAAAATTGACCTTCTCATTCTAAACATGTTGAAGCACTCAACTGGATTTTGAAGAGTTAACTCAACCCACTGGATTCCGATCATAGTTGGAATTGCATTAACCTCATCATCTTCTTCACCATCAGAAGAAGACTCATCCTTCCCTGTGGACCGCATCCAGTCAAGACCAAGCATTGCCACCATAAAATCATCATCACCAGACCCAACATCCATGTTATGCACAGACCCAGACCCATCTTCTTCAGATTGAGTATAAGCACTAGAAATACTCATGAAATAAAAACTAGCCTGTGAAAAAGCACAAACGAACTATTTATTCATACAAACCAAACGTCTTAGAAAAAACATTGGTATAGCAATGGTACAACAATGGTAAAGCTTAATGTCTGAAACAAACTTCGAAAAACAATGCCACAAAGGATACAAATAATGGTACAGCAGATTCTATGGCTTCTTCCTGATCTCCCAAGCCCTCCTCAGCCAATTCATCCAGCCAGCTGATGTCTTGATAGTGATGAACATGTCACGATTCTCTTTCTTTTGAAGTTGTGTGGCACAAAAGTGTTCATCACTCTCCTCGTCAGCCCCATCCTTCACTATTTGATCCATCATACTTGCAATTTCATCTCTAACATGATCTACAACTTATGAAGTAGCAGAATGATTACTACTTTGAGCTTTCATCTTATATGCATCCACCAAGCGCTTCATGCATTGGTCTCTAAAATTCTTTTTTTTCTTTCCCTTAGGTGAAAGAGGAAGAGCAGGACGTTTCTCTGCCATCCTATCCGCACTAGGTGGGACAAGGCTATCCACATCAATATCACCATTTGCAGATCCTCCCTGTTGAGCCGGACTCCCACCAGTTGTCGGAATAAATGAAGTTTCATTTGTAACAATGACAGCATCAAACATTATTCGCATTTGTTCCTCATGCTCAAGTGGGGCAGCTTTAAAGCATCTACATCCCGGCATAGCCTGTACAAAAAAAAAACAGCAAAAAAGCCATAAGAAATTTCTAAAAGAATAGGACAAATAATGCAAGACCGGTATGAATGTGGCCTAACATTGTTCTGCTCAATCCACCATTCATCATCAGCAACAATGCAGCCCTTAGAAGGATCTCTACCCAATCTAGTGGCCCTCAAATTCAAAGTTTTCCACTGCCCATATTTTTTCTACAACAAATCCTACCGGTTCTTCATTTGACTCTCGGTGTATGCTTTACTAGTGCGTTCAAAAAATTTTCTAACAAGGTTTGCATAACTCACACTCAAACACTGCTGCGGACGATGTGGGCATGAACTTCTTCCACACATATATCATTAAAAACCTTGGCAGCAAATGAATCCCATCTAGCCGATATCTTTGCTGCCTTCTCCATCTAAAATATCCAACAAATGAACTATAAACTACCTAAAATAAAGATAAAATCAGAGACATGGCAGAGGAAGAAGGGATTCGTACCTCACCCAGATCAGTGGCTGACAAGTCACTATAGCACCTTGGCTGCAGTGATGGAAACAAAAATGGGCTCAGAACATTCCAATAGTATGTGGTCTCAAGACAGAAATAGTTGTCAAAGAAGCACACGTTCACTAAAATGTATTTTTGTAAATGGCTGATACCTATGTCCATGCTGTCAATGATAAAAAATATGGCTTCTTGAGTAACTCGGTTCACTTACAAAATATTAAAGAAAACTCTTTATGGAACACTAGCATCAGAATTTAGGTAACTTGTGATTTGCGTACTCACAAATGAACGCAACTCAGGCCCAACAGATATGACAAGATATGACATTTATCTACTTAAGATTCAGAGGAAAGGCCTTGATGCATCAAATCTACTTTCATAAGATTTAACGAGGTCATCTACAACACAATCTTAGTGGTCCTTGGAACAGCAGTCCGCTACTATGTGATCTATCAAGTCCTAGCTTCATTTGGCTGATAAAAAACGAATCTTAACATTTGCAGTTGCAGTGGTCCTCGGAACAGCAGTCCGCTACGGAGATGCAGAGGAAGATGCTCACGAGCTGAAAAAGAAGCTACTCACGGAGGCGGACGAATCTGACGGGGTGGCTGACGACGAAACTGCTCACAAAGAAGAAGCTGCTCACGTCGCCTCGCGGCCCGCCGTCGAGTTCTGCAACCGCCGGCGGCCGGGTCGGCTTGGGGATCTCAAGTGGCAGGGGAGGCGCGAGATGGAGGGCGCGAGGGAGGGAGGAGGTGCGGTGCGGCTTCCAGGCGGAGGGGAGATGGAGCGGAGGCGCCCGACGGCTCGCCGCTGAGTCTCTCCGGCGCCGGCAGCCTGGTCGCCTCCGTGCGGTAGTGACGGCGCGAGAGCGAAGGAGTCGAGGGAGGAGTCGAGGGAGGAAAAACGCGAGGCGTTTCGCTAGACGCGTGGTGCGGGACGCATATCCCAGGCGCGGGCGTGCGTGTAACAGGCGGGCCGCGGAACGCAAGTGTTTCCGCTCCGCCGCGTTTAAGCAAACCGTTTGGACCGCGTTTCGCTTATCTGGGCCTATAAGCCGCTTAAACGTGGAAACAAACAGTGCCATATTATAATATGCAGACATGCATGTATTGCTACGACTCGCAATGACTCCACACTTCCACGGCGGCCTCCTCCTTGTCCTTGACAAGAGCTTTCCATGGGTATGCCATAATTTCACTGAGGAATTCCCTAGATTTTTTTTCCCAATCTTTTTTGTTTGTAAATCTGTGCATCAAAAAAGTACCTCGTCATGAGGACGAGGCCTCGAACGTAATGAAGGAAGAATCAAGGAAGTGACAAGATTTCAGCATAACTTCCTCCTTCATTATTTTGTTTTTCTGCTGAGAAACGCAAACACGTCTCAGTCTGGATAGACTGCGCTGCATGCAAAATGGATCAAATAATGTGTCCTGGCCTGCAGTACTTGTTCAGTCCGTGCAGGCATGATGTCCAATATACTACTGGACGAAACACTTCGAGATTGATTGATTGAAGGGCCCAGATACTACTACTAATAGTAGTAGCATATTGAAGCAATGCAGAGGATTAATGCAGGTACAATAAGCTGCTTGGCTTGGCTGTTGCAAACTGACATACAGGTACCAAGCAGGCTATGCATTATGGAGGCGCGGTGAGGTCACATGAGCGCGAGGAAGGCCTTGAGACGAGCCATTGACACGGCGGCGAGCAGCGGCACATGGAACAGGCCCGAGCGCACATGACGCCGCACTGATTAACGCGGCGCAGCCACGGGGTTGCCATATTATATATTTTTGTATATGCAGACATCCATGTATGTGTGTCTCCTGCTACTAGTACTGAATTACCAACTCGATCCTCTCGAGCTGGATTCTCTCCGGAGATATAAAAAAGTAAACTTTCTTTTGCATTTTATTACTGCTTCAATCCTGCATGCCCCAGATCTGGGTCAGTGCAGTGCAGGTAATGTGTGTTTAGGCTGGTGGATTGCTCTGGTGTTGCAGGCTACCACCGGACGCAGGGCCAGACAAGTTCTATTGTCAGGAAAATGTCATGACAGCATCCAGCAATACAGCAAGCGGTTATTAGAATCAGATGACCGTGGGTTGCAGGAAAAAATGAATGTAGTCAGATTATTAGCATGGCGTACTGACTGCATTTTGTGATGGCACAGGCGTCAGGGTAGATGTACTAGTTGGAGTACAGTTTCAGAGCCATTATCAGGGTAGTACATGTGCAACAGAAACAGGTTCACTTGCGCACATTCTTCAGAAACCAAGAAGAAGAAAAGGGAAATCTCAATCTGTCATGCAGCAGCTGGAATCTTCAGCAGCCTTTTTTTTTATCCTGCATGCACACTCAATTGTGATTCTCTCTCTAAAAAGACAATATCGCCTAAATAAAACATAGGAACGCCAACACATTATACCATACATTAAAAACAAAAGTAATAGAGTGTGTGTGCGCGCTCTCCTAACTGCTCTTACCAACCCCACCTCCTTCCAGCTCCTCTGGTTCCCTCTTCTCTCCTCTTCTTGACATCTCTTCTCTTCTCCAGACTGGACACTTCCCCCGCACCCACAGCGAGGGACCGACCTCTCGGTTGCCAGCCACTGTCCTGTCGACGTCGACAATGGCGGAGCCCAAGGCGTCCAAGAGCAAATCCAAGTCTAAGAGCAAGTCCAAGTCCAAGGGCAGCCACGACGACGCGGCGTCCAAGAAGGCCAAGGCCGCCGCCGCGGCCGCGCCGGGGTCCCTGGACGCGCACTTTGCGCCGTGCGCCGCCGTCAAGGGCCTCCGCTTCGGCGCGCAGATCGTCACGCGCGCGCTCACCGTGCGCCGCGCCGCTCCTCTAGAGCTCCCGCACCTCCTCCGCGCACCGACCACCCCCAACTCCTCCGCCGCCGCCGGAGACTGCGAGGACCCGCTGGCGTTCGCGCCCACGACGACGGCGTACATCCCGACCAACTTCTCCATCCTGGCGCACAACGCGTGGCGCACGCTGACGCTCGGCCTCGGGACCAAGAACTCCAAGGCCGCCGTCTTCGTCTTCGAGTCGGCCGCCATGAAGGCCGCCGCCGACGCCGCGTGGACGCACGTCGTCCCCCTCGGGGACGTCGGCGCGCGGCTCATCCGCGCGGCGCCCGGCGCGCCGGAGATGGCGCGCTTCAAGTTCCGCAAGGGATGCGTCACCTTCTACGTCTACGCCGTCCGCACCGCCGGCGCGCGCGGCTTCGCCCGCGCCGACGAGCTCAGGAGGGTCGTCGAGGCCGTCGCCAGGCTCAAGGACTTCCTCGACCACACTGCCATGCTCGCGCTCCCCGGACAGAAGAGCATTGATGTGGCGGCCGCTGCGGCGGCGGTAGGCGTCGTGCGTTGATGCGCTTGATTACGTCAAGCGCCGGCCGCCGGCATGTGACGAACTGTGAATAGAATCATTTTTTGTTACTTGTGTCTCTCCTTTGTGTGCGCATTAATTTTTGAATGTACTACCCACTTCGTTTTTGGATTGAGATCGACGTTTGTTAAATTCATTTATTCTCTAGTAGTAGCATGAATTTTTTTATTACCGGCATTACAAGATGTCATGGCAATTTTCATTCTTAGGTTTGCTGGTATCAATGGATCATTACAGTCACAAACTGATTTTCACAAAGATGAACGAGCATCAGCATCTACTGAACTGAACTGAACTGAACCGAACCCAACCCCATAATTGCTTCAAGATGAGCGAGCGTCACTTTACAGCGACGAGATTCTAGTAGTATCTCTATGGATCCCAGCTTTGGGAAAGAAATGTTTAAGATAAACCCACCTGATCTGTCCCGGCGCCTCCATGTTGCACAATGAGTGCGCTGAATACAAGTGACTTAATATTAGTAATGTGATCTGCAACCAAATCAACCACTCGTGCTCTCCATGGTCCATATGAAAATTGGGAGAAACAGTATAACTAGCAGTAGTTCACAGAAAATTTATCAAAGTTCACTCTCTAGGAGGACCACCCATATGCTTTGGAACAGAAGCTCTGCATTCTTCTTCCCGTGACAGCCTGTGAACCTGGATGCCAAATTGCCAAGTACAGAAGGCACAAGGAAGCAAGCTCAAAAGGACACACTGGACAACCAGCATACCAGTACAGGACGCGTCATGCCCCAATCTTGATGCCAACACTGGTACTGAGTACTGACACAATGATGGTGCCATCTTCTGAGTAGGAGTACTAGTAAGTCACATTAGAACAAGCAGCTTCACCGTGGTACAGCACCGACATGTCCATGAAGTACCAAACCTGTACTGGAGCTTCGCCACGCCGTGGCACCATAGTACAAGATTCATAGGAACGGTACATATGGTGCATGAGCTTCATCACGTCAAGACATGTATCCAATTAACCCTTCAAAATATATGGTCACAATAACTGTAGGGGCAATACGGTAAAATATAAGACATTTTGTGCAGCCAAACACTCCCTAAACCACAGTTGCAAGCTTTCAATGCTAGAATGAATCTTAATATAGGAACAATAGTATGAACTTCGGTACCAAAAATTGTATTGAAGGAAAAGACAAAATCGTAATCTTCTGGAGGATACCATTGAGGACAATAAATAACAATCTTATTCAGTTTCATACCCAGTAGCTGGTTTAACAGGTAAAGTCATTTCCAACTCAAGAAGTGCTCAAAGTACAAATAGATGCTGAGAAGCTCCCCAAGTTGAAATTTCAAGGGGGCAAAGAAACCTATTCAATTAGTCAGGTGTGGCAACGCCCTGGTTCAGCTCAGCGAACCTCATGCCAACCCTCATGGAGTGCTTCAGGAACTTTTCAGCGCAGCGGCGGACGCAGGACTCCTCTTGCCTGTCCAGGGTCTTCCGGCGGAAGGTGTCCACGCAGTCTGTAAAGCATCTCTCCACCAGGGAATTGTACATTCTTAAACTGAAATGTGATAAAGCAACCATGTGAGTATTCTCAAATTACAAATTTCAGAAACACAGTGTCAAAAAGTCAACTAGCATCCATCAATAATGAATGCAACATCTTCAAGTGGAAACATTACTCACTAAACATGAGAATTTCTGTAGATACTCTGCTATTACCAACAATTATTCATTCAAGGTAGATACTCTGCTATTACCAACACAGTGTCAAAAAGTCAACTAGCATCCATCAATAATGAATGCAATGTTAAATAATTTTGAATAACCTTATTTAGCATATGAAAAGGTCACCAAGGTGGTCTACCTCACGATGAATTTCTACAGAGTTTATCAAGTTTCTGAATTCTGGAAGACAAAAATAGAAGCCCAACAAGAGAAATCATTTCTAGCTCCAACATCTGAACTTGCGCAAACTTGCCTAGAAGCATTTAATGCGGAAATCAAATGCAACAATTTCCAAATTCATCCAAAAGAAAGACACTTTTGAGTTTTACCTGACCATAGATGAATACAGTAACCCACACTCTCCATTGACAAAAATTATGACTTCAAACTTAAACTATGACTTCATCAATGGTCGCGAGTTCATGACCACTACAATGGCTATGGGCTGTGGCTACAACCGCTGACCTGGTCTAATGCCAAGAACTCTGAGCATGCATCTGCCATCACTAACCACAAAAAGAATTATGGAAAAGCCTAACACTCATAGTTCTTAACCAAGATTTGTTGCCCCTAGAACTGATCATTCAATGTAACATTTTTTCACCTAATAGGTTAGCATCTTAAGCGTAATCAAAGTGAATGCCACATGATTATCTTATTGTGTCCACAGATAATTACTAGCATTATGGGTATTAATCACAAGCGAATTTTTCAGCTAGGCAGACAACTACCTTCTTGCTGAATTCCTAGGAGAAAGCGCCAACCTCAACAAGGCAGAAGGTCTAAAACTAATCCCAATTTGTTTGAACCTTGAATCTGCAGCATTACATAAATCTGGCAGACGTCTAGACACAGCACAACAGTTTCAATCCAAAAATATTTCGTAAAACGTTAAACAAGATCCCACGAGTCGCATACAAAGCACCCAGATCACCACAGCAATATTCGCGAACGCCTAACAACATCGCAGCTAAGCTGACGCGGAACCTATCAACGCAGGGACTTGAAGTTGTACAGACATGCTACATAAGGGTGCGGATTGCAGTTGGGACTAAGAGCCATCAGTATGCCGTATCGTCAGGGAGGCGAGAGTCATGGTCCGAACCTGTCGCGGATCTGGAGCTGGTCGATCATGGCGGCCATGCGCATCTTGTCCTCCTCCGGGAGCCCGTCCAGGTCTCCTAGCATGTTCTTGTCCATGGTGACCGCCGCCGCCGGTAGGAGAAGAAAGCTAGGGTTTTGGAGCTGTGGCGATGGGGAAGAAGGGAGATCCCCTATAGGTACCGCGCGCTATGCGTAAGCGATCTGTCGGACGGCCCATTTTCAGCCCATCAACGCTGGAGCTGGCGCGCCGCGACCGCAAGTCTTCAGCAGGCTATCAATAGCATTGACTGGAGGAAGGCACGCTAGCACGGAGTAGTAGATTGGAGGCACGCCAACGTTCAATGATTCAACATACCACGGGTGAGTTAAGTAATATGAGAAATGACAATTTCATCCAACACACCTCTTCCTTTTTTTACATTGAGGAATTGATTAATACTTTTTGGCTGAAACGAGTCAGCCGAACAAAGCCCACATTGATGAACAACGCAGGGACTTCAAAGTAGTCAAAAAAGCAAAGTAAATTATGTGATCCATTGCGCCCACCTATGATTATGAAACGGACATGCTAATGCATTTTACAGCCCGATACCTTAGTTCATGTCAACTTGTATATCTGTCCAAAGTATCTTCACACTAGAAAACATCATGTCAAGACACTTTGATCGTTTTTAGGAAATTGTGAAGGCAAGTGGTGTAACAATTGTAATTCAGTTCGTAAAACAGATACAAGTAAGAATTAAGCACACATGCCTGTCAAATGCTTGATTCAAGCCTCTACTAACCTAAACATTCAAGCCTCTACTAATCTACTTCACATCTTGTCTGATAAATTCTCTACCCTCTGTCTCTAACAATATCTATGCATTGCTAACATCTATAACATTTGGCACCAACAAGAATGGCAATCCTGGTTAAATGATCTATCTATTGTGCATCTTTCTTTTGACAATAAAACTGGTCAGGATAGAAGACAAAGCTCAAGCTGCAAACAAAAAGCTCATAGAGTAGACATTATTCATCGATTGACTCTAGAACTATCTGAATGACAACATCATCAAGAAAGTCTTCCACAATGAGATCCTCCACATCTATCGCGGCACACTCCACGTCATATACTAGATTCATCCAGTCGTCCTTCCTCATAACATCATGTGCCACAACATACTCCACCGTCTGACCTGCCTTCCATTGTAGGCCAAGGTAAGAGCTCACCTTTGCCCATACCTCTTCGAGGACATGAGACCCCATGGGAATGGGTCTGGTTCGTGAATCGAAGCGTGAGTGCCAGAGGCCCATGACAAGGGAAGAATCATATATGTCCAACAGGACTTCATTGATAAGATCAAACAGGAGCATGCGCCTAACAATACTTTGTGGGTCATCATTTACCATGTTGAGTTCTTGACATGAACTTTCTGCTTGTTCGAAGACCACAGGGCTGACTGGCTGATTGGATGCATACCAATCGACCTCGCCACAACTAAATCCTGATTTCTTTAGTATGTCCTTGACATATTGGAAATCAGCCTCATTCTTGTCGCTGACATATATGTGCAAGGGTTCTGCAGCATCTTGCTTGGCAAATTCATGTATAAAGCGGAAGTCCGAATCCAAGGCATCAGCAATTAAGGGTTGCCCTGGCTGGACTAACCACTCTTCATCCTCACCAACCTTGTGACCTGATGTGACCAACCACTCTTCGTCCTCATGATCAATATCATATAAAACACCTGAACGCTTTAGTGGTGTGACCAGCCACTCAACTTCCTTAAAACTAGTAGCATATTGTTCTGTGGGATGTGGTGGCTTAACTAACCAGTCCTCATCCTCAAGCTGCATGTTTTCAAATGCCGTCTCTGAATCTAAAAATGTGCATGGCAGAGACTAGTGTCATGATACTTGAGCTCTAAATTTATACTAAAGAGACAACAATTGAATTAGAATAGAAAATTAAGATCCACAATAACATAATGGCAGTGCATTATTAGTCGCCATGAGCACAATGTGTCTACTCTAATCATAAACATTAGAGTGGGCAAGTGAACAACTTTGCATTACTGCTCTGCAAGTCGGTCTATAGAATTTATTCAATTCTCGTTAGGGTTCAAGGGTCAGATTTAGCAGTGACAAATAAATATTAGAGTGAGCAATAAAAAATTCTTAGAGATTCGAACTCTTAAAATATGGATATCATGAGATGAGCAAAAATAACATCAGATAGAGTTGCCTTTCCTATGGGGATAATACCATTACTAGTCCTAGTTTGGTTTGATCAATTGGTAATCACTAATCTATGTTGATTGGTGGGAAATTATATCACAAAGGAAAAACCTTTTGCGTTATATAGGAAAATTGGAGTTTTAGTATACTTCACCTGCCACAGAATGCTCAGTAAAATTGCCAACATGATCTTGGAAGAACGACCGATCAAAAGAAGGTAAACTATTGATGCGGCGGTGAGACTGACCAACAGAAGACAAACTTGAACTTTGAAGGATGTTGCGTACATCTGTTTCCATGGTGCTCATGAAAGAAACTTCTAAAAATAGAATAAAATCAAAACAAGAAATAAATAAATGTAAACTAGGGTCGGCAATGGCCTCATGCCCCCTCCCCCACCCACCCACACACACCCACACACGCAAGAAAACCACACTCTTCTCTTAAACTATACTTTATTTGTTTCTTACCTTTGTGATTTACTTCATAGTGAATATCGCCTATTCTTTCTGTGACATCTCCAAGACAGAAACTTTCTTCCGAACGGATACTAAAAGAACTAGTTTGATGTGGAAAAAAGTGATCAGGTTCCACATTGTATGCCATGGGCCCAATATGAGAATCTGAACTTTTTGTTAGGACCTCTTGGTGTTGTGAACATAGTTGCAACTCTGGAAGAGAAACAATTCTTTTGAATCCTGTCGATGTCGATGGTTTCTTGTCTTTTAAGCCTACAGTTCCTTCCATTGTTATACTTAATCTTTCTGGAGACTTCAAATCCCTCGAGATTGACTCATAGAGTGTTGAATACTTGTCTACTGACTCTGCAATAGAATATGATCTTCGTATTTGTTTCTCCTCCTGGACAAACTTCTCTTTGGAAGGACTCCTGGTAATTTCAGACATTTTTTTTCCATAGGGAAGTCTGTGGAAGACTCCATCTTTGGTAATTCGTGAAATCTCTTTTCGGTTCTCTTTAACAACATCTTTTATCTTCTTACTGATAGCTCTAAAACGATTTGAAGTGGTTCTATCTTTTTTCAAGCTTCTTGATTCTGCCAGTGGAATTGTTGAACCATCAACACCAATAGGCACTTTTGTACTGATGACTTTGCTGGCTTCAATGTCAACGTTGGGCCTCGAGGGTGGCCTTTGAATTTCTTGCTTCGTGCTTTTCTCGCTATCACTTCTATCAAATATAGGGTTTCGTTTACCAGATAATCCACCTGGTCTTGGGAAGGATTCTAATTTGTTAAGAGGTAGAGAACCACTAGAGGAAGATTGTTGTCCTTGTTGTTCAGATGTTACTAGCAATGAAGGATCATGTAGAATCTTGAGAAATAATTCCCTGTGTGCATTAAACAGTTCAACAAAATCCTTAAACTCCTGTGAGTGATGAGCAGCAGCATCACGACTTGTTTGCTTAGCGGAGGCCTCAATTTCTTTAGTAATATGCACGGGTGCAATTTCACATGGTGACTCCAAATCTATGCTATCTTTCCAACAAACACTACCACAAGCTTTGCATGGCTCTTTATTACTCGGATGTTGTGGGCTCTCATGTGACAATTGTGGTTCACCATGGCAAGTACCCTTATCATTAGAGCTCAACTCGTTCATTTTATGGTAATGGGCAGCCAAGTCATCAATGACCTCATAGTCAAAACATTTTGAATGATGGATTGATCTAGAGCGCAACAGTCGTGATGAGGATGATGAGTTATGCGAACTGGATGGTGAGCTGCTCTTCTTTTGATCTTTATTCGATGTTTTTTTCTTGAACATGAGTGTCCTCCATGTGAACATGTGGACCTTGGTTGTTGGAGAAACATTTATAGTTTCTTTCTGTGAGTTGAAACACTAAAATGAGTTTAATAAAGTGTTAGGGTCAACTAACACTTACAATAGAAGAATACGCTAACAACTTTAAATATATACAAAAATATCTTATTATGATTTAGCATGACAATTTAAAATTCACGAATACAAGCCATAAGGTTTTTAGAGATCACGAACATGACATCTTGAACCATCTTTATATTTTTTTTTGTCGGTTACTACTATTTCATTTCTACTAGAAAATAACATTAGACTTGTGTCTTGATTATAATCATGAAAAGAAAGAGAATTTGCGCACCTACCGAAATATTCTCGTCACTCTCACCATAATTTCTTGGTTTTGGAACTTTCACTCCTACAAAAAAATATAGTTAAATAATAAGGTCATAACAAAACTTCATATGTCTAATAAAGAGACTCGTGTATCACAAAATCTCTAAAAATCAAAAGTGAAGCAAAATGACATCTTACTTTTAATCTAGTCAATACTTTTGACATCATACAAATTCCACAAGCGTGAGATCAAAATAAAACTGTTTTATCAAATTGTAAGATGCATCTAGAAAATGCGTAGAACCTTACGAAGCGAATTGTTGCTTGCTTCTTCATGCTTTCGGTAGGCAATCATCTTTGGCATTTGTAACCTTTTATTGAGGGCAAGCAAGTTGAACAGGCCCTCGAGACAGCCTGGGCCGTGCGTGTCGAACCGCTTGCCGTCGGCCATTGTTCCAAAAAAGCTGCCAGCATTAAGACCATCCAAAAGGCAGCCTCAAAATAGTGAGAGACATATATAGATAAAAGGAAAAATCCCTAAATCTAAGCATGTAGTTTATGTTGCAATTTCAGCCCTTTTTGCTGCCAAAATCTGCATAAGGTTCTATAGTTCTTGAACGGAAAAAGAAATCCCTAAGTTTGAATCTGCCATATCAGCATTTACCACAGTTTTACTTCAGAGCAAATACAGCTGGAATCGTGGCATTCAAAGATATTATCAAAATCTAATCTAATAACCATACTTAGGAAAAGGATTGATCTAATAGGATAACAATAATAATACACAAAGAGAGGATTTTCAAGACTAGAGCTCGTACCAAAGAAGAAAACTGCTCCCGTCGTGGGATTGCCAAGGGGGCAATGGAAGGGGAAAGGAAATGGAGTTGCGCGCTGCTCCATGGGATGGTGGCTATTTCCTGTCGTTATCTCTCTCTCTCTTCTCGTCACGAAACGAACTAAACCGAGGCTTGTTAGTGCGAGGTGGAGAGGAACGCGCTCCTCCTCTTTCTCCGTTGTCGTCTCTCTCTCTCTCTCTCTCTCTCTCTCTCTCCCCCCCCCCCTCCTCTCTCTCTTTCTCTCTCTCTTGACAAAGAGGAACCCACTTGACATTTTGTTGCTCACCAGCTAAATTGACGCACTTGTTGGTGGTCTTCCGACATTTTTAAATAAGTGTGTCTTTCATGCAATATTTTTTTTTCTAACAGCTACAAAACATGAAATAGTAGAACTAAATTTAATAACTACAATTCCCTTAAAAAAAACTACTAACAACTACAATTCACACTCCCTACGGGCAATCATTTTTATTTTTTATATAACCTTGAGAACTAAGGGACTGTCGGGTACCGCTCCACTCCTCTAGTATATGGTTATTGTAAGTAAAATGGAGTGATTCGTAATCGGTCATTTTCAGCTTTACAAACGGCTCTTCTAACGCACAACAGTATATGAGCTAGAGCGGTTGAGAGCAAAACCAACAAGGTCTAAATCTAAAGTAACGTATGATTGAGTGAAAAAAAAAAACTCAAATTTCAGCTGATTGACAATTAGCACCATTCTTTTTCCTTCAAAACAATACGTTCTTCCAAATCTTTTGCAAATTTAAAATGTGCTAATTGCTGCTGCAACAACAGCACATTAATTGTGCTTCTTCGTAAACCCAAGCTTATACCATACGTGTAGTAGACGGTTGAAACGAACGCCAGAGATGAGTGCACGCATAAACCCGGACGACTAGTCATCCGCGGCGGTGGCGTAGAGGTGTGCCGGCAGCCTGGGCTCGGCGACGGCGATGAGCGGTACCTTCCGGCGCATGGTGAGTCCAAGGAACTCCTCCATGCTGACGTCCTCGGGCGCCACCCCGTCCGGCAGCCGCCATGAGAACCCTTGCAGCAGGCTCGCCAGCGTCCCGGCCACCTCCTTCAGCGCGAGGCCGTACGCCGGGCACATCCTCCGCCCGGCGCCGAACGGCAGCAGCTCAAAGTGCGCGCCGCGGACGTCGACGCCGGCGGCGGCGCCGCCGGGGAGGAACCGGTCCGGCCGGAACGCGTCCGGGTCCGGCCACGAGATCGGGTCCCGCGCCACGGCCCACACGTTCACCAGCACGCGCGTCCCGGCGGGGATGCGGTAGCCGGCGAGCGCCATGTCCTCGCGGGCGTAGTGCGGGGCTAGGAGCGGGCCCGCCGGGTGCAACCGCATCGTCTCCTTGACCACCGCGTCGAGGTAGGGGAGCTCCGGCAGGTCGCACTCCGAGACCCAGCGCCCGTGGCCCACCGCGCGGTCCAGCTCCTCCGTGGCGGCCGCCATCGCGTCCGGGTGGCGGAGGAGCTCCGAGAGCGCCCACTCAATCGTCGCCGCCGCGGTCTCCGTGCCGCCGGCGATGATGTCCTGGATCATGCCCTTGACGCCGTCGCGAGTGAGCCTGCTGCTGGACTCGTCAGTCGACTCCTCCGCCGCGCCTGCGCCTTCATCGTCTACGACCTCCGTTAGCTGGAGCAAGACGTCCACCAGGTCCTTTCCGCCGGGCGCGCTCCGCCTGTGCCGCCGCTCCCGCTCGTGCTCGTCCAGGATCTGCTCGTAGAACCGGTCGAACAGCGCGTGCAGCCGCTTCATCCGCCGTGCGAATCCCTGCACGTCGAGCCGGCCCAGCCACGGCACCCACTCGCCGACGTTGTTCACGGCGCCGGACACCGCGAACACCTCGTCCAGCGAGGCCCGGAACGCCTCGCCCTCGGGGCTGCCGTAGCACCCCGCCCACTTCTCCCCGACCGCCATGCGGAGGACGTTCCGCATCGTGAAGCTCGCCAGGTGCTCCTTCACCCGGACGACGACGGTGGCGGCGCCGGCGCCGCACGCGAGGAACAGGCCGCGCGCCAGGGCGCGCGTCTCCTCCGCGCGCGCGCGCTCGAACTGGCGCAGCCGGCGCGCGGAGAAGAGCTCCGTGGCGCAGATCCTGCGCGCCGCGCGCCAGTACGCGCCGTAGGGGGTGTGCAGGATGCCCCTGTACCCGTACGACAGGATCGCGCCGGCGGCCGTGGGCGGGCGGTCGGCGAGCGAGAGGTCGTGGGTCTGGAGGACGAGCCGCGCGGTCTCCGCCGAGGAGGCCAACACGACGTCGAAGGAGCCGAGACGGAGGCGCATCAGCGGGCCGTGCCGCGCGGCCAGCGCGGCCAGCGCGCGGTGCGGCGGGAGCTCGCCGGCCAGTAGGGCGAGGCTGCCGAACACCGGCCACCCCCGCGGGCCCGGCGGGAGGTTCCGCTCTTCTTTCCTTTCTTGTTGCCTGCGCCGCCAGATGACGGAGCTGAGCAAGGTGACGAGGAAGGTGACGACCAGCAATGCCACGGCCGCGGCCATTATTGCGGGAAAATGGAAAAAGCCGAATTGGCCCGGACATCCAGCTAGCTAGGGGATGCTTGTCGACTACTCCATGCCTCGACTCGATGGTGCTATGTACATTGAACAGAAAGTTTGTTGTCTCTGAATCCTTAGATTTTTATTATTGTTCGTGGAAGAGATTACTACAGTAAATCCTTCTTTTCAAAGTACTGTACACTGTAGTATATACTAGTGATGTGGGGGGGCCAAGTCAGGCCGACCTCGACGACTTATTGCAAAATCAGTGTAAATGATCACTATCATCGATGGAGAAGATGGCGGCGCATGGGTTGGAGCTGATCCCAACACCCCAACATCGATGGAGAAGATGCTGTCGGCTGGCTTATACGTAGCCTGTATTATGCTGTGTTTGGCGCAGCTCTGGCCGACAGGAGTCCTGTAGCAGTACTATAGCAGCATTGTAGCGTGAAGTAGCTTCATTCAGCTATGTAAAATAATAATTGGGAGCGGTGAAGCTGATATTTGTAGCTTCGGCTGCTTCGCTGTTCGGATGAATAGTGTCGCTATAGTACATCTATAGTGCGAGAGCTGGAGCGGTGAGGAGCTGCGCCAAACACAGCCTTAGTATATATTTGCAGCTTGGACTTTGGTACCCTGCCCAGATTCGCATCGATCGCGTTTTCGTAGATGTGTTTGGGACTGAGCATATGCAGATGCAGCCCATGAGGATGAGGTGGCCAAGTTGTAAGAGATGACCTTGGTGTGTGTTCCAGATCCTGGCCTGAGTATGAGTTTTGTTCAAGGATGAGGTGACTGACACGTGTGTGTGCATGCGTACGTGCCTGAATTGTGCGATGGGTTGGTCCGTCTGTTCTTCACGCAAACGCAGGTCGTAGGCTGCGTTCAGCGGAGCCGGCGGCGGCTATGCGGTTGTGTTGTGTGCGCAAGCGGCGCTCGACTACTACGCGTGCGACTGTGCGACGTACGGAGTTGGGCAGGTTTATCCCAGGCTGTGTATTTTCAAAAAACGGCTCCAAACCGAACAGTTTATCGTAGTTTTATGTGAAATCGCTCCAGTTTAATTTTTGTAGACAATTGGTTTATCGGTTTTAAATTTTCAACCTTTTTAATTTTTTAAAGAATTAAAAAGTTACAAACCACTAAAACAGTGTGATAAACTGAAAAATTCGTTCGATAAACCGTATAAAAAAATCAAATATGAATAATAAAAACCATAAAAATGAGTAGTAAATCATAAAAACCAAACCTAAAAACCGAGTGATAAACCGTAAATCCATTCGTTTTTTTTTTCAAATTGGTTTTACGGTTTGAATGGTTTTTACAGTTTATGTGGTTTACCTCCAACCCACTTTAACCCGATTGTCATGGTTCGACCGGTTTTGTTGACCTTGGTAGGGTAGTGAATGCAAGCGATGGTGATTAGCTGTCCTCCGCTTTGTAAAACAAAACAGCGAGAGCTATTGAACCACAAATAAATGATTTGTTCGTTTGCCTCCTAGTTGGGCTATCCTAGCTCCCCGAATGTATATGGGCTGAGGTCTCGTGAAGAGAGAGGTTTCCACCCGTTGGGCCTACGGCTTCCTGCTGTGAATCAATCGAGAGATGGGAGACTTCTTTCTTTTTCACCCTTTTTAAGTTGGTTGATCCGCCGGCACAGCAGGACTCACACGCACACGCGTCGCGTCAATGGCAATGGGTGACTGCTGCTTAGCACTTAGCACTCGCGAGTCGCGGCAAACGCACCAGCACGCAAGCACCGCTCCGAAACAATATTGAACGCACACGCGCCGTGACCGAGTTTTGAACTTTGAAATGCCGATTTGAGATGAACAAAACTTGTAGTAACTCAATTATAACTAAAGAGCTTCATTCAAACATGCGATCGACAACCTCATACTGCAGTACAATACTCCTCTATTTCTTTTTTATGTGATGTTTAGGACAACAAAACTACATTACTCATAGTACTAATCTGCTGGTCGGAGCGACAGAAAAAAGTGAAAGGAGGAGTGTATATTTGTGCACCGGTTGATATATGATCTCTTGATGACGACAGTATACTGGTTCTCAGGTCAAGACGTAGTACAATTACAAGCTCGGTCATATTGTCGGATCAGCATCATATCAGACACTAATCCTGTAGTCTAGTAGTAGGCGTACGTACGCTCATTCAGGTCATGCTCTTTTCCCTCTCCTGAATGAATTACTGTGAACACAGTAGGAAAAACTCACTGGGTATATATGGTCTCTTCACAGGCAACCAGCTAGCTGCTGCTACCGTTCGTTTCTTCAGTCGTCTCAGCGTAGGAGAGGACCCTAGTAGCTAGGAAGAAAGAAGCAGCGGCGGCGACGACGACGACGACTCCTTCTCCCACCGACCAGCGCAGTCGAACGGATGATCCACCGTCGTCGCCTCCACGTCGTCGTTCGCCCGTTTCGCCCCAAGGCGGCGAAGCACCAAAGGCTCCGACGACTCCGCATCAACGGCGCCGCTCGTCGAGTGCCGTCGCCTGATCAGCTCGTGCGCCCAGCTGCTGCGTTGCACTTGCCCGCCGCCGCCGTGGCTGAGGCTGCGCTCGCACACCACCACGCTTTTTCTCGCCCTGCGGGGATCTTCGCCCTCGTCGCCGGCCAGGAGCTGCTCCGCCGACGACTCGTCGCCGTCGTCGTCCTCATCCTCCGTGCTGACGCTCCGGTAAACAGAGCTGCAGCCTCCGCTGCTGACGTCCTCTTCCTCCTCGGCGACCCTGCACCGGTTTGCCGCAGACGATGAGAAAGGGCTTACGAGAACTGAAGAACCTTGCGCATATATAACAGCAGCAACTGATCGAGTAGTAGTAGTAGATGACAAGACGTAGGAGAAAGGGAAAGAAACTACTCACAGCTGCGCCGGCGTGGCGCCGGTGAAGAGCCGCGCCACGAAGGAGAAGGCGGCCCACCTCGTGAGCTGCTGGCTGCCGTCGGCGGCTGCGGCGGCCATCTCTCGTCCTGCACTCGCCCGGGGTTTGCGTGGCGCCGGTAATTCTCAATCTGAAGATCTCTCTCCAGATTCCAGATCTCCGCGCGTTGCGTTGGAGTCTTGGAGATGAGACGCTGCCCGCGTGTTGTAGACTTGAGTTGGAGTAGTGGCCAAGTGGAGTGCGTGCGGGTGCGAAATCACTTGCGGCGATCTCGATCGTACTACAAGGTCAGAAAACGTAGCTAGCTCTCGAGAGGTGGGCAGCGGTTGACTTTTGACTTTTTGCTCTGACACCGCTTCCTAGGAATGAATAAACATTCATCTTTCTGCGGATTACACTACAGTAGTAGTACGCTATACTACTAAACTGCTTGTTTTGTTAAGTTTGGTGGATGGCACGTCAAGAACGGGACCTATGGCGTTGCAACAAAGCGATCACCCACATAAAAAGTGTCTAGTTTAATGGATTAACAGAGCTTAATTTGGCGCGCTTTGCACTAAATATGAGGTAGTACCACTAATTGAACTTGGCCTAACTATATGAAGTGTGTTGCTCCAGCTGCTGATCGAGCTGCACTACTGGTTCCGTATTTCAATAATATAATATGGCAATAATACTCAGGACCGATATCAGGTAGTACCGTATTTTCAGATAGCATCCTCAGGAATATAAAAGGATACTATCTTTTAATCTATCTACTATATACGTATGTGTATCCTAAATAGTACTAGTAGTACTGTATTAACAGTCAATGCTAAGTGAGGTTGGACCATCCACAGTTACTCATGAGATACCACATAGTAGTTCCAGACCAGATGAGAGCAGTAGAAAATATAAAAGTATCAAATGGATTTTACTATGCTACAGTACTAGTTTACCTAGAACAGCTCAAGAGATTCCTTTTTCTTTGCTTCGAGAGATATATATAGATAGATGCTCTTACTTAATTTCATGGGAATCTTAATCCATATCACCTTTGAAACACATCAATTTTACTAGCTAGGAAAACATTAGCTTCGAAGAAATAAATCTCAGTACAAACAAAAAATAATAGTGCTCTGATTTGAAACTAATTAAGTTCATCTTTATGCTTTAATTAAACTTTTTTTTTTCTTTTGAGGAACACGTCAGATTGTTTGTCGGTCACTCTCAATTTGCGTATGGGCTTCATTGTGAAGTAGTCCTAAACACATTCTACAGCCCACGAGAGGTCGTCACCGGACAGCCCATTAGTGAGCAAATGGGTGTTTGACGTCGTTGTATGTGCAACATGCAAGTCATCCTCTCTGGTATTTCTCAAAAAAAGGTGGAAAAAAAAGTCATCCTCTCTGGTCTGGGTCTGGTCGATGGGTCCCATATTTGAATTTTTTTTTTGATCCAGTCCCATTTTTGATGTTGCAAAAGAAGGAGCGCGTCGGCAACTTGTGGTTGGGGTTTGCCAGCACAACAATGACGCTCCAGCGACCAATCAGTTCGATGACCTGACCAGGTGGACAAGCAACACATCGAGTTCGAGACATTACTGATGTAGTGATGTGATGTGTACTGCCTGTGCATTACTGACAATGCTGCGTGTACCGAACGTTGAATTGAATTGAACTGTTTCTATAGTGTACAACTACAGTATTTATTTATTATTTATTTTTTTTAGGGAGTTTCGAGTGTAGTTCTACTAGTAGTACTGTACTGTAATTTGGCATTTCAGAATTACTGTACTATCGGTTCCCTGAATGAAATGAAGAGAGTAGTCGTCGATTGGTCTCGTAAGCGCGTCGTGGTCAGGGATGTGCGGTGCGGTGTCGTGCGGTGCCCTTTCTTGCGACGAGGAAGTCAAGACTACCTTGTTTGTGGTGCCGAATTAGGAGACGCCCATCTCTAGTCAAAGTCAATGCAATATGAACTTACTTAGGTGTTGTTTGGAACTTTAGGCTCTACGCTAAAGTTTTAACGCTACTCTTTTAGCGCTAAAACTTTAGCGTTCGGTGTTTGGGACGTTTTGCATCTCGATCGCGGTCGGACCGTCGGAGGGGGTTGGGGGCCGTCGGCTCGCACCGCCGGGGGACCTCGCTCGACACCGACCGGGGAGGGGGGGGCGCTGCTCGCGCCGTCGGGGGATCTCGCTCGGCGTCGACCGGGGGGGGGGGGGGGGGGGGGGCCGCGGCGCTCTCGACCGCCCCTGGAACCTCGCTCCGCCGCGTGGGAGGAGGGGGGGGGGGCCTCCAGCCGCGACTCGCTCGTCCGCAGGGGCGGTCGACGCTGATTCTCGCTCGACCGCGAGGGCGGGGGCGGGGGATGCTTGTCGCTCGCTCGTGCGCCCGGTGGGGCGGGGGGCGTGGAGGGGGCTAAACTTTTAGCCGCTTGCAGTCGCCCGTTTGGAACCGATTGAGCTAAACTCGGCTAGTTTTTGCCGTTTTGCTGCTTTTGCACGGTCATCCAAACATCGTCTTACTACTACTATTGTTAAGCAAAGGGCCCTTAATTTCTCTCTCTTTCTCTCAGATAGACGACCATGACTATTGTTCGGAACAGCCCGGTTATGTTATCGCTACTTGATCATTCTTTACATGAAGTAAATCTCATTATTCATCTATAACATTAACTTTGATCATTCATTTATTTAAAAAAATCGTTTAAATGTGCAAAATTACAGGTTATGTTTCACTTTTTTTAATGACAAAGCCAATTGTAACAATATCAATAAAACTTCTCATATTTTTCTGAATAAGATGAATAATCAAAATTAATGTTAGAAGTGAACGGTGTAAATATTTAAAAATCAAAGAGAGTACTACATATGACGTAGTGAATGATCACTTTCACCTAATTGTATATACTGTCATGTTTTTTTTTTATTTTTTGAGAAAGCCACTCGGCAAGCTTTATTCATTTAGAAACATACTCCCTCCGTTTTTTTATTTACTTATCATCATTGACTTTGATCAAAAAGTTTCACCGCTCGTCTTATTTAAATAATTAGTTTAAATATGTAATTTAAAATTAAAATTCAAAAGCCTTTAGTATTAAATAAATCCTAATAACATTTGACATTTCATATTTTTTAATAAGATGAATGATTAAAATTATTAGTTAAAGTTAATAACAATACATAAAAAATCGAGGGAGTAGTTAATCATTAATTATGTTGTCACGTTTTGCAGCTTGCACCATCGATTTCACCAACTTCTCCACGTCAAGCCGGTCAGTGATCACCGGTTGGCCGGCCGGGCCGTCCCGTCCACCCGCACCAAACAAGCCGGTGCAAAATCTGGCTTGGAAGAGAGGGCAACGACGCTTGACCCAGCCCACGCTGACCCCCCGCACGGCCCACGCACGCGCCGTTAAGATACGGTCACCCGACCGGCCGGAAACCGGGTGGAAGAAACCCGGGCCTCTCGCCCCCAGTAAATTACCGCCACTGCCACTGCCGAGCCGACGCGTTGTCCGTCCACGCGGTCCACGCGGGGCTGCTGCTGCGTGCTGCTTGCTCGCGTCCTCGCCTCGTTTTCGCCATGGCCGGCGGCGGCGAGCCTCAGCCGCCGGTGGCGGTGGTGGCAGGCGCGAAGGAGAGGGTGGCGAAGGCGGTCGAGGTCGCGGCGTCGGGCGGGTGGGAGTTCCGGAACGCGTACCGGCGCCAGCTGCTGGCGCTGTCGCGCCGGATTCGCCTGCTCGGGCCCTTCGCCGAGGAGCTGCGGGAGGCGCGCCGGATTGCGGGGCCGACGGAAAGGGAGGAGGAGCGGCGGGCGCTCGCGCCGCTCGCCGAGGCGCTGGAGAAGGCGCTCGACCTGCTCCGGCTCGGTCGCGACGGGAGCAGGATCTTCCTGGTACGCGCTTACAGCTGGACCGTCGACTTTCCTTTGTTTTCTTTTGCCCCTTCATGCTGGAATTCCTTCCGGACCAAATTCGAAGTTCAGGTTTCGTAGTACGATCTGGTATTTAGTAGCAGTAGTATTACATGTACAGTATAAACCTAGTGCTTTGGGTCAAAATCGTGATTTTTATCTGCCTGCTCCTTATATTCTTGTTATCGCTACGGAAACATCGTTGTGCTCGTTGGGCTGGTGCGTCGATTATGTAGTGGCTTCATCATGTGTGCTTGATTATTGACGCCATATATCATCAGGAAGGAAAGTTGTAACATTTTGGGATCACTCGTCATTATCGTTATATTATCCACTGCATCAGTTGTATAAGATTGATTAAACTGTTATTTCCACAAGGAGTTTCTGAGATTATATTTTGGGCAGCCTTTTCGTTTAGTATCTCCTTCCTTCTGTTGTGTAACTTGAACATCTGGTAATCGTGGCAGATAGTGTTCTTATTACCAGTTTAGTCTTCTGGTTGAAGTTCTAATGTTTTGTTCATTACCAAAATGTATTGTCACACTTCGGCCAGCTAGTTAGAAATTTGGTATTGTCAAAATTGTCACCTTGAGACCGAGATGTTTAACTCTTCGTTAGCAGTAGGTGAAACTTGTCATGGATTCTGTAACATGCTGTAGCTATCTCTGTTTTCTGACATAGATGTGTGGACCGATTCCTCCCTTTTGTTTTCTGGTCAAATTTGGCTATTAGTCGCTCACTGAAATGTTGAAGGTCCATGTCTTAATCATGTCATTAATTAGTTTCTTACAATAAACCATTTGTTGTTCCATGGGAATACTCAAATTCATGCTCTAGCTCAACTATATGACCTTTATTTTAGAAGATTCGGTGGATATGGTTCATGCTATTGAATTTTTCATTTTCGTCAAATATTTGGTCTTTTTTGCTTCAGAAATATAACACACGCCAGTACTCATGCTACAGATCAGTTCAAAATCTTGGCTCTATCTGCTCTTTGCATTCGTTGTTATATTAACAGAAGCATTAGTTGTGCCACCTTGTGTATATTTTGATTGAACTGATATTTCTGTCTGGAATTTCTGAGATTGTAATTTGGGCAGTCTTCTCTGTTAGTATCGAAATTGGTTGAGCTCTTAGGTTTGACTGTTGAGTTGATAACTTATCACGTGGTGCTGAACTGTTCATTAATTCGTGATCATTTTGGGTGATGAATTCGTTGAGCGATTGGATTCTCTCCTTCTGTTATGTAATTTGGACATTTTGTAGGCTTGGTAGATAGTTTTCTTACTATCAATTTAGTCTTCTGGTGTAGTTGTAATCTCTTGTTCATAAGGAAATTGTATTCTCATAGTTTGGCCAGCTAGTTATAGATTTGGTATTGTCACAATTGTCGCCTTGAGAATCTGGATGTTTCACTATCTTTTACCATAAAATGAATTTATCATGGATTCCATAATAGGTTTTAGCTGTCTTTGTGACATTGATGCATGAACTGGTTTCTCCCTTTTTTATGGTCAAATTTGGCTGCTAGTGAAATGTTGACAGTCCATGTCTTACATGTCATCAATTAGTTTGTTACAATAGACCATTTGTTGTTCTATGGACTAGCTGGATTGTATTACCTTTTTCAAAACGTAAGGATTGTTCATGCTAGTGAATTCTTCATTTTCATCAAATCTGTGACCTTTTGGGCTTGAAAAATAAAATGATTTTTGTACAAACTTTAAAATTCTTAGACCAATTTGAGTGTTGTGCACAATACCTGTTGATTTTTGTGTCATTTTGTTGCTAATATCTATTTTCTTATTGACCTATGTAGTTCATTTTCTCTAGAGCATACTTTTCAGACCAGCACTTAATCTTGGTTAAATCTTTCCGCTTTGTTTTGATATGTGGTTTGCAGGTTCTTGAGAGGGATAATGTTATGAAGAAGTTCCAAGACGTAATTACTCAGCTGGAGCAAGCTTTGTGTGATTTTCCATACAATAAATTGGATATATCAGATGAAGTTAGAGAACAGGTAACGTTAATAGCACAACTGAAAGGATCATTTATATTGTAAATAGAAACTTAAAGGGAGGAGATGCTTATAGCACATAATTATCCAGGTTGAGTTAGTGCATGCACAGCTTAAAAGAGCAAAAGATCGGGGCGATATGCCTGATGATGAGTTCTACAATGACCTACTGTCTCTGTATAACAAGAGTTATGACCCCATCGCTGAACCAGCTATCCTTGAAAGATTGTCGGAAAAGTTACACCTGATGACCATCACTGATCTCACACAAGAATCTCTTGCTTTGCATGAGATGGTGGCATGTGGTGGCGGTCAAGACCCAGGAGAACACATTGAGAAAATGTCAATGCTACTGAAGAAGATCAAGGACTTTGTGCAAACGCAGAACCCTGAGATGGGCCCACCTATAGGTTTGAATTTAATTGATTCCAACGGGGACCGGAAACCTGTAACCGTCCCTGATGAGTTTCGGTGTCCAATTTCTCTTGAGCTGATGAAAGATCCTGTGATTGTTGCTACTGGCCAGGTGTGTTGATCTAATTCAATTATGTCCTGTTAAGTGCAATTCAACTTCACTGCATATATTGATATGTCAATTTTGCAGACATATGAGCGGGTATGCATAGAGAAATGGCTTGCTTCTGGGCATCACACTTGTCCAACTACGCAACAGAGGATGTCAAACACAACTTTGACACCAAACTACGTTCTTAGAAGTCTTATTGCGCAGTGGTGTGAAGCCAATGGGATTGAGCCACCCAAGCGCTCATCGCAGCCTAATAAGCCTACATCTGCATGCTCATCAAGCGAACGTGCTAACATCGATGCTCTTTTGTCCAAGTTATGTTCTGCAGATCCTGAGGAGCAGAGGTCAGCTGCTGCAGAGCTTCGCCTTCTAGCAAAGCGGAATGCAAACAACCGGATCTGCATTGCTGAGGCGGGTGCTATTCCCTTGTTACTGAGTCTACTGTCATCATCTGACCTGCGGACTCAGGAGCATGCTGTTACTGCACTTCTGAACCTTTCCATTCATGAGGATAATAAGGCTACCATCATATCCTCTGGTGCTGTACCTAGCATAGTTCATGTCCTCAAGAATGGCAGCATGGAGGCACGTGAGAATGCTGCAGCTACGCTTTTTAGCCTCTCAGTGATCGATGAGTACAAAGTAACAATTGGAGGAACAGGGGCCATCCCCGCCCTTGTAGTTTTGTTAAGTGAGGGCAGCCAACGTGGGAAGAAGGACGCAGCAGCAGCTCTGTTCAACTTGTGCATTTACCAAGGGAACAAAGGCCGAGCTATACGTGCTGGTCTTGTGCCTCTCATTATGGGGCTGGTGACAAACCCCACTGGAGCTCTCATGGATGAGGCTATGGCAATACTGTCAATACTGTCCAGCCACCCAGAGGGGAAGGCAGCGATTGGGGCAGCAGAGCCTATCCCTGTGCTGGTGGAGATGATCGGAAACGGCACACCAAGAAATAGAGAGAATTCTGCAGCTGTGATGCTGCAGCTTTGCAGTGGCGATAAGCAGTTTGTGCATTTGGCTCGTGCACAGGAATGTGGAATAATGGTTCCGTTGCGGGAGTTGGCACTAAACGGCACAGAAAGGGGGAAGAGGAAGGCAGTGCATCTGCTCGAGCGAATGAGCAGATTCCTGGTTCAGCAACAAGAGGCACAGGAAGCCCAGATGCAGCAGGCCTCTGCACAGGTCATCCCTCGGGCCCCTGAACAGGTCCAAGAAGCTGATATCCCTGAACAATTGGACAGCCCTTCACCCATATTACCTGTGGTGGAATGAACATGGTTTTGATATTCATACATAATCATCACAGTATCACCACATCGTTTTACTTCTGGCTCCATGGTCTCTTAATGTGGAGATTTTACGACAGGGTTTTTCAATCAGGTGTAACATTCAAATCAGCTATGATCCTTGTGTGGACAATGTCATATGCTGAAGTTCTTATCACTTAATCTGTTTCTTGGGGTTGTAAAGCAACCCAGAATGTTGAGATGTATATAGTTTATTAAATATGTAGCTCGAAATGTTATGTAGCCACACAATCCGTATGTACATTTTTACTGTGATAACTTATATGAAAGAGAAGCTCCAGTGGCAGATGTAGTTCCCGCTACTCTCTTTGCTACTTGTTTGAAGTTTTGAGAATTGATCACTGGCAGTGCTAGTTGCACTGTAAACAGGATTATATGACATGATCTACTTGGAACCCTGGAAAAATGTGTCTCGATTCACACAAGATTTGAACAATTTGATTGCTCTCAGGAACATTCATTCTGTGAAATATATATTCAAGTGGTAACCAACTCATCGCAAAGCATTTCCGATCCAATGACGTTTTTCCATGGGATCTCTAGCAGGGTCCATGCTGGGTCAAAAGTACTGCAGATCTCCCTCTTCTTGTCACACACTGAATTCCTGACACAATCAAACACGCGCGCAAAGACGTCGAGCATAGGCTGTCACATGACAGGCACCACCATCTGAACCGGATGCGAAGCTTGAAGCTGAAGCTGCTGCTGCCTCTGCTGCTGCTGTACTTTTACAGGACTGGACTGGACCAGATCGCCTATTCCAGGAGCACATGAAAGAGGACGAGCGAGGAGGAGAAAGAGAATAAAAAAACAAAGAAGGGAATTGTTTGGTTGCTGCACTTTTTGTTTTGTCGCGAGCAGGGCATCTCCCTCCCCCTCGGACTTGGGTCACCTCAATTGATGAACAACATTCACCAGGGTCACTGTAGCGTGAATTTTTCTAATTTTTATCCGTTCGATCTGAAATCAACGAACAAGATCTAAAACTACATTTCACGTGCTACAGTGGATATATATAGTATTTTCCTGACACAGTACGAATGAACAGTATTTTAATGCATTTTACTGTTGCTCATCTCACAAAAATCACTGTAGCCCCGTGAATTTTCTTAACAACTGCAGCAGACCCGGTTTCCTCCTCCTCCTCCCTGTCTGACAACCGCAGTCATCGCCCGGTACGCATCGGAGTTCGTGCTCCGTCCAACAGCCCTACCCCTGCTGCCATGCATAGGCTTCTATTTGGTCTCGACGTAGTAATAGTACACTGTTGCCTTCTTTTTTGACTGGTTTATTGCGTATTTTATGGCGAAAGCGCTAGATCGGAGGAGAGCCTCTGCTCAACCGATATCAAATTGGCAACTGTCTGGGTTACCAAGATCTTGTCTGAAACTGAACAATTTCGAGTGAAATTACTATAGTTCACATGAATCATTCATTCATCGTCGTCAAAACTTGCTGCACCTCGATCGATCGGGTGCCTGAACTGAAGTGGTGTTCTAGCTCCTCCATGCTTGGATCAGACAGAGTGAATCTTGGTGACACAAACCTACTACTAGCAGCACTGCAAGTACCCAAGGCGAAAATAAAGCAGCATGTGCACCTGAGTTAGTAGCAAACTTCCAGCCTACAGCTTTTGTCAGCACGTTGTCTCTTCCAATACACATCCTCTCCTGCTGGCTGCTGCTCGCTCGCCACCTACCTTAATCCAAGGAAGGAAGAAAAAAACAATGGAGGAGGAGAGGAGCAGACGCCATGATTGTGTGTGTGATCTGTGTGGGGTCGGATAGGGTGTGGGCCCGGGAAGTGATCTCTTTCTCTTTCTTTGATGTGATATTTTTGCGTAGGATGAGCCGCTTTATTCCCTTCTCTCTCATCACCTCCTCATACAGTGATGAGGGAAGAAGAGGGAGAATAGGGTGTGGTAGGACTGCGTTGGAGTTAGCAAAAGCAGATCTCTCAAAGAACCCTAGATTCCCTCAGATGGTGACATCATTCCCCACGCATTATTATGCTGCATCGCGCTTAATTATTATTATTAGTTGTTGATTCAAGTTATTTTGTGCCATGCATGCATCCAATTTTTACCACATTTCCACTTTACCAGTGGATCGTTTTGCACAGCTACAAAATGATACAGTAGCTATCTATCTATATCAGTTTCTGCTATGAATTTGATTTGAATAATAATGTGCACAGTACTCTGTTGAGTAGTCTCACATCTCACACATCGATCGCTCAAAGCTGAGTTTGTTCTTGAATTAAATCACAATGATATTCATCTTGAAATTAATTTCAATGTTTTTTCAGCATAACTTTGCAACTCCTAACAAGTACTACTAGTAGTATTGCTGAATAAAGCAAGTGATGATTCTGTTAAGACATCTCTGCCTGTCTGCAGCTTATCTACGTACGGACACCTTTGCAACACCAATTAAGGTGCAGTCCACTAGTAGTCCAGTGTACACGTCCGTCTTCAGCGACTAGCCAGCTACTGCCTCTGATTCGATTGGCCCGACCGGTCTCGAAGCCGTAATCATTTGCTGATACGATCGGAAAGCAAAATATTCCTCTCATGAGATCTCTCACCTTCATCAAGTACCCAGAATTTCATGTCCCCTCTCCTCGATCAGGCATGTCTATCTTTTTTTTAAAAAAAAATATTAGTACTATTAGTACTATACAATTACAAATGAATCTTCTTTTTGAAGTTTCGATGGTCGATCAGTTCAGTACCTTACACACTGCCACTGCGAGCACTGACATTGACTGCTTTCAGACTAGCATGCAGTTCACTCGCTACCTCTTTCTTTGCTTACATTCTGTAGAGGCTGCATGAAAATGATCAACAGAGATGAAGATCTTGGTAGCTCTTAACTTTCGCTAGAAGTACGTAGCGAATGCATAAAACATATCGAGAATAATAATGTACTGCCCAACTTACTAGCTAGCAGCATTATCTGAAAGGACAGACATGAAGATCTTGGCAGCACATTCTCCCTATAAAAAGTGCATCGATGTCTCATTCTCCCTCTCTTTCTATAGCTTTCTTATCTCTCTCGTCTCTGTGCACCTCACCACTCTCTAGTTGTGCAGATCGATGAAATTGTTTAGTCCGATCAGATTGATGAGATCATGTGTATAGTCATCATCAACACCGAGGAAAGATCGAATTAAGTAGCGTAGATCACGAGGAACAGGAGAGAAACAATATTTGTTGTGTGCTAATCATGTGCGATCGATCGAGTGTTATACTATCTGCAGATAACATGTAAGCAGGGCAACAGCAACTCATCATAGATATTCAAACTTGAGAAAACAAATGAGTTTACGTAGCCAAAGATTTTTTTTTTGAGGAATACATAGCCAAAGATTTGTTCCCTTTAATTTGCTGATAGCCTTGTTCAATGAAATAAAATTAGTGCTTTGTGGCAGAGAGTTCATTTTTTTTTTCAGCTTACTAAACCATCAACTCAGTATAGATATTCAAGCTTAAAAAGAAAACAATGGACAAAGATTTGTTCCTTTGTTGATAGTTTAGCTTGTTCAATGAAATAAAATAAGTGCTCTATTGGACAGAATTATTTTTTTCAGCTTACTAAACCATAAAAGTTTAATTTAGAATCAAGTTATTACCTGATTAAAGAGAGGCACATATATAACAAGTTCAGCTTGAGAAGAACCGGCTCTAAGAACTACTCACACTGTAAACTTTTGCAGTTGGCTTCTCAATGGCAGTGCCCAATCTCAACAAAAAAAATTTTAAGTATTTCCCAGCGAAAAAAATGCCGTCCAAGCGCAAACATATCCCTCTTTGAATTGAGAACCAAGACATAATTAACCATTATTCATATGCACAAAAATTGATTCTTCCACACAACATATCCAAGCATCGATAAGAAAGTAACAACAAACACAAACGAAATCTTGAAGTACTAATACAATATGTGACCAAGTCCCCTTGTAATTAAACAGTATATAGTTAAGTAACTAAACACATATCACCCTCTCCATGAGTTAACACATGCACATTATGCCAACTACTACATGCAAGCCGATGCAAACAACCATTAAAAAAAAACTCCAAATAAGAAGAAGGGGAGCATGTTAAACCCCAATACATGATCACCATTCTAATTGAATAACACAACTCGGATTAAGCCTCCAATCCACATAAACCCTAGAGACGATCTAATTCAGGGGTGACCTAGTTCAGCTTCAGCCGCAGCAGATCATCGTCAAATGCAGCATAGCCCATGCATCCAGAACGGTCGCATGCAACTAAATAAGATCACAACACGTTCCCAGAGGACGACGAGCTGAATCCAGACAGGAACTCCGCCGGCCACCCGTTGCCGCCACTTCCGGGCCAGAACGACGATGACTGCTCATGCGCCGTTGCGATAGCGCCGCCGCCGCCGTTGTTGTGCTCCTCCATCTTGACCGCGGCGAGCTGCGCGAGCAATCCAGACGCGACGCCCCTCGGGAACCCGTCGGCGGCGAAGACGGCGCCGCCGTCGCCATTATCAGCGAAATGATACCCGTGCAGCCCAGCGGCTTGCTGCAGAAACTGCGGCTGCATCTGGAGCGGCAGGTAGTGCTGGTACCCTTCGAGCGACGCCTCAAGCGCGGCGGCGGCGGCCGGAAGGCCGAGGTGAGGCAGCTGATGGGCCTGCATGCTGGCGAGGACCTCAGCCGCCGCGGCGGAGCTCGTAGTGGTGGTGGTGGTGGCCGTGGTCGAGGTGGAGGTGGTGGAGGACGAGGACGAGGCAGCGGCGCCACCGCCCTGGCGCGACTTCTTGCTGGAGGAGCGCTTGGTGTTGCGGCGGCATCCGCCACCGACGGGCACGTTTCGCAGCGCGCCGCCGCGCGTCCAGTAGCGGCGGCAGGCCTTGCAGAAGTGGCGTGGCTGCGAGAGCGAGTAATTGTTGAAGTAGCAGAACTTGGTGTTGGCAGAGTCGCAGCGCGGGCAGCGGAGCGTGCCGGGCTCCGGGAGCGGCACGCGCGCCAGACGGGCGCGCTCCGCCATCGACACGACAGCCGGGCGCGGCTGCGAGGCCGCCTGCTGCTGCTGCTGCAGTGAGGAGGTGGACGACACGCCGCCGCCCGCCGGAGCGCTCGCCGCCGTGTCGGTGGCGGGGCCGCTGTCCGGAAGCGGAGCAAGCAGGCCTGAAGGCGGAGGCATCAGGTGGTGGTGGTCGGTTCCTCCTCCTCCTCCGCCGCCGCCGAGGAGACACTGCAGTGGCTGCTGCGGCATCTGCAACTGTAGAGCAAAATGCAAATTGAACGTGGGGAATTTAGCCATGGCATAAACTTTAAAGCACGGTATAGTATATTCAAGAACATGCTCAGATCGTTGATTACCTGACCCCAATTCGGAGGATCTAGGAAGATCGGGAGCGAGGAGAAAACCATGGCGGCCGATGCGATGATGGGCGAACACAAGAGCTACCAGCTTCTTCTCTTCTTCCTCGCCTTTAACCAACAAACACAGCTACTTTTTTTGACAGAGGAGAGACAAGAGTTCGGGAGAAGGAAGAAGGAATGAACCACGCACAACTTTCTTTGGAGCTCAGGTAGTGGTGGCTTTTATAATTTATGTGGCATTCCTTAGCTGCTAAGAGAGAACGTACGAGCTCTCCGGTGGATGACTGAGCTAGCTGCCTAGCTAAGAAGAACAGTCTGCAAGAGATAGGAATGGAGCTAATAAGGCCGCAAGCTATAGCTAGTGGGGGTGGAGGATGCTGTCATGGGCCGGGTCACCAGCTGAGAGAGGGGGAAAAGGCGGCTGCGAAAAAGGAGACGACGGCCATGGCATCTGTAAACCCTAACATACAGTAGGACAGAGAGAGAGTGAAAAAACCGGCCGGGCTCAATCAGTGCGCAGGGCCGGGGGAGGAGACATGGACGGCGCCACAACCAGACAACAAAGCGACGGACGAGGAGAGGGGCTCCAGCTCGCAGCGATTGGATCGAACGGGGGATTGGGATTGGGATTGGGATTGGGAGGATGACGCGAGGGAGGAGGAGCGAGGTGATGTGTGATGAAGGCCCCTCTCGCCTGCTAACCCCCGTATTTATACACGTCGCAAAAGGCAAAAATAAAGCGAAAGCGAGGGCTGCTGGTCCGTGGTCTCCGGGCGGTGTGTGTGTACCCGCCGGCTGCGTGAGCCGGACCCCTGTTTGTTCCGTGGGCCCCACTAGGCTGGTAGAAATGGGAGATTAGCATAGTATAATTGTTCATATCTTATAGTGTGTTAGTAATACGGACGTGGTGTACCATGGTCAAGGTTTGGTTGCACGATGATAGTTTCGACTTAATCAGCTCTCTTTTTCGTTAGGATATATAACAATTCTAATATAAAAACCTACACCAAAAAATTCCAATATTATAACGAATGTAGCGGCAACAATGTAAGAAGGCTAAATTAAGAGAAATCGCTTTAATATGTTCATGTTATAGTTCAGATATAGCAGTATCGTCTATGGTGTGTACAAAATGCCAACTGATGATCTATGGAGCATGAAAAACTTCATTTTGCATTTCTGGCCCCTCCAGTTTCTATTAGAAAAACCCTCCTCAGTTTGCATTTACTCCCTCCTATCTTTTTTTCCCCCCCTTCAACTAAGCAGTGTTAGTGTCAGTCAATAAAAAAGATCAGAGGGAATAATATGATGTTATAGTAGATTCATACGTCCTGACGATGAGTTAGAAATCGACAGTGTACACCCTTTCTTGCCGGCCGGCAGATGTCGTCTGAAGCAGATCCGGTGAAACGAGCTTCGGTTTTTGCTACTCGAGGCAAGTCGCAATCGCTGCTGCCCACCCAGGATGGCGTGGCTGCTTCTCGTTCAAGTGGGCGCAGGTTTCCTTCCACCTCCGTAATTTTGTAATACTACGTCGTCCTAATAAATACTACTCCAGTAGAAGTGCTCAAATACTACTACGCTTCAGCTGCAACAACCGTCCGTGTCCATTCGCTTCTTGCAGCTACGATTTGTTGGTTGCCTGTTCATTTATCTGTTCTTGTTAGAGTTCACATGGTTGTTTTTAGAGATGTCAATTCCCTTGATTGTAGGATGATGATAAGATGGTGCAGTAGTCTAGATGTGAAATTCGATTAGGCGTTTGTTTGCAGTCTGCGAACCGGCAGGCCGGCCAGGGGTAAAGACCTACACAGGAGGGGTAAGCAAGCAAGCAACTAGTACTAAGTACTACTCTCTCTTTTTATTTGTCGGCTAAGCAGCTCCCACCTCGATGGAACTTTCTTTTTCTCGTGGGGTGGATGTCAGTCTTAGGGTTACCGTTCGCGTCTCATGCATGTTGCTGTGCTTCTAAACATGCAGAGAGAGACACTGAGTGAGAGGATTAGTTAGGTGAACAATCAACAGCTAATACGAGCACGACAAGGACGCTAAAGCTGGTGAGGAACACCGCGCGCCATATCTACCGGCAGCATCAGAAAACATTCCTCTCACTAGGGAGAATTCCGTCCGACGCGAGACGCCAGCAAGTGCGTGCCCGACGAGGAATCAATCAACGAATCGGCAGGAAGCGAGGGCATCAATCAACAGTTGCTCAATCTTGAGCAGTGCGAGTCTTGGCTCTCAAGACTCCTTCCTCCGTCCAATCCAATCCAATCCAATCCAATCCATATATATGCGCAGTCAAAGATCGCGCGAGTCCTCACAGGGAGGGAGAAAAAGCGGCATCGAACCGACGAAGAGAAAAAGCGAGGCATGTGCCGGCGAGATTCCGATGGCTACAGGACAGCGGCACGGAGCCAGCCCTCGTCTCGATGCACGGACTCCAAGGCGGCCAACCAAGAACAGCGGCGTCAGCTTTGGCGCGATGGAGGGTGCTGGTGCCGGGACGAATTCGGCAAAAGGCGTCTCTCCCTCCATCGCCTCAGCGACGTCGCATGCTTCGAGGCCAAGGAAAGAGAGAGGCGCGCGCGCCGGCCGGCGACACGGCAGGCGTGGCTCTTGACTGACCGGCCGATCTCAGTCCCCTGGACGGACCAAAGGCAGGGACCAGACCATGTGTAAACAACGCCAATCCGTCGTGTCAGTTTCGGCGCCGCACCGCCCAAGTACCCGTGCGTTAAGAAAACACCAGAACTAAATATCCAGATGCAACCACAAGCAAGCACCCTCAGATAACTTCAAAGCAGCAGAACTACGTACCAAAAAGAAAGAAAAAATCGAAACCAGCAAGATACATTTAAACAGAGGGCAAACAGAGATACCGAAACCGAATAGCATTAATTAAAACTTAACACCTTGTTCGAAGCAATATTAATCCTTACGATAACTTGTTCAGCATCACACACATGCTACAAGCCCAACCAACAATCACCACGTCCAACAAAAATTAACCTCCAGCATGCATGCCTACATAGATAAGAGACGACGATAACTTCGTACCAGCAGGCACGACAAAAGCACAGCCAGCGGGGGGCGAGCAGGCTTAGTCGACCTCCTCTATCTTGGGGCCAGCGCCGCCGGAAGCCGCCGGGGTGTCCTCGTCCATGCCAGCGCCGCCCATGTCAGCACCGGCGCCCTGGTACATCTTGGCGATGATGGGGTTGCACAGGCTCTCCAGCTCCTTCATCTTGTCCTCAAACTCGTCAGCCTCCGCCAGCTGGTTGTTGTCCAGCCACTGGATGGCCGCGTCGATGGCGTCCTCAATCTTCTTCTTGTCGTCAGCAGGGAGCTTGGACGCGATCTTCTCGTCCTTGATGGTGTTGCGCATGTTGTAGGCGTAGTTCTCCAAAGAGTTCTTGGACTCCACCTTCTTCTTGTGCTCCTCGTCCTCTGACTTGTACTTCTCGGCGTCCTGCACCATCTTCTCGATCTCCTCCTTGCTCAGGCGGCCCTTGTCGTTGGTGATGGTGATCTTGTTCTTCTGACCAGTGGTCTTGTCCTCCGCAGACACGTTCAGGATGCCGTTGGCGTCGATGTCAAAGCAAACGGTGATCTGAGGGACACCGCGGGGGGCAGGGGGAATGCCAGAGAGCTCGAACTTGCCCAGCAGGTTGTTGTCGCGGGTCCTGGTCCTCTCACCCTCGTACACCTGGATGAGCACACCAGGCTGGTTGTCCGAGTAGGTGGAGAAAACCTGCTCCTTCTTGGTGGGGATGGTGGTGTTCCTCGGGATCAGCACAGTCATCACTCCTCCAGCAGTCTCCAGACCAAGGGACAGAGGGGTGACGTCAAGCAGAAGCAGGTCCTGGACCTTCTCGTTGCCCTCACCGCTAAGGATGGCGGCCTGGACAGCAGCACCGTAGGCAACGGCCTCATCAGGGTTGATGTTCTTGCACAGCTCCTTGCCGTTGAAGAAGTCCTGCAGAAGCTGCTGCACTCTGGGAATCCTGGTGGAACCACCAACAAGGACAACATCGTGCACAGAGCTCTTGTCCATCTTGGCATCCCTCAAGCACTTCTCCACAGGCTCCATACACTTCCTGAACAGATCCATGTTCAGCTCCTCAAATCTGGCACGGGTGATGGTGGAGTAGAAGTCAATGCCCTCATACAGAGAGTCAATCTCAATGGTGGTCTGGGCAGTGGAAGACAGAGTCCTCTTCGCCCTCTCACAAGCTGTCCTCAGCCTCCTCAGAGCCCTCGGGTTGCCAGTGATGTCCTTCTTGTTCTTCCTCTTGAACTCCTGAACAAAGTGGTTGACCATCCTGTTGTCAAAGTCCTCACCACCCAGATGGGTGTCACCAGCAGTGGCCTTGACCTCAAAGATACCCTCCTCAATGGTGAGAAGGGAGACATCAAAGGTACCGCCTCCAAGGTCAAAGATGAGCACATTCTTCTCACCGACACTGGAAGCCTTCTTGTCAAGACCATATGCAATAGCTGCAGCGGTAGGCTCATTGATGATACGGAGCACATTGAGACCAGCAATCACTCCAGCATCCTTGGTGGCCTGCCTCTGAGAGTCGTTGAAGTAGGCAGGAACTGTGACAACAGCATTCTTGACAGTGTTGCCAAGGTAAGCCTCAGCAATCTCACGCATCTTGATGAGAACCATAGAGGAGATTTCTTCCGCGGCAAACTGCTTTTCCTCACCCTTGTGCTGGACAACAATCATTGGCTTCTCACCAGGTCCAGCAATGACCTTGAAGGGCCAGAGCTTAATGTCGCTCTGGACAGAAGCGTCAGAGAACCTTCTGCCGATGAGACGCTTGGCATCTGCATTATAACATTTGTGTAAGAAACAGAACAAGCAGAAAATGGGCAATACAGCAGCACAAAAAAAGGGCAATAATAGCAAAAAGCAAAAAAAAATCTTTTAGCTAAGAAACATTGTACATTAATACTTTCAAGAACAGTTGGGATATTGCAAGAAAGAAAACAACAGCAAACTTCACCAAGGTGTATCAGACAACTGTAAACGTATATATAGTAACTGGAACCTCAAAAAATGAATGACCAGTGTCGCAAGATCCGTTCCCTATTGTTTTCTGCCATGTTTCGAGTCACACAATCACATGTTTGATTACAATAACAATACACACAGAAAACAATAATCACCGAGGAAAAAAAAAGGAACATGAATTTATTGTGCAATCTCAGCCGAAAGATGGTGTTATTGTTTGTATTAATCACAGTGGTTCAGATTAATGGGAATATTTGCATCATGGATTGCACAATAACAGCATTCATAAAGCTAACTACAAGCTATCTTCAAATATTTCTAGAACTCAAGAATTTACTAACTATTTATAAAAACAAAATGACAAATGGGAGATCAGATGGTAGTGCATGATGTAATCATCACAAGGAATACAGATATCTCGTGTGGATATGATCTCATCACTTCCCCCATAACAACAAAGCATCTAAACAAGCAGGGCAGTTACTACATTTGCCAACATCTCAGTAAGAAAAATGTTGGAAGAAACTTGAGCTGTAGATTTTCAGATTGAAAACCAAAGGCTATTATAAATAGCCTTCCATCACATTAAGATCAGTAAATAAAGCGCTTGGGGTAATTGATCATCATCAATCTGCCAGCTCAAGAGTAAAATAAACAACTACTCCACAGCTTACCCAACAAGTAGAAAAGTGGAACATGAAAATTAACCCAAAGTAGCGTGTGAATTGCAGCATACGTACGTGATATCATTTTAAATGGGCAAACTAGTTACCCATATACTCAAATTAGTTGCATCATATACAATCATGGGAAACTCATGTCCAGCACCCAAGTGGAACCGGACGTTATATGTTTTAAGTAACCCATCGATTCTAGAACACTTCAAGCAACATAAGATCTACAGATCTAGAGCTGGATTCGGAAAACTGTCACTAACTGCAAGAGTTTGACTTCCTAGATCCAAGTCAAACAAATCTGATAACAAACCGCAGTGCACGAGAAGCGATTTGAAGCTAATAGATCGCAACAATTATCAACTGATCCAACGAAACGAAATGAATAACCACAGAATCTACGGATCTGAGCATTCTTCAAACAAAATAGTACAAACATGGCCTAATATAGTGTACAACCAACGCAGATCCAGCTAATATGAAACAAATCGATCAGATCGAAACACTAACAACATCACAGAAACAGATCTGAGGAAGAGGCGGGCAGTGCTCACCGAAGACCGTGTTGATGGGGTTCATGGCGACCTGGTTCTTGGCGGCATCTCCGATGAGACGCTCGGTGTCGGTGAAGGCGACGTAGGACGGGGTGGTGCGGTTCCCCTGGTCGTTGGCGATGATCTCGACGCGGTCGTGCTGCCACACGCCGACGCACGAGTAAGTCGTGCCGAGGTCGATGCCGATCGCCGGACCCTCGCCCTTGCCCGCCATCTCTCTCTCTCTGCGCCTCCGAGGGGCTCTTTGCTAAAGCTTTCTCTCAACGGAGGTGAAGACAGAGAGAGGCGGAATGGCGGCTGTGTAGAAGGATTAGGGTTTCGAGAGGAGGAGGGACTGCCGCGGGGAGGACGACTTTATAACGAGAGAGTGGGCGCGCGATGCTGTTCTAGAATGTTCCTGGGCTTGGCGCGGAGAGATGGTAGCCGTTGAGATTTCATCGTGCGGTGGAAGGAACTCGGGTGGGGTCATTTCCGCGGCCGCCAGGCACTTTGCTCGTTCAAACGGCTCTTTTCTCTCTCCGAGGTTGCTTTCAGATGCGTAAATGGAATCTGCCACTCGTGAGACAGATTGGATGGGCCACGATCTGATCCCACTTACAGACTCACAGCCCAGATCATAGGGCAAAGTTCAGGGCCCACACAACACACAGTCTCCTGTTAGGAAATCATACCGTCAGTCCGGCCCTTTTTACCTTTTGGCCCACTGAAAGTCAGTGCTACCTCTTCTTCGTCGACCTCCAAGCATCGGTCTGAAGGATCTCTTAGGTCAGTCTCAGTACAAGAGTTTCATAAATAATTTCTAATGCTATCATGTCATCTAAAAATGCTTAAGATAATATACATTTTATGGTATAACAGAATCATACCATTTAAATGAAGTTTCTTTGTAACCATTTCATAGCATGCTAGCGATTTTAGAGGGCGATGGTGGAGGCAGTGAGGGTCCCGAGCATTCATCATTTGTATATTAATCTATTGTCATTAAGGTCCAACTAAGAGGCTCCCTAAACCAGCAGTAGCATAAGGAAAAAGTACAAAATTTCAATGAAAAATTGGAATTTAATTTTTTTTTCTTGCAAGGGAACCTATTTTATTTACATGAAATTGATGCAGCGATAGTGATATGATGATGAACTGGTTTTACATGGTTCGTACAATGGTTCTGTTGAACCGACGACATCAACATAAATTTATTGGAGAAGATTGCAATTACTCACTTGCTAGTCTAGGGTTTTTTTTTTCTAGAATACGCAGGAGAGCTGCGCATCTTTGTATTAAGAAGAAAAGGAGGTCGAGGACCTTACAAAGTGCGTGCGTTTTTATCGGGCCGCGGGTAGTTTACATTGATTTGGCAAAGGAGCACGAACTACCCCTAACCCGAAAGCTTAGGCCTACTCTCGCGACATCGGTCTACCTAGGAACTTAGCCCCTGCAGTGATCCAAAGTTTTGCTTCGTCCTTGATTCCCTGTAAAATCTGTTGCACGTGCATTGCTTCACTTCTGAAAACCCGATTGTTTCTTTCATTCTAGATCCTCCAGGATGTTAGAATGAACAATTGGTCCAGTCCTTTCCTTGCTTCCTTGCACAGGCCGATTCTGAGCGTGTTCCATGTGGTGACGATGTCGGACTCAACCATACTGAATCGGCGTTCCAAATGTAGGTAGCTGAGCAGCTCCCACCAGATTTGTCGTGCAACCGGGCAATGCAGTAGCAGGTGAGGATTGTTTCTGGCTGCTGTGAACAAAGGGCACAAGTATTGTCGTCCTGTAGGCCGTGTCGGTGTCGTCGGTCCGCTGTCCAAGTTCTCCCCTACACGGCTATGTAGTCTAGGGGTTTTTCATATACCCGCTTACAACAACTCTTAGTGTAGTCAATTAGTCAATAACCACTTATAAATTCTTTGCCAAAAAAAATAACCGCTTATAAATTATGAGTATTTTTTAATATCCACCGAGAGACCACTTGTAAATTGTAACGTCAACCACGCCACGTGTGCGCCGAGTGGCCAATATTGCGTGGGCCGGATGAATGGATGGGTGGGGGCTTGTTCAGTTCTTTTCCATTTCATTCCTGTCAGACAATCAGACAGGGAGACACCCTCACGTTATGAAATGCCTGGGCTATATCGCGGAAAGATTTCAGCTTATCCCAGTCAGCATGCAGGTGCTTTATGGAATAATGCTTGTGCAAGAATTCTTCTCAACCTGGAGACTCGTTGCTCTGTATTTTAGGTTCTTACTCTACGCTGCTCCCTCTGTTCATTTTTATTAGTCATCATTGATTGTAATGGATAACTCTGATCATTCATTTTATTAAAAAAAGAGAAATGCTATATATTTCATTATGATTTGATTTATTACTAAATATTTTTAAAACATGACTCTTAACTTTACACGTTTGATTTTTATATAAGACGAATGATCAAAGTCAACGACAACAAATAAAAAAGAACGTAAGGAGTATATTTTTTTTTTTGAGAAAACGCAGGAGGGCTGCGTTTCTTTGTATTAAGAAGAAAGAGATCGATGACCTTTACACATCGCGTGCCGCCTTTTGTCGGCCGCCGGTAGATGTACATATGGGAATGAAAGCACAAGACTACCGCTTAAGAGGACTTCTACGCCTACTCTCGCGATATCAAACGACCTAGGTTGTTGGTGCCCACCGCTATGCACAGCTACATTTCGTCCTTGTTATTCTGAAAGATTTGAGTTGTGCCGGCAGCCTCATTGCGGAAAACCCCGTTATTCCTTTCGTTCCACAACTTCCAAGCTACAAGGATGAAGCAGGAGTCAACCTGCTTCTTTGCTTCTTTGCGCAGGCCCTGTCTTAGTGTTTCCCATGAGTCTATGATGCCGAGTGTGTTCGTGGTGAATCGACTTTGTAGATGTAAGAGGCCGAGCACTTCCCACCAGATTTGCCTCGCCACCGGGCAGTGCAGCAGTAAGTGTTCTATCGTCTCGGCTTCTTGGCAACAGAGTGCGCAAGTGTTGTCATTTTGCAACCCGTGCCGAACCTTCTGTCCGACGTCCACGTTCGCCGCTACACCGCAATGTACATGAAGAATTTGGTCTTTGGCGGTGCCCAAGATTTCCAGATCAGTTTGGCACCTGGGAAGACAGTGCTCCCTGCGAAGAACCTCTCATACGCCGACCTTGCTTTGTAGCATCCCGAGCTTGTCCAGCGCCATATAACGCTATCCTCCACTGCAGCATCCAGGTTGATGTCTTGCATCATTCTCCAAATCTTGAGGTACTGCAGTATATGATAAGAGTGATAAATCCTATGTAATGTTATCGCCTGCATGTTGATTTGATGCAGTGCTAAATAGGGCGATACCTTCAGTGTCATTGCTATTTTTTTAAAAAAATATTATTTGCCCATATGATCGAAGCTGCGAAGCCAAAACTGAAAAAAAAAAGCAAAAAGAATAAAGAAGATAGCACAGCCATCACGTTCTGGGTGTGCCGTCATTAGGGCACGCCATTCCTGCGCCCGGGGTACCATTTCAATGCGTCTCCGTTCCATTCGCCTCCCCGGTTTGGGAGTAAAAATCGAATACCATTCCCACAAGATCACCAGTCACCACGCCCCTCCCCCGTCCATACAATACATCAGGACAGAAGATTCAGTTTACAGTACGTGTTTGTGTTTCAGCTTATCCAGAGCTTGAGCGAAACAAAGAACAGAAAAGAAAAATTACGGGTGCCTAAGCAGGAAGCACCAATGGACATTCCATCACAGCTGTTTTCTTTTGTCCTCGTCGCCTTCAGTCTTCCTCTTCATCTCAGCAGCACGCTTGTTTGAACAGGACCTCAAGCACCATTCCTCTTCGATTTCCCACGATATCACATAAGCCTCTTTGGTTTCCGCGTCCGTTCCTCCATCCTCGTAATCCATTCCCCATAAACACCCATCTCCTTCAAAGGGCATAAACAACTCCAGTTTCTGAGCATGATTACAAGTTTACTGTGTAGGAGTCTGGGAAATCAGATGATCTGACCCTGAACATTTCAAGGTACTACTAAAATATCTGACGAAGATGACTTCCCCCGATGGGGTCCCTGTCAGGATGCAGGACGTCTTATAATCATCGTTTTCTAGATTTCAAGCAATCTTCTCATGCAAGATTGCAAGATTCACAGTGTTGTAGTATTGTCCAAGCCTGAGTTTCCAGATTTTGGTTTTTCTACATATTGATTGATGCAGTAAAGAAATTAATATACATTATTTGCCAAATTCTGGCCTAACTTGACTTCCTGGAATTGCTGATTTCAGTGATCACGCTGCACCGAACATCAGGATGCCATTGCCTGCTGCGTAACCAACTGTCACTTCGTATGTATATGACTGAGTGATAATCCATTCTGTTCACTTCTTTTTTTTTTTATGAAACTGTTCACTTCTTCTCCTACTGAGTTCAGCAAAACCTCGTCATCCTTTTTCCTTCTGTTGCATTGCAATCCTGGCAGGCATTGACGCAAATTTTTTTTTTTCATACCGGAGATTTCACTGAATAATGATAACCATCACCATGATTGGTGCAGTTATGGCAAGATGGCCCACCAAGCCCCATTCAGCTACCATCTCAGCAGACTTCCCCTGCACTGCATTCAGAGAGTTCTGATTAATTCAGTTGCAGAAGGGTGCGGAACACAGCCGAGAAGCCCCATCTCGCCCGTCTTCTGTGGCTGCCGCGGTCCGGGACGAGATAAAGGTGCGGCACAGGACCAAGACGCCATGCCTAGCAAGCGGCACGGACTACAGAGCGCAGAGGGCCGTGGATATATTTTCACGGACTACAGAGCGCAGAGACGCCATGGTCGTGGTCCCTCTCTATAGAGCGCAGAGCCAAATCGTGATCAAATAGTCGCGATCCTAGAGAGAGGCTGTTCTGCAAACTCCGGCAGGGAATCTCATCGTCGGGCGACGCTTCCGGCAACCGCCGCAACAGCCGTCGTTTTGCAATCCCCTTCGCTGCCTTTGCCGCAAGCGTGTACCTCATCCACGGGTCTATTTCTCGAGGCTGCTCCGGCGCTGGGTGGGCGCGTGGGGAGCGCACGCGGTGGCCGTTAGGGTTTGGTGACCGATATGACATGTGAGCGACCGTGGTGGCCACAGCTCCGTGTGACCGCGCCGTCGCGCGGACAACGACAGCACAGGCCATTATGGAGCAAAGCCGCATCCACTCTCCTTTCCATCCCCGCCTCCTCCACCAAGCTGTTCACATTTATCTCCGGACATGAAAATTGAAAGGTACGTCGCTTTTGTGTTGTTTGGGTAAAGGAACAACCTTGTTCGTGTAAGCCTAAAGATGTAGGCACAAAGAGATGCAAAATGTTGTGCGCTCCATTCAGAAAGTATAATTCATAGTTAAGGCAATGCTAATCTAAATGGATGATCAGGATCTGCTTATTCTACTAGATAAAAGCGAAGACATTATCGAGTAAGTCTTTGCCAGAATTAATAAAGATTTAGACCAAACTAACCGCAACTTTGTGACTCATGTACAGTTCTTAAAATGGCACACGTCTGTACTCACTGAGATTCAGAATACTCTGTTAATTACTAGTAGTAAACAATAACCCAGCCAAGTGGCCACCACTTTAAAGAAATTTTCAGGTACATCTGGGTTGCTAGTTGCTTCAGGAGGCAAAGCTATTCTGCTCTCTGCAGGTTTCAGAGGACAAGACTCTGCAGGCTTTCTGATTTTCTCAAGGACGGAAAAACCTCCTGCAACAGAAAAAGCTCAATTTAATTGGGTAATAACAAAGAAGCAGAAACATGGTACGTCACTATCAGAGAAACATGCTTATCAATTGAAATGAATATTAGTTTGTGTGTTTCTGTTTGTGAGGCAGAAATCCTTGTCTCTCCTAAGTCCTAATCATAAACTGTACAAGTGAACTCCCTGAATTTTCTATATCCTGAGTAGTCGTCTAGTTCTACATGTTATTTGTGGTTTGTGACTTTGTGGACACAATTTTGCATAGACCTGCTAGAGACATGGCCTGTGCTATTGTCTCTTTAGCAAGCAATTCAAAATAAGTAATATTACTATTTTGAAAAATTAGGAAGGCAAAAGGAGAAATACTTACATTCCACATAGTTTCCACTTGTGATGCTGTTTAAGTTGTGGCATAAGTCGTGACTGCAGCCCTTTTCTCTGCAGATGTCGAAGGATGTGAGCTTGCACGTCGAAACCTCAAAGCATTGCTATATAATTCATATCCAGGACAGGACTGATCAGCACCTGAATTTTCTATGTCTTTGACACTCTGTTGCTCCCTGTCCAGAATGCCAGCATGAGAGAGCAAAGCCCACAAATGTGTGAGAAACTCCCCTCCCTTTGCCAGACATTCAACGTGTTCCTTCACATTATCTGATGGCGCCACATATAGCAGCATCTCTGACCAGAAATCGGCCAACACCTTCCAGCAGGTAACCTCTTCCATCTCCTCGAGCTGCCTCCCCAGCTTTGCACCCATTGGGAAAATGGTTGTCTCTGCCGCCGATAATTCAGGCAAACGTCTCATGGCCTCATACTTGTCTCCTGGCAGAAGCTGTGCTGCTTCCGCTGCAAGCGCATCAAACATGCAGCTCGTATCGTAGTGGTGCCCAGGAAGCAACTTTGGTGCTGAAACCACCAGGTAGGCACAGTACTTGGACAGTTTTGTGGCGATGTCAAAGTTGAACTTGAGTTGTTCCCCAGCTCTAAGGGACATATCCTTCAATGTTGCCATCTCGCAATAACATGTTGCGATGTGCCAAGTCAAAATAACGTGAGACTGATTTTCCTTTTCCAGGGAACTTCTTGTGCCCAAGACTGAGTGCACGTCATGCCTGCAAGCCCATACGAGGTGATGTGCTCCATTATACACCAGTGATGACTCTCCATTAGTTAGTTTACCATCAGTACGCTCAAGAGAGTGAACAAGTGCCTCTTTTACCTCTATGGGCACCTTGATGGGTTTCCCAGGTCGTCTATTGCGAACATTCTTTGCATACTCATGCATGTTGTGATTAAAGGCAGATGAATCTAGAAGATCATAAAATTTGTCGTGTTTTCGTCTGACTGGGACATCAACACCTGCCATGAATGGACACGGATCAAAGCTCACTGATTCAACTAGGGAGTACTGCCCAAGCTTGTCCTGATAGTAGGATTTGCTTGATGCAATCATACCAATCTTGGTGAGAATCTCTTTAAACCATATTATTATTATGCAATAGCTTCCCCTTGTGTTTGAGGCTTGTTCTCGTATATATTGACAAACAAAGGAAACTCTGCCCCAGATGCTCATCCAGTAAAACAAAAGTTGCAGCAACTCAAGCAAGACAATGGAAACTAGTATCAGTTCCGTGACAACATTTGTAGCACAAGTTATTCTGCTGTTCACGGGCAATTCCACATCTATCTTATTAGAGAATTTTGGTTTGGGTGGCACAAAGGTTGTGATAAATGCCAAGCTGGCTGCAGCCAGGGACCAGAATGTTGACGATTTAGATCCATAATGAAGGACAGCATATTTTGTGAAGAAAAAATCATACATAAAAGCTAACTCAACGTCTATCACCTTGAAAACTCTGTTGTAGTCAATGGTTCCGTCCTCATTTCTGGCAAGCAGCCCCTTAAACACAAAATCATGTGTCTTGTGTTGTGAAGATTCACCACAGCCAAACCCAAAGAAGCGCCTTCTCAATAGATTGAAAAGAGAGAATGAAAGGCATGTATCCTTTAGCTCTGGCCTTAGTGACCCACCATTGCACAACCAAATTCTCTCTATGTCAATGATCTCAGCTGCATCTGCTGTTGACATTGCTGCATATGATGTTCGAGCTTCTAGTATCGACTTGTGGAGCGGCCAGTCAACCAGGTAACGATAACCTTTCAGGCTAACTGGGTTGTAAGATGACCCGCTCTTGATATGTTCCTCATACATGTAATCAGCTACCATTTTATTCAGGTTCCATGATTCGGTTGCCAGTTTGAGGACTAACAATCTATGCCTAAATTTATAAAGACCAATTGTAGTCAGATAAGTAAGTGGGAATGGTGAACCCGGATCTGGAAGTGATGTGACTATCATCGTTATGTATGCAGTGTCAAGGATAGACTGGTAGTACAGTCTCTTGTGTTGGTTGTTATCATCGAGACTATAAGCTGTGATAGAGTCGGTACAAGTGAAGAGGATAAATATGGATATGGCCCAGATGGGGAACACGTTGCTCTTCACTGTGGAAGACTGCATTAAACCAAGTGTGTATGATAACAGGGAGGAGGACAGGGCGAACGCCCCCAAGACACCTTTCTGGATTAAAAAGCTTTTGCTTTGGCGACGCCTGGACCCAAAGGCGGACAAGAATAATACGTTGACAGCAGCCAGTACGACCATTACCTCAATGTGGATCACCGTTCCTGTTGAGCTGTTCCAATAGCTCCTAGCGCATTGTGACCATGTTTTTAATGCACAATCGTTGGAGTCGCTTGTAGGTGTCTGCATTTTCAACAATTGAAGAAGAAAAGCTAGATCAGCAGTCGAATTATCTGATCGTTAGCACTGGTGTAGAATAAATGTCTATCCACTTTGATTGTGGCGAACTGCTTATTTTGGTTTATATCTATCTTAGATGTGTAACCCCTGATAATCCTGATCTTCGTAAGAAATCCAAAACGATACTCCCTCACTTTTTAAGATCTAATAATATCAATAAAATCGTACACTATGCAGATAAATACCCTTGGATCAAAATCAAGTATGGCAGCGCTGGCATGTGCAAGACTCGCGTTATCTGCACGTCAGTGAGAGGCACAAGTAAGTTTGCTGGTAAGATGCATACCGAATGGTTAGTCCTCCTCCCCCATTCTACCCCCAATAATGAGCAAGCTCAAACGTTGAGGTGTATATGCCGTCCTTGAGGGTTGTGTTGTGTTCCCTAAGGTTCCACTGATGAAAATTTAAGAAGCTGTTGTGGTATGAGGAGTAAGTTAACAAAGTAAAATCATTTCAAGAGCAGCTGTTGTAGATTGATATGTTTGTTTACACACATTCACAGTTTTCTGTTTTTGCCAGGCTGACCAGCTTCTTGAGACTCTTTCTAAGTCTGATCAACTGCTTCTCTGGTTACCACAAACGCTGCAAGGCACCGATTTTATAGCAAGAAAGTTGAATCTGCTGGATTTGGACTTGGACGGCCCCCACGCCGATCTTACATTATTTCGTTTTCATTATGTTTTACATAATTCGTTCATCACTTTTGTAACAGTACGATAGATTAAATACTTGTCTAGCAGGAGCCTGATGGAGGAATCAGTGCATCAAGAATTCAAGATAATCTTGTCTGGGAGGCTTTGAACACACCTGTTTGTTCTGACTACATGGTCATTTTTTGTTAGCATAGTAATTAATTACTTTATGCACTCTTCTGGGTAACTTCCCTGCCCGACCTTTAATTTTTCTCTTACTGGTTTAACCTAACATTAGTTGTCAAGAACAATAGCATCTAGCATTGTACATTAATTTTTCTCTTATGCAGAAGGTAGCAAGTATACTGTGTCCAAGATGAACTGCCTCCTGGTCGATGCCACCAGCATCTCTCCATCTCCATGCCCGCAGGCGCTTCCTCTGCTACCTCGACCAACCCGGCCACGATCCCTTCACGTACAGGTGCGTCGGCTGGTTCTTGCCTTTGCTTTTGGAAGGTTTATGCATGGATTCATAAAAAATATTTCTTAAGCAGCATTTATTTTTTATGCTAAATCTTCTCTTATATATAGTTCAAACTTCCTGTGCACATGAAGCTACAATTACATGTTATAGCGCTGCACCTGATGGTGGTGACAGCCAATGATAGAAGAAGAAAATAATCTCTGATTGAGTAGATCAATGCATGTGTAAAGAAGTGTTGTTGCCTGGAGACTCCGCAACCCTACATCGCCAATGGAGAGGAGCGCGGCTAATTGGCACTAAGAATCTATTTGTATGATTGAGGTTTTGACTGAACTTCTTTTATTGAGTACCTGTCCTATTGAGTAGCAGCCTGTACGTTTTGTTTATTGTTCAGATTATCTGGGCCAATCAAGATTGACATCACCAAAAGCAAATCTGTGGTATTTATAATGGCTGTTACCATGAGTACTATCACCAAAATTAGTGGCTGTGGGTTACAGAAATGGAGCATACTATTGGGGTTTCATCTTTTATAGCTGAAGGATAAGCACTTAAGGATGTTATCAATCATAAGAACTTTTAACCTCTTTATTCATGAGGCTGGGTGTCGTTGAGGCTTCCGTTTAAAATTAGCGAATGTTAGGATGTTTTCACTAAATGAGTTGAGATGAATGTTGCTCCAGTTCAAGTGTAATTAAATTTGGTGAACAACAAATGGAGTTGTCCTCTTTTTAAAAGAAGTCACTTTTTAAAAGATGTGTAACCAGCTAATCCCAATCTTCCTAACAAATCCCAAACAATGCCCCCTTGCTATTTAGACCTAATAATGACATCAACAAAGTCCTAGCTTCGCTATATAGATAAATGCTACCCCTTGGATCGAAAAGGAATTTGACGACTTACGTCTTTCGCACACAGTGAGAAGGCACAATTAATTAAGTTTTGTGTTAAAAGATGCATACCGAGTTCGTCCCCCCCCATTTCACCCCAATGATGAGCAAGCTGATGAGGCCGCCCATGGCAGAGCTTGGTCACTATGGCCTGTAAAACTCGAGGACGGTAGAGGTCAGCACGTGGATGCTCATGCTTGAGGGCAGCTGCTAGTACATGGGAACTAGTACAAGCAGGAAAACAGAATTCTGGTGATAGGAGATCGGAAATACCAACCGGTTAGAGGAATCGAAGACAGATGCCCGCAATCTGAGCACAGATCGGCCTGATAAAACTGCATCCGGCGACGCGTTTGGGGGTGAGGCGCAGACAGCAACTAGGAATGAGCTGCTAGTACATGGGAACTAGTACAAGCAGGAAAACAGAATTCTTGTGAGAGGAGATCGGAATACCAACCGGTTAGAGGAATGGAAAATAGATGCCTGCAATCTGAGCACAGATCGGCCTGATAAAACTACATCCGGCGACGCGTTTGGGGGTGAGGCGCAGACAGCAACTAGGAATGAGCTGCTAGTACATGGGAACTAGTACAAGCAGGAAAATAGAATTCTGGTGAGAGGAGATCGGAATACCAACCGGTTAGAGGAATCAAAGATAGATGCCCGCAATCTGAGCACAGATCGGCCTGATAAAACTGCATCCGGCGACGCGTTTGGGGGTGAGGCGCAGACAGCAACTAGGAATGAGCTGCTAGTACATGGGAACTAGTACAAGCAGGAAAACAGAATTCTGGTAAGAGGAGATCGGAATACCAACCGGTTAGAGGAATCGAAGACAGATGCCCGCAATCTGAGCACAGATCGGCCTGATAAAACTGCATCCGGCGACGCGTTTGGGGGTGAGGCGCAGACAGCAACTAGGAATGAACTGCTAGTACATGGGAACTAGTACAAGCAGGAAAACAGAATTCTGGTAAGAGGAGATCGGAATACCAACCGGTTAGAGGAATGGAAGATAGATGCCCGCAATCTGAGCACAGATCGGCCTGATAAAACTGCATCCGGCGACGCGTTTGGGGGTGAGGCACAGACAGCAACTAGGAATGAGCTGCCAGTACATGGGAACTAGTACAAGCAGGAAAACAGAATTCTGGTGAGAGGAGATCGGAATACCAACCGGTTAGAGGAATCGAAGACAGATGCCTGCAATCTGAGCACAGATCGACCTGATAAAACTGCATCCGGCGACGTGTTTGGGGGTGAGGCGCGGACAGCGACTAGGAATGAGCTGGAATTGGATTGGATATGAGCTTATGTTGTCCGGATGCAACAAAGTCATCACTCATGATCCAGTAGTGTCTTGTGCCTTGGACGCTTGTTCCTGTTGAGAAAGTCATCACAGACGAATTCAACTGGGATTAACATATAACTGAAAAGTCAAGAGTTAACAAAAGTTAGCCTATCTTTTCTTTTCTTGCGAGGGCTACTTTTTTTTCGAAGGGAGGGCTACCCATTTTTACTTGGAAGTGGAGCATGACAGCGATGCAGAGCACGAGCTCTCACTGTCAGCCTTACGTGTAAGGAACGCAGAAATAAAGATCTTGATCTGCTCCGTAATTTTTTTTGTGTGTGTGTACAGATTGATCTGCTTAGTCAATTCGGTATTTTCACAACAGTTTTCTGGTTGTTTTTCCTTTACCACAAGTGTGGCTTTCTTGACGTCCCCATTGCTGGAATTTTGGTTTTTTCGCTTAAGCGAACCAAATCTTGGGCTGGGCGAAGCGAAACGGAGGCCCGCTATCTGAACCGCGTCCTTCCGACTGCATGTCAAACGGCCTCGGCCGAAGCGACGCTGCGTCGGTTCGCTGGCGCCCTCCACCGGCGGCGGCGACAGGTCGTGCATGTGAGAGTAATTGGAAGCCTACCCAACAGGGTCGCTGTGATCTTGATTATATAGCCGAGATACGGCGTGATCTATATGTTACAGATATACGAGGACAAGTCTATCTTCTAACACTCTCCTTCAATCACAACTTGCAAAGATTGGGATTGCCACAAAACTCCTGCAGACGATGAACTGTCATAGTCTTGGTAAAACCGTCGGCAAGCTGATCTACAGCAGGAATGAAGCGAATATCCAGTTGCTTGACGGCGATCCTTTCACGTACAAAGTGAAAATCAACCTCTATATGCTTTGTACGTCCATGAAACCTTGGGTTGGCAGACAAGTATGTGGCGCCCAAGTTATCACACCAGAGGCATGGGATTCGAGTCTGCGCAACACCAAGTTCACGAAGAATGGACTGCACCCAAACGACCTCGGCAGTGATGTTGGCAAGGGATTTGTGCTCGGCCTTAGTAGATGACCTGGAAACCGTAGGCTGCTTCTGAACGCTCCAGGAGATCATATTCGGACCAAGAAAGACAACAAAGCCGCTGGTAGACCTTCATTCATCAGCACAGCCTGCCCAATCAGCGTCAGAGAAGGCGCTGACTAACAATGAATTGGACTTGCAAATCTTGACACCAAGAGTTGTCGTTCCGTGAAGGTAGCAAAGAATTCTCTTAACTGCAGACCAGTGCACACTAGTCGGCGCATGGAGAAATTGGCAGACTTTATTTACGACAAATGATATATCTGGACGTGTCAATGTTAGGTATTGTAGTGTGCCAACAACACTGCGATACCTTGTAGCATCCTCAGCATTTAAAGGATCCCATGATGAAGAGACAATTTCTGAGAAGTAGACATTGGAGTATCAACATATTTGCAATTTGTCGTGCCAACACAAGCCAAAACATCAGAGATATACTTGGTCTGAGAAAGATGAATACCGTCAGATACCTTTTGAACTGCAATGCCCAGAAAATAATTGAGATCACCAAGGTCTATAGAGCAAACTCTTCTTGAAGATTCTTGAGTAAAACTTCAACTGCCCCTTTAGATGAGCTGACCACAATAATATCATTAACGTAGATGAGAAGAAAAACGGTGACAGCACGGCAAGAGAAAATAAACAGGGAGGTGTCGGCCTTAGATGCAAGAAAACTGTGACACCCCGATCCAGGGCTTAATAGGATTAATAGGATACTCATATCAATAAGTTGCAACTTCTTTTTCGGTAGCCAAGCTACGAAAAACTCCGAGGTTAAGCTTGCTTGGGCTGGAGCAATTTCAGGATGGGTGACCGACTGGAAAGTTATTCCCGGATGTGCACGAGTGAGGATAAATGTGCGCAGAAAAGACTTGTATTGGTCTGTGAGGCCAGCCTACGTCCTATAAAAAGCTACCTGATGTAAGCGGGCCCGGCCTTGAGGAGGCGGGACGTTACAAAAACCGAGCTGCTGAAGCTTAGTGCTTAACCGAGAATACCAAGCGCGAGGGGCCTGTTTTAACCCATAGAGTGCCTTGTCAAGTTTGGATACCAGATGAGGAGCACCAGGATCAATATAGCCAGGAGGTTGTTTCATGTAAACATCTTCCTCCAGAACACCGTGAAGAAACACGTTCTGCACATCTAGTTGACGGAGATGCCACCCGCGAGAAACACCAATGGAGAGAACACTACAGATTGTAGCTGCTTTAACCACGGGACTGAACATATCCTCATAGTCGATCCCATACTGCTGCTTGAAACCCTTTGCGACGAGCCGCGCCTTGTACCGATCAAGGGATCCATCAGATTTGCACTTAACTTTATATACCCATTTACAATCAATGAGATTACTCCCCTTGGGTGCCGGAACCAAATGCCATGTGTTGTTGCGAAGGAGCGCCAGTACTCATCATCTATGGCTTGTTTCCATTTTGGATTAGCAAGAGCATCTTTGACGTTGCGGGGTTCATCAGTAGTACAAAGCATGCCATATGGAATAGTGCCATCGTCCGAATTTTTGGCTGGCGGAGCCCTTCTTGAAGACGAGTGCGTGGCCGAAGCGGAGGCGGAGGCGGAGGTGATGGTGCAGGAGAAGATCCACCAGCTACAGACAATCCAGCGAGATGCTGGACAGCTTCGTGCCTGGCTCGTCTGCAGAAAGGACCGAGGTGGTGATGTGCGGTGACGCCAGAGGGTCAGGAGCGGCGCCAGTGACTGTTGTAGAGTCGACAATGCAGCACTAGAAGACGGCTCAGCAACAGAAGCTGCTGCAGGTGAATCGGGCTGGAACGACGCCTGATTCGAGGTGGAGACGTGATGCAGTTGTACGAGAGAATCGTCACCAGAGATAGAGCCCAGGTTTTCTGCACCAACAGGATCCAACACTTATTCCAGAACTGGAACACGCGTGCGAACCTGTTGACCCGAAGAAGCTGTTGTGTCCTGCACAGATACAAACTCAACATCTGGTTAGGATAGTTAGCCACAAGATCAAAACCACTCATCGTTGGGTACAACGTTGGATCAAGGAGTGATACAGAGGTTTGTAATTGGGCTCCAGCATTTGGGTGAGGGGTGGAGAAAGGAAAAACTCGTTCATCAAAGATAACATCACGCGAGATATAAACGCGTCCTGTGGCGATGTCCAAACATTTATAGCCTTTGTGCTGCTCATAATAGCCAAGAAAAGCGCATTGCTTCGAACGAAAGGAAATCTTTTTGTATTATAGGACCGAATATTAGGCCAACATGCGCACCCAAAAACATGAAGAGTGGAATAAATAGGTATATTACCTGAGATCTTCTGTATTGATGTGAGATAATCAATAACCTTTGACCGAAGGCGATTGATTAGATAAACAGCAGTGGAGAAAGCTTCACCACCAAAATTTAAGTGGCATGGACGCATGAGCAAGAAGGGACAAACCCATCTCAACGATATGACGATATTTGCGTTCAGCAACACCGTTTTGTTGATGTATATGAGGGCAAGAGATATGATGGGTAATGCCTAATTTATGAAAAAAAAGGACTAAGTTTCTGATACTCACCACCCCCCCCCCCCCCCGCCCAATCAGTTTGCATAGTGATAATTTTGCGACCAAAGGTGCGTCCAACAAGGTGTTGAAACTAATTGAAACACTGAAAGACTTCAACCTTGTTTCTAAGAAAATAAATCCAACATATTTGCTATAATCATTGATAATGGAAACATAATAATTTTTACAGCTAACTGAAGAGGAAGCAGAGCCCATACATCTGAATGGATCAATTCTAAAGGAAAACTAGAAACACTAGATGACCTAGAAAAAGGTAACCGATGACTCTTTGCTTGCATGCAAGCATCACAAACTGACTCACTAGCAGCCCCAACATGTGGCAAATTATTGTGACTAACGACGCGCTTGACGACATCAGACGATGGGTGACCCAAATGGTCATGCCAACACGTCAAGGAGGGTTTTGCAGCAGCTAGGACTTGCTTGGACAGACGAACATCATCGATACAAGGAAGTGGATAAAGGCCACGCTTACATCTGCCTCGGAGCAGAGTTTTCTTCGACACCCGATCCTTAACAACAGAAAACTAAGGATGAAGTTCAAGAAAAACATCATTATCACGAGTAAAACGATGTACGGAAATAAGATTTTTGGCAGCACTAGGAACATGAAGAACTTGATTCAAATGGAATTTGCGAGAAGGCGTACGAAGAGTGGTATGACCTATATGACTAATATCCATACCTGAACCGGATGCAGTTCGAATCTGTTCATGCCCAGTGTACTTGTCCCGAGTAGTCAGCCTATCAAGATCGGCTATGATGTGATCAGTAGAACTGGAGTCCGCATACCAGTTGGTGTTGATTCCGTAGGAAGGCACAGCCGCTGCCATGCGATCATCATCACCCGTGAAGCTGGCATCAAAGTGCTTGTAGCAGCGCTGAACCGTAGGGCCGATCTTCTTTCATAATTGACACACTGGATGTGTGTCGGAGTTGGACCCGTCGCGTCCACCTCGACCACGCCCCAAACTATTATCGAAGCGGCCGCCACGAGGGCCGGAGGGTGGCGCCCCTGACCCCCATGGCCACGACCACGAGTAACGGTGTTCGCCATCATGTACTGTTGCACCTCCTTCTGACGCCTGATGCGTGCTTCAGCTGTAAGCAGCTGAGCGTACATGTCAGCGATGACGATGGGATCAGCACGCTCGCAGACGTTCTCGACGAAGGCGTTGAATTCTGCATCGAGCCCGGAGAGGATGTAGGAGATCAAATCCTCATCATTAATCTTCTTACCAGCGTGGCCAGATCATCAACATACCCTGTCATCAAGGTGAAATAGGCAGCACACGACATGTCGCCCTTGCGTGTCGTGGACAGCTTGTTACGCAGATGAACAATCAGCGAACGAGAATGCGACGCAAACATGCCGCGAATGGCGGTCCAAACCTGGGCTGAAGTTACACATAGTGCAACTTGAGAGAGAACCTCCTTGGACATCGAGTTGTTGAGGTAGCCGAGGAGGAGCTGATCTTGCGCCAACCAAGTCGCATAGGCGGGGTTGGGCTGAAGCCGTGTTTTGGTCTTGTCGACGGAGTCTTCAACAGAGACAACGGCAGGTGGGGCAGGAACGTTGCCCTCAAGAATGTCAGTCAGCTGCGCACTATGGATGGTAGGGAGGACTTGCGCCTGCTAGATCATGAAGTTCTCACGAGTTAGTTTTCAACAGTAGGGTGGGCTAGTAGAGTACAGATCAGGGAGGTGGATAATGGAGTAACCGCGACGGGGCCAACGGCGGTAGAAGTGCTGGACGCAATGGGAAAAAATAATAAGAACTAGATGTGTATGAAGGTTAGGCTCTGACTACCATATGAGGGTAATTGGAAGCGTAACTAACAGGATCGTCGTGACCTTGATTATATAGCGGAGATACGGCGTAAGTTACAGATAGAGTTACAACAACCGAATCTAAAAAAAAAAATTTACACACATGCGTGATCTATATGTTGCATATATACATAGACAAGTCTATCTTCTAACGGTTCAAGACCTGAAGGCAGTGAGCAAAATAACTAAGTGCACGAAAAATAGGCTTGTGGAATGGAAGCACGGTTAAACCAAGATTTCTTGCAGCTGCTTGATCCCGGCTGACGTTTCATGCTTGTGGCTCCCATCCCTGCGTGATGGAGCTTCCTACCTACCGTGTGTGGGCGATTGATGGAACAGCTGGGGTTCTGTTTGGGAGCGTAAAAGCTTTCATGGTTGTTGTGTCAGCACCGACGAGCCACTCAGTCAGACAGTCACTGACCCATTGTCGCTATACTAGAAAAATCCATATGTGGGGTGTGTGTTTCCTTTTCCTGGGAGGTTGAGCAAATGAGCAGCGCGTGCGGGTTACCATCTTCTGTGTGTGTGCTGCTCTCTGATTTACGTGCTTAAAAAGTAGAGCAGAGAAAAAAAATAAAATAGCACAGCGCATGTGTCATACGCTTTTATCTCAGATTGCGGTGGCCTGGTTGAACTTTTTTCACTTCCAAGTTTTTTGTTGCTCGGCCACCAGCACACGAGGTGCTGCCTCGTGCTCTGGGTGTGCCGTCATTTGGCACGCCGCCCTCGCACTGCGGCTCGTATTTGACGACGGCGCATGCCACTAGGCTCCCCTGTGTGGAACTAATTTAGAAGCGCTTGCCAATTGTGCCATTCCACCTGCCGCTGAACGCTGATGAGTTTTTTTTTTTTAGCACAACTGAACGCTGATGAGTGATGACCGAATCGCCGCTAACTACGACAATTCCTTTCTTGGGCTTGACATAAAAAATATTTTTATTTAAGTAAGAGACAGATTAGATATTTTTTATAAAGAGACGTGTCTCTTGCACATGTTACAATCTATAATAACTAATAGATAAGAAGTTTCTTTTGATCTAATCATATTATATACTAGTATTTATTCAGAGACAAAAAAAAAATTAATGGATTTGTTTCATGTTTATTATATGAATAAGAAGAGAGTGGGCGCGCGATGATTTTCTAGAATGTTCCTGGGCTTGGCGCGGAGGGACGGTAGCCGTTGAGATTTCATCGTGCGGTGGAAGTAACTCGTGGTGGGGTCATTTCCGCGGCCGCGGGGCACTTTGCTCGTTCAAACGGCTCTTTTCTCTCTCCGAGGCTGCTTTCAGATGCGTAAATGGAATCTGCCACTCGTGAGACCGATTGGGTGGGCCACGATCTGATCCCACCCACAGCCCAGATCATAGGGCAAAGTCTAGCCTATTTTAGTACTATCTTTTAGCCCATCGAAGTCGTGCTACCTCTTCTTGGTCCATCTCCAGCATGGATCTCGTATTGTCAGTCTCAGTCTCAGTGAATGAATTTCATAAACGGTATTCTAATGTTGTCATGTCATCTAAAAATATTTAAGATATTATATATAACAAAGTCTATCAATCATTTTATGGTTTCATGGAATATCATCCCATTTAATGATTTTTTTTAACCATTTTATAGCATGATGCTTCCTCTGTCTCAATTTACTCGTTTGTTTGGCTTCGGATACCGAGATTAAGAAAAATGAATAATATAGAAGTACGGAAAACATGAAGAAGAGATAGAGGTAGGAACATATTGAAAATTGCAGAGCTAAACATGTGCAACACTTTATGCCGTTTATTACTGTTCCAGAACTTGGCTACAGATTCAAAGTTATTGGCACCTACGTCTATTTCAACGAGTTCAAACAACGCATTCCAGATCCTACTTGCTACCACACAGCTAAAAAACAGATGGCAGAGTCTCTTGCTCATCACAAAATAAGCAACAAAGATCCTCCAACTTCTTCCCTTAGAAAGATTATCATGGGTCAACAGTTAACCTTTTGATAAAGGCTACAGACAAAAGGCAGTGGTAGCATTATCAGGACTGATCATTGATTTAATTCATTGTACCATTTTTCTTTGAGGACGAAAAAAAAACTATATATGCAAAATGGAGCACTAATAAACTAAAGTTCCATTCATCTTGTGTGGAGTGCCAAATTATAACAGTTCACAAGTTAGAACTTCGTCAAAACTGTCAGGTATCATTGGTTATAATACCAAATCTTTTTGCAGGAAACATTATACGATATCTCTATGTCAGAGATGGAAGCAAGAGTAACTGAACACCACCATTTAAAATGCAAGAAAAAATTTGTGTAAGTACCTCCCTGCAAATGGTACTGATCTGGTGGTCAGACCTGAAATTACCCAAAGAACAAAAAAAAAAAAAAAAAAAAACACAGTCAGCCAGTCACTGAACATTCAGAGGAGAAGACATTCAGGCACTTGTCACTGACTCTGAAAGAGATGCACCAAAAGATAAAACAAAGAATAGAGAGAAATGATTTGACCACATTCTTAGAAAAAAATTGAGATATTGCCTACTAAGGAGGATTCATTCACCGTATATCATAAGTAAGCAGACGGGGAAGGTTATCTTGTGTGTTTGATACACCAATGTCTTCAATTGCAATAATGAAGAACAAATTGGGATTGACAAGGGTAGTACTAGTTTACAGTGAATAGGAGTCTGGGAAATCAGGTGATCTAACCATGAACAATTGAAGGTACTAAAATATCTGACGAAGATGATTTTCCCTGATGGGGTCCCTGTGAGGATGCAGAACGTCTTGTAATCGTCATTGTGATGTAGTATTGTCCAAGCCTGACTTCCCAAATTTGGTTTTCTACAAGTTGATTGATGCATTAAAGAAATTAATATGCATTATTTGCCAAATTCTGGCCTAACCTGATTTCGTGGAATTGTTGAGTTCAGTGATCACGCTATGCACCGAATATTTTTCTTTTTTTTTTTGAAAGATCCGGAAACTCAGCGTTCCGTCTTATATTAATATAAGAAAAAAGCACCTTATATTAAAGGAAATTAGGCCAAACCGTACGAAAGAAAAAGAAAAAACCTAACCACAACATGCTGTTCGTCGGATGAAGAACTGAAACAGCAACAACAACAACATCCTCAAACACGCTGCACAGAATATTAGGATGCCATAACCTCTGTTGTGTAAGCAACTGTCATTGCGTATGTTTAGGACCGTCAAGAAAGTGGGTCGCAGAGGAGGACTGCGAGTTTGCAATCCATGGAGGAGGCGATGCAGCTGCACACGCGCGTGCTCCGCGTCCTCGATGACGGCGACCTCCGTTACGCCTCCGTCGGTCCGTCCTGCTCGAATCATACTTCATACCCGTCTTCTCTTCGTCTCCCTCGACGCCACTCCAGAACGTCACGTGATGAGCAGCATGAAAAAAAGTTGGCCCCAGCTGAGAGCAAGCGTACCTCTGCTTCAGTACTCATTCCCTGAGAGCAAAGCTTTCGTGCTGATTGAGATGCCTCTGCTTTTCCAGTTTATCCAGGACTAAAACGCAACCATTACATATCTTTCGTGTTGATTGAGTTGGCTTTCCATTTCATTTCTGTCACAGAACACAGCGAAAATGCGAAATGGCGGAAACGAGGACAGAGTCATTATTCATCTCCTCCCGAGCCCCGACCACAAGACACCACCAAAAAAAAAAAATGAAAAAAAAGAGGAAGAGCGCCTAACACGGTGCATATGCAGGGCACGCATTATTTCCTCGGAACACATACGGCAATGAAACCACCCGTGTGCCTGCCTTTAACCACTACACACTACAGTTTCGTTATACTTATACGCTAGTAATACAAGACCTACGCTTGATATGAACCGAAGGTCCTGTGCTGCCATGGCCAGACGGCACAAAAAGTCGTTAACTGAATGAAGGCCAACTCCGGCCGACCAGGCGGCGCCTCTAGTTATCAACGACGACGACCGTGCGGATGCGCTCAGGCTCGGCGGCGCCGACCATGGCGGGCTGGCAGAAGACGACCTTGAGCTCGCCCGGCGATACGCACCGCTGCGGCACGGGCTCCACGTCGGTGGGCGTGGTGCGCGTCAGCGGGCACCGCTCCTTGAAGTACCCCGCGCCCGCTGCGCCTCCACCTCTGCACGCCACCACTTTGCCGCCAGCACCGACCACGCGCTGCGCGCGCGGGCACGCGGCGTTCAGGTCCGCCGCGCACCCGAGCGCGGGACACTGCCCGCCGCCCGCCACGGCCTGCGGGCTCACCACCGCCGGCACGTTGAACCCGTCCACCAGACTCACGCTGTACGCCGCCACGTCGTCCGGCGCCGCGTGCACCGCCAGCTGCACCACGGTCGCCGGCGGGGCGTCCCCCGTCTCGCACCCCGCGCCGCCGCGGCACCCCGTGCGCGCCACCACGCGGCCCGCCCAGAAGGTGGCCGGGAAGCGGAAGGAGACCAGGCCGCGCCCGCCGCCGTCGAGCCGGACCGTGTTGTCCGAGATGGAAGGGAAGCCCGTGTTCGGGGCCACCAGCGGCCACACGGGGTACGGGCAGAGATTGTGGAGCGTCAGCGTGGTTGCCACCGACGTAGTTGAGGAGGACGCGAAGAGGAGGATGAAGCCGATCAGGAAGTGCGTGGCCCTGGCGGCAGCCATGGTATTGACAATTGTTCTAGTTCTAGCTCCGGGTTTCTTCGCTTTGCCGGCAAGGTGTGTATTGGTGTTGGTGGAGAGCGATGCCTGCCAATGCAAGAGCCTTTGTCTTATATAGGCAAATAAAGTCGAAATTTTTTTTTTCCTAACTTGTCTTAGTAGCTTGCATGGATGAATTCTCTCTGGTTCACTGTAAGGACAAGCCACCGCAAACCACCAGCAATATCAAAACCGTGGATTTGATTAGATTTACGCGATGTTGAAATGAAAAAAGGTGGCCACTTTGCTTCATCCAATGATCCACATGACGATGGGTTCCTTGATTTTTTTTTAATTATTTTACCATGATGGGCCACTCCGTGCGCTGTCGTCTTCAAAACCCAAGAGACCAAGAACAAGGGTTTTCTGCAGCCCTTTGGATTGGAATTTGGAAGAGTGAGTGACCTAGGGTATACTATCAACGTTCAATGACCCTTTTTTGAGATTCCCCCGGCACCATGCACTGTCTTCCAATGAACACGACGAAAACAAACGAACAGTTGGGCCTGGCCCAGAACCAGTCGTAGTAGTGAAACCATCTGCCGACTTTAGCCAGCAGTTTCTGATTTGTTTTATAGTCACTCGTAGGTGAGGAGGCATCATTAATTTGCATGTAGTACGTACTAAGAACTAGTTAGCCGGTGTAAAAGAACTGAAGGAGAATTGACATTAACCAACAGTACGTGTAGTAGGGCCGATATGTGGGCCAGTCAAGCTGCTAGCTTTTGGATCCACATACATATGTCAGCTACAGCGTGAAGGAGAACAGCAGGCTTATTATTACCAGCCGGTGCAGTGCAGTGCAGAGGAGGCATCTTCAACAGTCGCGACTCGGTTCATCTGCCGATAGTATGCGTCAATAATTCATGTAGTACATGGACTCAAGCATGATGCATGAGCGGATAAGGACGGTGACATGACATGGCCAGAGCAAAGTGGCAATGACAAATAAAAATGGTCTCCCCTCTTTTGGCAAAGTAAAGAACTTTGATTAGGAGGCTGGACATACGCTACGCTGCCACCTCGATCGAATGGAGGCATATTATTAGTAGTAGATATGTCTCGCTTTTGTTTCGCACGCACGTGCATGCCACGGTTCGAAAAGCTGAAGAAGTCGCGCGACAGGCACGTGCCTGCTGGTCCAACAGCGTGAAAATTATTAGGCCCACACCCACAAGGCCACAACACAACGCACAAGTAACTTCTACATGGATAGTACTAGGACTACAGCCTATAGGAGCGAGGGCGGCGGAGCGAGCCAGGCGTAGAATCTCAATGGAGAGAAGCAGGCGGCGGCGACGACGGTGCAGCACACGGGCGAGATCGCCGACGGTGGTTACCGCCGGTGGCGCGCGCGTGGGATGGTGGTCATCAAGCAACTTATCGTTAGGGATAGCGGAGAGGCGATAGTTTGCTCTAGGGAAGGTGGGCCGATAGCACACAGGCTTGCATCTGGCCCAGGACTACACTACCGAAACTAACCTGTCGGGCTAGTCAGAGTAGTAGCAGTCTCAGTGAACGTTTTCTGAACCAAAAAAAAAAAGAGAGGATAATCCATGAACGGTTTTGAACTTTTTCTTCTTTCTTCATAAAAGCAGATCTCTGCGGGTGGAGAGAGAAAGGCTTTCCTTACATACGGACCACGCATCCCGGAAGTGCATTATTACTACTAATAAAGGAAAACATACAGACACATGGCTACGAACACGACATTCACGGACGCCGCCGCTGTCACACGCGACACACAGAGAGAGCCGCGAACACGACGACGAGATGACACTGACCACAACAACAACAACAACGACACTCGCATCACTAGAAGAGAGCATCCATGGGATGAGACTCTTAACCGAGACGACTAGCATTACTACTCATCAGTTAAGCAAAGCTAATGACAGACGTGCGTACTCCACATCGATCAGCTAGCACCGGTCGATATGTGATTCCTAGCTTTTAGTTAATCACCGCGGTAGAATATGATCTTGAGCTCGTCGACGTTAGCGCAGTTCCCGCCGGGCACGGCGCTCTGGAAGCACCTGCCGTGCTCGGCGCACCCGACGGCGGGGCAGTGTCCCTGCAGCGCGCCGTGCGCGCGGTCGGCGTGCGGCGTGACGGTGACGCGGACGGGGCCCGACTGCGCGACGGGCGCCATGTACCAGGCGCCGCCGTCGGGGCCCAGGTGGAACTCCGCCGTCGGAGCCTGCGGCGCGTGCAGCCGGCCCGTCCAGTACGGTACCGAGAACTCGGCGTGCGTGCCTTGGCGGAGCGTGTACCCGGCCCCGCCGAACAGGTGCGGGCTGTTGGCCAGCGGCTCCAGCGTCAGAAACAGGTCGTGCCCACACAGGTTCTGTACCGTGATCTTGCGGGCCGACGCGGCGGAGGCGAGGAGGAGCGCGGCGGCGGCCAGAAGCAGCAGCAGGGACGACGACGACGCCTTGTGGGCTGCCATCTTGTTGGCTTCTCTCTCTCTAGCTAGCTCTGGTCACTGTCTCTTGGGTTGGGTGGTGTGGGTGTGTGGGTTTAGGGGTTAGAGGTGTGGGGGTATTTATAGGCGGGGGTTCGCTCGGCCTCCTCAACGGCCGGGTTAAGATAAGCGCGCCTGTGTAATTAATAAAATGGTTAAAGGTCGAAAGAGAAAAGATGCCCCACGCCGTACTACAGTCCTAGTCCTAATAAGGGCGATGCTCTAGACAGGTCGAGGAGGACGGGAGCGCGTGTGATGTGTCAGGTCGATCAGTAGGGCTAGCGGCCGGTAGTAGTAGTAGTAGTAGGGTTTTGTGAGATCGATGGGCCGGGTTTGCGTTTGGCGCGTAGCCTGTGGGCGGCGGCCATGGATGACGACGATCGATGCTGCTGCTCTCCTAGTGGCCTGCATGCATGTGGTGACGCGTCGGTGCTACAGTGACTCACCCCCCGGGCTCCGCATAGGCAGGCCACTAATTAAAGGGAAAGGTTTACACTGAGTACTGTATGCTACTGTACTTTCGATTGATGTTCGAGAGTTTTCCTTCCCTTTCGCAAATCCGCTCCCACCCAACCCACCACTTTTTTTTAAAAAAAAAAGCCCAAGTGTTGTAGTACTACGAGGTACAGCCACATACTAGTATACCGTACAGTAGTACTTCTATAGAACCCTGAGTAGTACTGTACGAAACCATGCAAGACGATGGCGTCTAAAACGTCTTTATTTAACAAAAGAAGTAAACAAAATACTGCTAGTAGTAAGAGTTTCCGCTAAGGGTACCGTAGGGTAACACCTCGGCGTACATCTACTCTCTGATTCACCCCTACTGTACATTATGCATGGTCTGGTCATCTCCTGCCCTCTGCCCGCTTTTTGTCTGCGGCGTTGCACATGGAGATCCGAGCGCGGCGCTGAGCTCAAGCGAGCAGAGCGCCCTGCACGCGGCGAAAGGACCAGAGGGAGGGACCAATAATAATCTTTTCGAAAGCTTTATCTATTTTAATCCAAACGCGGAAGCGGAATCCCTGCGCGTTTCGGGCCTTGGGAATAATGCTTGGGAATTCGGCTCATAGGGCAGCAAGTAGTATACGTATACAGTAGTACATTTTACGAGCAAAAGTTTTTTTTGTTCTCTGAACCAAATAAATCTGGAGACTGGAGTAGTATTCGCCTAGTAAGTAATTTCTTCTACTGCTGCTGCTTCATCTGTCGTTACATGAAAGCAATAATTTTCCGCAGCTGCAACTCTGAGTACGTTTGAAACCCGGAAAAACCGCACAAGAAAGCTACCGCACGATCATTGGCGGCAGCATATACGGGGTCTTGATTAAAAAAAGAAAAAAAAGACAATGGGAGCAGAGCTGCAGAGCAGTGCGCGCGCATTGCATGGGTTCTCTCTTTGGCAGGCTAAAGACAACGGGTAGACGTGCCAAATTAGCGCTTCTACTACCCAAACCTTTTGAATGACAACTGAGAATAATAGCCCATTTCTTCTCACTCACTCTTCTCTTAAATTGTTATGGTTTTATGATACCAATTTTTTCATTTATTTTAAACTATAGTACTGTACAGTAATTTTTATCCTGACAGTAATAAAAGATGATGCTAAGTACTACCTCTGTTTTCTTCATTATTAACTTTTTTTAAGTACAAATTTATATAAAAAGATCAACAATTAAAAACAGAGTTAATAGCATATATATATATAGCTCTTTTTTTTTTCTTTCCACCCTTAGCTCGGCTCTCGTATGGAGATCCGCGCGCGAGCAGCAGAGGGTCGTCACTGACTTCATCTCGAGTGAAACACAGGTGCCTGTAGGGGCATGGGATTGCGCAGTAGTAAAAGGCAGGACAAAGGTGGTTTAATAGCTAGTTTAATCCTATTTTGGCAAATGGTAATCAATTACGTAGTAGTATTAGCTTATGCCAATTTGGTCCCTAGTTTACTCCATCCTGTATTTTGGCCTCTGTGTGGAATGTCTGTTCCATCGTACTTATGCCTTGCACGCATGCGCTGAGCTGAGAAGCTTTGCATTGTACTACTGTCGTAATTACAAATTGCGTAATGAAGGAGGTAGCTACGTAATGAAGCACCCTTACTTTACACTGACAAAGCAGTAGAGCAGCAGGACCGATGTGTATAATACGTAGTAGTATCGTGCGCGGTATGTGCGTGCAATAATGTACCGCACTTGGCCCTCGTTGACAGTTCATGTGTAAATTTTGCTAGTACTCCACTACCACTACTAGACTAGAGTAGTAGTTTTAGTATTTAATTGGGCACCTGAAAGGAATATTCTAGGTAATCTCATTGTGCTGGATGTGCTTGTGCCGTGGTTTGGTGGCACGTTGTTCCGTCGCCATGTCGGAAGCGAGATGCTTTCTTCTACCTGACCCCTCTCATGGGCCGAGCGCCCGTTCTCGGGAGCGAGGCCAGGGTTCCCATCCGGTAGGGGCCGCGAAGAAAGGCCTGGTTAGTTAAATTGGGTTGGGCTTCTCTGGTCCTTTTCGTAGAAGCCTCGTCTCAATTTGTTCTTCCTTCTCATGAGCCTTCCTTTGTTAAGTTAACGAAACGGAACCTGGTCCAGCTAGATTGGTTTAGGCCTAAGCTCTATTTTTTTTCTTCTCAATCCTCTAGGCGCTCACAAGGGAAACAAGTGCAACTTTGGCACACGTTTATCCAACAGAATTTAAGCTACAAAACCACAGTGCCTAATATTACCAGCTGCGGTTTTCAAAGTCGCCTAGGTGGTACAGCAATCGTTATTAAAAGGTAGTAGTAGTATTGCGATGATGAGCAAAATGGCAACTGTAAAAGCTTTAAATAAAGAGAGAATAACTGCCAATCTTCACTTTTATCGAATACTACTAGATTCTTTGCTTTACCTCCTAGAACCATAAGAAAACTATCAAATGAATTTTCATTAGATCTGTGGGTTTTCATCCATGTGTTTTGTTCTGAATATTGGTTTGATCATCAAACAGTCTATGCGTTTTCACCTTGTTACATTTATATGTGCATAACACTATCTTGGGGAAATTCATTCATTCCTTGCAAAAAAAAAAGAGATAAAAAGAAAAGGGAAGAGGGCTATGTACCAAAAGTTCAGAAAATGTTGAGCAGAAGCTGTGGACTGCAGGAAATTATGTCGTCTGTCAATTGGCTCTACAAACAATTGACCTGCATGAAGCATATGAACAAGCCTATCAGTTTCATATATCCCCTAGGCACTTTGGCACAATTCAGCTTTTTGTAAAGTTCATACGTAAGGTAAAAATGATGACTTCTGGTCGAGGAGTACTGTCTACAAACTCCGGCTTTAACTAGCTAGTTAGGGCCAGGCGCTTTATAATGGCAACACGCAAGGCATAGATGCCAAAAAGCTAATTTGAATTTTGTTGTGATTGTGGAAGTGTAACAATATGGCTAGCAGGTGGATGACTGGGAAGAATGATTTGCGATTCTGCACCGAGTTGCAGAAGCAGAACTTGTACGTATACGACAATCGGGGGTACAAATTAACGCGTGGAAGCACAGCACAGAGCACCCAAATCCCCACTAAACACACATACAAAAAGTCACCAAGATTATAATTAACACGTTCTAAACACACATGCTGCGCATGACAGGGGACTTGAACGACGTGAGACCAAGGCCAAATCGAGCCGTGTGATCGCTATGATGTACGTACGCCGCCTCGGTCGGTTTAACTTTCGGCGCCGACCACGGTGCGGATGACCATCTCGGCGCCGGCGGTGGTGGTGACCATGGACGGCTGGCAGAAGACGATCTTGAGCTCCCCCGGGCCGCGGCAGCTCTGTTGGACGGGCTCGACGTCGGTGGGCGTGGTCCGTGTGAGCGGGCACCGGCTCTTGAAGTAGTTCGGCGGGCCGCGGCACGCGGCGCCGTCGTCGACGCGCTGCGCGGGCGGACACTCGCAGTTGAGGTCCACGGCGCAGCCCAGCGCGGGGCACTGCCCGCCGCCGGCGGGGACGGCCTGCGGGCTGACCACCATGGGCACGTTGAAGCCGTCCACCAGGCTCACGCTGTACGTGGCACGGTCCAGGTCCCCGCCGTCGTGGACCGTCACCTGCGCGACGGTGGCCGGCGGCGTGGCGCCCGTCTCGCAGCGGGACGCCGCGGCGTCGCAGCCCGTGCGCGCCGCCACGCGCCCGGCCCAGAACGTGGGCGGCATGGCGAGGGAGAGCAGCGCGTTGGGGTCGAGCCGGGCCTTGTTGTCGGAGATGCTGGGGAGGCCGGAGTTTGGGGTGACGAGCGGCCACACGGGGTGCGGGCAGAGGTTGTGCAGGGTCAGTGTCGTAGCCGTCGTCGAGGTGGCCGCGTTAACGGCAAGGAGGACGAAGGCGAGAGCCAGGGATCTGGGCCGGGCGCGAGCCATGTCTTAGCAGCTCGATCGATCGCTTATTGTGGTGAGACGCAACGGAGTTCGTCTCGTTTAAATAGCCAGTGGAGATTGCCAATTGGAAGCTTGTCTGGGAAGAACAGAAAAGAGAAAATATTGAGAACTTATAAAGCCACAGTTCCGAGTAGGCTGTACTTCTACAGAAGGAACTGTCGAAGGAGATGCAAGAGTAAGACTTGAATTATAATGAATCTGAAGGTAGAAAAGGCATGAGTAATGGCATGTTCAAACTGTCGACACATTGCAAATTCACCGGTTCTTGGCTTTATGATTCTTCTAATAAATGAGGGAGGATAAATGGTTATTGTGGTACCCATTTGTTTTGGCCCAGCGGGAGCTAAATAAAAGCAAACCGATCCATGCCTGAGACGCTGAGGGGCCACGAGTTTTAGCAAGACGAGGGTAGAAGTAAACACGATATCATTCGACACATTCATCATCATAATCTCATATGCTCAACAATGATATGACGTGTTGGGGAGCAGGAGGTAGAGGTCTACAGATAGTACAGTACAACTTTAATAAATCCCACTCCGACCTACTGCCTCCAGCCAAAAAAAAAAACATTCCAAAAGACCCTATAGCCTGTTTTTCGCCATCCCAAACTCAAACCCAAAATGGAGCAGGGCATAGATAGAGCAAAAAGAACAGACGCCTGCTGCTCTAACACCACCAGGAAATAAACTGATGCACGCATGGTCTTGTACATTAGCGTGTCATACCCAACTGGACAAAAGTTTTGCCCCAAAAGAACTCTTACAAAACAGATCAAGAATGAATGCAAGGCAATGCAAGTAACAAAGAAAGAAAATGCTACAGAAAAAAGGCTAACAGCTTGAGGGTATGTCTGACACAACTGACTTGGCCATGCTTACAAAATAATCGTGATAATGCACCTGAGCCCGTTTCTGCTTACTAGACCAATAAGCGATTGAGCCTCACCTCAACTGACCATCTGACCAAAGTTTGATGCATGTGATGTATGCAGGGGGAAATGATAGTCAGACCCAGACCGTAGGCGATCCATGCCGAGGAAACTTCAGCATGTCAGGCAACAATAGAACCTCATAATGAAGGTTGCAGAAGCCTTTAGCAAAGTTAGCAGGCAGCCAACTTAACCCTCTTTTTCGCAAAAGCGAAAAGGACGGGTTGACACATGTACTAATGCATGAGTTAGTGAGGACCCTTCGACGCTGCTGTAAGGATGTAGGGCTTCTCCAAAGAGCAGGTCTGGACATGATGCAATCGAAGACCCAGACATGACATGTGGATGGATGCAAGTGCAGACACGTGACCACAGAGACATCAACCTGAAACTGCACGGCTGATTGCTACCCTTGCCCAGTCAGCTGATTCCTTGATCAAAGGGTCATCTGATGCCAAGCATTCCTCTAACAGTTGCTTGCTCGAGGAAGATTGATTGATCAAAGGACCAGCATTGACCCCCAATGTGTCGGCCAGATCACCCAAAACACCAATTGCAGTCTTCATCACCGTATCGTCCCTGTAAAGAATAATAACACAAGAATTAGGACAATTAGTTACTTGTATCAATTACATAGTAAGGTAGGAATTCTTAAGGACTTACATATCCCTTCCATTGTACAGAGCATCAAGGAATTGAAGAATATGAGGAGCATATGGCATCAACAGTTGTGTCTTGGGCGAGCTCTTGAATCCTTGAAGAATACCAGAGTAGGCTTCTAAGATTCCATTCCTTAGCTGATTGGTGTAGTCAAGCATTTCATCATCAGCTGCAGTGGCATGTGCCGACAGATCAGCTGCACTCTGCAGCATAGGCATGGCATAAATCAAATACTTCTCGAAGTTCTCCCCAATTGCCAGTGCAATATCACCAAAGCATGAAAATATTGGTGGTTTTACAGATCTGTGCAACTGGTTACTTGACAAGTCCTTCAGGAGCTGAGTCATAATGCCATCACAGTAGGGCAAAATTTTGTCTTCCAGTGCCCTACACAAGTCACCCACAACACCCACAGTAATGGCACAGACCTGATACTCCTCAAAGTTCTGAAGTCCCATCTCCAAGTACTGATAAAACTGAGCCATGTACTTTGCAAAGTTTGGACCAGCTGCATATGCTAATGCACCAATAGCAAGCATAGCCTCCTCATGCACTGTAGCATTTCGACAAGCGAAGACTCTCAAAAACAGGTCCATCATCTGATCCGCATACTGCAAGAAAGAAAACTTTGTTGACTCCATCCCACACAGCTTTTGGATAATGACCTGCAAGCAGCCGCAGAGAAGGCCCTGAAGTTCGCTCCTCTTCTCCCTCTCATCAGTTGACAACTTTCCAGCCTCCAAGGTCTGATGGAGTTCCATCATGATAACAGGTACCAGCTGCATAACAATAGGAGCTGTCTCCTCAGTAGAACACCTGACAACTTCATTTAGAGTCTCATAAGCTGCTGTCCGCAGCCTGGATTCTCCAGCATCCTCCCTGTGAGTAACCATAAGAAGGTTCTGAACAATATCTTGAAAGAAAGGGGACAATGGAGACGCAGCTCCAGCATCCACATAGCCTTGAGCAAGGAAATAGAGTGCTCCACATGCTTTTTCAGCCACATTTGGTACATCCTTCATGCTGTGAAGCAGGACAGTAAGAATTTGCTGACAGTTTTCAGCAGTAATGATAGGAGGAGTTTCCAGTGCTGAACCATGAAGGAATTCAAAGATCCTTCCAAGGGTCCAAGCAGTTGTGTCCTTCACATGGTTACTTGGATCCTTCATCAATGCAGTCAACATAAAGTTCAATGCAACATTAACAAGAGGAGCCAGTTTATCTGCTGATGGGCCTTCCAAAATGGAACCAAAAGCATATGTTGCAGCCTCTCTGTGCCTCCAGTCGGACTTTGTTATGTTTTCTTCCACAAAAGGCATAACAAGAGGAACAATATCATCCCCAACAGTCCTTGCCACCAGACCCAAACAAGTTCCCCCAGCCATTGCAAGATTCCAAGCACCCTCATCCAAGTCCTGGTCTTCCTCCTGCTTGAGGAGTGTCTCCAACAACAGTGGCACTAGGCCAGGAAGCGCCTGTTTGATAAAATAGGAGCAAGGAAAATCAGAATCAGCTGTAAATTCAGTGCTGTACTCATCAAGAATGTCAATCTCCTCATCACATATTGAACTCCAGAACTCAATAGCCTGAAGTGCAACTGACTCCTCATCTCCCTTCACAGCTTTTGCAGTGATATTAAATATGTCTTGCATGTATGTGGCCAGCTTATCATAATAAGTAGATGAGATAGCCACCAAACATTCAAAGGCAGCCTGCCTTATCTTCACCTCTGGAGATTGAGTTGCTTCACAAACAACCCTCATGATATAGTCACGCTCCATGTCATTTGAGAAGTTAACCTGAGCAAAGCCCAATGCATTGTACAATGCACGTGTAGCTGCCAGCCTGACATCAGAGTTCCCCTCAGAAGCATTCATACCCTGGACAACAGCTGTAAGTATTTTATTGACTTGGTCCTGGTCAACAGCTTCCGGAGGAACCTCCTCACACAAATAGCCGAGTGTCTCAAGCGTTGCCTGCTTGACATTTGGCTGAACCTGATGTATGTTCGAGAGCAATGATGTTATAAGCTCGGGCCATTGCTTCTGAGGAATCTCAATACCGGCAACCTTTGCAATAACTTGAGAAGCAGTAGATCTGGCACTTGCAATTGGAGATGAGAGAGTTTGCAGCAAAAGTCCTTTAATCTGGGCCTTGGCACCGGCATCCAATGCAAGCCATCTCTGAAAGAGCTCATTCTTCCTGTGCTGCTCCTTCGCATCCAGTGCATTCTTCAGAATCAACCCGGCTAATCTACGGCTCTCCTCAGGTTTCTCTTCATTAGCCAGCTCAGTTGAGAGCGAGAGCAAGAAACCTGGAAGGTTTTGCTCCTGGAACTGCTTGAGGCTATCTTCAGCATGCTTCCTAATTGCACCATCAGGAGATTGTGCACTTAAGAGAACTTGGGTAACATCAAGTGACATACTGCCTCTGTAAAGATCAAATTAGGAGGGAACGAGTCATGATTCATGCAATCATCAAAGTAAAATCAATATACAATAACCTAGAAGAAGAATAAAAAAAGCAACCACCACAATAACAGTTCAGTGGCAAGTGTGACAGACAAGCTATATCAAAACAGTGTGACAGACTTCTACGTTAACGAAGAAACATGATGTTACAGCCCTAAAGAGCAAGAGCGATACAACACCGCCATCAGTAGGTTTGAGCACCTAGCCCTATGCTCTACAAGATCATGTACGAGCTACCAACACGAGGAGTCCATAGCATAGTAGTCTACGAAGAAACCACATTCAGCTACCCCCCCATAGACCATAATTGAGACTCAGAACAATAGATAGTTTTAACCTCCTAGCCACCAATCTAACACTGAACACAACAATTGTTTTAAATAAATCGTGACGCTACAGTGTCCGAGCAACCAAACACGTGTGGACTCGTCACAAATTATTGGCTGCAGTAAAATTGGCCCACTACAGATTTGCATTAGAAGTTACAGCACGGCTAAAACTGTAGTAAATCTAATGCCACAATACTAAAGAGAACATTCCTCCGGAGAAAAATTTTAGCAGCAAACTTTGACCTCCACTAACAATAGTAATAATAGCATGACTGCACGAAAGTACCACTACAAGCTACGGCGACGGAACGGGTAGAAGAAGCACGTGGCAGTCCACGAGTCAAGTTATACTTCAAACAGAAGGCTCTGTAGAGGAAAAAAAAACGCGTTCATACTATCTACTACTACCAAGATAAGAACGAGCCCTCCACAAACGCGACCACACCTATTGAATCGAACTTCTGAGAAGGCGAAACCATCCAACCCACAATCTATAGAGCCCCAAACGAGCTCAGATCTAGCGACACAACGCATAAACCGATCGCACGCGGCGCAGAGGCGAGCGAGCAACCGGTCGCGAAACCAACCCCGCACGGATCGAGACACGAGGAAGGGAAATCGAGCGAAGAGATCAAGCCGGAGATCCGGCGCGGATCGGGGCCGGCGCCCAGATCCGGCTAGAGAGACTAGGGTTTTGACTTGGCATACTTACATCGTCGTAGGCGCGGACGGCGCCGCGCTTTACGGGAGAAGCTGACCTTCAGGCTTCGGCTTCCTGGGCGGGCAGGAATCGCGCGGCCACGAACCCGATCGGCGAGGCGGCACGAGCTCGGGGTGAAGGGTGGTGGCGGCGGCGGCGGCGGCGGCGGAGAGAGAGAGAAAGAGAGGAGAGAGAAGGGGGAGAAGGGCGAGGAAATCAAATAATGCGGGGAAAAGAAAAGAAGGGCATCTTTGGCAAGAGGGAGTGGTGGGACGTGGTGAGCCGGTTGGGCGCGCGGGGCGTGGCTGGTTCCCGACCGTTGGACCTGGCGCGGACGGTTGTGAATGGATGAGGGTTTTTGATTGGGTGTGGGATTTTGTATTCATATTCTTTGCTGTTGATGATTTCGTGTTGGGTTAGTTTATTGGGTTTGGACGCTACCGTGAGGTGTCCGTGCTCACGGCCCAAGTTGGTTTTGTGGTCGATTTCTAGACGCGGTTTTCATCGGTTACCTTTCCAATTGTATAAAAGAAATTAAATGATGAAACATAGCTTATAACAGGAGTTACTATCTATTTTTTTAAAATAAAATACATGATCATTTTGTGTATGAATATGAAGAGTAGATCAAGGGGGACCCTCCCCCCTTCCCTCCCCTTGGCTCCACCACCAGTTACAAAACTGGCTTGTCGGTTTCGTGTGATCTGAGATTCAAAAAGAGATGTTGCGGTCTAATTTAAAATTTTAAGATCCATTTTTACGTAAACTATTGAAGGAGTGGTTATAATTTCAGCTCAAAAGTTTGTTGGTGCTCCTTACATAAATTTTTTGGTGCTAATTTTTAAAACATCTCTCGGAGATGCTTAACACAATTGTCTTTTTTTTTTTGCCAAGAAGTAACATAATTCTTTTTGATCTATGTTCCATTTACTATCACACATTCAATTCAGAGTAACTGTATACTCCCTCCATCCCAAAAAAAAGCGATGTTTTAGTTTTTGAGGTCTCAACTTTAAGCTTTTGTCTTATTCAAAAATTTTTTGCAACTACTAATAATATTATCATTAGTTGGTAGAATATAAAACATATTTTATATGTGATCTAATTTTTTTATTATTTATATAAATTTTTTGAATAAGACAAACAATCCTAAGTAATGCACGGAAATCTAAAACATCACTTTTTTGGGGATGGAGGTAGTAATTATAATTTGCCGACATGCGTCTGATGAGATTGATTAAATTTCACAAGATCATTTGGTTCACCAATACCAAAAAAAGGGACCTACTTGAGGTGAATATAACGATATAAGTTTGTATTATCGCAAGGATAAAACAGCGTAAAAAGTCTAATATTGATTCACAATATACTGGTAATTTTTTTGGGTCATATTCCAGAAAGGTTCCGTTGCTATCCCTAACGATTCTAGTCAACTGAAACTGCCATTTCATTGCTTCCTCCTTGACAGGAAACAAAAGAAACATAGAACTGATATATTTTCTTTTTCATTTTTGCAAGGGAATTCATGTATTTTTTGGTGGAATTAGCCAATTTGTTGACTACCTCTACTGCACCGACAAATGGCGACGGTGGCCATCATTTTATTTATTTATTTATTTATTTGTGAAGGGTGGCCATCATTTTCTGTGCTGTAATATCCATTTATCAGCCCAGCTAGATGCTTGTGATTTTTGCGTGTTTGGATTTGGTGTTTGGGTTACGTCTGTTTCAGGGTCCGATTGCTAAAACTTGTTCTCGGATGATCAAAATGCAGTATTCTGCTCCCGTTGTTGTACGTTAACAGCTAAAGCTCTCATGCATCCATTGACCATTAGCAACGTTGGTGCTAATCAAGTTGTGATTCGCAGGCAAAGGCAATTTGTTATAGAGGGAAGCCCACAGCTTCTTGATGACGAAATTTGAAGAGACCCCCACAAAAGAAGAAACATCGTGTATCTCTGTAGTATTGGTTGCGGGACAATAATTATGGTATGGTGGTGCTGTCATGTTCTTCGGGCATACTGTCAGTGAAAAGTAGAGGTTTCAATACAACAACCAAGTCTTTTATTACAAACCAAATTGAGGTAGCCTAGAGATGAAACCTATAAGATCCAACACAAAGCTTCAAAGAAAAACAGAGAAGCCAAGCTGATGAAATATGTATAAAAAAAGGTGAAGCACTCAAATGATGAAAGATACCAACAAACCAAAGGTAAAAAAAAGGTGAATCACCCAAACACAAAAAAAAGTAGAGATTCAATATCACTGCAAATGTACTGGTCTTTTATATTAACAGGGCATGCAAAATGAATGTTTCCTCCTCAAGAACATTCAGCTTTTGGTAGTTAGTGCTTACAGTTCCCATTCATATATATTGAAGAATTTCATATACTGAATCTGTTACTTACCTTCTACTTTGTATCTTACATCTTCCAAAAGCAGGTTTCCAACCTTTTGAGTTGTCATTTTATCAACATCAATATTGTTACCAGGCTTTAAAAATTGTTAGCCAAGCATATTTGTAAGATGCTCTATCAATTGCAATCCCCTTGCATCAGCTGTGAAAAAAAATAAGGTTCCCAGTACAGGTATGTTAACATCATATTGAACAGCCATTGCATTATGCAAACCTATTTATTACAGCTGTCATAAATGAGTTAAACATAATTCCTCTGTACCCTGTTTTATAGAGCTATTTAGTACAGCTGCTGTATGGGGTATAAGTTGAAGTGAGTGATTAAGCACCATTCTTCTTTTTATCCCATCTGTTTAACTGGTGCCTTTTGTCGGTTGATAGCTACTTATAAGTTTCGTTCCAGGGTTTCTATGATTTTAGGTTGACAAGTTCAATTACAGAGGCAAAACTCCCAGTTTGCTACTAGTGAGATTTTAAATAAAGGCTCCTCTCTTGCAGTAAAGGGGAAGAAAAAAATCAAATATCCCATATATGGATTCCTTCACCTCTATGCATTTTCAGAAATCTATTTTCTAAAACTTTTCCATAGAAATAGTGTAAATTTCCAAACTAGTCCATTCTAGTCGTAACTAAAATGCTATATGCATTATTTTCAACCATAGTTCAACATCCGTGCAAGGCATTTTGATAGAAACAAACATATAAAACCTTTCAAGGCAACAAACATATAAAACCTTTCAAGGTCTTCAAGGTCAAGGCAATAAATATCCATAGACTACATCACTTTACTTTGTTCAAGTATAAACAAAAAGCGACATAGGATTTAAACCAGATCATAGGTCTGCATCTGCCATTTTCTCTCCACACCCAAATCAACCCTGGACACATTTATAAAGGACAAAGGAAACGAAAGAGGCAGATAGTACCAAAACTTCAGGTGCAAGTCTATCTCTCGACTCCTGTAGGTTTAAGTAGTCATAATTAGCATGACCGATGAAGTAAATAGGATTAACATATACCAAGCCAAATAAATCGAGGTCTTACTTGTTGTTTTTTATTTGGTCTTCAAGCTCCTGAAGCAGTTGTTCGTGCCGATCCAAGCCCTCGTTAAGTTTATCGACTTTCTTCAATATTCTTTGGAAAATGTCTTCATTGTTACCATTGGTGAGCCTTTTGCGTTCCGTTGTGTTTCGCGAACGAGAACCCAAAGAGTTGTGCCTCTGCAAAAAACATGAAAAATGACGAGTGTAAGAATGTAGGTGAGATATATTTTGTTACATGATTCAAATGCCACGCCCTCAGGTAGAACTTATTCTGATCACATAAAATTCTTGTCAAAATTCCATAATAAGGATAACTTGTTATTCATTCCCTTTCACTGTACGTATTTATTGATTGAGGATTTGGATAAACTTTGTGTATGGCCTCTTATTTTATTCTTGTCAGAATATGTAAAAAAAACTGTTTACAGCTAGATCATTGCATCTACAAAAGCTGCTCTTCTGTAAGACTTCGTCCCCTTGCTGCCACTGTAGTGCCTCTGCTTCCCCCAGGCTTACTCTCTAGGTATATAGCAAACCAGCACAACCTCACCAGAAACCAATCCATAGGCAACCATCTGCGGCAATGGCCCAAGAATAAGCTGATAATGTACTGTTCAGATTGATTTGACTAAAGAATTCCCAATTTTAGTCGAATTCAAACATAGATGAACTAAAAAAAGAATAAACTCTCTGAAGGTAAGAAAATGCAGTGATTTGGTTATTAATTCAAAACAGATCCCGACTGGATGAATACCTAGAAATCTTGGTCCCAATCCAGTCCACGACAGCCAGGTCGAAACGTCTTGATGTTCAAACTACTAACGATAGAACTTATTCTGATCGCATCAAGATATTGTTAAAAATCCATACCAAGGATAACCGTAATGCAGTTCCCTTCCATCGTCCGTAGCTATTGATCGAGGAATTAAACTTTGTGGCTGACCTTTTCTATCGTTGTCTGAATATGTGAAAACAAAAACTTTCAACAGCAATTTCTTCATCTAAATCACTGCATCCACAAAAGATGATCCTCCATCAGACTCTGTCCGTGCCCTGGTTGCCACCGCAGTGCAGTCTGCTTCCCCCAGACTCACTCTCTACCTATATGGCCAACCAGGGCAACAAAACTAACCCTGGGCAAGCGTATGCAGCTGTTTATCACATTGATTCGACTAAGGAACTCACCAATTTCAGTCGAACTGAAACATTGAGCGTCTGAATAAAACAACAAAATATCTGACAATATGATAATACAGCGATTTGGTTTACTGGCTCATAATGCAGATAGACAAACAGACAGGGCAACCGGATGGATTCCCGGGATGATTGGTCCCAAGTCCCAACCTAACAGTCCACGGCGGCGGCCAGGTCGAAATGCCGTGATGATCTAACTACTAGACTACTAGAGTCAGGAGGGAATGCGGAGGCGGGGGTACCTCGGTGGGCACGGAGCTGCTGAGAAGGCGAGGGCACAGACCACAGACGGGGACCCGCGGCACCAGGAAACACTGACACTCCAGCGGCTGCCGGAGCCGGAGCGCACGGGCGGCGGACCGGAGAAGCGCCATGGTACGGTACGGGGTGAGTAGCTAGCCGGTCGCCGGAGCAGACCAAGGCCGCAGCCGCAGCGCCGCAGGGGGAGAGGAGCCGTCGGCGTCGTCGGAAGCCCACGCGATGGAGTGAGGAGGTACGAAAAGGTGGGCTTTGGATTCAGAGCCCACGCGGTGGAGCAAGGCCTGTTAGCAAGGAACCAGTTTTGGCCCGTTTTGAACTAACCGTGCGCTACCGTCTGGCTGGCTACACGAGTGTTCGTTCCATGGGAGTCTGAGTTGAGGCCTCGGACGGCAAAGGAAAACCGTGCTCCCTAGCCCTAGCCTAGATCATGTGCATGTGAGAAGTTGGAGTTCACGCGGTGACTTGTTTTTGTATGACAAGTTAAACAAACCGTCAACATGTACAAATTGGTCCTTCCTGTTCCTGATTCCTGAACACTACGTATAATCCTTGCGTTTCGAAACACAAACGACATACTGATAATCCAGGCTACTAGCTTGCGGTTGATTAATAAACACTTACAATAATCAAGGTCGCTGAAACACTTTTTTACAATACCTGATACTAGTAAATAAGGTTTGTGAGCAGCTTGGCAAGCAATGCTGTGCAATCGTTCACTCACTAAGTTAAAACACCTGTAGTAATCGGAACACGCAGTAATATATAAAAAAGAAAAGGACAGGAAGTCGATTATATTCCATCCCGATTGCATCACCTCGCTACCGCTATCGCGTCGATGCGTGGTGGAAACATTGCCTAATTATGTATCAGTAATATACTAGTAGTACTTTACTAGTAGACTATAGTAGTACTATGCTAGTACAGTAGTACAGAGTATGTGATATGACTTGGTGCAAATGCACATAGCAGTAACGACCGATCACACTGTCCCGTGACCCAAGCACAATCCACCCCGCCGTGTGAATTGGCTGTGGATCAGTAGGCCGACGACGACGACGGCGACGGCGGCGTTGGGAACCGGGAGCCGGTGACGAGGAAGCAGGCGAGGCGGAATCCGGTGAGGAGCGCGGCGAGCGCCAGGAACGCGAACGCGGCGAAGCCGAGGGCGACGGTGACGTCGGCCCGCAGGCACGACGCCGCGCCACCGCGGCACGCAGCGGCGTCGCGCGCCGCCGCCGCCGCCGCCGCCAGCGCCATGTACCCGAACCCCTGGTCGTGGCCGAAGTCGAACCAGAGCTGCAGGGCCTCCGGGAGCAGCGTGGCTCCCCGCGCGGCCTCGCACGCCGCCGCGGCCGCCTCGAACGCCGAGTACGCGGCCACGATGGCGTCGGCCGCCAGCAGGAACCGGAACGGCGCGCGGCGTAGCGCGGCGCCGTTGGTGGCTGCGAGCGCCGCCGCGGCCGCGGAGCAGCACAGCGCGGCGGCGCGGAGGAGGAGCAGCAGCAGCGGCTGTAAGGGCATCCCTGCCATCCGCCGCCGCCGCGACGACGACGGCGGTGCCGCCTTGCCGTCCTCCTGCTGCTGCTGGTGCTGCTGCCGCGCCAGCTCGCCCGCGTTCTGAAGGTGCAGGGGCGGCATCGCGCTCCTCTGCTGCTGCTGCTGCCGTCGCCTCGGCGGTGCCTGCTCGGCTCTCGGCCTCAGGTCACCGTGGCTTGCTCGAGGGAGAGGCGTCTCCGATGGTGGTTTATATATAGGGAGAGAGGCCGGCGGAGAGCACTGGAAGAGCAGCGCGGCTGTGCTGGTGGCACTGGCACACCATGGGTGGACTGGGTCACGAGCGGAGGGTACCGACGTGGTGATCTGCGGACCCTACCTGGCAGCGTCGTCGGTTCCCGCCAAAAGGCAAGGCACCGCCATGGCTCGGTGTGGGACTGTGAGTGGCCAGGTGTGCGATGCGGTGGGTGCGGACACGTGAGCGACATCAATGGCCCGCCATCAATGTGGATGGAGTAGAGGAGAACGCAATGCAGTCAGAGCCTGTGACGGTACTGCTACCTTTTTAAACGCGCACACGTACGATTGTACGAACGGTTAGCGTCGCCGCATACAGTACACGTACGAACGAATAGTAGAGAGTACAGTGGCTTCTGAGACTCGCAACAGCGGCAGCAGTTGCAAGCTCGAATGCTTTCGTCTGCTAACCAACCTGCTCCTTCCGCGCGCGTTGCCGTTGACACAGAACAGAACGCGAGCACGTCTGGGAATGGATAGCCCGCCCGCCCGGCGCGCGGAGGAGGCCGGACGACGCAGGCACGACGACGACCGCGTGTGACACGTGCCGGCTCCGCATTGCTCAGTCCTCCCCGCCTGATTGGAGAGTGCTGCGCTGCATGCCGGCCCTACTATGACGGACGATGGGTGCGGCGGCGTGATCCTCGTGACGCTAGGCCGGCCGGCCGGCCGGCGACCACGTATCGAGCGAGCGAGCGAGCGAGTCATCACGGGGTCCTGTTTCCTGGTGATGGTGAGAGCCGTTGCGGTGGCCAGCTGACTCACTGACCGACCGCAGTACCTGACCACGAGTGTGAAAGCGAGCGCGGTGTGAAGTCAGCAGCAAAGCGAGACGAGGCGACGGCGAGCTGCCCTGCCGACCATATATCAAAGTTCGGCACCGCAGGACTATGATAGCGTAGGAGTAGTAGTTTGTTAGTTGGTGGGTGGTGGGTCGGATTCCGTCGTCTCAGAGTGGCGTTGGCCCACGACGACATCTCGTCACCCGGAACGGACCCGCCCGACGGGAACGTCGCGGCGGACGTCATGTTCTTTTATGTTGGGCCAGGTTCTAGCCCAGGAGATTGATGGGCTGGAACGTAAGCTCGGTTACAGCAGAACACACCATAGCCCTTACGACAGGCATCACAGCACGGCCCGAGAAAACGTGCCGGGTTCAAGTGGCCTGGGCCAAGATACATACCACTATAGAAAAGGAACAAGGCCCGAGACCAGCAGGGTACCGGATTGACGATCCCTTTCATTTTTCGGAGGGAACGTGCGACGACGAATGAACTGATGAAACAAAGATGATTCGGAGTCGGGAGGCAGGCGCCTTCCGATCCGTACACACAACAACCGCATCAGGATTCGACTCTGCGTCGCACTATATATGTATCATATCATTGTACGCGACCAGTTCCATCCGCCCGAGGTGGACGGCGGAACCGCACAGTTGATGATCACGGTCGGCGTGGCCGCGGCGTGCGCGCTCGCTGGTTGCTGCCTCCGCACCACACGCGGCCGGAGTAACGTACGCAAGAGAAGAACCGGGTCGACGAGTCCGCGTCGTGTCGACGCCGATTAGCATTTTCTCAAGTTTTGTAAGTACTTAGCTTCCGGATGCCGTAGGCCTTGACAGTGTAGACAGCCTTTTGGATTACTAGTCCGAGAACTAAAGTTTAGCAACTAAAGTTTAGGCCCCAAACTTTAGTCTTGTTGGCATGTTTGGATATTAAGGCTAAACTTTAGACCTCCAATACAAAATGACAGATTTGTTCTTATCTAATTACAGTCCAACTGACCGCTACGCATGTAGAAGGAAAATATTTAAGTTTACACAATAGTTCAAACAAAACACAATGATCCTTGACTCATAAAAAAAAAAGACAAATACACTCTACGATCTTTTTTTTTTAGAACTCCATTCTTCATTAATCATGGTGATTACAATTAAACTGTAAGCAGGAAACTAAAAAGCTGGGCGGGAAAGAAGCCCAAACTGTTGGATTACAAGTTGTAGCATACTTAGCACAAATGTGAGCAGCAGTATTAGCTTTGCGGCCAATATGGATCATAGAGAATGACTTGAAGTTGGCGATGTGGTCCTGGATATCCATGAAAATCATCGAGACTTTTGACCTTTGGTTGCTTCGAGAGTCCATAACGGTTACTAATTGTTGTGAGTCTGTCTCCAGAATAACGTCTTCCTGTATCGCTTGTTGGATCAAAAGGACACCATCCCGACATGCCTCCGCTTCAGCCAACAAAGCAGAAGCAACTGATGGTAGCCGCCGTGCCATAGCTGAAACAAAGGCGCCATCTGCTCTCCTAACAACTACTCCAGTCATGCCTGATAATACACTCTACGATCTAGTGAACAAACTATGGGTTATTTGATCACGGAATGCATTCATGCTTTAATCTTCGTCCCTTGCTTGACTAATCCTTGTTGGAGGTAGAGATGTTAGATGCTTCAGAAGGAACAAAGTTCTCATCACGATCTAAAAAGGTCAAAGTCTCAGAGTGCAGATACTCCTAGGACGCCGCCATATGCGGCCAGCTCACAGACTGCAAGTTGAGGTCGAGTGCCTCAAGACCAATCCGGGGACCATGGACGGAGCTTGAGCCCCGCTGGAGGTCATCTGTGTCGGAGAAGATGTCGAAGCTGCAAGTGGCAGGGGGAGTACAAACGCGGCTCGGAGAACAAATCCTTAGATCCATTGCCGCTGAATCTGTTCATCTGTGCCTACCGAATGTGGATCAGCCGGTGGGGAGGAAGAGGGGGGGCTTGGCTGCTGGCGGGTAGGACAGCGGTCGGCGGTGCTGCGAGGGCCTCTGGCCGACGTAGAGGGTGGGACGAAGAGGGCAGGAGACATTGCAATTGGGGCCTACTCGCGACGTTGTGAATGCACCATTCGGGCGGCGACGAGGCTGGGAAGAGGGCGTCGGGCAAGGCGGTTGTGGCCTGACGACGGAGCTGAGGCCGGGAAGAGGACGACCGGTGGCGGTGAAGGAGCTCGTGGCGCGTGGGAGAGGTGCCTACGACGGGGACGAGGAGGGCAGGTGGCAGCGCTGCTGGGCCGACAGATGATAGTGCACGGAGAACGAGGAGGTTTGGCGGCGATGCTACTATCGGCAGCGGCAGCGCTTTGTCCTACTGCTGGATGGTGGTGGGAGGGCTGCGGGAGTTGAGGGCGAGATAGGGTTCTGCGGGGTATCCATGTCCATTGTACAGTTTAGCCTATTTTAGAGCCTTCTCGCAGGCAAAATTTTTTTAGTCTTTAGTTTAGTCTTTAGCTCATTTTAGGCCTTTCCGTTTGGATCCCCATCACAACAAAAAAAGATTAAAAATGGTGGGCTAAAATTTTGCCCTGGCATCCAAACGGGTCAGAGGTTCAGTTTCGCTAGGGACTGATGAGTACTGTTGATATTGTAAAAGTTGGCAGAAATCTTTTGTAACACAAAATAATTTGCTATCTACAAAAGCAGTGTAATTCTAGTTTTTTTTTTTTACAAAGTTTGCCCCATGTTTGAATAATAACTTCAGTTCTTGTATTTTTGCAACGTGGTTACAAATCCGTGCTGTTAGAACTGCAACACCAACAACAACCTTATGCCTGCACCGTGAAAAAGTCACACCAATGCAGGAATTCCAGTGTTTTTTAAAAAGAAAAACAACCTAACAAAAGTGACAAAATTGCTGAATAACCAATGCCCACCGAGTGCGTACGCGAAAATATTTATAATCAACCATATGAAACAGCACACTGATCATTACGTACGCACAACACAAGGAGAATTACAAATAGAGTAATATAGGACTTGTTTGGAAGAGGTGCACTCAATAAAAATCAAAGTCTGCTCCACAACTCCATCATGAAGCAGCTCCGTTTCAAATTTACAGATCCACCACAAAATATTTGACTTAAAAATTTAACTTCAACTCTAGATATTAAAGATTTTGATTGAAAAGGTCTATTACGTCCTTATAAAATCTATATTTTTCTTATTACAAATCAATATATTTTGTACGGTGAAAGATCCTATGCATATATGTAAGATTCTTTTGATTCGGTAGGAAAACGTAAAAAAGAAAAAAAATCCAATGAATATGTTTTATAAAAAGTGGTATGGTGATAATTTTTTATCAACTTTTGATTTTTATTTTTTGAAGCACCTCCTCAAAAGCTCTAAAAAAATTGGAGTTAGTCCTAACTCCGTTTTTTTCTGGATCTAAAGTTAGTTGAGTTAATACGTTTGACTAATAAATCTAAGAACAGATGTGAAAAAGGTAGAGCGGAGATTTGGCAAACAGACCCACAATATAATTTAGCAGGAACCGGAAGCAGTGGCGCCAGACCCACAGTATAATTTAGCAGGAACTGGAATCAGTGGCGCCGCGGCCTCGCCGCCGCGGCCGCATCGAACGCCAGAGTACCCGGCCACGATGGCGTCGGCTGCTAGCAAGGAACCGGAACAGCGCGCAGCGCAGCGCGGCGCGGCGCCGTTTGTGGCCGCGAGCACCGAAGCACAGCGCGGCGGCGCGGAGGTGGAGCAACAGCAGCGGCTGCAAGGGCATCCGTGCCAGCCACCGAAAGAGTACCGAAAGAGCAAAACAGCAGCGCGTCGGCGCTGGCGCGGCTATTTTTTCTGCCCACTGTGAAAAGGCGTAAAACAACACACCGGTCACTTGCGTACGCAAACATAGAACGAGAAGGGATAACAGGCTTAAAACATAGAACAATATCATTTAGCAGGAAATATCCGAGCAAAAACTTCTTTAGGTTGAACATAAAATCCAGACCACGTCCACGAAAACTGACACAAACATCCATCAAGATGTTCACAAGAGAACCAGGCAACAATACGTCCATACTGGAATACATGTCCTTTTTAATCTAGGCAGAGATAGATAAACAACGACGATGATAGCTCTAAGTGGCCTTGTCGGCCTTGGCAGCAGTGGCGGCAGCCTGTCCCCTGAGCCGACCAGTCCTCCTTGCAGCAATAAGACCGACCTTCTGGCCAGGAGGAGCATCACGGCGGACGGTGGAGGCGTGACCAATGTGCTGGTGGTTACCTCCTCCGTGGGGATGCTCCACAGGGTTCATGGCCACACCACGCACCTTAGGCCAGCTGTTCCTCTTCACACGGTACTTGTGGTAGGCATTACCAGCCTTGAGCATCGGCTTCTCAGTCCTGCCTCCGCCAGCGACCTGACCAATCATAGCACGGCAGCTGCTGGGCACAATCTTCTTGGCACCAGAGGGGAGCTTGATCCTGTAAGAAATGAATAGGATGAGTGCTGGTAATGGGTTAATTCAAAATTAAATTAAAGAAGCACAGGAGCTCAATACAAAATTAGTCATCCCAATGATTAGTTCAAGGGATTCAGCTCATGCCAACCTTATATACAATAATCAATTATGAACATCAGAATTTTAAATATCAAAACTTAATCGTGAGGAAAAAACTTCAAATGTATGCACTTGCAACGCCATTTTTGCTTGACACGATAATTGAGACATTTGGACTTTTAAAAGTTTAGTAATTGTACGGATTTGCCTAGTAATCCTAAACAACTTCGAATCGGACAACAGGAGCTAACGATCCACATTAATCAATTCACATCACATTAACTAAGAAATCTCAAGAGCACATCTACACGTTCACATCACATTAACCATACGCTACAGAACATAGCATCAGAATTATTGAAGCAAAGTTCGTCAAGTATCACATCGGATCCAAGTGTAATAAATATGACTAGTACAGGGTTTATCAGATCCCGTCCACCATTCGACAAATGCCAATGAAGGGAGCGGGGGATGAAGTGTATTTTCGAACCTGGAGGTTCCATTGTCAGGGTTGTGGCTGATGACGATGGCGTAGTCGCCGGAGCACCTGGCGAAGACACCGCGGTCCCCAACGTGGTGCTCCACGTTGCAGACGACAGCTCCCTCGGGGATGCCGCGGAGCGGCAGCACGTTGCCGATCGAGAGGGTGGCGCGGCGGCCGCAGTACACGAACTGGCCCGTGTACATGCCCTCGGCAGCGACGAAGAGCTCCTTCTGGTGCTTGTACCTGAAGGGGTGGCGGAAGGTGACCTTAGCCAGCGGTGCGCCACGGCCCGGGTCGTGGATGACGTCGGTGACGACGCCCTTGAGGTATCCATTGCGCTCGCCGAAGTCGAGGGAGCGGAACCGGGCGGGGCCCTTGCGGTGGTGGGTGTGGGACTTGAACACGGACCCCGCACCCTTACGCTGCGCGCGGATCACGCGACCCATCTCGGCGACGACGGCGGCGGCGGCGGCAGAGAAGATGCGGAAATGGGCTTGGCTAGGGTTGGAGGTTAGAGAAGGGAGCGCGTTATATAGCTGTCAGCGGGGGGTTTGTGGAGGGGTTACCCTAGTGCGGACGGTTGAGATGCAGGGGGAAGAATGGTTTGGACTGTTGGATTTGTTCCGGCGAGCAGTGGGACCGCGTGTCAGTGTGATCGGAGTATAGGTAGTGTTCGTAAGGCGTGGGCTGGCTTTCATGAGCAGGAGGCCCAGTTAATTGGCGTCCTGCTGAATCCGTCGGCCTCTCGATGTGGGCTCAGAGAACTGCAAAATTGTGGCCTATAGTTCCATGCTTTTTCCTATAGAGCACTGACAAAATCTTGACATAGAACTCTATGTTTGCTCTCGACATTTGCTTCTCTGATTCGAAAAATGTTGAAACCAACAACAAATTGTTTGACACCAATATTTGCTGACCTCCGTCAGGACAATGAACATGTCATAACGGTTTAAAGGGTCTCCGCGGCATCTCAGTATCAGATCTGGCAACTCAGTGTGACAGTGTGAAACGTAAGTCGCACATCGTTGGCTATCAGAGCGGCTACCATTCCATTCATACTCTATCTATAAACAACAGCATAGCAAAGATTGGCCCCCAGTCATACCAAAATGTCATTAACTTCCATTGGACTCTACTCCTGAGTCAAGTCACTGACAACAAAACAGAAAGTTAACACAAAATTACAAGTTCATTTTGCTAATTGACGCGCTCACTTCATTACAGTTCATGGTGAGTAAATGTAACTTCAAAAGTTCGTTTTTCTAGGCTCACAGTATCAAAGGTTCCTCTAGGCAGAACGACCAGCTACACAAAAAACGGTGACCTACAGATAGATCAGCGTCTCTTCTTGCTTGATTTTCCGCTGCTTTTGGACGGGCTCGCTACCAGGTAGATAAATGTTCCAACCAACGAAACAACAGACACCAGTGCACCGTATTTAGCCACAAGCCTCTGCACATGGATACGAATTTCTTTTAGCATCCATGACATGCTGACAACTCTAGAGCAACTTCTTGGGATGGAAGAAAGAACTAAAGGTAACCCATGCAAAAGAAGAGAAAAAGTAAATTACCTTAGCCTGATCATAAAGGGGGAAATCCAGATCCATATGGCAACCAGCAGCAACAACAGAAATCAAATATCAGTACCAGAAAGGAACGAGGAGTCGAATGTGAATACAACACAATTACTTACCCATTCAAACTTCTTTACTGGAGGTTTCTCAGCCAGAATATCCAGTGGAAAGATGGGCGTTGAATAAGCCTCCTTCAAGACAGAAACATCATGTTAGCAAAAAGGTGGAGGAACTGCAAAGTGAAAAAAGAAAGAAAGAAAGACAGGGAAGAGGGTGATAAACAATAAACACTATGATTCATTATCTACGATAAATATAAAAGATGACCAAACCTGAAGTGCAGTCTTTGTGGGAATGCGGTATCTAATAACAGCTGGTGAGCCTTGGAACCTGCCCTGTGTTTTGGTCTCCAGGACAAATGTGTGGGAAGCAGTGGCACCGCTACAAGAAATGGAGTCATTTTCTGTAATAATAAACATGCACCCACCAAAAGCATGTACTAGATACATTATAAAATATACTCACGGCTCAAGCTTTTCCAATGTCTTTGATCCCTCCCCGGAGACAAGCTCAAAAGCTTCAGTCGGCCAAGAGTCATCATTAATGGATACATCATAGGCAGTTCTGCAAAAAATCAAAATAAGTTAATTCAGATTACCATGCAAACTATATGGATACATGCTAGATATCATATTGCACAAAAAAAGGACTTTACGAACACAAAAGTATGGATAGGGCTCAGCCATGGAAGAAAGTGAGACTCTTCCATAGTAACTGATAGCCGAAGTATGTGGCATGATGGGCATTCTATTAGCACAGAAAAATATATTTCCTTATATATAGGTCCACAAAGACCGCCCCCCCCCCCCCCCCCCAAAAAAAAAAAAAAATACACACACACACATCTAATGAATTATGATCCACCTGAGTTGCAACATAGATGCAGCCAAGTATAAAATAGTAATACAAATTACACAGCTTCTGTTGCCAATAGCTCCCTGTTGATTGGCTACTGTGTACCACTCATTCATACCTCCAAAACAAATGAAATGTTGCAAAACTGAAACTAGCAGTACCTCATATTCTCTGTATGTCACATACTAATGGGATTTCAACTACCATGGAGAAGTGGATGCCAAATAGGAACTTTCATACCAGACTTGGGAACACAAACAGCCAATCAGCATCAGTATTCGGTACTAATGTGAAAAAACAAAAGATATGGAAAGTATCATCCCATCCAAGCCAATCGCAAATCAAATCCATACTGAAGCAATAAAGGTCATCAAGTATTATAGATATGTTGTGGAACAAGAGAAAGCCGTAGCACATCAAATGATCAAACTCTGACCAACAGCTGAAAAATCCAACAGGTGATGTATTTATGAGCATTGTACCGTATTTTGGTGATATGATCATTTCTACATATCAAGGAGAATGTAACTTTGTTCACAATCAAGTAACAAAACATAGTCAGTCCTCAAAATTTGCTTCACATTTAGACATTTCTAAACGAACTATCGATTACCATGCCATGCAGGCTACCAGTTTCGAGCTTCACCGTTGCTTACTACTCCTACCACGTGTGAAAATTGGAAAATCTAGCATGTGCGAGAAAGCATAAATAAAACAAGGTGTTGAGAACGAAGCTCATCTTTCGATCACCCTGCATGCATATATAGAAACAAAAAAACTAGATTATGTGTGATCTCAGGTAACTTGACAGCGTATAATTTTCTTCTCAGAAGCAGCAACCAAACCCTTATTACGTGACTTTCCATCTATAATTTCAATTAATTTCGCCAAAAGCCTGGCACATCGGCCTTAATACTGGTTAGGTACTTCTGGCTAGGTATGCATAATGATATCTTCGGCACTGAAAATCATTGAACAGTTTGCAATTACGAACAATATGATCTAGATCCAGCAACCAAGGGCAGAACAACAAACTTCCAGCTAAGTTTTCAGTCGAATTAGGGGTAGTGAGAAAATAGTGCCTAAAAATCTGCCATATTCTAGTCATATTATAGCCCAATTGAGTAATCAACACTCAGATCTAGCTGATCCATAAAAACCTCTTCAGGTTTAAGATCCCCTAAACCTTCGATTCAGATCCAAGAGAAGGTCTCGATACTCCCAGCACCAGACAACGCATATAACAACGAACACATCGGGATCGGTGATGGGAAGTGGAAAGCAGAAGGCAGTACTAACGCGGATCCCTGGTTGTAGACGTCGACGGAGACCGCGAGGCGCTCGACGCCGGGCTTGGGGCGGGACAGCGCCACCTTCTTGTGCGCGACAACGAAGGGCGCGTCGGCCGCCGAGGCGCCGGCGGCAGCGAGGCCGAGGAGGAGGAGGAGGGCAGCGAGCGGTGCGAGGGACCGCGCCATGGTGTTCGACTTCGCCGTGCTAGGGTTCGAACTTTCGCTTGGGGCGCCGCGGCAGCTGAATGGATCTCTTCTCAGCTGCCGTCCCCCCTCGCCTCTGGTAATAGCCAAGGCCGCGTGAGGCTGCACATGGGGCCTACCTTTACAGATCTTCCGTCCGTCTCGCCGAGGTGCTCTCGTTCGTACGCAGCTTCGGCTTTCAGTTTCACAGTGAAAAAAAAAGGAAATCGAAATAAAAACCTTTTTTTCAAGGATGAAATGTATAGTTTGTTTTGACATCATATTTCCTTGTAATGTCAACTAAAACCTCAAACCTCGCCTCGCTAAAAGGAAAATATTTAAATATTATGTATATTATTATTATGTCTATGATATATACGTGAGATCTCATTATAATACTGATACGGGAGATACGTTAACATACGTGGGTTTTAGTTTTGAGTGAAATACACTTACATGTTGTCTAAGCTCCTTGGACTCTAAATCTACATATTCAATTCTCAAATTTGTCCCGAGATCAAGTTTTCACTTATCTTTTCTACCGTGGATACCGCTACGAATCGGTTTGATACAAACCTTTTTTTCAAGGATGAAATGTATAGTTTGTTTTTTTCTCTTTTCATCTTGTTTGATTTATTTGAGCCATCTAAACAAAGTTTTTTCAACTTCTTTCTCCATCATAATCCCTCATTTCTTATCTAGTTTTTTTACATATTTTTTATACATTTTTTTTCAAATTTTCAAATTTTTATTAAATTTTAATTTTTTAAAAAACCGCTAAACCATAGAAACCAAGCCGCGGTGATTTGGTCGAAAGCCGTAAAAATCGAGCGGTTTCCAATGTTTTTTTAAACCCTACCCAAGATATCATCTAGATCCAAAATCATTGTACTTGTTCAGGTGTACTATATCTAGACCCTCGAGCTTGTTATGTTTACTCATAGTTAATCTAAACTAATTCAATTAGCTATAGTATGTCTTTCGTGTCTCCGTTACAACCATATATCACTCTTGACATTTCTAGCTTCGTGTGGTATAAAAACATAAGGTTTACAACGAGGTAACAATCATGTATTGTACACAATACTTGTTTATCTCTACTGTACACAATTAGATAGGATTAATTAGTGTACTTATTGTTATACTTGCGTTGAATCTTTTTTCCTTTTGAGACATGCATTGAATCTTGTTGAGTATGTTTAGTTGGAAGCCGGCCGGCCTATGATCAATGTGCAGGACAATCACTTTTCATTTTTATTTTCTAAACCTTTTACTTGTAGCATACTATACTGTTTCTCAACTCCATCTGACATAATCATTACATCCTTAATCCCCCTTCTACAGTGTCAAATGTGTCTGCAACCTAACCGACATGACATACAGACCCAAATTAAGAATATGGATAGATGTTTAGTCAAAACTTGATCGATCTCATCCCTAATTATCTCAACTCGATGCCGCTTAGAACTTCTTTGCAAGTGTTTTCATTTCTCTCCAGTCTCTGTCGCACACTAGATGCCAAGACAGAACCTTTTGAACCACTGAATCTAGAGATACTAACTTCGCTCTTAAATCTTAGCTTTGCCACCACACAACGTTTGGTTCAAACCAAGCCGCTCAATTCTGTACGCGTTTGTCTTTGCTTGATCGCCCTTCTTCTAGCCACGAGCAGCAGCACACTTGCACCGAGATTGAGAGATGCGAGCTGCCGTCTCACTCGTGGCGAGCGCAGCGTCGCTTTGCGTGGCGTACGCACAGCTCTGGCGCCACCCGGAAGACCTGGCGCTGGCGTGCGCTGCGTTCGCCGCGACGTTCCTTCTGGTGCACTATGCCGTGCTGGCCACCACCACCATCTCCGCCGACGGCTCGCCATCGTCGTCAGGATCTGGTGGCGACGACGACGTTGATCATCATCAGAGGGCTCCCATGAAGCGTCTGGCGCTGGTCATGGCTCTAGTCCTCTACGGCCTTGCGTGCGCCGAGGTCTGGGGCGCCGCCACCAGCCGGGAGGTCGCCGTGGCGGCTCTGGCGAGCTGGTGCTGCGCCGCCGTGCTTCTCTTCGTCTACCTTGTTGTCCTCTCGAGCTGCGGATCCGTTCGTAATGATGGCGGTACTACGATACCGTGCCCTAACTAATGGCCTTCTCCCTTATATCTAGCCAGTCTCGATTGACTTTATCCCTCCCTACCTGTTGCAAACTCAGTCCACCGTCGATCCTGTATTGTGCATTGCATGCTGCCATGCATATATATAGGGTCGCGTGTCTGTGTTGCCGGTCGTATACAGTATACTCGAATTGTACTCTTGCGGCTTGAATGATTTTTATGTTTTTCTTATAGCAAAAGCATGGAGTATATTGTGAGACATCTAGGTGAAACATATTAATAAAGTTTTCATAATTTACACCTGAGCATTTTAGGACCTTGTGGCCTTAAACGTGAGAGACATGCTTAAAACGTAAGTCACATGCTTCTGGGCTTTTTTTTAAAAAAAAAAACTCTCTCCGTCTTCTAAATGAAAGCAGATTTTTTAAGCACAGGGGTCCAGACACATGTCCAGTCGGTGACGTGGCTCGATATGAGTCCTCAGATCATTATTAGATGACTGAGATTGGATCATCATTAGAGTTTAGGTATCCTATCTAGAGATGATGTGACTCAATCTCTCTGGACTGATATTAGGTCATCACGTCACCGGGTGGACACTTACCCATATATTCATCTAGTATTTTATATTGTTTATAAATATCAATGTGGTTGAATTTTAATGTCGGACTTTGGGGCATAATATTGGTTGGATGCAAAATCCAACAATAGAAGAAATATATGTTCCATGAATGACGTATCACCAGCATACCTCAGGATTATTTTCGACGCTTTTGCTTGGAGGAGGGGATGACCACAACATGTCCTTGCGGGCCGCTTATTTACAGTCCATCTGACCAGCACGAAGAGAGCTTGTAAAAGAAGATAGCAATGCACACACCATTGCAGCGTCGTCGTCCTTTTTGCCTTATTTTTACTTTATCTTAATTACGCCCGCCCGGCAAGTCGCGTCGAATCCCGTTGGCCACGTACTATACGTCATACATGGATTAGGACGTTAAATGCATTATGCTCAGTTGTTGTTCGATCCATGCGAAGAAAGTTGGTAGTAGATCGATCATGACGTCTCATATATATTTGTTCAAGTGACTTCAAACCATCTAATCTAGCTAGGGATAAATTTGCTTATTTAGCCTCTTGACTTGGACCATTACCTAGGGATATAAAGTTACTTTCACGAGCGTTAATTTTCCCTGTAAACAAATCCAAAGCCTATATATGATGTGTGTGACGTTGACCATGTCGTCGCCGTTCGCGTCCAAGCCCCTCCATGGCTCTCGATCCTTTCGACCAAATGGACTATACATATACTGGTAAGTGGTAACGAGAGAGAGACAGAGGAGAGAGACTACAGCCGTTAGAGGCTTAGAGCGAGAGAAAACCCATGGCGCCATCCAATTCTTCCCATGCTATAATGCAGATGTTGAGCATCCTGTTGTTAGCAGCGTCTGCATCGGAGCTTATCGCTATCACCCATGGCCAGCTCATTTCAGGTTAAGTATATAAGTTATCTCTGTTTCCTTTGTCGAAGCTGAGATAATTATCACTTTATTAACAAACCGATCGAGCTCTGAGCCTCTGATGCCGTTCTTCCTCCTACAATCGATCGATCGAGCAGAATCCATCAGCATCGACTGCGGCATCGACGCCGGCTCGTACTACTTCGTAGGCAGCCTGCGCTACGTCGCCGACACCAGCTACACCGAAGCCGGGCTCAACGCCCGCGTGTCGTCGGAGCAGGCGAACCCGGACTTCGCCGAGCGGTACCTCACCGTGCGGTACTTCCCCGACGGCGAGCGCAACTGCTACACGCTCCGGCCGGTCCGGCCCGGCGGCAGGTACCTCGTCAGGGCCGCCTTCCACTACGGCAACTACGACGGGCTGAGCACGCCCCCCGTCTTCGACCTCCACCTCGGCGTCAACCGCTGGGCCACCGTCAACTTCACCGCCGCCGGATACAGCTACGTCGTCCTCGATGCGATTGCCGTGGCGCCGGCCGATTTCTTGCAGGTTATTATGACGCATTTTTACGTATTAATTAAGGTACCTCTATCTATCGTTTCATCATATAATCGCCCATTACGATCGACACAATTAATACGTGTGTGTAGTTTCTTTGTAACAACAATAATTTAAAAACAGAGTATAGATCTAAAAGTGCTAAAAGGTAAAGGGTGAGGATGGAGCTCAGTATATATCCATTTCAACGATGAAGAAATTACAGATTCTTTTGTCTCATGAAAATAAATCATTACTTTTTTTTCGAAACAGAATCTCGGTGACTTACTAGATTATTGAAAATTTGGAACGGAGCCATAAATTTCTTGGCAGGAAACAAATCAGTGTTCAAGAAATCTTCATATAAGACAAGAACAGGGATTTTAGTCCGCTAAAATTACCTTTGGGGCTATTACTAGTTGTACTGTGATTAAAAAAAAACACACACAAATCAACTCACGGTACCTAAGTTTGCTGACAACAGCTAAAGTATAATAACCAAAAGTTCTACCATGGAACTAGTGGTTAAATGAACTTTAATTTGGACTAGTTAAAGGCTGTCTCTATCAAGCCACAAAGAAATAATCGCAACCTTTACCTAAACTATGCTGACATAATTTTGGAGGTTTCAAGGTTTGATTATCAGCAGTTCCGTTTGCACTAGATCATGTTCTGTTCGCACCAGATCATGTGCAACGTTATATGTAAATTTGAAGACTTCAGTGTAGTAGTGTATGCAAACTTGATGTATCCAGAGTGGAAACGAATTTGTGAATGGCTTCCGCTAGAACAACAGTAGTACTCTTGTTAATCAATTAATTCTTCAAAATTAGGATACCTTCCGCTTTTTAAAATTTTTACCATTAGGACACAGGGATTCTAGTTCAAAAATGAATTAAAGCCATTGTTCTAATGATAATAATTTTAAGAGGAGGAAGTTACATGTACAGGTATGTTTGGTGAATACTGGGTTTGGCAAGCCATTCATCTCTGGACTTGACCTGAGGCCACTCGGTGCGACCATGTACCCGGAGGCAACAGTCAACCAGTCACTTCTCTTGCTCAGCCTTTACAGGCCATCAGCCATATTCGGTTTCAATCGATACCAGTTCAGTGATGGAGAGTTAATGTGAGCGTAATAATCATCAATCATCTGTTGGTGCCTGATGTAAACAGTTGTTAGTATTTTTTGCTCTCTTGCATGTGCAAAAGCTTCTATATTTCTGTAACAAATTCGATCTGTACATTCTCTGACATCGATATGGTTTCTGGGAAAAACAACAGGCAGCCGACGGATCCATACGACCGCATATGGCAGAGGTACGGCAAAGTTGATGCATGGACCAACATAACAACCACATCCACGGTCGACGTCTCAAACATCAGCAGCTTCTTTGACAAACCAACCGATATACTGCGGATTGCTGCCACTCCGTTGAACGGAACCCAAATGGACTTCACTTGGAGCCCGGACTCCTTTGTGAAGAATAATAATGACAACGCAACGACGACATACCTCCTGTTTCTGTATTTTGCAGAGTTACAAAGAAATGCCATGCGGCGGTTTGATATCCTTGTTGACAAAGCTACATGGAATGGCGGTCAGGGCTACTCACCAAAATACCTATCTGCAGAGGTTGTAAAGATGATGGTGCAGGGATCAGGCCAACATGATTTCTCGCTTGTTGCGACACCGGATTCGACGCTTCCACCCATCCTGAATGCATTTGAGATATATTCAGTAAAATCCATGACTGAGTTTGCAACAAATGATGCCGATGGTATGACTTGTAAACTGCATCCATCACCATTGTGTTATTTTCAAAGGGATGGAAAAAATGTTCCCTGCAAGCGCAAATATAGGAATTTAAAACTCCTTTTGAATGATACTCATATCTATCTCATAAAGCTTAACTTCATGAATTATCTTCTTTTTCACATAAGCAGTCAAGGCAATGATGAAAATTCAGACAATATATGCACCAAAGAAGTACTGGACGGGTGATCCTTGTGCACCAAGAGCATTTGCCTGGGATGGCCTGAAGTGTAGTTATTCTTCATCTGGTCCAGCATCTGTAACAGCCCTGTAAGAATTTGAAGCATTCTAAAATTTTTACCAAATGCATTAGTAGGCTAACATGTATGCGATTGACCTGAAATAACTAAATACATACTGTACTACAGGTACCTGTCATCTAGTGGGTTGGCTGGAGTAATTGATACATCTTTTGGTGACCTAAGGTCCCTGCAACACCTGTATGTGCCAAATAACATCACAATGAATTATACACTATGAATTTTGTAACTATCCTTTAATATTTTAGATAATAATGTTGCTTACCTAAATTTAGTAGTAATCAGTGGCATAGACCTTTATTCATCACTCCACTATGTATAGGCTAGCACTTTAATGAGTTTTTGTAATTCCAGGGACTTGTCAAATAACAGCCTATCTGGTCCGATCCCTGATTTTCTAGCACAAATGTCAGCACTCAGGTTCCTGTAAGTATTTCTGCTTATCAGTGATAAAAAAAGGTTTCATCAATAGGTGGAAAACTTACTGGAGTGTGCAGTGATTTGTCGAGCAACAAACTCAGTGGACCAGTTCCTGTCGCTCTACAAGAGAAGAAAAACAAAGGATCTCTTGAGCTAAGGTTTGCAGAATGTAACTATCTTATGATTCTGAAGCATGTAACTATCTACCCACAGATAAAAAAGGCAACCATCTTATGATTCTGAAGTTCATTTGATACAGTGATGTTCTTTGGAGAATGATTATGCAAACACAATTGTTGATTCATGAATGATAATTAAATTAGTAATAATACATAATTCCTGCAAATTTTGTAATTAAAAGGTTCTCACAATTAAATTTTTATATTATTTCACTGATTAGGGACTGTATTGATCCAATGACAGGATTGATAACAACACAAATCTTTGTGATGATGGAGCTTCTACGTGCCAGTCAGATCCCGACAAAAGCAACAAAACACTCGTCATTGCAATGGTTGTTCCAACAGTAATAGCAACTCTACTACTTGCGGCAACATGTTTTACCCTTCATAGAATAATAAAAAGAAGAGGTAATAGATCATCATGGAAACTAATAAATCTGCATTCTGAAACATTTTTCAAACAGTATTTGGTTGGATTGTAGATAAATGGGTGGCAAACACCTCAGGGCTTAATAGCCCTCGAGACACAAGGATATTTGACAATAGACTGTTCACCTACAAGGAGTTGAAGCTCATGACATCTAACTTCAGAGAAGAGATAGGACGAGGAGGTTTTGGTGGTGTGTTCCTGGGATATTTGGAGAATGGAAGTCCAGTTGCTGTCAAGATGCGTTCAAAAACATCATCCCAAGGGGATAAAGAGTTTTCAGCTGAGGTAAGCTGAGCATCTGTTTTTCACTTTTATGTTCGCTATTTGAACATGACAGAAATGCTTTCATAACTCCAATAACATATCATAGGCTCAACACTTGAGTAGAGTTCATCACAGAAACCTGGTCTCTTTGATCGGATTTTGCAAGGACAAAAAGCATCGAGCCCTTGTATATGAGTATATGCATGGAGGAAACCTAGAGGATCGTCTAAGAGGTAAAGTGTAGTTAGTTGAATAATTCCATTCACTCACTGCTTTGGTTTAATAACCTCACTATTAATGTTTCATCAAACAAGACTCGTAGTTGTACGATTTCAGGAAGGTGCGATATAATTCCCGCGTTCATCTGTCCATGATTTATTGCCTTGGATTCTCTCAATTGTGAATCTGGTGCTCGTGCCTAGGTCCCTATTTGAGTAATATATGTTATGGCCAAATTAATAACTTCAGTTCTTCTAACAAGGGACGTTTTCGATATGACAATGAAAATATAATATATTAAATATGCACAAAGTTCACTAGCGTTAACCACATGTAATTTTTATTCTTATCTCATACCTTGTGATAATTACTTTTTGTGATCTTCCATCACACAGGGGAGGCTGCTTCTGCTACACCCCTCACTTGGCATCAACGTCTCCAGATTGCTCTTGACTCTGCCCATGGTTCGTAAAATCTCTCATACCTGAAACTTTACATGAGAACATGCATCAATAATAATTTTTTGAGCTGTATCATACATGAAACTTTACACAAGGAACCAGCAAGTAATTTGTTGAAATAGCACACACATCATTAACTTGGCCAGCTTATACTAATCCCATTATTTGATAGCAATACAAAACCAGTTTTATAGACAATTTATTGGTTTCATGGCACTGATACAGGACTGGAGTATCTACATAAATCATGCCAGCCACCACTGATCCATAGGGACGTGAAAACAAGAAATATTCTTCTATCTGGTGATCTTGAGGCAAAGATATCTGACTTTGGGCTCATGAAAGCATTTGCCAATGAATTCACGAGCCACATCACAACTATGCCGGCAGGTACTTTTGGGTATCTTGACCCTGAATACTACAATACATCCCATCTCAGCGAGAAGAGCGATGTATACAGTTTCGGAGTTGTGCTACTAGAGCTTATCACAGGCCAGTCAGCAGCAGTCCCAATAAGTGACACCGAGAGCATCCACATCGCTGTATGGGTGCGCCAAAAGCTCTCGGAGGGGGACATCATGAGCATCGCAGACCCGAGGATGGGAGAGGAGTACGATGTCAACTCTGTCTGGAAAGTTGCAGAGTTGGCTCTGAAGTGTAAAGAAGAGCCATCACAGAAACGACCAACAATGACTGAAGTCGTGGTCGAGCTGAAGGAGTGTTTGGAGCTGGATGCGCTGAACTACTATAGCTCGGTCCCAAGCAGTGCAAATAATCTGAGTGGAACAAGTGTGGAGTTACATAGTGAAACTCAAACAGGTGATTATCCTGGACAGCATGAGCAAGCCGCGCTTGAGTTGGAACAGGTCGGTGTTCCATCAGCAACTCATGTAGGTGTAGGTCCCACACCAAGATGATACTATCAACAGTTCAGCTTTGTATTTATTACTCCGATCAAAGTATTGTCACCAGGACAACATTAGTTCATTTTTTAAAACTAGGATTTAAACTAGTTCATTATAAATGGTTAAGACTTATGTGTTCTGTAATAATTTGAGGCATCTCTACTTGTACAAAAGTTTGTGAACTTGGTCCGCCCTTTCGTCCGTTTCGTCGGTCTGTCTTCTCCGTGTGTCTTCTCCGTCATCCACTGGAGTCCGACTCTCAGAGTACGCCAGTCGTCCCTTTCGTCCGCCGTTTCGGTTTGAACGGAGTCAAATTAACGAGAAAATCTAGCGCATACCGTGGGGGCATCAGAACGAGCAGGCACGTACCGTCGCTTGAAGACGTAATGCTCCATCTGGAAGCCGCGGTTCTTTGTGCCCCAGGTAGATGTCGGCGGCAAGCATCGTACTACATCCTGCCTGCCCCTTCTGGGACAGGGCCCGCGCGGCGCCTCTACCTCCCGCTGCTGCCACCATGGTGAGTGGGAAGCGAGTGCTGTGGACAGGCGCACCGAAAGGGAGGAGCAGCGAGCGCGGTGCCTGGGAGTGGCGGCGCGAAGAGGGAGAAGGGGAGGAGGGAGGATACGCGTGCCTCGTCCATGGCATGGTGATGCACTGATGCCCGCTGTCGCTAATACGCTTCCGGCTTCCCTTCAGTCTCTTGGGCCGCATTGTCCAATTAAGCTAGCCCGTTTGCCATTTAAGTAGGTACGAGCTCAAAATCATAGTAACATTATAGCCCATTTAGGAATTAGAAGACAGGCTACGTGAATTTTGTTATTAGCTCATAAAATCCAGAAAAAGGAAGCAGAAGAAACTAGTGGGTAGATTTTACTACTCCCTTTGTATTTAAATTGTTAATTAGTACTTTTGATTTCTAACATAAACTTTGATCATTTTTGTTATTCAAAAAATCATTTAAATATATAAGAGTATAAGTTATGATGCAAATACCTTTGTACCATAGCAAATTCAGCTGTTACTACACATGAATTAGGAGACGAATGATCAAGTTTGACGTTAAAAGTGAGCAGTGTCAAGGAGATAGTAGCATTATTCAATGAGTGGATGATACTTCATGCTTTGGTGATGGGTACCCATAGCAAATTCAATTGAACTCTTGGTTGTTCGATTCTTGCAAGGTTTTTATATAGGTCATGTCATGACGTGTACGTGCATATCCTAACTTCAAGCCGGAATGAAGTACAGCCTAGCTTGTTGACTTCGATCTGCGTGAAGATAATACCAGGTTATGATCTAAAAAAAAATACTAGGTAGGTACATTCATGAGCCTTTTCCACATCGATAATTGACGTTGATCATGTGCATGTAACCAACGACAAACACCTGTGCCTCGTCCATTTCATTGGGCCGTACCAACCGTACATATAAACTACTGCTAACAAGGTAGAGCGAGGGAGGTTCGTCCATGGCGGCATCCAGTGCTGTGCAGTCGTTCCTGGTCCTCCTATGCTTGGCAGCATCGTCATCAGAGCTTTTCCTAGCCATCCATGGACAGCAGCTCCGAGATCCAGGTAACGCACTACACTTCATTCCTCGCGATCTCCTACGTTTCCTCGGCTGAGATGATTAATTACCTCGTCCAGACTTCATCAGCATCGACTGCGGCATCGACGCGGACCGGTCGTACTCCGACCAGTCCACCAGCGGCCTGCGCTACGTCTCCGACGCCGGCTTCACCGACGCGGGGGTCAACGCCGCCGTCAGCGCTCTCTACGACGACCCGAGCATGGCTGATCGGTACAGCACCGTCCGGTTCTTCCCCGACGACGGCGGCGGCGCGCGTCGCAGCTGCTACACGCTCCGCCCGGTGAAGCCCGGCGGCAAGTACCTCGTCAGGGCCTCCTTCTACTACGGCGACTACGACGGGCTCAACAGGCTCCCCGTCGTCTTCGACCTCCACCTAGGCGTCAACCGCTGGGCCACCCTGAACGTCACCGCCGCCGCCGATAAGTACATCCTCGAGGCGGTGGCCGTGTCGCCAACCGACTTCTTGCAGGTTAGTGTTTCTCTAGTGTTCTTAATCCGTGGTCTCAATGTGAGCGCGCTACTCTTGATCTGTGTCGACCTGCAGGTTTGTCTGTGTTCTTCCAAGTTTAAGAATACGTGAATTTTTATTTTTCAAGCGTCTGAAAAATTGAAGGTTCGACGTTCACAGCACTTAGATCAAGATCTAACTGGTATAAGTCCCTGAAATTAAGTTTTTTTTTTTGAAAGCTCTGAAAACTTAGTGTTTCGGCATATATAAATATAAGAAGAAGGTGCCTCATATTAAGGGAAACGAGATCAAACCGTACAACTCTAAGCACCAAAACATCACAATCATTTCGGCATATGCTTCAACAGAATCACACTTAAAACACACTTTCTAAACGACACACTCGAATGTCATCGTTGTCAATCTCATCGTACGTCATGATGCAGTAGTTCTGACCTCACCCTAGCAAAACCGCCGAAAGATGTTTTTGAAGTGCAATGGAATTAAAGCAATGCCTCATCGATGGGATCCCTATCTGAAATTAGACTTGTTACGCATGGAATCTTCAGGGAGCCACTGAATTCTTTCAGACCATATATATCCTGTTACGCGTATACCACAACAGTTTTTAACAAAATCCCTTAATTTGGCCTATTACTGCACGGTTTCAAGATTTGATCCATTATTGTATCACCGTCAGCCTAACTCTCCTCATGTTAGGCTTGACCTGGGACATATAGTAAATTCCACCTGCGCCGTGTCGTGCCAACCAAGTAGTTACCCCGAAAGCGTGGTCGATATTATAGTAAAAGCAGGTAGCTAGAGAACTTTTCTTGAGTTGGTATTTCAATAAAAGAGACTCCAGCTCCCCAAAGCAATGTGAACAATCTGACCTCATGTTAGCAGATCAAACAAACAATATACAATAGAAAAAAAAAGAAATTACCGGATTTCTCGGGCAGGCAGCAGTATATTTTACAGGAAATATATACAGTTTCCAGATAATAAATTCAGGTCCTTAATTAACCTGTGGATGGATATATATGTTCATTTTCCAAAGTACTCCTCCATCCTTTTTTACGTGACATTTAAGACAACAAAACTATACTATACACAGTACGAATCTGCTGGTCGGAACGTCACGTAAAAAAGGAAGGATGAGTATAAAATAAATTGCGTGTGTACAGGTTTGCCTGGTGAACAAGGGGCTGGGTACACCATTCATCTCTGGACTCGACCTGAGGCCGCTCAAGTGGAACATGTACCCGGAGGCTACGGTCAACCAGTCACTGCTGCTTCTCAGCCTTTCCCGGCCATTAGCCGCATTTGGTTTCAACCGGTACCAGTTCTGGCCAGCAGGTTCCTCAACGTTTAGGTGAGCGTGATTGTCAGGCTCCTTTATGCACAGAAGCTTTCATTTGGAAGAAGCATTCAGCAGCTGGTAATTTGGATACATTGTCTCACATGCATCGACTTGGTTTCTTGGTTGGAAACAACAGGTACCCCTTCGATCCGTACGACCGCCTCTGGCAAAGGTTCGGCACCGTTGCTGCATGGACCAACATAAACACCTCAGCCAAAGTCGGCGTCTCAAACGTCAGCAGCAGCTTCGACAAGCCAACGGACATACTGCGGAGCGCCGCCACTCCAGTGAACGGAACCCGTATCGACTTCACATGGGGCCCGGATTCCTTTGTAAACAACAATGAGAACGCAACATACCTCCTGTTGCTGTACTTTGCAGAGTTACAGAGACTGGCAAGCAAAGCGCTGAGGCGGTTTGATATCCTTGTTGACAACTCCACATGGAACGGCAGTCGGGGATTCACACCGGCGTACCTCTCGGCAGACGTTGTGAAAAGGATGGTGCAGGGGTCAGGCCAACACACAGTCTCGCTTGTTGCCACACCGGATGCCACTCATCCACCCATCCTAAATGCATTAGAGATATATTCAGTAAAACCAATGACAGAGGTTGCGACGAACGATGCAGACGGTATCCTTCTGACACCCTCTTGGTCAAAGTCCTATACTTACTGGCATCTATCAGCATTGTCTCGAGCAAATAGGGCACAGAATTCCTTGCATGAACCTGTGTATTTGATCGTTTTGTGAAAGATTTTAATCACAGTGAGAATTGAAATAGCTAAATCTTGAAAGATCATTCACCTTCACATCATAAAAGCATTGCTTCAGAATTATCTTGTTGATTTTCATATATGAACAGCTAAGGCAATGATGCAAATCCGCGCGAAGTATGCACTGACGAAAAACTGGATGGGTGATCCTTGTGGACCAAAAGAATTTGCCTGGGATGGACTGAACTGTAGTTATCCATCATCTGGCCCAGCGTCTGTAACAGCCCTGTGAGTGCTACAATATTATAAACATTCCAAAACAATTGCAAAAAGCATTATAGACTAACATGGATGATTCAGTGCTTGTTTTATGTTCCCTAGTTTAACCTGCATTTTGTTGTGGTACAGGGACTTATCATCTAGTGGGTTGTCTGGAGTAGTTGATGCTTCTTTCGGTGAACTAAAGTCCCTGCAACGTCTGTATGTGCCCCATATCATTGCTCTGAATTCTACATTATGAATCGTATAACCGCGCAAGGTTTTAGCCTCCATGCCTTGCATATTCAGATAATAGTTCTGCTTGGGTAATTTTGAAGTAGTAATTAATTACTGATAACGTTTATTGATTAATTTCTCATATCTATGTTGGCAATTTCATGAATTTGCAATTCCAGGAACTTGTCCAATAACGGCCTATCTGGTCAGGTTCCTGATTTCTTAGCGCAAATGTCATCACTTCAATTTCTGTAAGTATTTCAGCTTACAAGAAGTCACTCTTTTGATAAAAAGGAGTTTCATCAGTGTATCAAACATTCACTTGGTTTCTGCAGTGATTTGTCAAGCAACAAACTTAGTGGACTGGTTCCTGCAGGTTTACAAGAAAAGAAACAAAAAGGATCTCTTGTGCTAAGGTTTGTAGCATGCTGTTACCTTATAATTCTATAGTTAACTTAATCCAACGATGATCATTTGAGAAGGATTACGCAAACACAAATGATGACAAGAATCATGCGACCTCAAACAAATACAATGCCATAATTTATTTATTCTAACTTTTATTGATTCGGATTGTTTTGCGCCAATGCTAGGATTGATAACAATGCAAATCTTTGTTGGAATGGTGCTTCTGCATGCGAGTCGACGAACAAGAAAAGCAACAAAACACTTATCATTGCAACAGTTATTCCAATAGCTGTAGTAACTCTACTATTTATGGCAGCATTTCTTATCCTTTGTAAAAAGAGAAAGAGACAAGGTAACATTTAACCAAGGAGACAACTAAATCTGTATTCTAAAGGTGGTTCATACAGAATCTCAATTGATTACAGATAAATGGGTGGCAAATTCCTCAATCCTGAACAACCCTCGAGACACGTCAAAGATATTTGAGAATAGACTGTTCACCTACAAGGAATTGAAGGTTCTGACATCTAACTTCAGAGAAGAAATAGGGCGAGGAGGCTTTGGTGGTGTATTCCTGGGCTATTTGGAGAATGGAAGTCCAGTTGCTGTCAAGATACGTTCAAAAGCATCCTCCCAAGGGGATAAAGAGTTTTTAGCTGAGGTAGACTACTGTGCCAATGTTTTTCATCTTTTTTTGTTCACATATGAAACTTAATTAAACAAATGCTTTAATAATTCCTACGTATTGCAGGCCCAACATTTGAGTAGAATTCACCATAGAAACTTGGTTTCCTTGATCGGATTTTGCAAGGACAAGAAACATCTGGCCCTTGTATATGAGTACATGCCTGGAGGAAACCTACAGGAACGTCTAAGAGGTAAAGCCTAGTTATCTGAATAAGTTGTTCTGCTCATTGCTGAGTTTAATAGTTTCATTGTTAATGTTTCATCAAACAATAATTCTAGGAACTTGGTCAGAAAAGAAAGCGAACTTCAGTAAACAATAATTTCACGAGTTAACCACATGCAGTTTTATACTTATTTGATTATCTCATACCTTGTGATAACCACATTTTTGTGATCATCCATCACAGGGGAGGCTGCCTCTGCTACACCCCTCACTTGGCATCAACGTCTCAAGATTGCTCTTGACTCCGCCCATGGTTTGTAAAATCAAACATACCTGAAATAATACTGTAATACTAAGACATACACCAATTCATCATTCATCCTTTATGACTGTTCATAGAGCTTGCATGCATCTATTGACTTTCCACATACAGAAATTAACATGTCGAAAATAGCATGCCCTTACAAAGTTTAGCCAGTTTATATCAATCCGTCTGACAGCATTGACAAACTAGTTTTTGAACAACTTACTAGTTCCTTTGATACGGCTGCAGGACTTGAGTATCTACATAAATCATGCCAGCCACCACTGATCCATAGGGACGTGAAAACAAGGAATATTCTGCTATCTGCTGATCTTGAGGCGAAGATAGCTGACTTTGGGCTCATGAAAGCATTTGCCAATGAATTCATGAGCCATGTCACCACTATGCCAGCAGGTACTTTGGGGTATCTTGACCCTGAATACTACAATACATCCCAGCTCAGCGAGAAGAGTGATGTATACAGCTTCGGAGTTGTGCTACTGGAGATTATCACAGGTCAGCCACCAGCAGTCACCTTAAGTAACACTGAGAGCATCCACCTTGCGCTATGGGTGCGCCAGAAGCTCTCGGAGGGTGACATTATGAGCATTGTTGATCCGAGGATGGAACAAGAGTATGACGTCAATTCTGTCTGGAAAGTTGCAGAGTTGGCTCTGCAGTGTAAAGAAGAGCCATCAAGGAAACGTCCAACGATGACTGATGTTGCGGCAGAGCTGAATGAGTGTTTGGAGCTGGAGGTGTTGCGTATAATGAACTATTGTAGCTCAAGTCCAAGTAGTGCAAACAATCTCAGTGGAACAGGTATGAATATATATGGCAAAACTAAAGTTAATGATTGTCCCAGACAGCAAGCCATGCTTGAGTTGGAACAAGTAGGCGCTTCATCAACAACAGAAGTAGGTCCCGCACTAAGATGAGATCAAACATTAAATTTGGCAGATTTTACATGGTATGTATCTGAAGCTATTGGACTTTATATATGAATGTTGTGACTTGTGATAAGCTTAAAAGGTAAGATAAATCATACATTTACCATACCTCCTTGTAATAACCACGTTGTAGCATATACTGCAGAGTGCAAATCAGGGTAGTGCCATTTTAGAAAAAAAAAATTACACAAGATGAACTTTTGACGATGCTATGAGAATATGCACACAAAGAAAAACCAATTGCTGGCGTTTTTCTAAATGAAAAAGAAAAAAAGGGAACCAATTGCTGGCGTTTTTCTAAATGAAAAAGAAAAAAAGGGAACCAATCTTCCACATCCAAGGGGTCGGTCATACTGCAAAAAATCAAAATTCTGAAGTCTGCTAATCCTATGTGCTATTCTGAACTACCTCCATGGAGAGTACACAAAAACATCATTGTTCAGGCAACAGGACTTAAATTGATAAAAAGTTTCCTTTCCGGCATCTGAATAGGCCTTTTTTTGTTTTGGATGACCATCCAAAGGGAGTATTAAAGACGCTTACAAGTTACAACACGACATAGCACAATTCAATTGATCATCTCATAGCGACTCCCAAATTTTGTACTGTATTGAGGACAATGGTTCTGGTATATCACGGACTACAAATAACAAACAGCTGTCTTTTTAGATAATAATAAGGAACAACTATTCCAGCCTCCACATCAACAACAACAACAAAAAAAATCCCTTTCTTTCATAAACAAAAAGGAAATGCATTTTCCATTTAGAACTCTAAAAAAATGCATTTTCCGTTTATCTTGCAAAATCCAAAACATATCAGGATCAAAATCTGAGAAAGATATTATAGTATGCACTATCCGAGTGGTCTCCTACTAGGATCACTCATTTCATTCCATTTAGCGTGCAAGGTTAAGATTTGAGCAAGACGGTAGGTTTGTAGCAGTAGCGAAGGCACGATGTTTTTCAGAAGAGAGGGTAGTAAAGGGGAACTCACCTGCGGCGGCGGAGGCCTAAAACTGACGGAGGCAGCGGAGCGACGAGCTCGGAGCCTCGGATGGAAGAAAGGCCTCCGTTATTGACAATCCGAGAACCCATTACTATGGCACTGCAAGCGGCGATACACATTCGCTGCTCTCTGCGGCTGCGCTGCACAACAGATCCGGCTCCTTGGCCGCATGCCCCGACCTCATCATCTTCATCTTCGAAGGAAGCCCAGGAGATTTGATCCGGTGTTTTTTTACAAAACCCTTAGTTCGGTTGGTGATTATTAATTACGATTCAACTATTTACGTAAAACATCCTAATTCGGATCGTGACTATTAATTGCGAATCAAATATTCACGTAAAACTCCCTAATTCGAATCGTGATTATCCAAATATTTACATAACACCCCCTATGTTTGGATCTGAGTATTTACAAAAACGCCCTGATCATATCAGTTATGTAGCTCCCGTTCGGTTCACCTAGGCGCGTCTTCCCAAACAAATGGCACCGGTGCCGGATCCGGCGACAGCGGCGGCGGCCTCGCCGCGGCAACTCGACGGAATTATAGGCCTTGCCCTCCTCCTCGCTGCCGTGTCCCCCAACCCCGCCGCGCTCCTTTCACCCTGTCGAGGTCGAGGCGAGAACCGCGAGATCCAGGATGTGTGGCTCTCCGTCTGTGTTGACTGGCGAGTGACAGCGCTGCAATTCGTTCACTGGATCTACCTCTGCACTGCTCGGATACTGAGAAGACAGGGAAGATTTGATTTGCGTATCGAGATACAAGATTTACATGGTAGTAGCAGAAACTAAGCAATCCCAAGATTTGCTGTTGTGATGTGAGACCAGAGCTTGAAATCATATCTACACATGAATGCATTCAGAATTTCCATTGTTGAAACATTGGCTGTTCCACTGGTATTAGCCCGTGCGCTGCCATTAGAGCCTGCTCCAGATCGATCGAAATTGGGAATAACAGCAGCAGTGTAGGAGGAAGAGATGGGCTCTTTGTTTCACAAATTAAACAATTTTTAACGGTGAATCGGGCCACCCTCGATGGAACAGGAACTCCTGTGATTGAGTCAGATAAATACTACGATTCTGAAAGCAGATGATGAGAATGAGGTCATGTTACGAAGGAGCACTGGGCTGGGCTCGGCGGCCTGTCTGTTTTGCAACGTACTATAGTACTATCCATTGTAATATAATGTATCGTATAAAAGATATATAAAAGAACAGAGGACATAACATCTTTATTTTTACGCTTATTGCTTTATTCCTTTCTTCATGGTAGACTATACTGATACTACGAGAGAAAGGACTGTGGCTAGGACCCACGAGAAGCAGTAGTGCGCTGTGCGCTCGAACATGGATTGGAGCGTGTGTTGCGTTGGTGGCTTTGTTCATCGGTCGCAGCAGCCGTCTTTGCAGCAGTTCGGGTTAAAATTACAGGAGATCTTCTCAGGGCAGCAAAAGCAGACGGCGTCGGCGTTCTGATCGGCGGCGAGTACTGCAAATCAAATCATGGTAGTAAATACGTTTAACCAAAGATGGATAATCAAATCCAAGAGTCAAGAGCACCAAATATTCACAACTAACGAATGGAGTGCTCTGTAACAGTAAGTAATTAAAGAGACCTAGAGAGAGAGAGAGAGAGAGAGAGAGAGAGAGAGAGAGAGAGAGAGAGAGAGAGAGAGAGAGAGAGCTGCCTTTATATCTGTAAACAATGGTTCACCTTGCGAGTGGAAGGCCACCATGAAGACGACCATGGCCATAGTAGCCCAGATGAAGAGCGCAAGGACCGTCGTCCTCTTCCCTACGATCATATCGTCTCCCGTTTCCTTCGGAATTTTAATGGCCTGCATGTGAGAGATAAGCGCGCTGTTTACTTATAAATAGGCTGCCATTAGGGCATATACTTACGTCATGATGCTTGATTTGCGCCATGAAACTAACAATGACTACAGTCTAATCCCTTTTGTTTTTCCTCTCACAGAGCATATTGGCAGCCAGTTAGCAGGCTTCCTTGATAGCTCCGCTACCAGGAGCTAGAGGAGCTAGAGATTTCATTGGCAGGCAGATCCATGGCATGCAGCCAGCAGGCATCCTTGATGGATCCTCCAATGCCTCCATTGTGGTTCCAACCGGCCACACGCTTGGGCAGACAAGAGTCGGCTCACTTTGCCACGGGAAAAAAGAAGTACTATTATGGAATAATGACTATTACCTCTACTTTTTTATTGTTGATGTTTTTAAATATAAATTTATACTAAAAATATTAATAATTAAAAAATAGTATTCTATATATACTCTCTATTTTTTAAATATTGACACAATATCAACTTTGATCATTAATTTGAATATATAAAATTATATGTTATGTTTTAAAGTTTTTTAGTAGTAAATTAAATCTTAAAGAAATATGATATTTATCAACCGCGACAAAGCGATCAGTGCCACCTTTTTTTCCTTTATTGGGGAACAGCGACCAGTGCCACTTGTATAGTATCATGTTTGATTGTGCAAGGTCAACGAGGAGTTACACTTCACTAAATGCTGCGGCTTGCAGCGGGTTTATTCCGGCCCACTGGAGCAGAGCAGGCTAAACGTCTAGACACAGACGGGCTGGATCTTAGTCAACGGCCTTGCCCGGGGCCTGGGGGACCCCGACAGGTGGCGTAAAGAAACACAGGCCCATAAATGTTAGTACCTGTGTTCTGTTGAAAAAAATTCTGATCCTGTCGACCAAGGAAGTCAACCCGGCCGGCAGCACGTTACTCCAAAAGCGTGGTACTAGTAAAGTTTTGTGGCCGAAACAGAAATTAGTGAACCTCAGCATATTTTATTATTTTTACCACGCGTACGTATACGAGCATGCATCGCTCTCACCGTACTTCTCCATTCTTTTTTTATTTGTCATCATTAATTTTAACCATAAATTTTGATTATTCATCTTATTTAAAAAATTATTTAAATATATAAAATTAAAAGTCATATTTCAAACACTATTAATGATATATCAAATTATAACAAATATATGATATTTCTCAATTTTATAAATGAGACGAATAATCAAAATTTTTGATTAAAATCAATGTGAACAAGAAAAAAAATAGAGGAACTATTAAAATCAATTTTATTATTTCAACGTACGTTCCATGTTCAAGGTTTTTTGGCTCATATAGACGGGCTTATGATGCTTATTAGGTATTGTTTGTTGTTTTACAACGAATTAATGTGTCAAGAAAGATGATTAAGGATCTAAAGATTTTAGTTTTTTTTATTTTTCTATTTGACCCTGTAATCATGGGATGTACCACATTTTAATATAAATAAAATCTCTCTTCCACACACACAAAAAAAAAAACCGTCCTTCCACGTCAGGCCTACTCATCATATCGCTAGGCTAACCCAGCTTTGCTTGGTGCGGCGGTACGGTTCCTGCGCCAGTGTAATCATCCATCGATCGTTTGCACGGCCGCACACAAACAAACACTCCTGAATAATCTTGACGCACCATATATGCGAAAAAGCTTTACAGATAAATGATGAATGATGCCATCAAGCTTTTCTTTCTTTTATTTTTTTTCTTTTCTTTTCTCTTGCGTGTAGTAGTACTACTTCTTTTCTTTTCTTTTCCAGTTCTCCTTTTTATTATGCAGCGACGTTCAAACGCATTTCATTTCATGTGGCACTTGTAGTACCAATTGGGGCCCCCGACGATCCTCCCTCCACTTGTGTGGCATCCATTCATCCATCCATCCATCCACCCATCGATTGGGTGTGTCATTGTCCGCAAATTGGAATTAAGGAGAACCAAAATCAATCCTTCTTAATTATTAGTTTTCCCTCTTTTTTATATGTACGATCAAAATCATCAGCAAATATGACGTTTTTTCTTACTCTCTCTATTTTTTTATTGTTGATGCTTTTTAGTATAAATTTGTATTAAAAAAAAATCAATAATTTAAAAACGAAGGTAGTACTTATAATCCCATATGAAACATGCAGCACCCGATCGATGATCTTATTGAAAATGATCACCACGCAAACCTTTAATTTTCTCGATCGATCGCTCCGATGACGCACGGGCAGCCTCGTACGTACGTGCCACCATCAGTGATCATAGCTGGCCACCAGTGCAACAACGAGATCGTAATAAGAACACACTAGCTAGCTAGCTAGGGAGGAGGAGCGAGAGAATGCCAGGCGGCGTCCACGATATAGAGAGATTATTCGACCAGCCACCACTAGAACAATATTATGTCCATCGTCCACACCACCCAGCTTTATTAGCACTGAGGCCTGCGGACTACATATTAGCCACAGATAATAATAATAACAGTGAGAGAGGTTAACGACGATCACACGGAACTCCTCCTAGCTAGCTACAGTAATTCGACGCCACCATCGTTCGTTCCGTCCTAATCCGACACATCCAAATCAGCGGAGCATCTATCCTCAGGTGACGCTTGATCGATGAGCAGCAGCTGATCGATCGAGCCGTCGCTTCCATCAATCCATCCAGAGGCTAGCGAGCACGCGTCTTCTTCCACGTGTGACGTGTTGGCGATAAAGAGGGGCGTCCTCCCAGGTTTTTTTTTTTCTCTTTTTCTCGTGAGCGTTCCTGGCCACATATTTCATTAAGAGAGAGGGAGTAAAATTTGGAGTGCAAATATATATATATAGAGAGAGAGCGCGCGCGCGCCATCAGAATATAATAAATAAGTCTCGCGCCTTTATTTCCACGCAGAACACAGTAGTGTCTCTTATTTAGAGGTCGCTTTTCACACGAGACCCTTTTGGAAAAACCAGGGAGATACAAAAATCTTTTGCTCGAACGCATAGGTGCAGTGCGCGCGCACACAATTCTCTCCTAGTAGTACTAGAAGAAATAGAAGACTTGGACGCCACAGACTGATGCATGCATGGGTCGTCGATCGGAAATGCAAAGCACACAATACTACTAGCTACTTCACTTTTTTATTATCAGCAGTGAAATTGTGCAAACAAAGAGGAGCAAATTAAAATTACATTGTATCACGTTCGTAAGTTCTTTATTGCATTAACTACGAAGTATTACCTCTATTTTTTAATTGTTAACGTTTTTTAATATAAATTTTTATTAAAAATGTAAATAATTAAAAATGGAGGTGATAGTCAATGAGACTGGATATAACTAAAAAAATTATCTACTACTAAGTAATACGATGGATCTGAATCATCGACGAAGGACGAGTAATAAGATACTACTAATAACCGACCGGCCGGCCGGCCGGCACAAGAAACAGGTGGGCTCGCGATCAGAGAGTCTGGGAAAAAGAGATGATGCATGGGCCCTGTGCCTCTCTGTGTGTGGTGTGGGGGCGGCACTGACGAGTGATGACCACACTCTGGCGACCCTTTGCGGCCGTGAGCAGTCGTTCAGCGTCTCAGAAGAAAAATCATGCATGGTAAAAGCGAGCACACACAGTCGCCGGCCGGGCGTCAGATAATAAAGGAAGAAGATGAATACGTAACTACTTACTGTAGTTGACTAGAGCTAGCTAGCCACTGGTAGCGAGCGAGCTAGCTTTCGCCGCCACCATCCACCACACGGAACGAAGGCCACGTACAGCGCGCCCACACGCGAGTATATATAAAAAAATACTTCAGCATGGTGTAAAATCCATTACAAACATGAATAATTACTTCTTGACTCCACACGTCCAGAATTAATTGACGATGGCAATTTCACAGTACTACGTACTACCTTCTCTCTCCCTCCACTGATGATGATCAAATGCATTTTTTGCAAGTCAAGGGGGGAAGGATTGCATTGCAGTTACAGTTGCAGATGCAGATGATATATAGCTGAACATACACATATATAAAAAGAATTTTCAACGATGCACTCGATGGCACTGAATCGAAGAAGAAGCCCGCCTGAGCCGTCTCCGCGCCGATGATGAACCGACCATTCCTGACGACAGTGCATGACACACACAGCTGCTGCCAGAGGAAGAAGAGAAGCATACAGGTGGGAGACGACGCATGCATGCATGCGGGGCAGGGCAGGGCAGGGCAGGGCAGCGCGCGAGAGGTCCAGCAGCACATGATCAATCAGCTAGCTAGCTAGCAAAGCAACAAAACAACAAGCAGAAACGGTGGAGCGAGATAAAGGCGTTCTTTGTAGTGGGATGCGCGGAAGAGAACAGTGTAGAGAGAGAGAGAGAGAGAGAGAGAGAGAGAGAGAGAGAGAGAGAGAGAGGAGCGTTCTTCCAAAAGATAGATGCCAACTGATAAAAAAAGGTGCCGATGACTGCGCTCCTCTGCGCTGCTTGCTGGTGAGCGAGTGAGCGGCCACGGCCATGGCGCCACCGGCCCCCATGGGGAGAGAGGGAGGGGGAGAAAGTGGACGGCAGCACAGATCGCAGCTCGGTGGCCTCCACGTCAGAGCTCGCTCTCTCTGTCTCTTCTCCTCCAATCGGTCCCAACACTTTTTGTTTGGCTGCCCCCATGCGCGCTGAACCTCGCACCACCACCACCGCCACACGAAATCTCATTTCCTTTTGAGTCATTTTCAAGAGGGGGAGAACGAAAACACAAACAACTGTGCACATAGTATGACTTGTGTAATGGAGAAGTTAGGTACCAGAGACGATGAACAGTTTTCTTTTCTTTATGTAATTTATATCTATAATCTGCTTATTAATTTGACGATCCCCTACCCACTGTTCTGGAGACGCGCGCGCGTGCGTGGCTTTGTGCCTGCACCTCTTCATCCATCCAATGAATACCACTACTTCATTGCAGATGAATTAATAAGATGCATGATGCCAGCAAATGAAAGAGAAACCACTTGATGAGATAGGCGATCACTTTACATATGACCAAAAAAGGAGCGGCGTGTCCTGATGAGATAGATGATCACTATGTATTTAACATCCGGGTCTCATAGGTAACCAAATCAATCTTTCTGCATGTCAGCGTCATTAACACGATCAATCGCGAGGTCAAAAACTAAACATTTCGATTGAAGATCAATTTTTCCCAGTTGGGGAGCTGCGCTATTGCAAATGCATGGGGAATACATACGCACACGTTGACCTGACGGCTAGCACCACCACCAAACACACAGAAAGGGACGATCAAATCAAATTAAAACCTTCAGTCTTCAGAGGTCATTGTTTCTCAGCTGTCTTGTACTAACAGATAAGCAATGATGAACCATTAATTGTCCAAAACTGCGGTCAGATGAGAGGACTGCAGATCCATGCACGAAAAAGAAAAGAGGGGCCGGCTTTTGCCCTAGACGTACTAGTAGAAGAGAGAGAGAGGCCAGGTCGCTTCGTTATACAAGGACAGGTCGGCGCAGGCACTCTCGCACAGTTGTTTGCCATGGTGGGTGGGCTTCTGTGCTGTAAGCATGCAGTAAGATCTTTTTCCGCGCTCGTGATAATGGCTGACACACCAAAAGGAGGGGATGGTGGAGTCCTCTCTGCCAATGATAATGGGTGGCAGAAAGGCTAATGCTTTTCGCGTCAGGGCACCCAATTTTTTTTTTGGAAGGAACCAGATAAAGACTTTGCTACTAACTACGTAATTAAGATGCCCATTTCCAGTAGTAATAATCGGTTTAAACTCTAGAATTTACTAGCAGTAAGTGGAACCAAGAAGACATTCCATTCTGATTGCTGCTACAAACTATGGCATTTATTTTCAGGAACATATATATGGGGAGTATATATTTTGCAAGAACACAGTCCACCACCATTGGGCAGTATATTTTTTTGTCCACACTCCATAACAGATTGATTTAAACCTGCAACTAAAAAGGCTCTGTACTAGTTTCCCTCTAAGCTAGCTTCATACGGCCAATCATGATTGATTCCACAAAGTCTTGATGAAAGCAAAAGTATCAATTCTAGTAGCGTACAAAGCGCATATATAGAGGGTACCTGCCCAGTTTCTGATCTATAATTCATCTGATTGATCAGCAGAAATAAATTGCTACTTATAATTCAACTATATGTGTGTAGTAGGGGTTCACCAAAAAGTTGATAAGCACCTCGACTTTTAAAAAAAATATCTTTAGAAACATAAAAGAATTGTATCATCAGGGTGTAAGAAACCAACGAAAGAGAACAAAAAGTGATATGTACAGTAGCCGATACCTTGTCAAAACAAAATACGAACATATTATATTACTTCTCACACAAAAAGTCAACATATAATTGTAACGCAAGTATGTAAATAATACTTGTAATAAGAAGGCTTGATATAATTGTAGTAATACGATACGTATTATACTACCCAATTTTGTGGCTTGATACAACTTTGATGGTTTCTTTTTTTCGTGCCACAAGATATCGATTGAGATTTGAAATTACCAGACAATTTAGTACCAACCGAGCGGATAACGTTTTCCTGATTAAAGCTGACCAGTGTTTTGTAGGGTCCAATACAGTAGTAGTAGTATATGTCAAGGTAAAAGGCAGTAACTACTAGCTGGGTAAAAACCTTCGATCAGTTCACCTGACACATGCAGAGATATGCTTTGATAAGAACGAACAGTGGTGAAAGTTTTACAGGAAATACTGTCAGAAGGTGGAAATATCCGATGCTAAATTTCAAGAAGTGTCGTGAGTCACATACAGAATTCAAGTTTAAATTTGAAATACACTATAGTAATTTCGTACAACTATATACACGGTGCACCAGCATTTATGTGTACTTTGTAATAAGCACAAAGCAGAGCATATACTGCTACGGATTCTCCAATTGCTAGTACTAGCAGTGAAAAATTTAGTGGACGTCCTAACATGCACACCTATGAATTTGCAATACAATATGCTCTGCAGCAGCCAGCAGCAAGCAAGAGACACTACTAATAAAGCCATTTTCATCGGTTATAGAATCAGAGAGCAAAGCAAACCCAAGTGACGTGATATGTGAAAGAGGACCTTTTAGGGACGAGCTCCAAATCACACCCACCACATCACCTGACCGCCGAGAACCTCCTTTCACTCACTCTCTTATATATACGCCTATAAATGAGCGGCAAAAGCCACCAAACCAAGACAAAGTGTAGCTCACTCCTCCTATGAACTAGCTTTCCCTTCTCTCCTTGTTCTTCTCTCCCACGAACCAGCAGACTGGAGTTCATCACGGATACCATCCTGAAACTGGATCCAACAGGCATACAGAGGAAGAAGAGAGCAAGAAGACCGGCTCCTGGCCGATACAAGGTAGGAGCGAGCAGCGTTAGGGCAGTGCACGCGCGTGTGTTGTGCGTGTGTTTGTGTTGTCGTCCTCTTGTCACATCGCAGTGTGTAGCCTAACCCTCACCGGCTGCCATGGTGACGGTGAGAGAGGAGACACGGAAGGGGCCATGGACAGAGCAGGAGGACCTGCAACTGGTATGCACTGTCCGTCTGTTCGGTGAACGTCGTTGGGATTTCATTGCCAAAGTATCAGGTTTGAGGGGTGGGGGATCCAAAAATTAGGTAGCTATATTCAATGTCTTTTCTTCCCAAGTCGCAGCGACGACGACATGTGTCGTCTCCACTAATCGTTCTTCTTCTTCTCCTCGGTCTCCCTCTTCTCCGAACCTCTGTGCAGGGCTCAACCGGACGGGCAAGAGCTGCCGGCTGCGGTGGGTGAACTACCTCCATCCTGGCCTCAAGCACGGCCGCATGACTCCACATGAAGAGCGCCTCATCCTCGAGCTTCATGCTCGCTGGGGAAACAGGTACGTTTGATTCCTCAAATTAAAACATCAGAGAAGAGAAGATTGCTTAAATTTAACTATACTCTTTAACTATTATTATTACTAGAACTGATGATCTGTTTGATAATTTCTCATGAACCAACAGGTGGTCTAGGATAGCTCGGCGCCTGCCAGGGCGTACCGACAACGAGATCAAGAACTACTGGAGGACACACATGAGGAAGAAAGCGCAGGAGCGGAAGAGGAACATGTCGCCTTCATCATCCTCGTCGTCGCTCACTTACCAGTCCGGCTACCCGGACACGCCATCGATGATTGGAACAGAGGGTCAGGAGCTTCACGGTGGCATCACAAGCATCCTGAAGGGCGCCCCTCCGGAGGTGGATGGGTTCCCCATGGATCAAATATGGATGGAGATCGAGGCACCAGAGGTGCCTTCGGTGACCGGAGATAAGCTGCAGGATCATGCTTGCAGCAGCCTTCCCGCCGGACTGCCGCTGCCATCGGTTGCATGGGATTACTACTACCATGATGCCTGCTGGAAGATGGACGACGAGATCAAGATGATGCCGCAGTTCGGTTACAGTGAAGGAACTGGCCCCTGCTTTTGAAGCAATATATATTACGTTGGGCCAGTTATATCCAGTAGTCAGATTACCTAGAAGAAGTGACGTGCAATATTTAGCATGGCCCTATGCATGGTCTCTGTATAAGGATCTATGTATGTAACGTGCAAGACAAGCATGTGTAACTTTGTCCTTGACTCTTAGAGGTATGAAAGGGCAAAGGGTACTCTGTATTCATAACATAATCAGTTATGTCCAAGGAAAACTTCATGTTGTTTATGAATAAATATAATATGATCAGATGATTTTGCAGAATGATGAAAGGGGCCGCCAGTAATAAGGTGAAGATTAATCTGAACCAGTAGGAAGCTAATGATTAAAATCTGTACTCATCTGTCTAAAGCAGAACGAGTGGGGGTTGCTAGTGGATGACCTGATGCAAAGAACTAACCAAAAGAAGCCAATTGGCGAAGTCAAGTTAGTGCTCCTGTAGAGTTGCAGTCTCAGGGTAGAGACTACTTTCCCACAGTCCCAACTTGGCAATTTGCAAGCAATGCGATTGGGAATTTAAAAAGACATTCGTCAGGGAAAATTTGGGCAGTCTAGTCCAATAAAAAAAGGTGAGGTGTTTCTAAAGTAATTCTAGATTCAGAAGCTATTCCTTAAATATTAATCATCATATTCAGTTTGTACACCAAAATTACAGGTCACTAATCCTATCCTACAACAGGTAAAGTAGATTTAGAGTGCATAGAAGTACAGACAGAAAAAACAGAATTTCAATATTACAAGGATACAAGGCAGAAGAATAAAAGATATATTTTCCACTCATGTAATGACGTAAAATAGCGGACTCAAGACTAATCAGCAGTATACTAAATAGCAGACAATAAAGAATATATACTATACTACCATTCTCCCGAAACGGCGCTTATATTTTAGGACAGAGGTATCAGGTAGAAACTTAGATTCAGTTATCTTTCTTAACCCTGTAATCATCGTCTTAGCAGTTTTAGGGAGAGTTGATGGGCGCCATTCGTCAAGGTGTGTAAAGGCTGACCACAAATGTGCCTATCTAAGTATGACAAATATGGTCTATAGGGAATTTCTGACACACTAGAAACAGCAGCAAACAAATGACCTATGTTTCTTTTGCAGAAAGCAATATTTCCACATTGGATACTTGGCTCATATACCCTTTCGCACTACATGAGCATTACCAGGGTCTATAGTTTGAGAGATGACAAGTCAAGAAAAGAGTGAATGGGTTGCCTTTTAGACTTTTTGTTTCTTTAGAAAAGAAATCAGCACTAGAAATCAGTACGAAAGCTAATTTTACAAATTACCAATCAGCCTTGTAGGACAATCATGCAGGGAAAAAGTAAGTTCACTGCACTATAGGAATTAAAAGTTGGTGATAAGTGGAAAGCCTTGAGAATTTTGTAGAAGTGTCTACTTTTGGTGAAACTGATAGGCAACAAATTAACTATGTGACGCAATTGAATAAAATTCTAGTGGTTAACCACCAGGACCCAACCATTACTGCCAAACTGTGCCTTCAGGGAAATTAATAACTGAGGTAAGATTAGCGGATAGGAAGAACTGTGGCCACTAGACCAAATGTTCTTTAGGGAGAACATATTCCAATTTTAGACAATGATCTCCTCTTTTGAGTGGTGCAATTGGTGAATTTATTTGTTTCTGGTAATAGGTAAATGTAAAATGATTCATAAGAGCATCTCCAACAGTCATGTAAAATGAGCCCCAAATATAATTAATGGACTTCATTAACAAAAATCGCTCTCCAACAGCTACCTATATGCACACCCTAAATGTTCTCCTAAAAAACACCCTTCCTCACCTCAAATTTGGTTTGCAAAACAGTATATTGGGAGTTGTTGGAGGACAGGCATTTTTCTTGCCCTCAATAACATTTGACACTACCAAAAATAAGTCTTTAGGAGTCAAAATTTTACATGACTATTGGAGATGCTCTAAGCCTGTTCGCAAGTAGTAGTAGCTACATCAATTTGTTCTTTACAAAGCTATTGTTTATTGTCAATGATTTAGAGAATGATCACTTTCAGTCTTTCAGTTAGGAGTTCAATGGTAGATTTAACACTGAATTCAGCTGAGAAAATACTTTAAATAATCATCCATAACAACAGATTTTTCTTGATGATTATATATATACAATGGAGGCCACAAAAGGCACCAGTATGTAGCAAGATAATAAGACGCTCGACAACGTAAAGAGAAGCAGACCACGAGAGGAGTTCATGAAGAGGGGCATGAAGAATTGGAAGTCATTGATAGGAAAATGTGGAAATTAGCAGTACACAAACCTTGACTTACGTTTTTTTAATCTTTTTAACCCATATTTTTTTGTTTACTGTCTTTCTCTTTATCTTATTTTTTCCCTGTTGTTTCTGTTGGTTGTTTCATGCTTTCTTACCTTTAGTTGTTTTTTGTTGTCTTTCATCCTTTGTCCCTTATTTGTGTTGGATCCCATGGGTTTCATCTCTAGCCTAACCCAACTTGTTTGGGACTAAAGGCTTAGTTGTTTTTGTTGTTGTTGATGATGCTCCTACTGTCCTACATTTCTTTTGAAAGACAGTCAAAACTATCATGAGCAAGAGATTTCATGTCATCTTCCAAAATTGAAGTTTTTTTCTTGTTTAAATATCCTTTCATCTAAAGCCCTCATGATAACCATGCAAGCCAGGGGATTTTCATTAAAAGTTAGAGTGAACAAGACTACTGGTAATTGCAAATTCAAGCAAAAATTAGTATCGCAGGATAAATTACTTGCTGAAGCTTTAAGCCTGAACCTGGCAATAATTATTGCATTGTCATTGCAGCTTAAAATTGTGTCTTCCTCTCTGATTGCCTTCCATTAGTATCTTTTATCCAAGAGCCTGGACGAAGATTTCCAGATTGGGGAATGACTCATGCAGTTAATTTAATCATATCAAAGATCTTCTGAACTGCATTCAAGGTTCAGCCCAATACATTCCTAGAAAGGAACATATGATAGGTGATCTTAAGCTAGGAATGCAAATAATATTGTTTCTGAATAGAAATTTTCAGCTGTACAAATTTGACTTCTTGGGCTAAGATATGTACTGCTACTGTTACTTGGGTTTGAAATTGATTGAAGCCTGTCATGGGCATTTTGACCTTCCAAAAGCAAAGCCCCCAGACAGGTTATAGTGTTAAAATTATATCTTTAACGTTCCACCTCAGAAAATTCTGTTTTGATTAGTTGCTAATAAACACCAGTAAACTAAGAAATCTAACTAAAGGCAATATCAGAATAATAAATAACATTGGGATGAACCAACCCTGTCGAGAAATAGCACTATCATGGGAATAGCAAATCAAAGAACACCCATGAAACTAATTGAGGGCATGGATCAAAGCCATGCATTATTCCATATGTTTCTGATGATAAGCACACAGCCATTGGGGCCAAGCTCGTCCACTAAACATATGAATCACCTTAACAGAAAAAAAAAAAAAAGGTACAGTGGACAACAAAAAACAAAAGTAGCACAGAACTCGCACCTATACCAAAGAACCAACTGTCCATAAAGAAAATGCTGGTTATCCTCGAGAGTTGCTGCCTTCTGAGTTCTGATGCTTCAAGGACCTCCTCTCTTTCTCCTCAATCACCTCCAAGGAGGTAATCCAACAGCTTTCCATAGCCACTGCTTGTATGATATAAATAGTTAAGCCTATCTATTCATCCAATGTCTAATATTGATTATATTATAATGGCAGGGATGCTGGTAGATGCAATACCAGACCTCATAGAACTGACCTAGTGAAGAATAGATCCATAAAATACAGCCTCTGCAGGACCAGTCATGTAGACATGATTATCAGCCTCCCTCCATTCGATTTCCAATGGTCCACCAGGCAAATCAACTATGCATTTCTGAATGATAGAACAAAAAAAAGATAATCTGTGACCAATACTATAGTGGCTGGGAAAGTGAAACTAGCAACTGAAAAACTAAGAACAAACCCGATCAGCTCGGCCTTCAAGAACAGCTGCAACAACAACTGCACAAGCACCAGTGCCACATGCGAGAGTTGCTCCTACAATCAAAGTAAAAATTTATTCCACACATCTGTTCCAAGTAGTTAATTTGCAATCTGGTTCTGATGACATATTGGAACCAAGAACTAAAACTGTGTAAAATTTTCCGGAAGAAAGGACATCTTGATATCCAAGCATACAGCATTTGCTACTCCCTCTGTCCCATTTTGTTTGACGTTCTACGTCGGGATGGATTTCCCAATTTGTATGACGTTCTCGATTTCCCATGCAGCCTGATTTGCATCTATCTGACACTGCTCTCTCATTTACAACTCCAGTTCCTCTCCCTCCCTTTGCTTTCTCTCTCTGTTGAGTGGGCCTGGATGCCTTGGGTCCTTCACACGATGGGTCAATGAATAGGTGGTCAGTAGTGCTAGTGCTATACTCTATGCTTATCTTGGTTTTCGTGCGAGAAGCCAACACGTCAAACAAATAGGGACGGAGGGAGTACGTTTCGAAGAGAACAAGAGATTAAGTGAAGATCAGTTATACCGGCACCACGCTCCCAAACTCTCATTTTGAGGTGTGAGCTGGACAAAGCTTGTACGAATTCTGCATAAAGTTACTTAAAATGAAATTCAACCACAAGGACGTATGAAGAGAAGCGTACCAAAATTAAATAAATGAAAGAGTTACCCGTGTTAGTGCGAGCAGGAAACATTTCATGATTCTCAAATTTAGGCCCAATTTCACTAAGTTTTAAATCATCCACCTGCAAGAGCTGCATGAGCCCAGGCAAGAAAGTTCTATAGTTAGTGCCTATAATTTGCATGTGCAGCTTGGTTATGAAAATATGGATCCTGAAGTGTATAATTCAACACACACAAAAAAAAAACTCCCTTTGTGGCCCATTCACAACAGTCATGGACTTAGTTTCACTACTTGCGAGGGATAAATAGCAATAATGTCCACATATGGGCCCCAACAAGAACAATAAGGTAACCGTTACTGAAGCAACTTGTCAAGGCGAACGCATAGCACAGTGCACATACTGTCACAATATTTTTGCCAGAAAAACAACTGGTCTTGGTGACCAGAGCAACAACAAAACAGATCACAAATATTCAGATAGGTCCGATTCGAAAGTTTGATGTACAGAATATAACAGCAAAGTACTGAACCAACAAATTAAAAAAACTGGAATTTATCTTGGCAACTAAGAATAAGGAGATGTAAACACAGTTAAACTGTTTCAACATGGAAATCTGTCCCAATAGATGGATTCAAAGCATGAATGGATTCCATTTGCTACTAAAATAGTCAAGTTTGAGTTTTGACAAAAAGGAACTGGACATGGTGCAAATTTGCATGTCAGTTACCTTTGACTCCTTTGTGCCAAATGTGACACAGTGAGGGTTGCCCATACTAACACATGTTACATGCCATGTTAATCCATCGATGGCCAATTCGGCTTGGACAACAGCTTTGTTCTTGGTAGCTGGTAATTTTGTAGGGATGTCTGGCCCAGAAAGGATGGGCTCACCCATATCAACCTTGACCTGAAAAGAAGGTTAAACATATAAAATATTATCAGCGGTATAAATTCATGGAAGGAGCCGTTTAACAAGAAAGAGTGATATAAATGTTTGATCTTCAAAGGAGAATAACACAATAAATGAACACATTTGTGACTACGAAAGCTAAGGAAGCTTGACAGGGAATTCAACAGGTTGAAAGTGTACAAGCAAATATCAAATTTGGAGAATAAAGAAGGTTCTAACAAGAAGTATTCTCATTCCTAAAGAAAAAATACAGTATTCTCAACAGGTTGACAGGGAATAAATGAACACATTTGTGACTACGAAAGCTAAGGAAGCTTGACAGGGAATTCAACAGGTTGAAAGTGTACAAGCAAATATCAAATTTGGAGAATAAAGAAGGTTCTAACAAGAAGTATTCTCATTCCTAAAGAAGAAAAAGAAAAAAACAGTATTCTCACTCAGCAACTTAACCGGACATTGTGGCTCTCTATATCAAATTTAGTTCAATTTGCTACACAAAATCTTATGCTATTTTTGGCATTGAATGGTTTGCACCACTTATTTGGCACACAAATTCTTATCCTGTGATAATCATGCAGATATATAGTTCTTCAAATTATAGGGATACAAACATATAAAACTTTGTGTTGACCAAAAACTAGAGAAGGGAACACAAGATACAACAGGACAAATTTGCACTACACCTCCGTCCAGTCAGAATGTCAACATTTTCCAACCAAAAAGAACAAACATATAAAATGACTTAGCCATTTACCTGCCCATTGCTCTGTATTTCAGGAATGATCAGCCCAGCACCAGTGTGAATTGTAAAGCTGAAATAGTAAAATTAAAAATCTATAATTGTAGGGGCCATACGAAATAATAACACATTGAGATCATAGCATATTTGTACCTACTAGCATTCTTATCAACAGAAGATTAAGTATGAATAAGGTCAACCTAAATAATTAAGGCCCGTATTAACGTAAGACATTGTTTATATTGTGTATTTCAAAGGCAAACTAGATTGAAAATTGAAATGCCACTTCAAATTTTTCTTTCATTTCTTTTATCCTTATGCTGCAATCTCCATGCTTGAATTTGTTACCTGTTTGTTCCTTGCATATTTTCAAGCTCTGCTATAAACCTAGCAAAGCAACGGACTCCATTACCACACATCTGAAACAAAAATAAATAAGGGTTCAACAGATACTGTATGAGAACAATTTATCACTAAAAGTCCCCATTAAATTTTTCAGACTGTTAGCAGCATTGAGATGTAGAGAACAATACTTCAGGCCACTTAATAGTTGGTTGAACAAAAGCAAAGGCATCTCAGAGACTGAAAAAGGTGTTCAGGATAGGAATCGTGATGAATTTAAATGTTTCACAGCCAGTCAATCAAAATCCAAGCTCACAGGTACACAACTATATCTACCTACATTTTTCCTCTCTCCAGCATATTAAAAAACTAAGTAGCTTCATAAGTACACACCTCAATTTCTCTTTATGCGGCCAGAGCTCAGAGGAACAAGACACAGAAAAAAAATATTGGCACCAATGTCACATTATTAGAGAACTATTGGCTAGTATTGCACTAAGTTTAGGATCAACATATCTGCACAGAGGATCTCTATGAACGACACTGACCACAGTATGGGAGTAAGTCTATTCTTCCACGCTATAATAATCAGTAATAAAACTCTTAAAATAATCCCGTAGTGAGATGAAATGGGCACACACACCTCCGGCTCGCTGCCATCTGAGTTGAAGATCCTCATGGTATAGTCCGCACCATTGACCCCCGGCATGACAAAGATGACGCCGTCGGCGCCAATGCCAAAGTTCCGGTCGCACAGCTTCACCGCCTCCTCTGGCGCGACCTTGGGCACCGACGAATCCCTATTGTCCACCTACAAATCCACGAAGAAATGAGAACGAGGAACAAAAAAAAAAAAAAAAAAATTCATAAATGCAGAATATCAGGGCTTGCACGAGTTTGTGACAACAGGCCAGGGCCAGTCCCAAACATACACATACGATGAAGCTCCAAAACAGGGGGGGGGGGGGGGGGGGGGGGGGGGGGGGGGTGGGGGGGAGCAAAATACGCACCATGATGAAGTCGTTCCCGAGGCCCTGGTACTTGACGAAGTGTAGGGCGCGCCCGGACTCGCGGCGCTCGAGGAACGAGGCCGCGGCGGAGGACCTGGGCGCGGAGACGGCCATCGTGGAGACGGCGCGGCGAGGAGCGTGGGAGCCGCGGACCGGGAGAAGGAGTCTACGGCGGATGGGGGCTGTGGGGGCGGCGACGGCGGCGGCAGCGAGGGATGTGGCGGCGGCGGCGGGCGACATGGCCATGGGGAGCGTGTGCGGCGTGCGGGAGCACGATGGGTTCGGGCGGGGGGAAGGTCCTGAGGCGGGTCGCTGTCGCGGTAATGACCAAGCGCTTTTCTCTCACTGTGGGCTGGGTCCATCTACTAGTCGGACCCATTATCATTGAGTTAGGCCTAACTGGACGTGTGTTTTTTTTTGCCATTTAGGCCTAAGTGGACGTTGACTAGCTGCTGATGCGAGGGGTTTCGCTAGCCACAGTGTGTGCTCTAACTAACTCCTTCCTTTCTTTCACCATTGAGAATTAGTATTTCAAAACTAAAAAAGAAAATCAAGGGTGGTTATATGTATGCTCTCTCCAATCTCCAATTCTCCATGCTTATAAAGAAACAAATTATTTTAAGCAATGTCACTCTCTCTAAAAAATAATTTTAATTTATAAAAGAAAAAATCAGAAAAGATCGAAACTGATGGACCATTTTATGAACCTTTTATGGTTCGGTGTATTTTTTTTTTCTAAATAGCTTGTTAGCGAGACACGAATTTGTAAACCAAGCCCAAGTGCCAACAGAACAGAACAGCCCAGCATTCCCACCAAATCACACAAGCACGAACACGAGACGGACGGCGACTCCTTGCTCAGTTGCTCTTGCTTCCCCCGACCCCGAGAGAGCACGCCACCTCTCCTCCACCAAATTCGCGCAGCCCGTACCGTCCATGGCTCGCGCAGAAGCCGATCTCGCCGTTTCCGCCGGAGATGAGGAGGAGGCCGCGCCCCTGGTCTCCGGCGGGGCCCACCACTCGTCCTCCGCTCGCTCAGGCGCGCCCCGCGACGTGCACCTGCTGAGCGCGGGCTTCCTCTTCATCTTCCTCGCCTACCACGCCGCGCAGAACCTCCAGAGCACCGTCAACACGGTACGCACGATCTCTCTCCTGCCGCCCGGTGAGAAAGGAAAACCTCCGCTGAACCAACACTTGCGCTTGAACCATAATAGTATGTCGCTTCTCCTGTTGTCACGCTTCTTTCGCAGGACGAGAACCTGGGGTCGCTGTCGCTTGGCCTTCTGTACACGTCGTTCACGGCGTTCGCGGCGGTGGGGTCCGCGGTGGTGCGGCGGATGGGGTCCAGGCGCGCGCTCGTCGTCGGCACCTCCGGCTACCTCCTGTTCATCGCCGCCAACCTCGCCCCGTCCTGGTACGCACGCGCCCGCCCGCCCGCTCATCTCTCTGTTCCGCGGCAGCGCTGACCGGTGATCGCGGTTCACTTCGAATGGGGAATCTGGGGATCCTTGCATTGCACTGCATCAAATCGGAGAGACAGAGCTCTGGCAGGACGGTGTGATGTGGTCACTGGTCAGTAGCTGAATTTTCCTGGCAAATCGTACCCCAATCCATCCAATCAACCGTGTTTGGGAATCCGGTCCGGTCGAAACAAACGTATAGCAAAGGAATGCTACCTCTACTACTTCCAGGAAACATGGGGAATGTCGTGCCGACGTAGCTGCATGTTTTCAGATCCTGCTACTGTTGTTGCTCTGAACTCGACGTAGAATTCGTCGGAGTTAACAGGATTTTCATTCATTCCTAGGATGGATGTGGACGAGTTTAACGATAATTTTATTACTCTTACTCAACCAAGGAGCCAAAAAAGGTCCAGTGAACTGAAGCTGCTTGCATTGCATCGCGGTGGCAATGCTCTTGTGATGAGCGAGTAGGTGGGATTCTGCCGATTTATTGCCGAACATTTTGTAAGGATATTTTTGGGGTCTCCATTGGCCTGCGCCGGCGGTTGGTCTTTAGTGTCGTCCCATTAGTATCATATTGCGGCCGGCACATTTCCTTGGCAGAGTGACACCAACAGCTGCTGCCACCACCGTTGTAATAGGCTCGTTTTTTTTTTCTGTATAAACAAATAAGCAAAGCATTTTTTTTTACATAGAAATTAGAAAGCATAACAAAAAATTGTACATTTGATAAACGCAAATAATCTTACAAAGTTCAACCCATGATAGTCATATACAAAGCATATTTTACATAAGCCAACTATTAAAATGATTAAAATTTGTACATGTGAAACTAGAGTTGCCACACTATAGTGATGTCACACTTCTAGCTAGGTCGTCAGCAACGAAATTGTCTTCTGTAAGGATAAATTGGAAACTCAAAGATATATGTTTGGATTGTTCTTGAATATCTTTTATGATGTGGCTAATTCTCTATTTAGGAAGAGGAAGATGTTCTTGTGTGGCTTTTTTTAATGAGAGTATTAAGATAGAAATGAGACTCAAATTGTCTGTTTGAAGGTTTCGTTTCTTTAGCCTGCAACAATTAAAAAACACGGAGTGCGAAAAAATTTCAAGAGTTTTAGAAAGAAGAGAAGATTCTACTCTAGCTGTTTTTGCTTCAATTTATAGTCTGATTCAGATTACTTCTAGAGTGTATAATTTGCACTCTTTAGTCCCCTTTCCGTTTTTTTTCTCTTACAACAAATGAAGCATCTAGAAGAACTTTCGGAAATCATTAGCAAGTAAAGATGATTAGAATTTAGAAGCCGTGATTTGCTCAACTTTGTAAGCCTACAAGCTTCGCTTTGACAGGAATGGGCCACGCCTTGTACTTTGAGTTCGCTATTATTATTTTTTTAGATCAAGTGGAGTTCACTATATTAAAAAACAAGTAGAGGCGAGGACAACCACTTGTAACAATAGCATCGCAAGGCTACAAGAGCACACCAACACAAATGCAGGCCATTGAGAGATTCACATTCACTGGCCCTACAACCGCAAGCCTGAAGGTCGGGTCGGCACAGCTCCTGCTTCCGATCCAATCGAAACGATCCGCTATCACGCTAACAGTGAACGACTTGCAATGGCCGGCATATGCACCTTAAACAACAAGATAGTTTTCGAAATTTTTTTTTCAGGTTTTGATTGTTGAATTGAACGACTCTATCCACTTGGAACATGGACAAAGACACGATCGAGAGTTTCGCGACAAACCGGCACGGGTGGACGAAGCCTCCAAAGAGAGCAAAGGGACAAGTCATGGCGAAAGAAAGGCCGCCAAAGCGGCAGCCAGGGAGACGCGATGTGCCACTTTCACGCGGGTCCCACATGGCACGGGCCGTGTCTCCTCTCCTCTCCTCCTCACCTCCACTCTCTCGCCGGCCGGTGGGCCACCTGACTGGCTGACTTTTTCGTCCTCTAGAATCTCTCGCTCGATTCTACTGCGTCCACCTTGCTAGCCACGTCTACAAAAGCCTTTTTTAGATCCTCCTGCTCCAGCTCGCTCCCCTCTCCTGGACCCCCTCCCGTACTGGCCGTACTGCCACCCCACGGTTCCCGCGTGCGCCGCCGGGGCCATGGACGTCCGCCACGACGAGGAGGCCGCCGTGATCGCCTCCGCACCTCTCCTCGCGGCGGCGGGGGAGGAGGGGAGCGGGAAGCGAAGCCACGCCACCGACGCGCATGTCCTCTCCGCGGCCTTCCTGTTCGTCTTCTCCGCCTATGGCGCCGCCCAGAACCTTGAGAGCAGTGTCAACGCCGTACGCGTCTCCACACCCCCCCCCCCCCCCCCCCAAACACACACACACACCCACACCCACACCTCTTCCCTTCCCTTGTCTTGCCTTACCCTCGCTTTTCTCCTTCCGGGATTCCGATTGACTCCGTCGTGCGTGCTCGCCGCTTGGCTTTGCCACGGCGGCCGCGTTTATCGCGCTGCAGGAGGGCGACCTGGGCACCGTGTCGTTGGGGATCCTGTACACCTCCTTCACGCTCTTCTCCGTGGTCGCGTCGCCAGTGGTGACCAGGATGGGACCCAAGCGCGCGCTCGTCGTCGGCACCAGCGGATACTTGCTCTTCATTCTTGCCAACCTCGTTCCGTCATGGTTCGTGTCTCTTGCTTGCTGCTACTGCTAGCCATGTGTCTGACAAAACTGGGTGGTGTGCCCGAGTGACGTAGTCCTGGTTTGCAACCGGATGCGTAGCATCTATTTGATCAAATGCGTAGCTAGGCACTGTCCCCTTGTTTTATTTAGGGATGACGACGAGCGCTTGTTTTCAATTTTTACAATCTTCTGCCATCGATTTCCCATGACATTGCTGGACCTCTGATAGTTTGAGTCTAAGTAGGGTCTCTTTCGTGGCTGTAGGGGGAATAATCTGCCGAAACAATTATACATATGGATGTGAAGTTGGAATATAGATATTTAAACTTCATTTGTGCACGTTATTTTTGTGCAATCAACTTCCTGTCATTTCTGGAATGTTGACTCTGAATGGTAAATTTTCAGGTACACTATGGTGCCTGCTTCGCTGTACCTTGGTTTTACTGCATCCATCATTTGGGTTGGGCAGGTAAAAGACATGCTTACTGCTTATTGATAAACTGTTTAGTACCCATTTCTTCCTAGCTCACATATTGTTACTTTGGACTGCAGGGTACATACCTTACCTCGGCTGCCCTCAGTCATGCTAGGGAACATAACTTGCCTGAGGGTCCAACATTAGGGAGCTTTAATGGAGAGTTTTGGGGAGTGTTTGCTAGCACACAGGTACTGTTGTACTTGTAATAGAACCGCTATAAATCAAGACATGCTCATGTATATTACAGTACTTCTGGATGTGTGCTCTATATTACAATGATTGTGACTTATCCTGCATTTATACTTTGTAGGTCATTGGAAATTTGATATCACTTGCTTTACTAAGAAATGGAAAGGTTAGTATGGTCTTACAATATTCCAAACTGCAATTGTCTCTACGCTTCGCATTATGTTCCTGATACCAATATGCAGTATCAAAAGCTAATTTGAGGTTCATGATTTACTCTTTCTTTAATTTCATCTTGACTGCTTTGTGAGATTCCATCTTTTTGTTTTGTTTAGAAAACGCTATATATTTCGTCATGTTTGATTCTAGTTCTCATACAACTTCAGGATGGTGGAAGTGTTACGGGCAAGAATCTACTGTTTATTGTGTTTCTTGGCTGCATGATTGTGGGCATTGTTTTGATGTGCTTGCTCTCAAAAAGAGATGAGAAAGCAAATAATGCACCAACACATTCCTCATTTGGATCTATGTTGAAATACATTGTTGCCCCTCTTATGGACCGAAGGATGCTTCTTATAATCCCTCTCATAGCATATTCAGGTTTACAACAGGCATTCGTATGGTAAGTAGCCCGTATTCCTTTCAAAATCCATGGTTGTTCAATTCTTAGTGATATGCATTTTGCTGAGACAGTGGTGATTGTTCTGAAGGGCGGTATTCACAAAGAGTATAGTAACACCTGTTCTTGGAATCTCTGGAGTTGGTGGTGCCATGGCGATTTATGGTGCATCTGATGTTGTTGTAAGTGAAATCACAACTACCTGACCGAAAATGTTTTCACTTTGCCAAGGCTTCAGTTGTTTGGTTGTTCAGTAGTCACACTGGCAACCACAGCATATATAGTTTTCTAATTACTGCATTATGTTACTACACTGTTGCGAACACTGCATACTTAAGAATGTATTTATAATGTGTTTTACATGACATTTGGAACATATCTGGCATTGCAGTGTTCATTGGTTGCTGGACGTTTGACCTCCGGACTTCAATCAGCTACATCTATAGTGTCCGTTGGAGCTATTGTTCAGGCCATAGTCCTATTCTGGTTGCTACTATTTTACAGGTTCGATCTCAGAAAAATTTATTCTGGATTTGTGCTTGTGACAGATACTGTAATTTACTAATATTTTCCTACCCACAGTCCAATGTCTGGAGTTCTTGGTGCAGTGGTTCCGTTATTCATTGGCGCCTTGTGGGGTGTTGGTGATGGTGTCTTGAATACACAGCTAAGTGCATTGCTTGGACTACTGTTTGAAGATGTCAAGGTAAACATATTTGATAGCACCTCTTTTTGTGCTGTGTACACATGTCATGAGTAGTGTGCTTTGATGTCATTTGCTGTCTTATGAATTCATTTGTATTCTATTTCAAGAGTATTTTGAGACATTATGTTTTATGGATCAATGATTTATCTTGAACGAATACTCAAGTTGGAGACAATGGCAATTGCAGGAAGCTGCCTTTGCGCAACTGAAGGTCTGGCAGTCGGGTGCCATAGCAGTCATTTTCTTTCTAAGCCCAAGCATCACTCTCCAAGCCATGCTTATTTTGATGACCACTGCACTCATCATCTCCTTTGCTTCATTCTTGTTCCTGACCCTTGTCGTAGAGAAGTCATCAACTGTCAGACCCTGAAGACAAACCATTATTTGATGCCCACAATGGCACAGTTGTGGCTTTGTCAATACTACATTACAAGCGGCTTGTACAGCCCCACATTATCTTCGCCAGGAATATGTAAAGGGAACACAGCATCCATCAGGTGTGAACTTCAGACTCAAGATCTGCAGTTGGTTTCAGCCATTGCTGAAAGGGTAGTTGTAGCAAGGAAAAAAGGTGGAAGTGACAATCGGGCCTTTGTCTAGTTTGTTGCGATTGTCTAGAGTAATATTGTAGTAAAAAATGTACTGTTCTTTCATTCACATTATTATAAAGGATTTCAACAGACCTCACATCCATTGACTCTGGATTTCCATCTGTATTCACACAAATTTGCCGTCCCTAGAATTTGGTAAACACATGGGAATGTTTGGTGTAACATTTTATTTCCAGAGCTTGGCAATTTGGATTCCACTTTAACCCTTGGTAATGTTTGGTGCAACATATTATTGCCAGAGCTTTGCAACTTGCATTCCACCTTTGATCATGCCGCCAAAGTAATTTGTTCTCTATGAATTTATTTGGTAGCTAGACACTACATTCTGTGAGCATATCTTCGCTTCAAGATCTTTGATGGTTCAGCTCCTACTATTTATCAAAGAGACTGGCTTCGGCTCACAATCATGCTTTTATAGCACATTCACATCCATAATAATGTCCTAGTGAATTAAGGAGAGATGATTTGGACTTTTATTGTTTTTTTCTAATGGTTTGAAATACGCATGGTGTAGCAATCAAGAAGTTAATTAAAGCATCATGAGAGTATGAGAGGGACGGATCACCCGAAAGAGGATATGTGAATACGTGCACACACTGGTCTATGGGGAAGGACTTTTATCCAGAAAGTGAGAGATTACAGGCAACTAGTAACTGGGCACAATAGAAGATTGCACATGGAATTAGAACACCATTGTAAGTAAAAAAGGGCAGTTATTAGGTAAATGCCCTGATCATGTTGCTGAAACCGTTCCTCACATTTGTGGTTTGGTGAGATGGGACACTTGAATATATACTCATCTGAGTAGTACACTATTTGTGTAATTGGGTTTCTAGTCAGGATATTGGTGTGTGTACTCTAGAAATATCATGCGGTATTTTCCGTATACGTCCAAAAGTAGGGATAATACGTAAAGAAGCAAAATCTAGGCCCGGATTTCCCAAGAGAAAAAATTAACGGCATCAGGCCCCCATGTTGACATGTCCGTGCACGGGCGGAAGCCACTGTCACACGCACGTTCCACGTTGGAGAACGAAGGCTTTCTATTTGGGATCCTCCTCTCATATGTGGACGTGGCGCACCGCCACCCACGACAACACCGTCTCCATTGTACACCCGTACTCCCTCCCGGATTGAAAAAGTAACTCGTTTAAAACAATAACATAATTTTTAAAGTATAATTTAATTTTAATTTTTTTATAAAATATTAGTTAAAAAATAACATATAAATACTTTTATTAAAAATATTTTTAAAAACAAATTTATTCATATAATTTTTATTTTTTTAAATCTAATAATTTAAAAATAATTTATAATTTATATTTCTAATTTTTAACCGAAACTTTGTCTTCCACGAGATCTTTCGTCCACTTGAAGGGAGTACTCGTCTTATTGGACGAGCGGTAGAGTCAATAATGTACCCCAACTACTACTCGTAGGGAAAAAAAAAAAAAGAATCGACTGATCATGACCGTTCGAGCTGAAGCCGCCGGCGCGGCTCTGCTGCTGCTGCTGCTAGCGGCCGCGTTGCTCTGCTCCTCCTCGTCCTCGGCGACCTGTGATGAGGTTGGGCTCAGCGGCGGCCCGGCGGTGGTCCCGGCGATGTACGTGTTCGGCGACTCGCTGGTGGACGCCGGCAACAACGACTTCCTGCCGCCGCCGGCGCCCCGGGCGCTGCCCCCGAACGGCGTCGACCTCCCGCGCTGGGTCCGCCATCGGACGGGGCGGTTCACCAACGGCTACAACCTCGCCGACATCATCGGTAAGAAAGTTTGCGCCGAGCATCATCTGTGCCGGCCTCATCATCCGCGTCAGAAACCAGTGCTGCCATTTGGTTGTTGGACCTCCATTTTCTTTTCCTCTGTCGTAGCTCTGCAATGTTTGGAATGGTTCGAGAGACCGAACAGAAGCATCTGATTCGTTTTATTTATTTATTTATTTATTTTTGAAAAGACTGAAGCATCTGATGCTGAACAATAATTAGAGGATTACAATCAACACTTACTCCGTCATAGCATGCCAGTAGCACAGCAGTGTACAGACTGCAGAAACGTAGCGCAGACATCAATACAGTTGATTACTGAACGCTGATGAGTCCACGCCCCCCCCCCCCCCCCCCCCCCCCCCCGCATCTTTTGTGCGTGCAGCACAACATCTGGGATTCAAGATGAGCCCTCCTGCTTACCTCTCGCTGACGGCGCCGTCGTCCAGCCTCGACGACCTCCTACGGGGCCGCGTCGGCGCCAACTACGCTTCCGGCGGATCCGGCATCCTGGACGCCACTGTAAGCAAATCAAACTGATACTGCTACTTACTATACTACGTTGATCAAACCAAACGAACCATGATTTCGTTGTTAAGTCTAGACTCTGTTTTTCAAGAGTTTCCATTCTACTCTTTCAACTCAACTTACTGTTCAAGTAAAAACATGCTTGCAGTTTAACTTTATGATCAGCCTGCGCGAGCAAGTGGAGCTGTTCAGGAAGACCAAGGCCAGGGTCCTCCGTGCCGGACTGGTGGGCCGCGAGGGGCTGGACGACCTCCTGGGCCGGTCTCTGTTCGTCGTCAGCACCGGCGGCAACGACTTCGGCGCGTTCGACGACGGCGGGCTCCCCATGAGCGACGCGCCGGAGTTCATCGCCGGCCAGGTCGCCGACTACATCAAGTACATCAAAGTACGTAGTGCTTGCGTTTAGTTATCAATGAAAATTTGGAACTATCCATATATATATAACTATTATTTGATCACCAATGCATTAATTAATTAAGTTTGTGTCCATCGTCCATGCACCAATATATGCATATGCAGGAGCTGTACGAGCTCGGTGCGCGGAAGCTGGTCCTCGTCGACGTCCTTCCCGTGGGGTGCATTCCCAGCCAGCGAGCCATCACGGCCAACGGCGACTGCGACGCCGACGGCGACACGCTGTCGCGGATGTTCAACGCCGTCCTCCGGACCGAGATGGCGGCGGCGGCGTCCATGCCGGGCTTGAGCTACTCCATCGCCGGCCTCTACAACGTTCTCTCCGACATGATTGCCAACCCAGCGCTGGCAGGACTACGCGAGGTGGAGAATGCGTGCTGCGGCGGCGGCAGGTTCAACGGCGAGGTGGAGTGCACCGTGGCCGCCGACAGCCTCTGCGCGGACCGGGACGAGTACCTCTTCTGGGACTCGGTGCACCCTACGCAGGCCGCCTACCGCCGCGCCGTGCTGGCCTTCTTCTACGGCGTGACGACGGACGCCGCCGAGCCCGTCAACATCGCGCAGCTCGTCGGACTCGGAGCACCAGAAGCTGCTCGGCCGGCGGCCTACTCCTCCTCCATCTAATAATCTAATAACAACGGTTTTCATTCCTCTCCGTATATTCTCCAAAAATATAGTACATCGAGGCTGCTGGAATGATCCCCACACGTACGGTGTGCTGTGCTGTTGCACAGCTTGTTATGCGAACACGCAGTTGTCAAAGGCGGTTTGTAACTGTAACCCCCCTAATTTTCTTATTATTTATTGTTTTTTATTTCTTGGAACAGGGTATCCAAGAACACAGGATCCAGAACCAGGTCAACTAATAGGCCTGTACTACGTAAAACACGAAACTCGGCTCGTTCCTTAGGCTGGTTGACTGCTGGTTCGACTCGGCTCAGTCCGAGATTTTACCTCGTTCGGATTTTTTTTTTCTTTTTTAAGCACATTTTACCTCGTTAGTTACAACTAGCCTGGTCGAGCCACGCACAGCCCATCCTGAGAATAGCTGTGCACGCGGCCCAGCCCAAGAACCAATCAACCTCATGCGGCCCATCTAAGGTTTAACCTTAGCAGCGCAGGCAGGAGCTCGCACACCGCACGCCGCCTCTCCCTCCCCGGCCATCCCGACGCCGCCGCACCTGTCCGCCGCCCGCCGCTGCGACCGGCTCTGGCCTCGGCGAAGGCACCTCTCCCTTCGACCTCCGCCTCCGCCCACGGCGAACCGCCGAGGCCGAGCAAGCAGTATCAAAGGACCGAGGAGGAGTACTAGTATAAGGTTAACACATCGCAAAAGATGAATGAGTATTAATATGTATGCTACTTTTATTTTTCATTGTTGACGCTTTTTTTAATATAGCTTTGTAGTATTAGAAATCGTTAACAGCAATAATAATAAAAAGAGGCAGTACCTTTTTCTTTCGCGGAGCGGTGTGCCACGAACCTACTAATACTACTTCGTCGTCCGATGGTGCTGGTCATGATGATGAAAGATTATTATGTACAGATGATCATTGTTTCAGTTGTAGTGGTACCAATTTCTTCCCTTTCTGTGATGCTTCTCTTCTCCTTTCTACGTTGCACTATATTCAGCGTTGTTTATCACGTTTTTGCGCATGCAGACCCGCGCGCCGGCCATACCCCAAACGAAAGACCGCTTTTATTTCATTGGAAAAGCTTGAAAGTAGAAGGGACACTTTATGCTCACTGAACTATGAACTAAAATATTGCTCGTTAACAAGCATGGTCTAGAAGTATGAACAACTGAAAAATGTGTTGCTTCTTCAGCTATACAATGCACATGATCTCACTGACGACCCCCAACATTGATGTGAAAAGTATTCCTACATCCACCATATGGCCGGTCGTTCCGTTCCGTTTCCTTGCTGGACAAACGTAGCTTTTTAGTTAGTACTTACCTAATCAGCAACACTATGTGTATCTTTAGCTAAAAAAAATGATGAAAAGAAGTATGCGACATGATAGGAGCAGAGGTTATTTAGTTTGAAGCTTCCTCAGTTACGTACTAGTGGATATGCAATCATGAGTTGAAAACTTGTTTACTCCTTTAAGCGCAAGCGCGTACCAACTACTCTATCCTCCCTCGATAAGCACATGGCCATTTCATTACTAATATTAATTTTACTATATGACCGCTAGTAGTAGAGGTTGTCCAATCTCTCTATATATACCTACTAGTACTAGTAGTAGAGGCTGTCCAAACAGTTGCCACTCCCCCACGACAGCAACAAGAAGGCATTAAACTTGCTCAAGCGGATGAAGCTGCCAACGACGATGGTGCTGCTTCCACTGCTCGTCGCCGCGGTGCTGGCGCTGCCGGCGGCCTTGGCGGCGTGCCAGGATCGGTGCGGCGACGTGCACATCTCGTACCCGTTCGGCATCGGCCCAGGCTGCTACCTCGAGGCGTGGCCCGGCGACCGGTCCTTCGAGCTCACCTGCTTCCCCAACGGCACCGCCCTCACCGCCGTCGACCAATTCGAGGTGCTCAGCATCGACGTGATCTCCGCGGAGCTGCGCGTTAAGAACCTGGTGAACTCGTGGTGCTACAACGCCTCGTCCCAAGCCATGGAAGACGACCAGTGGACGCTGACGTACAGCTCGACGGCGTTCCGCGTATCCCCGACCAAGAACGTGCTCACCGTCGTCGGCTGCAACGCGCTCGCGTACCTGGGGTCGCAGGAGGGCGACGTCGAGAACCGGCACCTGGTCGGGTGCCACGCGGCGTGCCCCAAGGACGTCGAGAGCCCGCGGTCGTCGTCGTCGTCGCTGGTCAACGGCTCCTGCAACGGAACGGCTGGCGGCTGCTGCCAGATGGTGATGCCGCCGGGGATCAGGTTCTTCAACCTCTCCTTCGTCGAAAGCTACAACATCACCAGCGACATTGCCGAGTACAACCCGTGTAGCCACGCCATGGTGGTCGAGAAGGAGGCCTTCGAGTTCCGCTCAAGCTACGTCACCACCCGCGAGCTTCTATCCGCCGGTGAGCGCGGTCAGGTGCCGCCGACCGTGCTCGACTGGGTGGTGGGCGACCAGACCTGCAAGGACGCCAAGAAGATGGGTAGTAAGAACAGGACAGCAGACGCCTGCGTGAGCGATCACAGCGAGTGCATCGACTCAAAGAATGGACCGGGCTATCTCTGCAACTGCACTAAAGGGTATACAGGAAACCCTTACAGTCCTGATGGCTGCAAAGGTCAGTTCAATTTTGAAAGAAGTCCTGTTATCCTAACCACATCAATTTAAGAATAGAGAGAGCGGATCAATTCAATTATACGTATTAGAGCATCTACTAGAGTCTAGAGAGCTATCTTATAATACCTCCTAAATCACATTATAGGAAGTATGCTAAAAAAAAAAAATCTCGAACAACTGTCTCAACTGAATCAATCCTAACCTTTAGGAACTCCTTAAACTAATCTTCCTCATATCTACCAATAATATAGGGGAAACATAGGAGTATCCATTGATTCATCCCGACAACTATTATCGGAGAGGCTAAAAGACGCCTATAAGTTTTTGTCTTACTGCTAAAAGGAGGTTTTGAGTACTAGATTTTAGAATAGCTCTTGGAGATGCTTTGCTAATTAATTTAGTGAAGAATGAGAATCACAATAGTCTTTTCTTTATTGTTACATTTGATTATGTTTTTTATAGATATTATCCATGAATGCTTTTAATTTAGAGATTTGTTTTTAAATAAAATATTCTATATGGTACTATCGATTGTTTCGAAAATGTGATTGAGAAATATACAAAATCTCAGATGAGTAATAAGGAGACGAGTAATAAGGAGACACACCCTTTAATTTATAATAAATTGTGCTACATACTGTGACACATGCATATTCCCATGACAAATTCTCAGAAAAACAAATGTTTCACTTATTTTGGCCTTCAGATATTGACGAGTGCACGGAGAAACCATGCTCCGACGACGCTATATGCCGCAATATCCCCGGAGGGCACGAATGCTTATGTTCGGTTTTTGGGAGTAGTCCATTATTTACGTACAAAACCAAGCCTGGAGGTGACTGCGCGATGAAAAGTTACATCTTGGCCGGTACAGGTACACCCATATACATTCTCGATCATCGTTCAGAAAATAAGGAAAAAATTCAATTTACTCCCCTCAAATATGACCGAAGTCTGGATAACGCACTAAACTATTTTTTAGTTTATTTTACCCTCAAACTTATGTCACTTGATTCAATTTACCCCCTAGTAAAATTTGTCTTTTATATTTCTTCATGCACAATTTGAATTTAAATTTTAAATTTTATATGATGGTAGGGGACATCATATTGTATATTTTAAAATATTTTAAATTTTTTTGACATTATTTTTTATATAATTTTGTGTCATAATGCTTATTTTACAATTAAATATCCGTCTCTATCAAAATGATGTTAAAAATTTTATGAAATATTTTTTAACATATGTTATGATGTGAACCGTCATCACGTAAAACTTTGACTTGTAATTTCACTTATGCATGGAGAAATAAAAAAAGATAATTATTTTAGGAGATAAAATTAAATCAAATGACACAAGTTTAGGGATAAGGTAAAAAAAAAGTTTAGGGGGTTATCTAAACTTTGGTTATAGTTCAGGGAAGTAAATTGGACATTCTCAATCCTTCTCTATATCTCTCTCTGTCTTAAAATAAAGAACTCTATCTTGAGAGCTTGTCAAAGATAAATATTTAAGAAAACTTTGACTTACTATATATAATTACCAATATTAGCAATATCAGATACTACTACACCATAGCAAACTCTTATTAAATAGTTGTTATCATTGATTTTTGACATTAACTTTGATAATTTGTCTTTTTTAAAAAAAGAATGATAAACATTATCATTTTTTATAATTTGCATTATCACTAATATTGGTAAACAATTTATAATTTTATTTCTTTGGATTGCTTTTATGAATAAAACAAACAATCAAAGTTAATATTAGAAGTCAATGATAATAAAATTGTAAAAACAGAGGGACTAAGTGCATTATAGAAATATTGAGGTTCATTATTGAGTTTCATGATTTCAACTTTGTATCTCCAAATAAACTTTTGGCATTTTTTTATCAAACGCAGGTACTAGCATTGGTGTAGTTCTGGTAGCCGTTATGTTGTCGTGGACCTACGCGTTCCAAGAGAAGAAGCGCCTGGCGGCCATAAAGAAGCGGTACTTCAAGCAGCACGGCGGCCTGCTGCTCTTCGAGCAGCTGAAGTCGCGGCAGGGACGGCAGGGCCGCCTCTCGTTCACCATCTTCACCAAGCAGGAGCTGGAAGAGGCGACCAACAACTTCGACGAGCGGCACGTGCTGGGCAAGGGCGGCAACGGCACCGTGTACCGCGGCGACCTCAGGGACGGGCGGACGGTGGCGATCAAGCGGTGCAAGGTGGCCGCCGACGAGCGGCAGCGCCGCGAGTTCGGGAAGGAGGTGCTCATCCTGTCGCAGGTGAACCACCGCAACATCGTCAAGCTATACGGGTGCTGCCTCGAGGTGGAGGTGCCGATGCTGGTGTACCAGTTCATCCCCGACGGCACGCTGTACCAGCTCCTCCACGGCTCCGGCTCCGGCGACGCGCCGCCGCTTTCGCTAGCGGTGCGGCTGAAGATCGCGCACGAGGCGGCGGAGGCGCTGGCGTACCTCCACTCGACGGCGGCGCCGCCCATCATCCACGGCGACGTCAAGTCCGCCAACATCCTCCTCGACGCGGGATACGCCGCCAGGGTTTCCGACTTCGGTGCGGCGGCGCTAGCGCCGGCGGGGGAGGCGCACATCGTGACGCTGGTGCAGGGCACCTGCGGTTACCTCGACCCGGAGTACATGCAGACGTGCCGGCTCACGGACCGGAGCGACGTGTACAGCTTCGGCGTCGTGCTGCTCGAGCTGCTCACGCGCAGGAAGGCGCTCGCCCTCGCCCCCGCGACCAAGGAGGAGGAGCGCAGCCTCGCCGCGCTCTTCCTCGCCAGGGCGAGGGACGGCCGGCGGCTCGACGAGCTCGTGGACCCGCAGATCAGGGGCGAGGTGGTGGGCGGAGAGGTGCTCGACATGGTCGCGGCGCTGGCCAGGCAGTGCCTGGAGATCTCCGGCGATAAGAGGCCGTCGATGATCGAGGTCGCGGAGGAGCTCGGCAGCATAAGGAGGATGTGCAGCAGCCATGCCTGTCGCTGGCAGTCTAGGTGAGGTCACACACGCGCGAACGCAGACAAAGTGGAGGCAATGAAGATATGGATACAAAGTTTGCCATAGCTTCCTTTTTTTCTTATTTTACCTCTATGTTTATTCATGACTGTTGTATTCTTGACTATTTCCTTTTTATAATATATTTTAACCAGTAGGGGACAATCCCCTCCTGTTTCTTCAAAAAAAAAAAAAAAAAAAAGGTGAGGTCAAACAGCAGTCTTTTTCCATTCTTGTAAATGACAGGTGAAGGGCGGCAGTCTGATTGGATATGTGGAGTGTGGACTTGGAGGCCTTTTGCTTACCTAGGAGCATTCGCAGGTGTTTAGTAGTAGTACAGTATTAGGTCACTACGAACAAGATTTTTTTTCAGTCTGGGATACATGGCAGATGAGCTGCTTGCTTACTTGCTGTTAGAAAAATAGGAGGAATGCAGGTTTGACAAACGCGACAGAAATTAGTACGTACATACAACTGTGACACAATACTTTGTATAAAAAAATTGATTCTGTTGCAAAGAAATATCGGTATTATTCGCAATGAGTTTTTGACAGTACAGAATAGAGATCAGGTTAAACAGATTTGCAGAGTCACGGATAACAAGATCGACGAAATGTTCAGCATCACGCACATCCCAAATCCCCAATCAAGGGGGCGTATTTCGCATCGAGAAAAGGTGATGGAGGGGAGGCTAGTAGTCCTCGTCGTTGGCGCGGCGGCCAATGGCGAGCGCGCGGACGAAGCACGCGGACGCGCCGACGGCGAGCCCCGCGAACGCCGGCGGCACGAGCAGGTCGGCGCCGGACCGCCCGGCCATCCGCGCCGGCACGCAGACGCGCTCCCCGGCGCCGTCGAGCGGCACGCGCACGGTCCCCGCCGGGCACGCCGCCCTTCCGCCGCCGCCGCCTCCCGCCAGCGACCACACGAAGGCGGCTTCCGGCGCGAACGACGCCACGGACACCGCCAGCGCCAGCACGCCCGCCCACGCCGCCGCGTGCCGCACTGCCGGGATCCAGTGGCGCCGGTCCCCGACCAGCGCCTCCACCAGCGGATGCATCAAGCGAGCTGCTGCCTCGATTTCAATCTCAGCCGTGCCGATCACCAGTACCTGCGCGGGGCGGCGGCGGCGGTGGCTGTTATATGGACGTGGATGGGGTCAGGGGACGAGGGAGGTGGACTGGTGAAGTGGGTGCACGCGCGAGTGGGGTGGGACGGAGGACGTGGGCTCGTGGTGGTCGTGGATGAGTAAAAGTAGGTGAGCGAAGGCGGGAAGAGAGCGAGCGCAGCGGCTGCGTCTTGCGTGTTCGTGAACAGGCTTCTTCGGAGGCCGGCTGCTCCGTTGAAAATCCGTGGCTTTGCTTGGGGCCTCAAGGTGACGTGCATTGTCCTCAAAGTTCTACTACATCCGTTTTTTAATTATTAATATTTTTTATATAAATTTATATTATAAAATATACTCAGTCGTATCAAAAAAAGAAAATTAGCTCCCGTCACTCGCCTTGTCAATGAAACTTGAGGCCCAAATCCAGTGAATTTCGGTCAAAATCTGATGCGCTAATTTATCAACTCAGAGATCGCGTTAGTTGATTGATGAAAAGAAAATCCGTAAGGAAAAAAAAGACAAAAATGCATTCTATTTTTTTTTCTGCCACGGCCTATGAAAAAAACGTGCGTACGTTTAACGGTTTATGCAACATGGCGCAAGCAAAATGGCAGAGTAACTTCCAAGCTCTATGGCAAAGTTAAAAAAAAAAAAAAGGCAACGAATTCAACAAAAATACCGATCATGCCGATCATGTTTAGTTCCAGTTCCACAAGAAATGGAATAATCAAGTGACCAATCAGAGGAAAAATATAAATAGAATAACAAATACTGAAGAAATGCTATTACATGGTAACGCAGGGTAGCCTTACTGATGAAACAGAACTTTTTCCCCCTCTTTTTTCATATTCATGTTCATTGCACTAAAATCAACTGTTAAAGTCTGGTACAATTGCAGGAAACGAAGATGAAAACTTCAACAGGCAACAAATCTGAATTCCAACGTCATTCGCCGGTCAAAATTTGCCAGTTGTACGAAACCATATGCCTATATCTGCCAATGGATATCCACCCATCAGAAACAACACTTGCAGTACGCTATCCCCGACTATGTGCTGCTACTAAACCTGTGCTGTGCCTAAACAGTTAAACTATCCCACCCCCATCATCACCACCGGTGTACCTATGTCACTTCCAGTTGATACAAAACACTACCTATAGCTTCACCTGGCGAGTTGCTACCACTTTGGAACAAAGACAAAACTAGGAAGTCGGATTCAACTCGATGCCACGTTGCCGAGCGGATTCCACGATACTCTCTGTGTTGCTTCCACTGGCTTTGCAGGAGCTGAAGAACGCATGCCACAGCTTGATGGAGAATGGGTACACAGATGTGGCCTGCTGGTGGAACCTCTTCACAGTCTCCGCAGCATGTAGTTTCTCCAGGAGATCAACGGCTTCTAGCCATACTGATTCTGGTGCCACAGGTACAGCACGAAAAATGGAGTTAATCAGAACAGAGCCCGCCCAGAACCTGGTGCCCAGGGAGGTCGGATCAGCACCTGTGTAATGCTTAGCCACGAATCTACCAACTGCCAAGGCTAGGCGATAGTTTGCAGGAAGAACCTCCATCACTGATTCGACAAAGTCAACCAAGTATTTCACTTCAACAGTTTTTCCTGGGAGGAGAGACGGGCCAAAGCACACTTCAAGGACAGAATTTATAATAGATGAATCTACAGACGGCGGACCTATAGTGTCATCTATTAACTGCTTAAGACTATTCTTCTTGACATCTTTGCAAAATCTTCTTGACAGCAGCTCTCTTTCAGGCAAGTTCCGATGATCTGCAAGATAACCAACGATTAAGCTGAACGTATCAACTGCTGATGATTTATCCAGCATGTGAATTGCAGCATGTTCTTTTAAACAGTGTTCATAGCACTCCTCATTAGCTGATTTCAGCGCCTTATCCACAGCAACTATCGCTTCCTTGAAGTTGTTCTTTACAATCTTATACAACGAAAGGTTTAATACTTGATAAACCTCATCTTCTGGTGTAGATGGAGCAGAACCAACTTCCTCCACTGAAGCAAGTGACAGATCTTCAGACGTTTCATTGCTAACTTCTACTGTACCAATAGCAACATTACTTTGGACACAACGATCTTCACCATATTTTTCAAACCAGCAGTCAAGTAATTTCTCTGCTAACTCAATATCATCGGACAAAGCATGCTCAATATATTGATTCCACAGATATTGAACTCCTTGCACTTCTTTAGGCCAATCTAATAGCAACTCATCAAACCCTTTCAGACCAGGACATGTAACATACTTTCTATCCAGACGAGCTGAGAAAAGGAGAATCTGAGGACACCTTGGGTACTCCTCCATATACTTCAGAAGCATATTAGTGGAAGATTTGAAGCCTTCAAGAGCAGCTAGACAACTAATGTGGTTAACAGTGAGGAATTGTGACAAGCTTAGGTAAGCTGGATCTCCATTTTTAACACTCTCACTAATATCTACGGCCATCTTCTCAGCAGCATATGCCAAAAGCTCTATAATCTGACTTCTGTTATCTAAGCTAGGCTCAATAGGAGGCCATGCTAAGGAAGGAGGTAAAGTTTTCTGATATTCTAGCTGATTGATAATTTCCTCTGGAAGCTTCCTATAGATTGGGACATATAGGCACGAAATCCAAAATATGCATCTGTCAGACATGGTCAAGCATGAAATGACATCAGCAAGCAGCTTGTCACCAGTATTGTCATGAATCGCAGTTGGAAGAATACCAAAAATCCTAGAAATTGCCTTCTCTACATTTCCAGACATGCACAGGAAGTAAATCATCTGTAAGAAGGTATCTAGTATGGAAGCACTTCTTTCTTTCAAATCGCTGTCAGTGTCTGCTGTCATTTGGGAAAGCATGCTCAAAGCATCATTATAAGCATCCAATCGATCATCAAAGCGCAATCTACTATTAATATACATAAGCCATAGTTCATAGGAATAAACATTGTGTTGCACCTAAAAAGAAAACAAAGTATAAGGTTTGTAGCTAAGGATACTGAACTATGTAAATCAGATATGCAAATGCTGGATGCAGATGATAAAAGGGTGTATCTAATGATACTGAAATATGTAAATCAGATATGCAAATGCTGGATGCAGATTATAAAATTCCCTCAATCCCATCTTTTTAATTTTCATGTCCTAACAACAAAGTACCTGGAAAATGACCTTTTGCCATTCAGATTCCATCACGGACTAAGATATATTCTTGCATGAACATGCAACATATTGCATAAAAATTGGGTTATATGAAGAACTAAAACAGTACCACATATGCAACATGAAATTTAGTTCACGTAAACAAGATGAAGCCATGCAGCGTTATCTTAAAACAAGCAAGCTAATGACAGAAACAAAACACAAAGCAAATATAAATTTTGAATACGATATCTACTAGGCAGGAAATCAAACAGTAAATAGGGTACCGCATGGGAAAACATGTCATCTTTCCCAAGTCCCTCATCTTTCTGATAGTAGATATGGAGATAAAACACCCACAGTATTGCTGTGCTTGGATCAGCTTCAATAGACCTTGCCAGAAGTAAAAGAGCCTGTAAAATGCATTAGAAGAGCTAAAAAATCAACAAAGTAAAACCTCAATTCAACTGTGTAGAAGTTGAAGCATATAGTAACTTATCAAGTTACTAAATCAAATACAGTGAAGATCACCTTTACTCTATCAGGTTTCTGTGCTTTTCCACAATATTCACCTAGTGCTGACTCTAAGAAGAGTTCAACATCAACAGATCCCTGTATAACTTTACTCTACAGGACAAGACGTTAAACGACAGACATCAAAATAAAAGCAGATCAAAGAGAATGAACTAAAAAACATGTTCACCTCATCATGTATGCCATAATAATTTAAATACCATAAGTGGCGAAATGAAAACTTGGTCCATTGTGAAAGTGAATTCCAAAGCACAATACATTTTTGCAGGGAACCATGAGCAAAGGTGCACTATTCTTAAGTGAGTATTAATATGATCCAATCAAAAATAGTTGTATATGCCAGCACGCTATCACTCAAAGACGAGAATGTGTCCATTGCTCCCACCCCTTTATGAGCTCCCATTTGAACCTATCTTTAGAGCATCTCCAACCAATCTTTAAAATTTAACTCCCAAAAGACTGCTTTAGTAAGTTCGTAAATAAGTATTGGGAGTAAAAAAAAAACTCATATACTCCAACAACTCCCAATATAAGTTCTCAAATCTATTTAAAATATTTGTCACGTATGCAATTTTCTACGGCCCGGCCCATATATGAAGTTGTTTTGATCTTTTGGGAGCTCCAATTTGATTCATAAATGTAGGAAGTGAGAGGGTTTGTTTAGGAACTTGCTATGTTTAGGAACCTAGTATAGAGAACGGTTGGAGAGCTATTTTTTCAATTGCTTCCTAATTTTTTGTTCAGGGACTTAATTTAGGAAATGGTTGGAGTTGCTCTTAAAAATTGGGAGAAATGGCCATGAACAATTCATTTTAGAAAATAATGATAGTACATGACATTACAGTGCATGATACGGTTCTTGGGTTAATTACGATAGACCTAGTTGTTGACAACATAAAAGATTTTTCACACTAGTGTCATTAGAAAAATATCAGTGTCAAATACAACTTATTCTACATAAAACAAGAAAAAGGAGATATATTTAGAATTGAATTTTGTAGCATAGCAAATGTCTAATTTTCCCGGATTTTCAATAACCATTTAATAGCACAATGAGACAGGACACTAAATATGTTAAGAAAACAAATTTTCAAAAAATGACTAAGTGCAACGAACCAGATTCCAATATGTATACTACTTCCATAAATCGATGATATTTGAGATACAGTGTACTTTACCCACCTTCCTACTATCCAGCATTCGAAAATTTAATAGTTGTCTGTTACTGTCAGAATCTGTGATGCAACCTTCACCAGCCTGTAGGAATGGTGCACCCGATGGAAGAACTCTTTGAACTGATACAGGTAAAGGAAAGGATGCACAGAACCCCCTTTGCCAATATTGCCATAAACTGTTAGACAAAACTGACTGCATCAAATTTGGGTCAGCTTTAATAAGATTGGAACCAACACGATATGCTGGTACAGGGAGAATATGCTGAAAAAGACCATAAGGACTCCGTCCTGCATCAATTAAGTTTTGGGAATCAAATGATGAGTCTTCACCAAACTCGATGCTCATGAAAACCAGAAACAAAAACGAGTTCAAGTAGTCAACATGGTAACACGTTTCAAACCTGAAGCAGAGGGCCCTGCATGTTTGATGTGCTTTGACTTCCTCCAGGAATGGTACTCAGCATGTTGCCACCGGCATTCTTCATCATTACATTTTCCTCGGAGCTCAAACATGCAGAAAGGCCAGAAGGGATCAATCTCACTGTGTGCTATGTCATTATCTGTTTGTGTTGCTGGGAGCATATTCACATTTTCTCCAACACAGTCATGTATCATATCCTGTACACACTCTGTAGCTTCAGATGCTGTATCATTGGACAGGCAGACATTTTTGTCATGTGATGATTCCTTGCCAAAGAAAGGAAATGCCCACTTAATGTGTCTAGCAGCATTTTGCGGAGCTGAAGATGGAAAACATGGATCCGTGTTCATACTCAGTGGCCTGCATAATTCTCTGGGGGAGGAAATATTATCCTCAGGATCACAGTTTTCCATGGAAGGACCACTGCTCAAATTAGAGAGATCACCAGTTTTTTCAGTGCAATCAGCATCACCAGTTCCATGCTCCAGTGTACCTGCACAATACACTAAGTATAATTACACAGTCTACATCTAAAAGATGATAAAACCTACAATGTTTGAAGGAAAGGCAGACATTAAAAAATCAGTCACATTTGAATATTCAAGAATATATTTCCATTTATTTTGAACTATATGCAGCAAGGGAAACTCCTGCAGTGGTAGTTATTTGATTTAAAAATAAACAAACAGCAACAGACATGTACAACCCATCCAAACACTGTACAAACACGAGCTAGGTCCTTAGGAAAGAAAGGAGGATCTGAAAGATATATTCCCAATTGCCTAGAGTTAGAACTTCTCAGTCCGTACATGCATAAAAAAGGATGCCTCCAAATACTAACTGCTTCATCCTATACATTAATACATGTGCGTGGAATTTCGCCATAATGATGGTAAGATACAACATTTGTAACAAAAATAATTGCCCGTACAACTTATTAAAGAACATTCATAGCATCATACATATTGAAGAGCTACCATCCATAATAATAACAAAGATAAAAGATAGAATGAGTGCAGGATAAATCAGTACATCATTACAACATTTTAACACGTATACAGATCATTAGTAAGTGGAGAAAAGAATATATGAGTATTATATAACAGTAATGTAAGTTGTATACCTTCAACAGTTGTCATATGATTCTGCTCTGCTTCCTGTAATTGAAGTCCAACATGTGCAGGCTGCTTGTCGTGTTTAGCACCAGCTATTTTCACAAAAGCAGGTTCTTCATTGCTTTCTCTGGTGCTATTCAGACTTTGTTTCTTGCCAAATCTTTCTACCAACCTAGACCTTAAAGAAGCTTCCAAAAGCTCATAGTCCTGTGCACTGTCACCAGAAGTTTGTCTGTTTTCCTGTGCATAGGCACACATAGTTTCATCCATGTGGTTCTCCACATCCAAATCACACTCCGATCTCGCTTGCCTAGCAGGGAACGAATAATCCTCCATGTAATCTGAAGGCACACTGTTATCATTGGCAGCATTCACAAAGTTTGGATCAGCATTGCTGGTAGCAAGGTCATTATGAGAGTGTGGCTGCGCCTCATGCTTATCAATCGGCTGCTGAGGAGGTTCATCAGGGTATAGATTATACTTACCACCCTGACTTTGGAGCATCTGGGAATCTGAATGGATATGAGAACTGAGTAGTGATGCAAGACCCTCTCCAGCATTCTGAATACTCGAAGACTGTACCAAAGAAGAATTCTCAGCAATTAAACCATGAACTTGTGCAGAACGGATCTCTCTTTTCTGACGAAGAATAGCACATCTTTCATTTGCCTCAATTAAAGCTCTTTGTGCTTTGCGATATGCTCTAAGAGCTTCTCTTTCTTCAATTTCACATTTTCTTCTATGCTCCTGAGCATCCTCCAATGCCTGCTCTTGGAGTTCCTCCATCTCAAGCAGAGAGAACAATCTTGAGTTCTGCGTTTCTATGCCCATATGTCCATTATAGTTCGACGAAGGACCAGCATTCTGCCAAACAACCGTTTTATTATAAAATAAAAGGTAAATTGGCATCGTGACTCTGATTATCATATTGAACTGTCGAATTGAATATAACTAATGCAATATTGGAAGCAACATTCAAAAAGTAGACAATTTAGTGACAGTAAAAGAAACTAAAATGAGTTTGACATTCAAACAGATACTGGATTTGTGCAATGTTTTAAGTAGAAAAACTGTCTTGGTTATATGAATTGAAGTGTAGCATATGTTTCTTTATGGTTCCACATTACGAGTATATGCATTTTTAAGAACCAAACTTAGCATAAGTTTCTTTATCGTTCCAAATTATGAGTATATGCATTTTTACAAACTAAAGTTAAACAAGAAAAATTCTACAGGTTCACAAGAGCACTTGTGAGCTTCATCAACTGATTAAATGCATTGCTAAAAAACAAGAATCGTAATTATTAGAATGAGTGACAGAAGAGTGCTGAACTAACCTCCTCTCCAGGTTCCATGTGTAGCCTCTGGTTTGACACTGTTGAAGTACCAACAGGTGGTGCCCTTTGCTGGGCTTGGGAAGAAGTGACAGGCACCAAAGCGCTGGTATCTTCAGGAATAGACTGTTCACTAGTAAATAGTGCTGCTACAAGCCTGCCACGTAAATCGACTGTATCATGATTGCCAGTACCTTCTCTACCTTTATGGTGAACATTGGATGGAAGGTTCTTCACAACGTCACCCTGTTGTATTTGACTAGACGATTCTGTAGCAACCATGTGCTCTGTCTCATTAATATTATAGTTCATGCTTACTCCATTGTCAACATGATTTATCACTTCAGAAGATTTCACATTGTTTACCCCAGACGAAGGCGCCACTGTTGCTAAGTCACTACGAACTTGGTTGTAGGAACGTTGATGATTGAGCCTTAACCTTTTATTTGGTCGTGCATCAGGATCAAACAGAATATCAAGGTGTGAACAATCACCGCTATTGTTAGCTTCAAACCCTTTCTTTTCTGACGGCAGCCTTGCTTGATCATTACAAAAATCTGCATTCTTTGTAGCAACAGGAACTATAGGTCTTTTTTGACCCTTTAGTTCATTTTCTCTAGCAGCTATTTTGTGGCGCAAGCTTTCTAACCTATGATCAGTTGAATTTAATCCCTCACCAGCTCCATCCTTCTGCTTGGGTTTTAGAGGTGTAACTTGACGCAAAGGTGGTTCTTTTCTCACAAAGGTATTACCTGATCCCCTAACAGCCCCTGTGTTTCTTAATGAGAGTGGAAAAGCAGGGTAATTTGTGGATCCTATCTTTGCACCATTGCTTTTTTGCCGAGGAGCTTCCTCCCTCATGATCCTAGTTTGCATACTATTCCCTGTTATCTGAGTACCCTGAAAGCTGGCCTTTGTATCTCGAACTCTATCTTGCTTTGTCTTTTCAGAGTCAGCCCCACTATCATCATCAGAGAAACTAATCACAAGGTTATCACTTGACACAGGCTTCTGCCATGTAAGATTCCTATTTGTACCAGGTTTGAACTGCCCTTGATTTGCCCTCATCGTCTTCTTGAAACTAGGACCAGCTGTTTTGTGAACCATAACATTTGAGATACTCAGGGTATTACTGCCTGTAAGTAAAAAAACGAGAAATTTGGTCAGACAGGATCAGTATAAGAGGCACATTGTCCTACCATGAAAGAAAACTGACACATAACATGAAACACCCAAAAGTAGTAGTTTACAACGTTCAGAACTTACCTTTAACTAGGTAAGTTAACGGTTGCACTTGAGCACCAGCCTCCACGTGTTTCCCAGCATTTGGTGCAGCTGTGGAATTAGACTGCAGAGCCTGCTTTGCAGAAATTCAATGAGCATACTAAGCAACAAATGGCTCAAATTTAAACACAAAAGAGAGAACAAATGTGTTGACAGTTGATACGACAAACGGGTGATAATAAATACAGCACACCAAATAAATGCAAAGCACATAAACCATAGCACCAAAATCGCCACCCACCTACCATAACCATACAAAGAAACTGACCTGGGAACTATCAGTTGCAGAAAAGCACGTATTGTAAAACCTAACAGATCGTACATCCTCAAATTAAGTGAAATGCAACTTAAGCCAGCTGAAATCGTAATTGTACAATGACATTGACCTGGTAACTAGTAGCACAGAAAACCACACGTGATCAAAGCCATCTGCCTGTACATCCTTAAATTCAAATGTAGTAAACAACTTAAGCCAGCTCAACCATAAGCATGGAATCTGTTGGAGACCCAGGGCCCTCGCTCACTTAAACACATAGAGGGGTATTTTGGTCCTGCACACAGATGTTTGAGTGAGCGATGGCCCTGGATCTCCAACAGAATCACACATCCCAACTCTACATACCCGCCCTAGAATCAAACAGAGATCTTAATAACCCTCCCATCCAGGAAACCCCATCACTGCTGGATGTCTAGCCGGGCCACTAGCATCATAACACTCCCATCCTTCAAACAGAACCCACGCTCCATCCTGGTACCAGCAAATAACGCTTTCAGAACATCTAAGCAAGCACCGTGGAACGAGCCACATCCAAACCGAACCAAACAGTGATATCAAGGACATGACCTGGAAACCTATCGCTGGCAGGACCACAACCACCTCAACTCGACCATCCTCCTCCACGCACAACCCACGATCCGGCCTGCTACCAGCAAGCACACTAACTTCAGAACATCTCACCCACCAGGCACCGAACCACGCCGATCCACATTCCACGCCGAATCAAACAGCGATCTCAAGAACACGTCCTGGAAAAACCCATTGCTGCTGGATCTCGGCAGGAACACAGCCACCACAAGGCGACCACCATCCTCCACTCGCAAGTCATAACCCACAACAATCCGCTCTGCTACCACTACCAGCAAGCACGCTGACTTCAGAACAGCTAGGCATGCACCGAACCAATGTGATTGGCACCCCGTACACCGTACCAGCCCGCGGGGACGAGTCAAAAGCATCAACGGCAAGCAAACTACAGCACGGCTACTACATTTCCCTCCTTGACGGGGCAGGCCCAACCGTCCCCGGAACAGCGCGGTCAGCTAAATCGGGGAACGAGAGAGAGCAGTCGAGCGCTCACCTCGTCGTCGTCGGCGCCGGAGGAGACCTCGCCCTCCTCGCGGACCCACCTCGTCCGCGGAGGCGAGGGCGCCGCCGCGCTAGGGTTCTGTGCGGCGGCTCCGGCGCCGACGGAGGAAGAGGTAAGGGGTGGACGCGGGGCCCACATAGGCGAGGAGGAAGCGGAGCTGAGGCAAAGGGTTTTCGAGGAGGGAGAAGGCTGCGGCCGCGTCGCTTTCGGCGTGCCGTCGTGTTCCCACGCCCTCTCTCTGAAGAAGGGAAGGGAAGGGAAGCAGTTGCCAGCTTCGGAGATATGATAGGAGGACGCGGGCCGAGAGGATGACCGGTGGGGCCCATCGGGAAGGGGCGTGGACGGTGGTGTTGGTATTGGTGTTGGTGCGAGAGATTCATTCGCGTGGCCGTGGAGGGACGTTAGCGGCAGTTCGATGTTCACATGGACGGCCAAGATCGTCCAGACGCCACTGGATTTGTGTTGCCCGATCCGAGTCCGTGGTACTCACATTGGTTGCTCTCACAACAAACAATGCAACGGACCGCAAACAATGTATAGATCCTGCTCAATCATCATCATCATCATCATCATTACAAAAGGATTGACACGTTTTGCATCAAATCACACTTCAATTGATTTTAATTTGATTCAATTCTATCTTCGACGTAAGATTATCAGTGAGCTATTACACACTCTTTAACCGGTGGTGATTGCCTTAAAATGATGGGGTCTCATTCAGTTGCTGTAGTAGCTTAGTAGGATGGGGGTGGATCTTAATAGTTCGTTTAGAAAAGATTTAAACCGTATCTAGGCACTCCACTTAAGTTAAATTCTCTGGTTACAAAGCTCATATTACTCCCTATGTCCTAAATTATGGCATTCTACCCTTTCATAAAGTTTTATTTGCCAATCTCACTTCGCAATGCATCAATCTTTTTCCTCTCCTCACTTTTTTTTTTTGCACCATACAGTTTTCACTCTTCCTTGGTTCCTGCTCTAGAGCCAAAACGACAAATAATATGGGACATAAGGAGTACAAAATTCATCTCCAGTGAACCGTCACAACTAATACTCCCTTCGTTCTTTTTTTTTTGTCACCGTTAACTTTGATCAATAACTTTCATCATTCGTCTTATTCAAAAAAATATGAGAAATATCAAATATTTTGTTAGAATTTAATTTATTATTTAATATTTTTAAAACCTAATTTTTAATTTTACACATTTGAACTGATTTTTTGAATAAGACGAGCGGTCAAAGTTTTTGGTCCAAGTTAATGACGACAAGTAAAAAAGAACGGAGGGAGTAATTCACATATAGCGTGCATCAGATCAGCCTCATACACAAGTTCGAATCACATCGATACAACTGTTGAATCAGTGTACAGTTTCTAAAGTTATAACATAGACAAGTTATGGTCTGGAAACCCTAATCAAATGTGGACACAAAACTGGATCATGAGACAAAGATTACATTGCAGGTAAAGAACAGATATTAAAAAATAAAGTATGTCTATGTCTTCAGCTTCAAGTCTGCATCTGATGGCAGCGCGCTTCCGCGGTGGTTGAAGATCATGAAATCCAGATTTGCTGGGAGGGAAACAATCCTACAAGCATAGTTACAACAGATGAGAGACCCACAACAGAAGAGTTCTTGATGACCATTTACCCTATTAACTTGCATTAAATCAGATAGCTCGAAGAATATTGTGTCAATTCAACTGTTGCTGCTAATATAACCAAGTGCCACGGACCCATAAGCATTCGAATTTCGATAATGTGCCTAATGCTCGAAAACATCGAATAGTTTTCCATTTTTTTTTTATTAACTATCTGTAGATTTTGAAGTTCAGGTGCTTTATGACTTTGAGGGAATACAGGATTGTGGCAGCATTTCAACAATTTCTAACCAAAAGGGGATCATCACAATGCCCTCACAGCAGGATAAGTTGCAGCTAGATAAGGATAACTATTTTTTTATTTGAAGGCCCAGCATATTTCACACAGAAGAATACCATGCCCTGATTCACAGCATCAAACTCATGTACTAAGATATCTACAAGTAAGGCCCATGACATAATCTCAATTCTTACTAAATTTGTGTTGACTAAATTTTGGTAGTTTCAAAGATTCTACAACAGAAAGCCTTTTGCTGCAATGCACCATCAAATCACTAACGAAGAGTACATATTTACAAACGTTTGCTGCTATGCCTACCACGCTACCACAACCTGCTTCAGACTAAAAGGCTTGGTTGGTTGTGTTTATTTGCAAGTGTTTTTTACAAACTAACACTATTTTAAGAAGTTTACAATAGTATATACAAGCAGAGTTTGGCTCCAACAACGTTTTAAAAGGGTGTATGATAACAGCTCAAGCATGCAGTGAACCACAGTTTCCTCTCACCCTATTTCCTAGTTTCCTGATCCAAAATTTCCAATTGCATCTTAGAAAAATAAACAATTTCAATTTTGTAATATTGCATTATCTTTGGAGCCAATGCTACAGTGCCACATCACAAGTGCGGCAAAGCACAAAAGAGCTCCAAATCAGCTTACCTATTCTCTTCAGATTGCGGAAGCACTGAAAGGAACTTTGTTGGAACAGCAATCCCTGCCCACATGCACAAGGCCAATCCCAAGAGAAGCTGGATCATCACCTGTTTATCCAAAAGAAAATATAGCTAAGTTGGCTGACACCGTGGGAACAAGAGCTAGAAGAGAATAATCAATGATTTTTCTGCATGCTATAATGTAATTTGGTGGTGAATTTGTGCGGTGAAGTAACGTACATCACAAACAATCAACACTAAACAGAGGCAATTTAAAACAAGACCATAATGAAATCGCTACTAAATACTTCCTTATAATTCGATGGTATCAGCTGCACCATAAAACCCAACTTCAGCGCCAAACTACCGCCCAAATTAGCTAGTACAGAGAAATCATCACACCGTTGTCTACCCATCAAAATTCAGGGAAAGGGAAAATAAATTGATTGCCAGCTGGAGCATACGTACATCCATGGGCGGTCCTGAGAACTCCTCTTCCGTGATCTTGAGCACCGCACGATCTGCGACAGCATAGAGAAACATCAATCCATGGAATCAAGTGAACAACACAGCGCCCACAACCCTCTTGCATCATCGAATTTGAGCCAACTAGCCAGATACATCCGCAGGACCAACAATCCTGTCAACTCAAACTGACCTGTTCCTGATACCAAGCACCCCACGAACCAATCCCGCAGTCCCCCAGCTCGGAACCCAGATCTAAGCCCTATCCCTACCCTCTCCCCAACACACACGTACGAACACGCAAAAGCTCAGCAGCGGATCCGATCCGAGAGACGGGAGGCACTTGATTCAAGTACGAGATAACCCCGCGCCAACGGAGAGATCCAGAGGTAACAGGCGGGGGGCGTGGGGTGTGGGACATACACTGGATGGTGGCGTAAGCCGCGTGGGCGAGTATGGCGCCGCCGAGGACGCCGAGCACGTAGCCGATCCCCATGGAGATATGAAGGCGAGCAGCGTCCCCTGCTCCAGCTCGCAATCGCAGCGCGGCGGATATTTGCTCGGAGCTCGACGAGACCAGCTGGTTTGGTTTGTTTGGCTCGCCTTGCGCTCGGGTAGTCGGGTCGGGTGCGGCTGGTGGTCGATGACGCGCTGCCTGGGCTTGTCTAGCGAGACTGTATTGTATACGGTCCGATCCATGGTTGATTTGAGGCCCAGATCAACCAGATTACGAAAGGTACCCAGAAATAATTTTTTTTTCCACTTTATGAGATGGATACTCCCTTGTGTACCAAAAAAAAAAAAAACAGAAATAGAATTCACCAGCGCAGTACAAATATGATAGCTTTTCTATAAACAATTCGTCGTGAGAATTCGATTCTACTGAAGTGATTATTGTCAAAACAGCAAATCACTTATTTATTTACAACTTGATTGTTTCTACCAAGCATGTCAATGGTCAATATCTCTAGCGCAGGGATGAAAGTAGAAAAAAAAAAAGGAGCAACAAATAATAAGTAGTTCAAGGATAGGGATCTCCTGGCTCTCAATGAATGTCGCAACATAATCCACAACAAACGCAACCATATGTAGCCGGAGTAGGTCGTTTCAAGGAAATGATATAGCGCGAACTACATAACATCCATAATAAATCCACAAGAGCACCGGATTTTGAACGCTCATTTGAAACACAACTTTCATAGAAATCACATGAGAATTTCAAAGAAATCATTCCAATTTCACATTTATTTGAAGTGGGAAGGATGTCGAGATACCGAGGCCACTCCTTTGGCCGCCTTACTTTAGGCCATGCGATCAGGCAATGACCTTCAACGATCAGTGATACAACAATTCAGCGATGGAGTCAGAAACTCCAAACAAGGAACGTACTGCAACTTCTCCAAATCAAGATCTATAGATTATTGTGTAATTGTGCTACAATTACAAAGGCAGTTTACTCACAACAATGATGTCCACTGTTGACTCAAAACTCTCAAACGGCCACTTACATTAAAGGTCTGGTACAAAATGGACGCAGCAACAAACAGTGCAATAACATGTGAGTTATGCAGCCATAATGCAATCAATGGCTTGTTTGCAGATCCCAGTCATGGTCGCCTCTGGTCCATAGACCTGCAATGAGTTGTGACGCGAATCAGATCATCTGCTATGGTGATGGTCTGATGGAGATAGGTGCGTCTGAAACGGCATAAGAGATCATACCTCAATTGGAACACCAAGTTCTGCACCTAGGGCGCGCATTTTAGCCAGACCAGTTTGGTAGTTCGGACCACCCCTCCGAACATAGATGTTCATCCTTGCAGCCTTTAATTTGGATTCCTAGAAGCAGATTTGCCAGCAAAATATATATAGGATAGGTGAAGAATTTAAATGGAGACAGTAGGAGTGGTTGGGAGTTGAAAAATAAGCTAACTGTGTGGTCCAACTTACCTTCTCTCTTAAAGCCTGAATGATGCCACTAAATGTAGCAGCAACATCAGTGAAGTTGGCTATACCTCCTCCGATGAGGAGAGCTCTCTTACGGCCATCAGGATCGGCAGTGGCACACTGCATATATAAAAAATGTTATACATAATAGACAGAACTAATCAACAGAACAGTGAGCTTATTAGATTTTTCTGCTATTCTTACATCAAGAACAACTCTAGCATACTGCAGAACCTCCTCCTCCTTGGGAGCTCCACTGTACTCTGCATAATTTCCTAGCTCTGAGGCATATCCCAAGTCTCCAACCTGGCAAACAAAAGAAACTATGAGAATTTTTTTTTTCTAAATACACCGTAATGATAGCCGACTTTATATCATTAAATATTAGTTCACCACAAACTTGTTACACTATAAATGCAAAGACTCAGGCTTACTGTATCAGCATAAATCACACTAGCACCACCACCAGCAACCATTGTCCAAATGCGTCCTTTTGGGTTCAATACTGTGAATTTCAGAGAAGCACTTGTCTGAAAGAAGAGAAGTGATTCACAATGTAAATCTCATGAAGCACTCAGAGTACTCTGTTAACATAATTTATCAACATACAAATGTAAACACTAGAGAATAATGATTTACAGACAGCATACTTCAGTGGGGTAGGGTGGGATGAAATATCAGGTGTTCAGCTTTACATGAGCATACCTTCTCATCCAGTTCATGGATAAAACTTTCAGAAGGACTAAGCACTCTTCCGAAAGGTAGAGGGAACTCAATGTTACCCCACCTGTAGAATGAAACAATTGTAGGCATAAATTAATACATACCAAAGAACCCTCCACAATTCACATAAAGCAAAAAAAACTACTATACTCAGAATGAAGGAGGCAATCGAAATCTCTAAGTTAAGCCAGCATCATACTTTCTGAAGTTCTTGAAAGCAGCTGTGTCGTCTAGTTCTCCTCTCATATCCAAAGGATATGGTTCACCATTTACCAAGGTGAATGGGTTCATCTCAAGAAACGAGAAATCCAAATCTGCCCAAGAATCAATGAGCGTCTTTTTCTTTTTCTTTTTATTTTTTGAATCAATGACTTCAAAATGTCTGCATTTGAGAAGCATGGCTAAGTACCTTGGAAAACAGAAAATACACCGCGAATGAAATCACCTATTTTTGTGCGGACCTGAAATTCAAGCACAACTCATGAATGAGAGCAAACCAAGAATTGTAAGGTTAATCAAGAACTTGAGAGTTGTCAGATGTAACAAGTTCAAACTTGTGACGCATGAAAAAAAAAAGCAAGAACTCGTGAAAAGGCAAACCTCCAGTGGTAGGGTGGCAATCAAAGGGGCACATGCGTCAGGTGTCATTTGCTTCTCTGTGGGAAGAAAGATCGTTTTAACCTTGTCCCAGTTCTCCTCAATCTCAATACCCCCACACTCGGAAAAACTGATGGTGCAGCCGAGCCTTTCTGATACAATCGAAAGGTAGTACTCTTGATCGTGGGGAACAAATGGCTCAACAATGAAGGTTGTGATTGGAGCTTTGCAGCCTCCCATCTCGACCTACACACACAAGCACACCCATCAGACAGATTGTAAGAATCACTAATCATCAAGATTATGCACTAATAGCATGGAAAAACGTTAGTTCTAACAATAATACCTCAACTCCCAACCGCTCCTTGACAAATTGGCGAACTTGGGCAAGATCTAGGTTGAGGGCCACAAGTCCACTCTTCCCTCTTTTACCAAAGAGCATGTCAGGTTTCACGACCAACTTCATAGATGAGAGCCATGGCTCCTGGTTTGCAAGCTCAGTGAAATCTGTTGATTGTGTGACCTACAAATAAGCATGCTATAAAAGCTTAGTCCAAAATGATCTTGCAGAGCATATCGAAAACAGGGCTGGCTGGTGTTAACTAGTATTCGTGGTTCACCATGAACCCATTTTCATCAGAGTGAAAATACAGGAAGATCTCACTAGTTGAGATTCCAGGCCGTCATAGCACCACACCTTGTTCGCCATACGGACACATGGAAACAGCACAAGCCCATCCAATTGCTCATCAGAAACACCATTGGCGAAATTTCCACAGAAAAAAAAAAAGAAAACTCACACGGAAGATCACAGCAAACAGCCAACACGTTCGCAGCACAGAACATGACCATCGTGAATCATCATAGTGTAGGGCGAAATGTTCGCACGATCGAAACCAAAAGTGCTACCTCTGCTGACGTTCCGGATACCCACGATGTTGATAGGAAAAAGGAAATGCCCAATTACCAAACATAATTAACACTGTCAGATAGTTGCGAATGATCACCAAGTCCAAGTTGAGATCCTGACTCTCCCCACCCAGAGAACCTGGCTCAGTACCCACGCCCGATCGTGTCAAACCCAGCACATGGAGTTAAGGTGCAGCATCATCCGAGAAGCAAGACCAACAGAACAGCTCCCAGGATTCAGTTCACACGCGCCCAGCTGACCGCGACTCGCTAACGCTCCACGGGCCGTCGAGATCCACCGGCCTTCACTCCCAATCCAACCCCCAGAGATCCTGCGAGCCGATCCGACCCGATCCGACGAGCAGCAGTAACAGCAGCAGCGAGCGAGGGAGGGAGGGAGGGAGGTGGCGCCTGACCTGCGCGGAGAGGATCTGGAGGTCGATGCCGGCGAGGCGCTTGAGGTGCTCCCGGAGCAGGCGCTTGGAGTCGTACTCCCGGATCTTCTTCCGCGCCATGGCCGAAGCTCTTTCCGGAGGAGCGTGCCGGCGAGTAGTAGGTGAGCGTGCGGGCGGCCAACCAGCAGTTCGTGCGGTGCGGGGGCGTTCCGGTGCGCGGCGCGAGCACTCACTCCGTCGGAGTCGCTGGTAGTTTATACGGATGAGATCGGCGGGCGGGCGGGCGGGCGGGCGCGCGGTGGTAGCTGGTTTCTCTGGACGGGTGGGGTGGGGTGGGGTCCGCTGATGGTTTAGTTTAGCTGTGGGTTAGATGGGATCTGGTTGGGCTGCTGCTGCTGCCGGGGCCGTTGGGCCGATGTGCTGAGATAACGGCGTCGATGGTACCGTGTTTGTTTCAGCAATGGCTCGATCGACGCTGCTCCTCTCAATCGCTGGGTAGTCCTTTTCGACATTCTCAAAAAAAAAATAAAGTCATTTTCGAAAGCGGATGGCAGCAGGATGGAGTCCGAGATCTGGCGACTGTGGCGATGGAAGTTAGAACTGCTGTAGTGCGATGTCGGATGGGCGGAATTATTATGGTAAGCCGCCTTTTTCTCGTTCCTGCATAAGCAAGCAACGGCCCGCCGCTCCACAACCACAATTTGTTTTAACGGCACCCGTTTTCTGGATCCTGACCTGTTATTATCATCCTAAAACGTATCGACGCACATGAATTTCACGACAAACCCGTTCAGTTACCACATGAGTACAGGGGTTTGCGACCAGTGCCTTACTGTTCAGATCATCACACAATTGTAAGGGTTCAGTTCAATTAGACGAAGCTTGGATTTCCTCCATCCATACACAAAAATTACGGCTGAGTGCTGATCATGTCAGGTGTTGTCTCTTGGGATACGATACCAGGCTGTGCAAAAATGAATTCCCCGTTACCACATACCAACAACATCGAAACCCAATTCATAAAACCAATCCGTTAGTACACATTCCAACATCGCCATCTCACCCAAGAGATGTTCAGAACAATTAACAAGTGAGGGCACAACGGCCCTGGGGAGCAAAGACCATTATCATTACATCCTACTACTCAACTCACCACCGTAGACGACAGACATCTGCTGCCGGAGCGCATCCAACCTGCTAACCCCAGAACACGTTAGATCGGACATACTCCCTGTACAGGCTGGGCCAGAATAACATACATTCACCTACCTCTTGAAAAATATCAGACAAATGCAAGTTCCTGCGGATGTTGGGCTGATGGAAGACTTATTCTTGGTAAGTATCAGTAGTTGACGTGGAAACAGAGTTTCGCTTCACAAAATGACCAGCTGGGCGGGGTCCCCTGCTGTGGCCACGCTCCCGGAATACTGGCCCTGAAGGTGGTCCCTCAGTCTGTTCGTCAACGCTTGGGTTCTGCTGGAAGTCTCTGGGTTTGTAGGATCCAACTGGCTGGTACTCAAAGTGACTGCCACTGCCACCCCTTCGCCGTTCAGCATTTGCGCCATGGCTTGGCCGCCCAGCATCATAACCCCTTCCCCTGGTCATACCACCTCTGTTGTACCTCCCACTGCTGTGGCCCTGGCGACGCACCGGAGGATTAACCTGCTCCTGTTCTGAACTTGTGTGGGTCTCACTGTTTTGTTTGCCATCATTCTCTTGCTCCCTGTATGCATCCTTCTCATCAGTGCCATCGGTCCTCGTAATTGATTTACCGCTGCTGTCTTGATGAGTAGAATTATCAGATCCTTTGGAGCTGTTCATCTCATGTGTGTGTCCACGAAAATCGACTTGCCCTTCAACAGCAATATTACCTTGAGGATGGGAATTGGATTTTGGCTTCCAGTGTGCCTTCGAATGTGAAACTGCCCCACTGCTTTTCGCATCAGATCTTGAAATGTTCCTGTGATTGGCTGCGTTTGGATCCGTAGCCAGTGTTGCTGATTGATACACAATGTCATCCCTACCCTCCCTATCTTTGCTATCATTTCTTTGAGCCTTAATATGCTGTCTCCTTTGCCTGTTAGCTGCACCATGTTCTTTCGCACTATTAACAGGCAATGGAACAGTATCAGCACTAGCTGAACTATTCCCAGCAGCAGTATCAGCATGAGATTTCACCTGCTTAATTTCATGCCAGTCAATTTCAATTGGCTGGTTCTGATCAGCAGACTTCTGAACATCCTTTGATCCATGAGAGTTCTCTGCTTGATCAACAGCATTCGGTGCCACTAAAGCTGATTCATGAGTATTCCTTCTGCGCCAAGAAGGATGAGATTTCCCATGCCCCTTGCTGGCTTTCTTGTCTTCCCATTTCTTCGGTTCAGTTGCGGGATCAACTTTAGCATCACTGGATTTCTCTACTGTTTCCTTATCGTGATTCTTGTTGTCCACACAAGTTTTTTCTAATTGTAAATTTGGCCCCAGATTCTGCTGTTGCAGCTCTTTAGATAGAGGCTTAGGTACATATCTTTCCATTTCAGCCCTCTTTGTTCTTGTAATATTCTCCCCATCATTGCAGCTCTTGCCAGATAGTTTAGTCGAGTCAGATACTGCTGTGTTTGGCATGGCTCTGTCAGATTGTTCACTCTGTTCTGCTTTTCTAACTGGCGCCCACGAGACCCCTTCATTACCAGGCTTCTCAACAGGACGAACATCATGCTGATGCTTTCCTGATCTTCTTGCTTGCTGAGGTCTTGATCGATTGTTTTCTGTATTAGGTGTTCCTTCTGATGAGTTTACACAATCCTGCTTCATAGATGGAAGTGAAATTCCACCCACAGTTATACTTCCCACGGTAACAATAGTACCTTCTGTGGGAACTATAGAACTACTGATGATAACGCCACCAGTGTATGTCTTTGGCTCAGTAGAGACTTGCAATGTATTCTGCTCATGGAACACCACAGGTGGATGTTGAGTAACTGGGGCATCTTCTACCTTTTTCTTATTTCTCAAATGTCGGGCACCCTTCTTGTTCGGGGCTGGGGGATCATCATGTGATGTGGTAACAGCCATCTTTGTCTCAAAAGAACTCTCAACATTTTTCTTAGCATTCCCAGTGCCAACTGGAACACTTGGCTTCTCCCCAGAATTTTTCTCCTCAGAAGCAACATGCTTTTTTCTGAAGCCCTGTTTAGGCTTTGGAACACTGGTCTCATGAGATTGTGAGATACTTTTCTGCACAACGTGCTCCATGTTGTTTTGTATGTTCCTGGCTGATGATAAGGCAGCATCAGCAACAGGGTCTTTGCTAATACTCCCACCATGAGATAGTGTACTAGAGGGGGGCTGCACAAGAGCCATACTGCGTTGATCATTAGGAGGCTTGACAGCTATAAGACTATCAGGTGCAGAAATATCATGTACTTCAGTTGTTGAAGTGGTAAGCTTAGCAGTCTCATCAAGTCCAGCCTTTTGCTTACTGTGCCCATCATTACCTTCTACTGTCGTATCATCTGATTTCTTCTGGGACCGTCTATTCAGTTCTTCCAATTTTGCAAGAGCCTTTGCCTTTTGGTTCTTTATCCTTTCCTCTTCCTCAGCTTGCAACTTTTTTGCACGTTGCACAGCTAACTCCTTCATTTTTGCACGCTGAATTGAGGGGGGAGAAAAGCAAGAGAAAACATCAATCAACATTTACAAATTTCAAAACACCATTTCAAGCAACATATTACAATGTAAAGCAAATCAAATCCAAACAGAAAATGGTGAAAGTAATTTTTTCATCTAAAAGTCACCTTCGCAAGAGGCAGGGATCCATGTGTGTAAAATTAATATTTGATGACGATGCGGAAACTACATTACAAAATGATTTCCATCCAGAATCCAATATAAAACAGACAAAATAGAAGATTCTATTATAACTTCGAATTGCGATACAACAACACAAACCATAATTTTCTAAATGGTTCCACTAAGTGAACCATGAACGTAAAACAATTTCAGAGCACATAAAATGTTCCAAAAATACTGATCAGTGACGCCTAAAAGTTATTATGATAATAAAAGATCACAGATTGGTAGCCATATAATTCATAAGATAAACAAATATATTTGTGACTGCTAAAGGTGATTATGATAGGAAAGTTCAAAGATTGGTAGCTATATAGCCATTACCTGGGACTCATAATCAAGTGAAGCTAGAATATCATCAGTTACGGGTGCAGATTGCAGATGTAAAGCACCCTCTGGTGGTTGGTCATGCTGATTCATATTCCTCAAGTCAGTTACTAGTAAAGAATTATTTGTGGAACTTTCTACTCGGCCATGACCTCCAAGCTTATTAGCTGATCTGACTTTAGCAGGACCATGGAGACTATTTTTTGAAGAATCACCTCTTCTATGTGCATGATCATTGTTTGAATCACCAAGCTTTCCAGCTTTGCTGAATTCAGTTAACTGTGAGTGCAACGGTCCAACAACTGTACCATCAGTAGGAGCATTTGGTGATCTTTCCAGCACTGAAGTACTATGAGGCAGAGAGTCCATCTGGTTGGAAGAAGAAATGCCAGCAACAACAGCAGCGGGCAGTACAGCTCTCATCACGTGATCTGATTTCAAATCAGTGCTTTTTTGCATCCTCTTGAATTCCTTTGTGGAGCCTGGTTCTGGAACATTACGGGCATCAACATTTCTAGCTTTGTTGTTCAAACTCTCAATCTTCTCTATCAAAGCTGCATTCTTCTTAATGACAGGCTGCTGATCTATACCTGAACTATCCTCGAATTTTTTAATGACAGGTTGCTTATTGGTACCTGAACTATCTTCCTTGAATTTCTTATGCAGAGTGCCATCAACAGTACCCCTAGGAAGGGAATGTGCATTATCAACAGCTGATGGATGCTCAATACCAGATGGACCTCTCTGGTCTGGCACTGACTTCGTAAGCACCCTGTTTCTATCACCAAAGGCATCCCTCATATCTGCCCTCATGTTCAGATCAGTCTGGTTCCCATCAGGATTTGGAAGAAGAGGTGGTGTTGGTAGAGCATTCTTTTCCACCTCATGAGTACCCCTTACACGATCAGGGTTGTCATGCAATATCCTTGGCTGTCCTCGATTAAACACCTGCACCCTTCCAGATTCCAGCTGCTCCCTTGGAAATATTTCGTGTTTGCCCTGCCTGCCCTGAGAATGCCCGTGGTGGAACTTGTCATTCTGAATTGGGAATTGATTCAATATTCCTGGTTGACGAGGACCTCCTACCAAATTTGGATCTCTGACATTACCATTACTAAAATTCGCGTGTGGACCATAATATCCATCGTAAGGGCCTGGACCCTGGTAAACTGGTCTGACTGGAATAATCGGTTGATTCATGATATAGGGATTAGGAGGCACTGGATGATATGGATCCCCATTTTTAGGATGGTATCCAGCATGCCCAGAACCCTGCCTCGCTGCTGCTTCAGACTTGGGTGGGAACTGACCATAATATCCAAATGGTTCAGCAGAGATACTACCAGGCGGACCTACAGGTCTGTATGAACCACCTGGTGCTGCTCCTCTATGCCACATTCCTTCAGGGGCATGACCAGGAGGGGCATGCCAGGAATCAAACTGTGGAGGCATATGAAAATTAGGAGGATATGGCTGTGGCTGTTGGCCTTTGTTCGGCAGACTTGCTGCTGGGAAAGGAGCACCTTCAGTATGTGCTTGCTGCTGATCTGTCTTCAAGATATCTACAGGCTGATTATTGGGTGGGGAAACTACCTCATTGGGTCCTAGAACACAAGACAGCCCGTTAAATATACAATATGCAAAGGACAAATCAGCTATTATATACTGGTGTTGTAGAATTAACCATACCAGCTGCTACGCTTTTCCCTTGTTCGTTTGGCGATGCCTCTTTGCCAGAACTAGAAGTTGGCCGCCCTTTCGAACTATGGCCTAGCATAAAACATGTAAGGTGAACTTTTATACAAACAAACTCAAAGAAACAGGCATTCATAGTTTCAAAGAGTCTTATGATTGAAGAATGGTAGCATTTATATCTAGTATATACGTGCAGACTTGCATCACACTACAAGGGGAGAAGCACGGAATATAAAATCTTATGGTGCAAAAATTTACCTCGTTGACTGTTTGATTCAGAACATTTTTCAGAGCCAAGTGTAGGGAAGTCACCAGTACTTAGAGTGAACTCATGCCCATGTGATGTAGAACCCTACATGATGAAACCAAAAATATAAATTGAACGGCCTGAATCTTAATTCAGATGAAGTTCAGAGTATGCAAAATTACCGATCTATCAATAGTCCTTATCGAGACTTTAACATTCTCCGAAGCATTATCAGCAAATCGAGAAAGCTGTGAACTTCCTGGCCTTGTTTCTGCACTTCGGGGGCGATTAGTGGCCATTGGCAAATTAGGTGATGGAAAAGTGCCTGATGCTGATGATGGCCGAGAATTTGGTCCCCAAGCATTGGGGGAACCAAGTGATTCGCTCCCAGCTGTAGATGGCCTTGAGCCTCCCCCAGAAGAGGGTCGGCCATTTAAGTGGCTCGGTGAACTGGAACCACCATCGTTCTTGGTTGACAGAATTGACGAGCAACCCCATGCATTTGGTGGCGTCTGTGTTGTTTTGCTGCCCCATGTGAGGGTGCCCCTAACGTGAAAACCAAAAACTCATGACATAGTAATAATAGAGAAATATTCGCATCCTCCAACATATCAAAGACAATAATTGACAAGTATAACACAAGGTACGTGCTTACTTTGGAACAATTTCCAGATTGGGATCAAGACCATTGTTTTCCAACCTTCATAAAGTAAACCAAATCAGTCCGAAGATACAAATGTCCATAAAATTTAAATTATTCACTTCTATATACTATAAATATTATTTATTACCTTTGACTCGGAAGATTAATTGGCTTTGGGACTTTTCCTAAAACAGTCATGCCAGATTTCCTTGTCGGGGCAGCCCACCTGAAGGATGCCATACGGAAGAACAATATTAGAAGATAATATGTTGTCTGCAGAAAATGCTAACGTATCTCATGCAATTGTGATACAACGCGGACCAGTATAACTTGATTGTGTAGGCACAAATAAGGTAAAAACAACAGTTATGTACTTTGTTACAGCACCATTCTCATAGGCACCTCACATCTTTCCACCAATGTCATGCATTTATCACCTTAAATTTTGACAATTGTACATGAATTTACACAACCTTTTAGCATGCAATCATTAATTACAGACTGTCAACTGAATGTCACCATAGCCTTCGATAATAGTTAACCTCAGTTATTACTTAAAAATCTTAATTCATCATTAAATAACAAATAGGTTGCACAGATGGAAAAGTAGCAAAACAACAAAAGTGGTCATTCAAACATCGAGAAATATTAGCACACGACCTGGCGTTTGAGTTTGCGGGGAATTTTAAGCAGAACACTGGAATTCGCACAAGCTAACATAGATAACGACCTGCAAAGACCAGAAAGTCCAAAAGCCAAAACTGAAAAAAACCTCAAAAACTTATCACCAAATGGAAACAATGGACGCCACATGATGACATCAGTACCACGCTCAGCTGTTTTATGTGCTCATTGGGCAAATTGACCTAGAGAGATTCAATATCAACAATATCCAAAAGGTGCTATCCACACCACCAATACCAATTGAAACAGACGCAGCATACTACTTCCTCAGACACCGTCAAGCCGATGCTAGACTACCCATAATTCTTTTTAAAAATTGCCTTGAGTAACAATGCACATGCGTACAGTCAGAATTGCAACAGCACAGTTCGGAACGGAAAAAACAAGACTGCAGAGAGCGCAGGCGTGGAATAGAGATCGCGAACCTCCTGTCCGTGGTGAGAAGGCTCGAGGCCATGGCCCCTCCTCTCCACGAGATAGCTTCCTCTCCGGGCACACGCCTCTAATTCCCCGCGGCCCAAATCGAGCGGTACCAACAGCCGGAGCGGGACCGAGGCCCCAGGGCGGGCGAGGTCGAGATCCCTACGTCTCCCTCCCAGAGACCGCGAGGAGCAAGACGGAGCCCGAAACCCTAGGAAGAGGAAGAGGCGATCGGCACGGGGACGCCGCGCGGGAGCGGTCGGGTCGGATCGGATGGGGCTGAAGCGAGCGCGGATGCCGTAAAAAAGGAGGAGGTAGAAAGCCCCGACGGCCTGCCGCCCGGCGAGCGGCGACGATTGGAGAGGATGACAGGTGGGGCCGCTTGTCAGAGGCGAGGTAACCGGGGGACAAGGCGGCGGAGAGAGAAGGTTGGGGGAGGCGCTCGTGGGAGCGATATATAACCCAACACGAAATCATCAACAGCAAAGAATATGAATACAAAATCCCACACCCAATCAAAAACCCTCATCCATTCACAACCGTCCGCGCCAGGTCCAACGGTCGGGAACCAGCCACGCCCCGCGCGCCCAACCGGCTCACCACGTCCCACCACTCCCTCTTGCCAAAGATGCCCTTCTTTTCTTTTCCCCGCATTATTTGATTTCCTCGCCCTTCTCCCCCTTCTCTCTCCTCTCTTTCTCTCTCTCTCCGCCGCCGCCGCCGCCGCCGCCACCACCCTTCACCCCGAGCTCGTGCCGCCTCGCCGATCGGGTTCGTGGCCGCGCGATTCCTGCCCGCCCAGGAAGCCGAAGCCTGAAGGTCAGCTTCTCCCGTAAAGCGCGGCGCCGTCCGCGCCTACAACGATGTAAGTATGCCAAGTCAAAACCCTAGTCTCTCTAGCCGGATCTGGGCGCCGGCCCCGATCCGCGCCGGATCTCCGGCTTGATCTCTTCGCTCGATTTCCCTTCCTCGTGTCTCGATCCGTGCGGGGTTGGTTTCGCGACCGGTTCCTTGCCACCGGACAAGAAGCTCTGTATTATGTTTCTGGGTTACAAAAGGCATCTCATCAGTATAAACACACACGAAAAAAACATAATTTCAGGGAGGGAGCATAGAGAAAATAAGGAAAATGTTTAAATAAATATACATGCCTGATGCCCGATATACTTCGCCCTCCTTAAGCACTCGCGGTATAACTAGAGGATAACAAAAGGTGACAATGATTAACTGGAAAAATGCTCCTTTCTCGCAAACTATAATAGTTGTAATAAATTTTCATCAATATAGCATAGAGTCAGGCTGCAGAAGAATTCCAGATACGAGTGTTCAAAAAAAAAAATCATAAGCCAGAATTTCAGGTAAAAAGAAGTGTCACTGAGTGAGTTTATGACTGATTACTGTTCACCATCACAGCAGTATAAATTGACTTGAGGGATTGTTGGTGCCCACAATACAAAGTACTATTACGTTCTTAAATGAATTGTGGTCATTAAGACAACTTTAGTTCATTTTTTAACTAGAATTATTGTCATAGCAACAACAATTTAAAAACGGAGGGAGTAGAGAACAGTAGAAGGTGCAGAAGGGACCTTACCCTGAGCACATTATCAGCGAGTTCTGGAGGCAAGGCTTTCTGAAGTGAAGGCATTTTCTTTCTGCTTGGGTAGTTACTGAAAAAAGGAAAAGAAACCATTTTCATCATCAAATTCATTTGGCAGATACATTAGAACAAGAAATCAGCAATACACCTCAAGTATTTTTAAAGCCACCATTAGATACTTCTGGAAAAAAGAATATAGAGCTCAACTTGTTGACATATGCACACCGGCCCTCTAATCAAGAATTCAAGTTCATGTAAGAACGATGGGAAGGAAGTTGACATAGGTGATACTCCCTCCCTCACCTTTTAAATGACATTCTAGCATCCACCATTTATTCTCAAATATTTGACATTCTCACTTCGCGATACGTCCGGAACTAAAAAGTCATGTAAATGGGGACGGAGGGAGTATAAAAGTTGTGTCCATCTAAAGGTTGTGGTAATCATTCCAACAGCAAATGAAAAACCCATACAACAACAACCAAGCCATCAAGTGAAGAACCTATCCAAACAATAAATGGGCCTTTCCTACTCCTCCATCCATGGATCCACATATGACAGAGCACCAAATCCCGGCATCCATAAACTCGTTTTTTTTTTTTTTTGAGAACAATCCATGAACTCGTAAAGGCAGCCTACTATACTACTGGAACAAAGAAGAATAAAAAAAGCATAATAGCTTGTCTGCACTTGCATTATGAACACGAAGATCCCTGAAGAAAACTGTTAACAACACGAACAGCTCCATTCCAGCTCCAATGTGAATCATACTCCACGATCCAGCACATAGAGAATTGCTTGTGCAGTTCATCAGGGAACATCCTGGAAGCAGCATTTCCACGAACACCACGAAGGCACGGCCACCTCTGCCCCCGCCCCTCACTTCCTACCATTTCATTCCCATCCCCAGAGGCGAACCGACCAATAAGGCGCGGTAGGGCGGCCGCCCTACCAAACGCTACGGTAAGATCCACTCGTCCCCTGTCCAACGATAGCCAGACACAGCTGCCCCCATCCTTCTCCCCGTCCACGCGAACGGGCAAAACTTTCTTCCGCCCCCGCGCAGGGATCGACCGATCCCCGCCTAGATATCAACTGTAGAATGAGGGAGGAGGATCCAGAAGCTCACCTTCCGTCGATTTGGCGGCGGCGAGGCAGGAGGCAGCAGCCGTCTCCGGTCGTGGCGGTGAGTGAGGGAGGGAGTCAGGCCGCAAGCGAGTGCAAGGGCTTCCCCATCGACAGCCCAACAACAGCCCACTAGACAAAAGGATAACACGAGGAAGTGGTTGGAAGCCCAGCACGTGCAAGGATAACAGAAGGAACTGTTGAAGGAGATGCAAGAGTAAGACTTGAATTATAATGAATCTGAAGGTAGAAAAGGCATGAGTAATGGCATGTTCAAACTGTCGACACATTGCAAATTCACCGGTTCTTGGCTTTATGATTCTTACTCTTGTTTATATATAAAGGAGGCCGAGACGGACGCGTGGCGGTTACGGAATGGCCGTGCGGACGGGAGCCTGTGCACGCTTTGGGCCCGCGCGTCAGGGCGAGAAGGACACGTGGGCGTGTTGGACTGGAGTAATGTGACGGGCGCGTAGGCGGCTCGCCGCAGAGGATCCGGTGGGGGTAACTAGCGAAAGTGGGGCCACTATTGCGTGGTTGGATTTGGCTCGCCACGTCCGACGAGGCGACTTGGACGTTTCGTGCGAGGCAAGGATAAGTTATGGTTCAAAATCTTTATTGAATTGAATCATACCAAAATATATCATATTAATTTTATTTTTTAAATAAAATAAATAGTTGCAAACGTCAATTATACTCATTTTGTTCAATCATCTCCTTATTTTTGTATAGTACATTTAAGTATCAAAAACAAAGCACGTATATGCTCTTATCCTCTAGAGTTTAGAAGTCCATTTCTACTAGCTAGACAAAAGAAGAAAGAAAAGGGTCGTATGTTTCATGTGACGAGGAAAGTTGGGCAGTAATTTATGAGCTGTTAAGTTCATATTTTGTATGGTTGACTTTCACTACCATGATTTATTTTTACCGACCCATATTCTTAGACGGAGACAGTAAGACAACATCATCTTGGCATCTCGCTTGAATCTTCCATTTCCATTGCTCTTAAAAAATCAGTCACAAGCACCAACGCTGCGTGCGCTCCTTTTGGTTACTTTTTGAACGAAATGGTTCATGGCGCGCATGCTATAGGTTTATACTAATACTAGTTGGATTTTGATGCATAGGTACTAGGATTATTCTTCACAGGTTAAACTGTAAGATCAAGGAAGGTAAAGAGACATTTAAAATGTGAGCCATGTCATCACTTAAGTGTACTACACATAGGTAAATCACTATTGAAATAACTCTACGGATTATTTGGACGATTTTAGATAATTTAGAGCGTAGAAAATCTAACTTTATAGTAAAGAGGATGAAGTAGACAAATAATAGGTGAGAGTGAAGGCTCTTTTTCCTTTAGGCAAAATTGGTTAGAGAACACCCAAAAAAACGTGGTGCTAACTGTACGACACTACAACTGTGAAAATTAACTCGAGGATACTCCCAAATTTTAAAATTAGACTAAAACGTGATATTTTCATTTTAATTCTCCTAGCTTGCAATTGATTATAATTTAATACTTCACATAAATATATATTATTGTATTAATTATATATATATTTTTTTGTAACTTTTCAATTTTCACGTAAATAATAAAAATAATATTTTCTCAACGAAAAGTTGTTTAAAACAAAGATGACTTAACACAGTACCCGTGAGCTCAGCCCATTAGTGAGCCCGTGAGCTCAGTGACCCTCTTCGTGTCGAGACATCGATGGATGGCACGGGCCGGATCATAGAAAAACCGGAGCTGGGCTTCCAACCACTTCCTCGTGTTATCCTTTTGTCTAGTGGGCTGTTGTTGGGCTGTCGATGGGGAAGCCCTTGCACTCGCTTGCGGCCTGACTCCCTCCCTCACTCACCGCCACGACCGGAGACGGCTGCTGCCTCCTGCCTCGCCGCCGCCAAATCGACGGAAGGTGAGCTTCTGGATCCTCCTCCCTCATTCTACAGTTGATATCTAGGCGGGGATCGGTCGATCCCTGCGCGGGGGCGGAAGAAAGTTTTGCCCGTTCGCGTGGACGGGGAGAAGGATGGGGGCAGCTGTGTCTGGCTATCGTTGGACAGGGGACGAGTGGATCTTACCGTAGCGTTTGGTAGGGCGGCCGCCCTACCGCGCCTTATTGGTCGGTTCGCCTCTGGGGATGGGAATGAAATGGTAGGAAGTGAGGGGCGGGGGCAGAGGTGGCCGTGCCTTCGTGGTGTTCGTGGAAATGCTGCTTCCAGGATGTTCCCTGATGAACTGCACAAGCAATTCTCTATGTGCTGGATCGTGGAGTATGATTCACATTGGAGCTGGAATGGAGCTGTTCGTGTTGTTAACAGTTTTCTTCAGGGATCTTCGTGTTCATAATGCAAGTGCAGACAAGCTATTATGCTTTTTTTATTCTTCTTTGTTCCAGTAGTATAGTAGGCTGCCTTTACGAGTTCATGGATTGTTCTCAAAAAAAAAAAAAAACGAGTTTATGGATGCCGGGATTTGGTGCTCTGTCATATGTGGATCCATGGATGGAGGAGTAGGAAAGGCCCATTTATTGTTTGGATAGGTTCTTCACTTGATGGCTTGGTTGTTGTTGTATGGGTTTTTCATTTGCTGTTGGAATGATTACCACAACCTTTAGATGGACACAACTTTTATACTCCCTCCGTCCCCATTTACATGACTTTTTAGTTCCGGACGTATCGCGAAGTGAGAATGTCAAATATTTGAGAATAAATGGTGGATGCTAGAATGTCATTTAAAAGGTGAGGGAGGGAGTATCACCTATGTCAACTTCCTTCCCATCGTTCTTACATGAACTTGAATTCTTGATTAGAGGGCCGGTGTGCATATGTCAACAAGTTGAGCTCTATATTCTTTTTTCCAGAAGTATCTAATGGTGGCTTTAAAAATACTTGAGGTGTATTGCTGATTTCTTGTTCTAATGTATCTGCCAAATGAATTTGATGATGAAAATGGTTTCTTTTCCTTTTTTCAGTAACTACCCAAGCAGAAAGAAAATGCCTTCACTTCAGAAAGCCTTGCCTCCAGAACTCGCTGATAATGTGCTCAGGGTAAGGTCCCTTCTGCACCTTCTACTGTTCTCTACTCCCTCCGTTTTTAAATTGTTGTTGCTATGACAATAATTCTAGTTAAAAAATGAACTAAAGTTGTCTTAATGACCACAATTCATTTAAGAACGTAATAGTACTTTGTATTGTGGGCACCAACAATCCCTCAAGTCAATTTATACTGCTGTGATGGTGAACAGTAATCAGTCATAAACTCACTCAGTGACACTTCTTTTTACCTGAAATTCTGGCTTATGATTTTTTTTTTTGAACACTCGTATCTGGAATTCTTCTGCAGCCTGACTCTATGCTATATTGATGAAAATTTATTACAACTATTATAGTTTGCGAGAAAGGAGCATTTTTCCAGTTAATCATTGTCACCTTTTGTTATCCTCTAGTTATACCGCGAGTGCTTAAGGAGGGCGAAGTATATCGGGCATCAGGCATGTATATTTATTTAAACATTTTCCTTATTTTCTCTATGCTCCCTCCCTGAAATTATGTTTTTTTCGTGTGTGTTTATACTGATGAGATGCCTTTTGTAACCCAGAAACATAATACAGAGCTTCTTGTTACTATGGTGAGGCAACAGTTCAAGAAAAACATGCATGAAACTGATCCAGAGAAGATTCAGAAGATGAAGGACGAGTAAGTTTCTGGCCTGTGTAAAAGTTTGCTGTTGGTTTCTTTGGATTTCTGATCTTATCATTCAATACTTATTGTGATCACCACATGTATTCTGAAGTTATTTCTTGCTATTCAGTGCTGCAAGGGGCCTTATCAATCATATTCTCTATGAATCTGAGAAGATGACGGGGCGCAAATTTTCAGCTTAAAAAGGAAAGTTGAAACTGGATTTAGTGCATGCTGTATGAATAGTAGTAAACACCTTAATCTTCTTCTTGTTGAATTATTTGACTGCATCAGCATGGGGACCTGCTCATGTTTCAATTAGATTGCCAAAGACCATAGTACTTCATCAGCTACTAATAAATCAATTAATTTCATTCCGTTGATATATGTGTCTGATATGGAATGGAAGTTATTTGATTATCCTATATGTTAGCTCGAACATGGGAATATATAGTAACTGAGAATGCATCTTCTAGATAGAGATAATCAATAGTATCTCTGCTGGTGATGTTTGGCACTGTTGCGCGTGACTAATGCACATCCTAATGTTTCTGGTTCCGTAGTTGTGGAATGTGGAACCGAACTTTTGCAAAAATTTTCAAAAAAGTGCAAACTGCAAAAGTTTGTTGCAATGGTTCTCTCTTTATGTGTGGAGCATGGACTTCTTCATAACCAGTAGCATTTGAGGCTTTCAGGTATCCCCTTGATAACCAAACTGCATTACAGGACAGTGTATACAAAAAAAAGGTTGCTGCTGCTCTGGAAACCCACTTGTCAAGTTTTATAAGATTTTTCTTGCACTGTGGCCTCTGTTCCTTCAGATTTGTTGTCCCGTTCTGCACTTCTCAGAAGTTTATTGGTCATTCCTTTCTCCATATATATAAACAAGAAATTCACTCCCAGCTTCAGTGGAGTTGTGCATTGCATTTCAATTATTCACTGTCACATCTGTAGGTGCTCACTGATGTACTGCCCCTTACACCTACCATGCATGAATCTGAAAAAAAAAACTTTTGGCTGAGTGATCTACACCCCTACAAAATTGTCATGTTGCAATCTGGAATCCGGAAAAGCGATCCGGAACAAATGACATTGCATCAAAGAGATTGAAGGGTTATATAGGAAAGGAACTGATGAGGGTGAAGAATTCAGTGACCCTAGGGTGGAGAGAATGAGACATGGCCAGGGAACTGGGACCGTTTCAAGAATTGCCTGCAGCGCATGGCACACTCCTTACTGTCTGCAGGTCAAATGATGGGGAGAGAACACCTCCTTCCTGGAGTACTCATTTCACTGATTCTTGTCCATCAGCAACGGACCTGAAGGATGAATTCATGAATCCTTCTGCCTTTTGTCCATTGTGCTGATGAATTCCAGCCACTACTTTCTCCTGAGCCCAATGAGTTCATCCTTGTGGTTGAGATCTCACTTGCTGTGTCTTTCCAGAACAGTTTTGTCACCACAGTCCTCAACCATGGTTTGTTGAAGAAATCATCGATTGTGAAAAAGCCAAATGGACGGACATGATTGCCGACAAGGTTGTGTCATTTAGCAGCTCCTATGTGATGAGCCTGTGGCTGGCATCCGGAGGAACTCTGTGGTGGTTATGTCGTGTTGATTTCAGTAGGTCAATGCTTCATGGCCAATGCAGCGATGTTTTCTAAAGTGTGAATCATGGCTGCAGTTGAAAGAGGAAGAGAGAATGTGGCTGTGGTTTACTGCATCTCATCGCCCTTTCTACCTACTGCAGGCATGTGTTGCAGTTCTGTTTCTTTCTTTCATCAGCTGAAAATTGAAATTCAAGCATAAAGAAACTTTCCATCTATAGTAACATGAGCAAGTACAGTTAAAGAGGCTGTATTCCTTAGCTGTACTTGGCATTATACCACTGAGACATTGATTGACCTTACATGTTTCCTGTACAATCATGCCCAGCCTAATGCTAGTGCCTGTCAAAGTTCTGATGTTGTCTGCGGGCCATGGTCCTACAGGTGAATTCAGAGAATTGGGGTCTCCCAACGCTATCTTTGTGTCAAGATCACTCATTTCTGACCTTATCTTGTTCACCGCATGCGCACATCTCTGGATGAAACTCCTCCAATAAAAAATGTCAGCTGGATTAGCCATAAATTCTTATGATTTTCCTCATTTCTGAATCAATTTGACTGAATTTCTTGCTATTGGGATCAGCAGCAGCAGGGTATTCCAGATGAACATTAGGGGACCTATCTTGCTCTCCTAGGCCCCTAGTATCTCGTAAATTTCTGCTTTATCAATGAAACAGCACATTCTCGTGCTTATTCATAGAAAAAAGAACCTTAACTTCCTCGTTTGTGAATTGTGATGGTTAAGGTTTATGCCAACGGCACTGAATGAAGTATTCCAACCAGGCATAATATCTAAAATACACCATCGTCGCAACTTTTTTCAACTTTACTTTATTTGATCCTGCTTTTATACACTTTGTTGGCAGTTTAACCCCATTTGAACTTTTTTTTTTTTTGAAAAAAAGCATGATCAAATTGGCAACTAATGGGGTCAAATTGGTAGGGCTATCTGCTAGCTTGTTGATTCACAGGTGGTATACCTTATGAGTTTGTAGATGCTTAGTGTGTTGTCTCTTGGTGTTCTGTGCCATGACAACTCTGGGTTTGTAAGATCGCATTTTGCTTCTTTCTTAATACAAAACTTGCAAGGAACCATCTTGGAAACAAAAAATCTTGTATCCAACATGTTCTTCAGCACTATCTTTTGTTAACAAGTATCCAACAGATACTGAGATACAGATTAAATTGAATGAAGAGGCAAGCAGAAAGAATGCACAATACATAGCTGTTTCTTGTACAAGTTAATGAATATAAACAATTAATGAATGATAGTCTGTTAGTAAAACTCAGGATTTTCCAAGTAGTTGCTCTAATATTCCACTAATTCAGAAATTACACACATGATGCTCCCTCCCTAAAATAGGAGAACACAAGAAAGAAAATAACAAAATATAAAGGCTAGCGATGTACATTGACAATCTCAGCATAATTCATCGGACGACATCTTTTATGATAATATATCAATACTGAATACCTAGTACTGAAATAAATCACCCGTATAGATGATCTCCAGTAGCTGCAAGTTGCAAAGTTCAGCAACACAATACTTTTTCACTTCGAGATTGAGCCTTCGCCCAACTTCGATGGACGGGTCTCACCAGTCTTAGGGCTGCTTCTTCCTCCTAGAGGGCTGCGCTCATGCCTCAGTTCAGTGAGGCGAGGGCTGTATGCTGGGCTGCGGATGCCTTTCAGTTCTGCAATAGGTGTGCTACCAGAGCTGGTGATCTTAGGGCTGTTCAGGCGCTTGATCTCACCACGGCTTCTTGTGACCAAGTCATCTAGGATCTCTGCACTCTGGGCCCGTCCCAATGCAACATCAATATCTTGCTGAAAATAGACAATATCTCGTGTTAGGAATGCAACAAAGTTAAGAATGTTATATTAAATGGCATTTCAGTGTGCAAGAATAAAGTGTTTTTGTGACAGATTGTCTTCCTTAACTCACCGCAGCAAGGTTGAACGGTATAGCCGGTGATTCCTCATACTCTGCTGCGTCCAGATCTGTTAGATGTGCACCTTTGAAGAGCTTGGGAAGGATGTATTGCCTGACTGGTACGAGGAGCATGATCATAAGGGGGAAAAGAACCCCAGCTATTGGGATCCATGTGATCCCAAAGCAGACCAGCAGATACATTGTCTGGAAGAGTGTGAACATGGCTATTGTCTTGAATGGCACGGTCTCAACAAACGTGGTGTGATATTCTTCTAACACCCTGTCAAAATTGGTGAACCGCAAGCAATTCAGTCTGATGCCTTAACTAGCTACAAGCTGGTATAACATAGATAATACCCATGCTTTTCGGTAACCATCATTTCATGTGCAGCATGTGCATTTGTGGATACATAAATAAATACATGCAGCAATAATATCAGATGTGTCAAATCGGAACTTCTGAAGTGTGATGAACTTACTTGTATCTTCTGCTGGGAGCAGTGAAGAGCAGCAAGATCCTCTCCCAGAACTGGTTACCAGGCAAACTCTCAATAGCCATGAAGGCAAAATAGCCCCAGAGAACAGACGTGGGGATCTTCTTGAGGAGTGGCATAGCAGCAACACAGGCCCCCACCATGGCAGCCTGCAGCAAATTACTCAAGCGCTGCTCTTTGACCTCGATGGGCAGCAGATCATCTATTTCTTTCTCTATGTCAAAGACTGTCTCATCAACTGGTGCATCAATGTTACCCATACTTGAAGCTAGCTGAACTGTTGAGTCCTTAAGCTCATTTAAGCCCTACATTTTGTTCAAAAAGTAGTAGAGTGTCACATGATCTCTTAACAAAGAACTATGTGGTACTAGTTTTGTCAGGTTTCGGACATACTCTTAGGGACTGCTGCTGATAAATCAGTGGTGTCTGCATCTGCCGATAAGCATCCTGCATGCTGCCGTATAATTGGCTCAAGCTCGCATTCTGGCCCATACTCTTTCGTGCCGTAGCTACTAGCCGGTTACGCAGTAGCTGCACAGAAACATTTTGCCATCTGATTCAGAAATCAAATATCCAGATGGTAGTTGAGGAACTTTTTAAAACTTTCATAGCATACCTGATGCTTGAGAGTAGCCAGGCTCTTTGTATGCATTGGCGATTGTGGAATTACACCATTTGATGGAGGGATACCAATAAGGCCGCATAATAACGTCTGTCGTTCAAGAAAAAGACCACAAAATATTGAAAATATAGCAAGAGATAAAAGTTGATTAACTAGAAGTTCGGTCATATAGGCATACCAGGAAGCCTAAGAGAAGCAAATCATAGTGGAAAGATGGAGGTTTCCTTAAATTAAACTCTTTCTGCTGGGCAAGCTGAGATGCAACACTATGATCAAAATAGTAGAGAACAGCAATCATCGTAGCTGGTATGAAGGCACCAATTATGTAGAGGAGTGGAACATTTGCCATATCCTGCTCATTTGTTGATATCAGGGAAACAGTTGATAAGCAAAATGAAGATTCACATAAAAATAAAACTAAGTGGTTCAGAATATTTGGTGAATGCTTACCTTGATGACTGTCCAATTGTCATATGCACCAGGGGACCAGGGATTAGGGCTGAAAAGGCGTCGTGGGATTCCTTTTGGAACACTTCCATACGGTATGTAAGAAACTCCTGTCCATACCAGCACCATCAGTGGAACACCATAATCAGCAATGAAGCCGCGGAGCCATCCTGGTCATGAGAAGAATATGAAAGATTGGTTATAGTAAAGTGCTTAGAATTTACAAATAATATTTGGAGACTCTAGACATATGGAATTCTCATAGCATCTACAGGATCATTTCTGATGCCTACCTGCTCCATAGCGCCATGATCGTGCCTTCCTGCTCCTCAGGGCAGTGAGTAAAAGGCCAAATGACAAGACAATTGCAAACATCCCGTTGGCAAATCGCCATGATGGTAAAAATTCAAGTGCCTTTCGGTTTTCTCTCTCCGGAATGCGGAATTCATCAATAAGACCCTGCATCCAACACAGAGATTCGTCGTGAATTCAACCTGAATACTAGAAACATCCAAGAATTTCTGATACTGTTGTTTTTCAAACAAGCTCTCTGCTTTTATGCGCTACTACTGTTTCAAATCGAAGGAACACTCAGAAGCAGTACCGAACAATCAGCACGAGAAAACAAGTGGTGGCGGTAGAGATTTCCATTGCCTTGCACGTGCTTTTCAGCTTCAGCACATGCTATCTACCAAACTATCAGATTCTTCCACTAGTTTATTGATTCAGCATGTCTATAGTAGTACAGCTTAAAGGAGCTGCTGGTGTTTGGCACAAAGTTTGTATAACATCCTCATCAAAGAATGAAACTCTTTTCAACAGCATGCCTTGAAAAAAAGATTCAAGTCTGGAAAGCATAAAGCACCAAAAGGGTTGCAGTTTACACAAACCTTAATAGCCTGCTGCATGAAGAGCATTGCAATCAGGAGTCCAAACAGCTCCCCTGCGATACGGGTGAACCGGTTGATGAACGAGCACGCACCAAGTATTGCAAGAAAGAATAGCAGGACCGCAGTCCATACACAGACCCTGCACACAACAACATGAAAAACAAGCTGAAACGTTGCCACAGCCGTACCAACAATCTGAAAACAAAATTCAGTTGACCACCGTGTGTGATAAGTATGACCTACCAACCGGCCCAAGCAAGAAACAGACTGCGGCCGAGGTCGGGCCTGTCCTTGGCAAAGTTGAACATGAAAGTGTACATGAGCACCGTCGGCTCGGCAACGCCGAGGATCAGCAGAGGCTGCCCTCCCAGGACGGAGTGGATGATGCCACACAGGGCTGTGGACGCCAACGTCTGCACTGCCGTGAGAACTCCATCTGCACAGACACAGGAAATATGACCTTGAAATAAAGCTTCCGTGCTCATCATCCACTGTACTGAAACAGACGCAAAGAACAGTTTTTTTTTTTTTTATTCCTCATTACCAGTGTTCCTCTCCAATTGCTCCCCAAACGAGATCACAGGTATCGCTGACGCGAAGAATATGTAAGTGGTCGGCGCCAGAATCCTGAAACACAGCAAAAACTACACCTTTCAAGATCTTGGGCCGCGAAAAGAACACAATTTAAGAGTGACCAAAAGGCCATCACTATCTCCATCTCCACTGCAGCAAGTTCCAAGATCTCGAAGCCACGATGGTACCAAATTTCTACTCCTAAACACAACAGCACAATGCCAGGACTGGAAGCAAATAAAAGATTGCCTTTGTTCGTACCTGATACCAGCACGGAACCCTCCGGTCCAGTCCTGCTTGTAGCAGGCGAGCCTCCCGTGGAGGTCGTTCTTGATGCCCCGCAACGGCACGAAGCTCTCCTCCATTGCTCGGACCAAAACGGGATTCGATTTTTGCCCAGACACGAAGATCTGAGGGGATACTATTCTGAATGGCCGGGCCACCTGGTGTCAAGTGAGAGACCCTGCTTACATCTTGCGGAAGATGGAACGGGAAGAAATGCTACGCGTTCGCAATCTCGCAATGCATTTAGCGCGGATCCATGGAGGACGACGAGAGCCCTAGGCTAAGAAGAAAAGAGGAGCATGTAGAACATGCTAGAGAGCAGGGAAGGAGTGGGAGACCAAGGTTCAGGTGGAGACTGAACTGAACTGAAGAGCTAGCTGGAGACGGAGGAGCTTCAGAGCAATGGAGTGGGATGGAAGGCTGATATATAGGCAGCGGAGGAGGCCGCTCTTTTCGAGTCCATAATAATAAAGAATTATTCTTGATGCGAAAAAGTTCAAAGTAATCTAACCTTTTTATTAATGAATTCATTCCTCGATAACTGATTAGGAAAGCACATGCACAAGAGATTTGCAGAGTTTCAGTGGGACGCCTGGTGTAGTCCGTGTGACCCTGACATGTGAATTGTGGAACACTCAAGAAGGGCGGCTGTAGTGTAACTGCTGTAGTGAGCACTATAACAATACATTTGTGTTAGATTTTATTATCATTGTATTTTCTGTGTCAAGAAATTGGGATAGAAAAGGTAGGGAACATTGTTTTTTTATTAGTATTGATTTGTTTGGTTGCGTTGCTTTGGGAGGGCAGTAGTAGTACAGTGCCAGTCCAGCTCGAGCTGTCCACTGTCGTCTAGGGGGGAAGGACTCGACCCAACCAGCTTCCTCCCTATACATTTTACTAATCTCTTCACGTGCTTTCTCCAATGTGTTTTTGAGCTTTCCTCTAAAATAAATTGCTGCTTAGATGTTTATTACAAGGTGTTCGGGGACGTTATTCTTTACCAAAATTAACGTGGAGACAGGCACCAACTTTTAAAGCAATGTTCATGTGCGGTTCACAGTTTCAATCGATGAATTTTTCCGTGTAAGCAGAAGCTATAGGGTACTACTAGGAGTACCTTAAATTGCATAAGGTAAGCATGAAAACCGCAACTGGCGGTGTATGCGCGTACACGTCATTCATGTAACTGATTATGGTTTTTTGCCCAAATTTTGGTGCCTTTGATAAACTGCCAATCAGTTTGAAACTGCAGTCATTTTATTGTATGCCTTTTTTCTTGTAGACTTTAGTATCTTTTAATTAATTACTATCCGCAGGTAAGTAACTGTACCTCCTATCACCAGAAAATAAAAATGTAACTGTACCTCCATGCTTTTGGGATGGTGCATCATGTACATCCAACTTTGTTAACAGCAAAGGGAAAAAAAATGCTTTTGAGCTTAATGTCTGACATTGCATTGTGACCACACATGGCAGCATCCAGACACAACCAAAATAAAAGTTGGAGCTAGTATACTAGTAAGATTCTAAACCTACCATCTGCTACATGATCAGTCTCAAGTCACAACTTGCCACCAGTATGTGCACATGCATCAGTTTTTTTAACTGAAAAAATTCGTAGATGATTGTGTACTACAATGTTTGATAGCTCCTTAAAACAGGCATCCTGTTCTCATGTGCCCGTATGTTTGTGTGGAATCTTCCATAATTAACTCAGGTTTCCAGGAACCCCAAAGAACGTTGAGGTTTGCTTCTGCAGGCTTCATCTGGGGGATCACAAGAGTTGACCTTTCCTTTTGTTTTTTACTGTTATGTGAAGAATATTTGTTTTATGCACATGTTGTTTCTGTTTTCCAGAAAATAAGTGAAACTTTGTGTTTTAGTGTTGTTGTGAAGGGATTTACCCTCAAGATAATGTGAAGCGCATTTTGATTACCTTGTCTTCTTGGTCACGACATGTTGCTTTGATGTGGCTAAACCTTGTTTTTTTTTTTTCGTGTGTCATGTCGAGTGAGTGTGATGAAATGCTGCAGCTAGCTGCGGTGCCTCCTGCTTCTGCAATTTCAGTGTGAGCTAACTACTCAAGAAAACTATCATGCTGGCCTGCTGGGTTTATGTTGGCCTTCCTAGCAGCAGCTAGTGTTTCATAGATTGGTAGTATTAAAATTAATTTATTTATTCCAAATAGAAGTGTCAAGTTAAAGTACAAAAGGTAAACTTGTCCACACGTTTTTAATAGATCATCGTCCAACTGCCTAAACTACTGTGTACTCCTACCTAATCCCTTCGTTCGTGAGTATTTAACATCTGTATTGTTTTGTGAAAGTAAAACATTTATAACATTGATTATGACTATTAAATAATTTATAAAGGTTGAATCACTGTATGGAATGTTATAAGATTATCACAAACAAACTATCCTAACATACAAATTTTTATATTTAAAATAATTTATTTTACATATATTGTTAGTCAAAATTGGAAAACGCTTGACTTTTGACCAAACCTTATAAACGTTTATATGTTTGGACGGTGGTAGTAAATAAGAGAGTAAGAGATGACGAGTATGCAATTAGTCTAATTTTCATGTGGTATAATGAGTCGTTTTCAGCATATTTCTGGGGAAGTTGAAGGTGCGTGTATGCGTCGAATCCATCTTGGATGGTTATTATTTTATTTTATTGACCTCGCCAACCGATCATGCTCGGATGACGCATGAGCGAAACTACTACTGTTCAAACTAGATCTTTTTGTAAAAAATCACTCGTTCAAAAGAAAGATTGTTAAATACTACCGCTTTAAGCGAAAAGTATATGTGTTGTTCAAAGTGTTTTAGTTAAAGAGGGAGAGCACTTTAGCATCGGATTAAGTTGGCTAGATGTTGCGCACGTGCCCTCAGCGTTCTGATGGGTTCTCTTTTAACAATGCTTCATGTAATCTATTGGTTTAATGGTATTTTTTTCTTCCGAAAATCCAAAGTAAATAATCCTTGCATTTATGTTGTAACATGCTGAAAAGAACAAGAAAAAAAGGTTTGCTTGCTGCAAATTGGTTTGAAAAGAACATCATAATTTTTAGCGTTCTACTTGTGCAAGAATATGTCCGCATTGTCCTTTCCAATTTTGGTGACAAACTTGACTCATTTTTCCTAGAAGAACATGCAATCCGTTGCATGGCCCTCCAATCTCAAACAGAGCGGAGGCATCTAGCCCGGGAACGGGAATAGCCACCTTCGCCACATTTCATTCGTTTAGAAAACTTTCACCTCCGTTTTTAAATCGTTATCATCAGAATAACGCTTCAGTTTATTTTTTAATTAAGAATGTGTTGTCCTAATAACAACAGTTACAAAGAAGAGAAAATTTACTGGGTGGAGACACACTAAAGTAAAAAAAAAAATTTACCGTTGGACACTACGGGATAGGTTTTTCAACTTAGTGTCCAGCAGCAATATTACACATTTGAATAATATTCTGTAGCAAATTCACGAGGGAGTAGGTGTTATCATTATAAGAAATGGCTTTACACTATTTTACAGTTACTCTGTTATTATCCAAATTATCATAATTTATATTTTGACCTCATTTCTGCACCAATGTGAAACTCTACCTGAACTTGGATACTGACTGAAACGTCAAGGTTAGAGATAGACAAATACTTCTATTGATGACAAAACTGAAGAGCATATATGGCGCTTTCTTACCATCTACTCAATGTTGAACAGATATTTGTTATCACAATGTGATGCTTATTTGAAGCTCATCTGGATTCAGATTCTTCTGATAGAAACACGTTTTCACGATTCGGGTATAGGTCCAAAAATGTTTCCATTTTAGCTTCCTCATCAAGATGCACACGTGTGCACGCTGCACTATGTCATGAGAACATGCAGTGTGCAGAGCTTTCACTTAGGCCGAAAGCTTTCCAAATCAAGTTAGTTCTGAAGAAAAAAACCGAAATAAATTCTTAGACGACCTTTAGTCCAACCTGCATGATTGTGGCATGATCATGTGAGAGCTTGTTGGTTAGAGGACCTTTTGAAGTTGTAAAGTTCAGTTTTTTGTCATTAGTGAAGTGTTCCTCCATGGCATCATCATATACTCGGGGCAAAAAGATCATCCGAGAAACCGACGGGACGACAGCACAACATTCATTACACATTGTTTAATTTTTTTAATTAACTACAAGGACATGGAAAAAGTATCTAGGATCCCACTCATGATTCCACAATCTGAAGATTTATAGTATTTTTTGGTCTACCTTTTCATCCTTGCGGTCAGATAAGACTACGGACTGATGAGGTAACTGCTGAGCTTTTGGTGAAACAAGAACATGCTAGCTTGCCAAAATATCTTTCATCTTTTAGGGAGCTGCGCTGAAATCTTATTAAGAAACACAAAAGAAATTACGCCATCTGCTACTGCTACAAGATGAAGATATATGAGCTTTTCTGAACGAACTATTTCTTGTCATGGTTTGTAGTGTTATCTGAAATTCTGATCAGTAATAAAGCATAACTGGAACATAGGTATTAGCCGGTACAGTCATCTTACTTTGTATGTGATGGAACTATGGAAGTCGGTATAAACGTTATTTTTCTTAGACAATGTTCAGCTAAATCGGTGTAACGAGTTCTGATTTGGTCCGGTTACTTTTTCTCAAACATGTAGATATTATTGGTACAGCTAAATCGGTGTAAGTGTTCTGATTTGGTCTGGTTACTTTTTTTTTTCTCGAACATGCAGATATTATAGTGCCCCGGTTAATTTGGTGTAAATCTCTTAAATTATGATGCCGTCTAGCTAGAATGATATTTAAGCAAACATTGAAAATCACTTTGATATTCAATACTCATTTCAAAGTTTTAGAAACTCTTAATAGCCTTCAGAATCTCGGACTGTGATCGATTTATTGTTTTCAGAAAAGCCTCGCGTGTGAAGCTGATTAAGCTTGCTAGTGGCCTTTCTGTCAGCAGCCACCAGAACAAGTGTTTCTTTCATCGATGCTCGTGGCTTATTACTAATAAAGAGAAGAATCTTCTAGGCATAGCATTCAACCTTAATAAACTCAATTATTATCTATTGTTTGTATCTTTATCTTAGTTTGTAACTGATCCTCCTTGTTCAAATCTAAAAAAATGCCATGTGTGGTGAAAAAGGTGAAAGGAGAGCAAGTTGCAATTGCAATTGCAGCCATGGATATGGTCCTTGTAGATTGATGTGATGCAAAGCATGCGTATGATTTATGTTACCTAACTCTTGCAGTTGTAGTTGATTTATGCAAGCTAATCTTATCAACTGCTAGTCTAAAAATATATAAATAATGTGTCCCTTGTCCAAATAGACAGCGTAGCTGGTTTCAGATATATTGAATACCTGTGCCGCCTCCCCTCCAATCCTATGAACAAAGATAAGCATATCAAAGGTGATGGTAACTTTAAGTGTCATTTCACTGCTTTCTTTCTTGTACTATATATAAGACTTTAGGTTCGTCTAGTGAAGTTTGAGCTGAGTATGGACTGTGTGCCACTCATACGTTTGGATTAGCCGACAGATTAACACTATTACATCATCTAGTAGTTTTTATAGGGACAGGTCTCACGATATAAAACGCTGTAAACTCTGAAGGATATTTTCCTTCGACAGCGAAAGGGAGAGCAGAAAGATTGCAATGCCAGGCCCTTGGTTTCTTATGCATCGTCAGTCTACATGTAGTGCAAGAGTTTGGGATTAAATGTGTCAGAGATAGACGCAACTCTAGCTCTACAGCCTGAAGAAGTCTGGCTGAAGTTAAGCAGTGCTGTAAAAAACATGAATAGCTATTGTCTTACTATATGATTGAAGCATATTCCCAAAGTTATGCCATCCTTAGGAGGCTATTATTTAACCAATCCAAGGCCCATAGTGCCAGCACCAGATGCTGGGATCTGTTTATCAATCAATCTAATGATGCAGAGAGTGAACAAAATCCTTCGTGGGAATAATTGCAAATGAAGTCAAATTTATCAATCAATCTAACGATGCAGAGTGAACAAAATCCTTCGCGGGAATAATGGCAAATGAAATAATTTACAGTCCTTCCAACTCATGCATCAGGCAGTAAACAGTACACAAGAAAAATAAACCCTGCAATCTGTACAACGTGCTCATGTAATATGTGGCATAGTTTTCAACGAAATCGTGCTGAATTATTGTTTTGACAACCATGACTAGGCACAGCGTCCTGTTCTGATCCTTGCGGAATGCCTGTTGTGTACCGTTTGCACAACTCCAAATTGTCTTGAGTGGTTGCGTTGAAGAGTAGTACATTCTCCGTTTCCATTTGGGTTATTCTTCTTCCAGATGTGGTAATGGAACGTGTTCTTGACTGAATGTTCAGGCAACGCCTTCCATTTCTTTCAGAATTCGTGGACGGTAATAATACCAAGCAGATAGACAATTCAGACTGACGCTTCAGAAATCAGAGTCAATCAGACTGTTCGCCGATTTGTCCTCCAGCATTATTGAGCTCCTTCCTCTGTCATTGGAAAACTCTGTTCTGTCTCTCCAACCTCCATACATAACACAACTGCTTGGACTATATTGGAGTTGTTCGAAGAGAAATACAGTTGCTGAGACAATGAAAAGGGGCAATATATGGCCTCGGTTAGCAACTAGTACGTGATACTTTGATGGGTTTTTTTTTTCATCTCAACACGTCACCTAAAAAGCCTAATTTCTTGCTATAGCTTTTGTTGGCAGCAAATCAGAACCCTGAATGATTTCAGTACTAGTACTTGACATGAAATGAAAGAAAGCTCAGGCCTGGCAGAAATCCTTTTTCTGAAAGCGATCGAGTAAAGTAATACAGTATCTTCCTAGGATACTTATCCTATAGTTTCTGGCCTTTGTTGCTGATTGACGCATCCAGAAATCACACAGATACTGTCGTCAGGAGAAATTGCCATTCACTACGGTTTATTCACTTTCACAAGAAGTTCCAAGACTCTTGAGACTAGAGTGACGAAATTCAGACGAATCCCATCCGAACAGGCTCTACGGTGCGTGGATTATTTTTATTTGACTGACGTGGAGCCAAAATTTTGATGGAACGGGGGCGGCCGGTGACCTGTCAGGGTACAAGAGGTCATGATGTGCTTCCTGTGATTTCCACAGGTAATCTATATGCTGCCATTGTGCAACCTGCAATGCAAATACAGTAGTACAGCAGTACTTTAATTCAGGTGGACTGAATTAGTATACCCGAACCTTTCGAATAATGGTCTGCACATCTTGTTTTGAGAGTAAATAAATTGTGATACAGATCTTATCTTATCAAAAAAAAGTTGTGATACAGATGCCCATCACTGACCCGTCGGCCCAAATATTAAGTTACTCTCACAGCCCATGCAAGGAGGATGTGGGCTTCTTACCATCGGTGGCGAACTCCACCTCCGCTTGGTGAGATGCGGTTTGCAGATGTGGCTTCAGGGATCTTGAACATATCCTAAACAATCTTCAGGATTCCAACTATTGTAAAGAGCATATACATCATGTTCAGGTGAAGAAACCAAAACTTTGCGAAAACCGCACGCTCTCAGTCGTCCCTTGCCATCTCTTGGTTTACCCCACTATCTCATGCGCCACCGATTGAGATTGATTAATAGATAGATTTATGCGCCAACAAAGTTGCCTCCTCCCATCTATCTTGTGTGTTGCTACTCATCGACGGCACAGAGTGAGAGAGACGCAAGAGAACGAATTAAGCCTTGAATGAAAATTTATATTATATCGGCCTGACGCCCTGACCCCCTCCCCTCGCTAAAAAAAAAACTGCTTTTAAAGGGGTTCGTCGTTCAGATTTCACAACAAATCGATGCATGCATGCGTTTGGAATGACTTATAATCAGATTATTCACGAAAACAGAGCTCTCATCTCTGCTCCCCCGGCCTCCCTCCACGTGACGGAAAGAGGCGAATCATGCGTGAGTAAACTGAGCATTGCGGCGCTTGCACTGGAGCAAACAAACGCAGGGACCAACGGGCAACGGGAAAGATTACAGATGAACAACATGAGATAATTTCTTATCAATTAATGCACAGTTGTTTTCTTGGTAATAAGACCAAGAAGCATAGACGTACGTGAGTAACTGTAACTCCCTTCAGTACTTTTGCGCGGAACTGCGCATGGTCACGCATATCGTCCATGACTGTAAAGTTTTGACATGATAATGTAGGAAGAGCTTTGTCGTCAATCAGGTGCTTGTATAGTGTTCGTGTGATCAAGAACTCTCGAGTTCAGTGCAATCAGAAGAAGATGGTAATATTCTTCAACATTTTGTTTGTTTTGATATTAAGAGTAGCTTAGAGCAGTATTTCGGTGCAATGCAACATTAGATGGTCCTCTGGGCCCATGGATGAGGAGGATTTTGTGGGCTTCTTGACCATATGAAATTTTACTCTCGGAATCTAGAGATGTTGAATGGAATCGAGATGGTGTGTACAACTGAACCAAAGCAGTTAAACACTTTTCAATTACGATGCTAACCTCGATTTATCAGAAGACTAGCTAGTGGTGATGATGGATCCTAACAGATCTCCAACGTCGGATCTCAGGTACTGGCAGTATCTCATTAAAAGAAAAAGGAAACTACGGGCGAGTATTTCGGACTTTAAAGTGACTCATAATAATAAGAACTTCTTCATTTAGAATGGTCATACATTTTTTTCAGATGAAATCGTCATACATTTTGAAATGAAGTAAATCAGATTGGAGATACAGAACCCATGTCACAAGAATTGGACTTGTTGACCAGCGGAGATTACAGAACCCCTATGATCCGAGATGTTCGATGGAATCCAGATGGATATACTACTGAACCAGAGCAAGTAAGTGCGCCCAGAGGTCAATTGCAGTGATAAACACTAAGGTTTCCAGACCAACAAAACAAAGGTGAAGCACTGGCCGATCCAATTCCCCTTGTTGAATGGCAAAAGAGCTAGGTAGTTCGCAGCAACGCATTGATTTCCATCCCAGCGATCGAACCAAAAATTGAATAGTCTGAATCTTATGCTTAACAGCCAGATCATAGGGAAGATCGGGGAGCAGATGCTGTCCGAGAACGAAAGCTCCTGGATCCTTGTAGTTGAGCACACGTTGCTTCAGAGCTGACATGCCCTGCTTGGTTCACTCTAGTGTCTCAATATATATATTGATTATGTGGTAGATCTTCGTAGACATTGCATATAGAGAAACCGATGGTGGTAGACGAGCAGAAAGCAGGAAGTTTATTTATACACGGTTAATGCAACAAACCGCCCAGAAGGAGGGGTCACACACAAATGAGATGCATTCATGCGTATCCAGCGGTACAGTTAAAATGGATTCCAAGCAGTAAAGTTGTATACTGATGCCTTGTTAGGATGTGTTTGGTTGAGCTGTGGCTACAGAAAAAACAGCTGTAGGCTGTGGCTGTGGAAAAAACAGCCGTGAGAAGTGTGTTATAGAGAAAGCTAAAAGTTGTTTGGTTGAAACAGTTGTGACTTTATAGAAAAGCTGCTTTGAGAACAATGATCTATCTTTTCGTCACAAAACTATGTTAATGTTCTTTTACCATAATTAAATGGAACATAAAATAGAATTATGGATTTTACAATACTTTAAAAAATCAATTAATACCCATCAAAAAAGTTTCAAATTAATCAAGTTGGTGAAAATTCAGTTCATTTTCCAAGTAGAATCTGAAGATATAACCAAACAAAATATGTTCACTGCCATGATGAGAGTCATCAGAAAATTTAACGTAATTTTTGAATTAAAAAAATCATCCTTTTGAATCTGAAATCAAACTTTATTTCATACAAAGAAGTCAATGTTTCTTCTTCCTCCGGACGCAAAGCACGCACCCAGACGACAGACTTGCGCCACACGGCAGTGGGTAGCCGTTATTCTCCGGAGGAGCTCCAGCTCGCCAAAGGAGCTCTTCGGCAGGGGAGGAGCTCGAGCTCGTCGCGCCAAAGAAGAACTGAAGGAGGCCGCGCTCGGCTCGGCGGCGTTGTATATTGTGCTCGCGGCGGAGGAGCTCGTTGGAGAGTGTGGGGGCTGCCGAAGGCTCGGGGCCCGGCAGCGCGGGTCGCGGGCGGAGCTAGTGGTCGTGACGGTGCTCGAGCGCGTAGGTCCTGTGCGTCTCTCCAGTCTGATTATTGAAAATTTTACCATGGTGTGTTTCAGCTGAAACAGCGCTTCACCTGTCATGGGCAGCTTGAAAACAACAATTGGGGTTTTTAATTACTGACACCCTCAATTTTTAATGTCACCATTAACTATTTATCTTATTTAAAAAATATAATAAATATTTTATATTTTATAATGCAAGGTCACATATAATAAGCTCTGAATTTTTACTACCTATGGCTGGCTGGGTCCAGCGCTATTCCCAAAATATGGTTGGAACACGCAGAACCAACCTCTCTGAGCGTGTGCAACCATGGAACTAGTCTTTGCGAAAGAACATGCGTTCGGCAGAGAGATAGAACCAAAACCGTGTTCTTCGGCACCGAGTGAGAATGAGGACCCGATTGTTTAATTTCTTGGTTTCTTTCTTGACCGATGCCTATTTTTTTAATGCTCATTTCTTGTGTACTACTGCACTAATTTATTCTTCTACATGTTTATGTAGTGCTGAATTAACATGAAATTCTGAACCACAAACAACTGTGAACATATCTCAGTGGAAACAAGACCACACTTCTTGTTTTTCTTTTATAAAAACACATCTCATTTAATGAGCAAGAGATAAAAAACTAGACTTCCCAAAAGATAAGGATATATATATATATATATATATATATATATATATATATATAATTTGTACATGTTACTAGTACGTTTTATATATTTGTTGGACGGTGACAGTAGCACAATGACGTATGGATACGCCACATAGGATAGCATGCCACTAGGACACTTCCCAGGATGCGGGAGATCCCATTTGGTGCCACCGTATATGAGGAAATTCTTTGGGCTCGTGCACCGCGCTAACCATGAGGCTGATCAGGTTGCCGCTACAACGAACTTGGGTGGCGAACTCCACCTCCGCCTGCTGGGATGTCACACACGTATGCGAATCCACCATAGAGACGCCTTCACAAGTGTGTAGGGTGGCCGTGATTTTCTTGGCTCTTCTTGATCTAGGTGTGATTCTGAAGATTGTTCCAACTTTGTGAAGGTAAAGGGCAACGCTTCCAATCCCACCTTTAGATGAATCACATCGGTATGGATTTGTCGTCCAGTCTACGTTTCTGAAGGAAGAACTGCGCCTCGATGGAGGCTCTTTTGGACTCAAAGGACCAACTTTCTATGTAGACCGGACCGCTCTACAGAATTGGATGTCGGTAGCACACAGCATTGAATTTAGGCCCATTACAGAGAGAATAGAGATGTTTGAGTGGATATGCCGCAATTGCTGAAAGAATAGTACCAGCATCAAGGACCCAAATGCAGAGAGAATAGACATGTTCGAATGGAGATACCCAAATACAGAGAGAATAGACATGTTCGAATGGAGATACTGCTATGATATTGATGAGGATGCAATTTTAATTATGACCTAACCGTACATCCTTCGTTGTCTCTCGCCATCTCTTGGTTTACCCCACTATCTCATACATCAAGATTGCTTGATGCGCCAAATGGGCTTCCATGCTTGCATGGAAGAAGAAAGAGAAGAAAAAGAAGAAGAAGGAGATGACGCAGATCAATCCATCTATGTTTTTTTTGTGTGGGTAGTAATTGTCAATAATTTTGTATGTGTGTGTTACCACCGATCGACGGCTCAATGAGAGACGGAGGAAAAGTGAATTAAGCCATGAATGAATTTATAACTCCCCCCTCCAGCTGCTGTTAAAGGGTTCAACTTTAATCAGATTCACGAAAACAGAGCTCTCTTAGTTGCTCCCCTTCCTCCACGAGGCGAGTCATGCGTGAGTAAACTGAGCACTGCTGGAGCAAACGAACTCAGGGACCACGCCCAACGGGCAAACGGGAGAGATGAACAGGAGATAAAATGGCGATAATTTTTTTTTGCGAGAAGATAATTTCTTATCAACCAATGCAAATTTATTTCTTGGTAAGACCAAGAACGCGCACATGTTCATGTGAGTAACTGTACCCCTTTCATTTTTTTAAAAAATTAAAATCGGTAGTGTAGGACAAAAAATGTAGTTTAAATTTAACTAAAGTAATAGATAATTTAAAAATATGGGGGGAGGGGGGGTGCGGTGATGCCACGCAGGACGTAGGAAAATGATGCTTCCGCTCTGATAAACTCCATCCAGAACCGTGAAAAGTCTTTTCTTTGCGCGAGGCTCAATGAATCCTGGGCCTTTCTGGCTTGCAGGTTCAGGTTCATGTCTTTTGAGAGGGAGAGAAGAAAACACAACACAGAACAAGATAAAAAGAACGCGACAAGGGATGGTTTTATTTTTGTTACAAAAGATGTTCGATTAAAGTACAATTAAAGTTTAGATAATCTACTAGAAGACTATTCGGTTTAGCTGATTATCTGAGTCAAAAAATTGTTTAACAGATTGTCCAAATAAAAAATAGTCTAGCCGATTTAAAGAAAATGTATTTTCTATATAACATTGCTTGTGCTATCAAAAACTATTTCTCTCCTTGTTTTTGTTCTTCTTTGTTGACATCATTCTTCTAATGTCAACTTTAATCGTTTTTGTGTTACTTAAAAAACAAAATTATAAATCATGATTTAAATATCTTCAATAATAAATCAAATTATAACAATGTTATTAAAAGTCTAGCATTACGAGAAGGGTATTATACTTCTCAAAAAAGAAAAGAAGGGCTTATTTGTCTCTTTAGAAAAGAATCCTAACGACTACGAGTCTACCACTTACTGTACGAGAGATGGCTTTCCTCTTAAGCTCTTGTCTTGCCGAACGTTACTGAAAAAAAACTAATTTCCAAAAACCAAAAAACTTTTAAAAATGGCGAGCTGAGTTCTGAATAGAAAAAGGCAAGAGAGCCCTAAGCCGATGGAAGAAGAGATGGATCTCGCCTCCTCGTCTCTTCCGTAGTCGTACCCACGCCGACCTCCTCCACATTATGCTTAGGATGGTCGCCGGAGGAATTGCGGCGCTGTGAGGCAGAGCCAGCCCCAGCAGCAGCAGCAGCAGCAGCAGCAGCGATGGCAGAGTGGGACAGCGGGAGCGAGGCGGGCCCCACCGAGGAATGGCCGCCGGCGGCCTTGTACCCGGTGAACGGCAAGGCGACGACGGAGTCGGAGGCCGGGGCCTCGGTGTCCGGCTCGTCGGAGGCCAAGGTCGACGACGGCAACATCCAGGAGGCGGAATCGTCGCTCCGCGAGGGCCTGTCCCTCAATTACGAGGTCTCTGGAATCCCTTTCCTTGTTGCCCGTTCTTGGCTTGATCTGGGATGGGGAGTTGAATTCATCCGCTGTGCAGTTTGGGCGAAATGGGATGGAGAGGTCGAATATTTCTGGTCAATGCGCGCCTGTGCGGGGTTATACGTTGCGTTTGAGGGAGATCGGGATATGGGAAAGGATCTTTGAGCGGTGTCAAAATGAAGTTTCTTTTGATGGGAGGGCCGTTTGGGCGAGTGACGGCGTCGCGTTGATTCATCAAAATTGATCATCTTTTTGAGATAGTGTTTGTAGAATCTGTGTCGGAAAAGTCTCAACCTTTCTAGACCATGTCTGGATTATGGGCTGTTGTATGAATTGCGATCACTGTGGGCTGTTGTGCTGTGCTGTTGCGTAAACTTGGTAGTCGCCTAGTTGGCAGAGGAAAAAGTTACAAGGTTGATGGTGTAACTGGTTATGATGGTTCAGTCAAAGTTTGAGGTGTTATTACATGAATTTGGAAGTTGTCAAAGGATTTGTGCCCTTTTTAAGTTTAAATCAGGCAGTAATCTGTAGTCTGTTTTGTTGGATTCAGAAGCAAACTGCATTGTATACAACATAAGAATTGAATGCTAAAAGGCCAACACTCTTTATCTGATAGTGGATGTTCTCATAGCGTTCGTCGTTGCAAGTGGTAAAACGTCATTACATTCAGGTTATTCAGTTCTCAAGATGAAACACAAAGCGTGCATGTCAGTTTTTGATCTTCTGTTAACTTCTTTTTCTGGACTTCTGGTGGAAAATCATGGCATTAGAAGATCATCCTTCATTCATGATATAGTTAGATAGGGTAGTGCCTTTTCCTTCTCAATTTCTGTTGTGCCGAGAAGATTTTTCCCTGCCTTTTTCGTAGTTTTTCCTACAAAAATGATATTTTTACTATCGTTTAAGACAAGCATTTTGCACTACCCAACAAGTTCTTGGTCTGAACAGCAGCCAAAAAACAAAGAGTAGTATCTCATATGTAGCCAATTTTGAGTACAATAAATTTTGATAACATCAGATCCCATGTAGTTTATGACTTTCTCACCTGCACTGCATGGAACTCGATTAGAGATTTGATTGTTTCTATATTGGGCAAACATAGGGTCTTGAAATAGTTTGTAGGGCATTGGTGATGTTAACAGGAAGAGTGGAAGACTACAGAACCTTCTATAAAATTTGAATTTTAGTTCCAGATGCTGATAGAATTAATGCTTTTCTCTGCCAAAGGGTTACCCTATGCTCCTATTTCGTTCATAGCAAATTTGATTAGGTATTCCATTTAGACAACCATGGAAGACAATAGGATGGCTTGTAGGTTAATATTTTTTCTTCCTAAAGCTTTCTGGCAACTTTGATCCTTGTATATTGTTTTAGCTGTAACCCTCTTTGTGGTTGAAGAATCAAATTTGTGCATGACTCTTTTCCTTCATGACTAGCTGAAATCCAATGCTTTTTGTCACTAGAATCTACTTTTATACATTTGTATTGATTGAAATTTTGAACACGGGCCGCTAAATGGCGGATGCTTTCTAGTCTAGACATACTGCACCTCTTTTTTATTTATGTTTGCTGACTTTAGGTGTTATCTATATGCTTTCAATATTAGGAAGCAAGAGCTCTCCTTGGGAGATTGGAGTATCAAAGAGGCAATGTAGAAGCTGCTCTGCGAGTATTTGATGGAATAGATCTACAAGCTGCTATTCAGCGCTTACAACCATCACTTTCTGAAAAACCACTCTCAAAGCGAAATAACAAACTGCGATCAGATTCATCGAATTCAGGATCACAGCATGCTGCAAGCCTTGTCCTTGAAGCTATTTACCTGAAGTCCATGTCTCTTCAAAAGTTGGGGAAAGCGATGGGTATGAATTGTTTGTCTTACTATACAATCTTTTTTGTTTTGCTTGTCCTGACTTTCTGAAACCATTTATTTGCAGAGGCTGCAAAGCAGTGTAAAAGTGTGCTTGATGCTGTTGAAAACATCTTCCAATGTGGCATACCTGGTGTCATGGTTGAGCAAAAGCTGCAGGACACTGTCAGCAGATCTGTTGAGCTCCTTCCAGAACTTTGGAAGCAAGCTGGGGCCTATCAAGAAGCACTTGCGTCTTACCGCCGTGCTCTTTTAAGTCAGTGGAATCTTAATGATGAGTGCTGCACAAGGATTCAGAAGAGATTTGCAGTTTTTCTGTTATATGGTGGCGTGGAGGCAAGCCCCCCAAGCTTGGCTTCACAAACTGAAGGTTCGTTTGTTCCTAGGAATAATCTGGAAGAAGCAATCCTACTTCTCATGATACTATTGAAGAAGTGGTTCCTTGGGAAGACTTACTGGGATCCCTCTGTGATGGAGCACTTAACCTTTGCTTTATCAATGTGTGGCCAAACATCTGTTCTTGCTAAGCATCTCGAAGAGATTCTACCTGGAATATATCCTCGAACTGTGAGATGGTATAATCTAGCATTATGCTATTTTGCAGCTTCTGATAATGAAGCTGCATTGAACTTGCTAAAGAAATTGTTGAATAAGAATGAGAGTCCAAATGACATAATGGCCCTGCTGTTAGCAGCTAAGATCTGCAGTTCCAGTTATAATCTTGCTTCTGAGGGAGTAGAATATGCAAGGAGAGCAGTCAAAGATGCCGAATCTTTAGATGCGCATTTAAAGAGTGTTGCCCTACATTTTCTGGGGAGTTGCTTGGCTAAGAAATCTAAGGTTGCTTCCTCTGATCACCAAAGAACTCTTTTGCAAACCGAGGCTTTGAAGTCACTTAATGAGGCAAGATTGCTTGATCATCACGACCCAGAAATAATATTTGACATGGGGATCGAGTATGCTGAGCAACGGAACATGCATGCTGCCTTGAAATGTGCAAAGGATTTCATTGATGCTACGGGTGGATCTGTCTCTAAAGGTTGGAGGTTGCTATCTTTGATTCTTTCAGCACAACAGAGGTATTCAGAAGCAGAAGTTGTGGCTGATGCTGCGTTGGATGAGACTGCAAAGTGGGAGCAAGGATCGTTACTTCGAATAAGAGCTAAATTAAAGGTTGCTCAATCATTGCCCATGGAAGCAGTTGTTGCATATCGTGCCCTTCTTGCTCTTGTTCAGGCACAACGAAAGGCTTATGGAACTGTCAATAACTGCATAGAGGTTTGTCTTTTCAAATACTAAATTTGACATTACTGAATGTCATGGTGTATTAGCATTTGTGGAATTATTGTGAACCGTATATGACATTCAACAGCGTTTGATTTCCCTTAGTTTGAACACCGTAAACGGTCTCATATATTCCCACCCTATGCATCTAATCCCAAAGAAATGTCCTTCAAACTGATTTTGTATTTGTATTTGCTGCTAAACATTACTGGCTTTTTTCCCACCACCACACGCTATGGGCACTAATTTCATCTTCTAGGCGTTCAGTTCATCCTCTGTCTTTCCTAGATGTTTCATTCTTTGTGGAAACTCTTTCAGGAGGATAAAGTTAGCGAATTTGAAGTTTGGCATGGTCTTGCCAATCTGTACTCTAGTCTTTCCTATTGGAGAGATGCGGAGATATGTTTACAGAAGGCAAAAGCCCTGAAAACATACTCAGCAACAACGCTTCATGCTGAAGGTGAGGAATTTCCTGTCACAGGTCTCATGAGTCATACATATTCCATTGGCTATTGAGGGTGTTTGAAATCCATAAAACACGTCATGCCTGCTTAGTTTTATTTGCCTGCTGTTATAAATGGACATTTCCTATAAATATGAATTAAAACCTATCTGGCATATGTCCTGAGCCCACGATTCCTTGTCTTTCCAGGTAACATGCATGAGGTGCGCAACCAGATACAGCATGCACTGGCTGCATATTTCAATGCCCTCTCAACAGAAGTTGAGCATGTGCCATCCAAGGTTTCCATTGGAGCCCTCCTATCTAAACAAGGGCACAAGTATCTCCCTGTAGCAAGATGTTTCCTCTCTGACGCCCTAAGGCTCGAGCCCACAAACCGAACGGCTTGGTTCTACCTGGGGAAGGTACACAAGCACGATGGCAGATTAGCTGACGCTGCTGATTGCTTCCAGGCTGCCTCAATGCTTGAGGATTCAGACCCGGTAGAGAGGTTCAGATTGCTCTGACTGCAGAGGCACGAGGCTTTCTTTTCCTGTGGGCTATTCTTCTTTTCTTCTCACCTTTTGTTTTGTTGTTTTTTTTTCTTTGGTAGCTGGGCAGAAACCGGATGCCAGCTACTTGTATGTTGTAACAATAGTTGCCGGTGTTCTCACCACGCTGTTGTCGGAGACTGGCAAATTCTGTAATTCTTCGCTAAGTATTACTGTACAAAATGCTTTGACTCGTGGTTATAACAGGCCGTGGCACCACACAAACATCTACCACTGTATTATATGACCCATACTATATTACGTAACTTCTTAATGATTCAATACTGAGATGTGTGTTTCGTTCAAGTAGTTGTTTGATGTGGTTTCGATGGGAAGTCTAATACTGTTTCAAATGTGAAGATGAACATGGGCAGTGCAGGAGAGAGCACGTCTAATAGAAAAAAATTATTTTTCCCAAAGCAAAGTTCAGGCGGCAGCTCAGCTGGAACAGCGAGACATGACCAATATGCCTTTTTGTTTCAATGACCTAGGCGATTGCAAACTTCTTTCGTATCATTGCATAATGCACTGCCATGAGTATTGAAAAAAAATGTCTTACCTTGAGGTCTGCTTCGGGCAGCTGCAATTTGGGCATTTCTATTGACTCACTGTTGGAGACTTGAATTAATTTGTACAAGCAGTGACAAAATAGTTCAGTGCTACTCAAACAATTACTCCAATTGAAATAGTTATTGTTTTAAAAGGGTTCAAATGAGCACAATTTGTAGGTGGACTTCTTTCTTCACTCATCTTTGTTGACAGATCTTGAGTAGTTGGCAATAATCTCTTTATCATATTTATTCATACATTCCCTCAAGGAAATATTTACACGTTTGCTTCAAACGCCTATATTTTATCAATTTCCTTCGACCGCCACTTAGAAATCTTGTGAGAATTACCAATGAGATGAGTCTAAGTTTTAAGAAGTATACCATGAGCGCATATACATGTACTGCACTGAACTTCAGCCGCTTGTGCTAATCTCCTCTTGAGCAAAACTTTCCTCATGCACCATCTTCTCTTCATCCCATGTCCGAAGTTCAAGGGTGGGGTGATTTGGAAGGATATCAGCAGCGTTCCTGATAGCTTCCTCCAACGCCTCCACTTCCTGAGATGTCGCACCGCCACAAATGATCTCGACAACAAGATGCCTGAGAGAAGTGAGGTGCTGGAGGCCAAAATACAGGCATGAGCCTGCATTAAATGGAATCCGCAGCTTCTCAAGATTCTGCATGGCCCCCGCTTCAAACATCAGCCCAGCTCCATTGCTCCAGCAGGTGAATTGGAACTCTTTCAGGCAGATGAACATGCTGCTGCTCACGACAAGCCTTTCTTTGGGAGCTGCAGCTTTTGATGTCACCCAAAGGATTGTCAACAAAGGTAAGCTACCAAGGATATCCAGCATCACCTCATCTACGGGATCAACATGGATGTCTAGGTAGGTGAGCTTGTGAAGTGATGCAATCCAATCTGGAATTCTGGGGAAGTAGTAGTAGAAGCTCATCTCGAACTTCTCGAGGAGATGGGGGGTGGGGAACCAGGAATCCAACAAGAAATCTATGGAATAGGCAGCATAACCGAAATAACTCTGAATGGATACAGCCCGAAGGTTGGCTCTACCAAGTTTGCGGAGTGATGAGATCAAGTTATCAACCAAAGCATTACTTTCAAGGTGTGTGTTAACAATACACCAGCATATCCGAAGGCTCCGCAATTTCGTCAATCTGCCCAGCCCCAACAAAGAAGATGCAGAGCTGTATCGGTTGATTTTGATCTCTGATAAATCCTCCAAAGCATGCAAATTTCCAATTTGTTCTGGTAATTCCATATTCCTGACACGCAAGCATGTTAGATTTTGTAGACGAATGATGCTTTTTGGCAATTTTGTAATTTTTGTCCCACTTAGATCCAGGGTACGCAAGTGCTGTAGTTCTCCTAGTTTTTCAGGAAGTGCATCAATGCCTCTTACATTGAGGCGCAGGTACTTCAGCTGAAGAAGCATTGGTATATGTTCAAAATAATTATGTGTCATCTCCTCACTATTTTGTATTTCAAGTACTCGAAGAACTCGAAAGTTTGACAGAGAAGGCATCTGTTCAGAATGACCCCAGATACTGAGTGATCGACAATGGGAAACAATCGCTGTTGACGGAACCATGGCTTGCTCTTCACGACAATAATTGAGAGATAAACGCCGAATCTTACGTTGTAACTCTAATTTCAGATTTTTGTTACCAGCAAAAGTAGCGAAGTTTTCTTCAATGGACTTAGATATAAGGAGATCAAGGATCATATCATGGACTCTGCATGAATCTACACGACCATTGTATTGGACTTTCACTGGTTGAATCATGCTTCTGTTTATAAGATCATTAAAATGACACTCTCCTATTACCTCAGCATCTTGTTCTCCTTCTGTATCAATGAATCCTTCAGCTATCCACCTTTTTACAACTTGATTCCTTTCAATCTCATAATCTTCTGGAAATATACTAAGGTAAAGTAAACATGTCTTCAAATGGTGGGGAGGTCATCATAGCTGAGGGATAAAATTCTTCTCATTTCTTCCATGTCAGGATCTTTTTCCAGTGTTGAACCTATGGACTTTTGTACTGTGTCCCATTCTTCTTTTGTTCTCGCTTTATTGGCTAGTAAGCTAGCTATCGTGATAATGGCTAACGGAGATCCCTTGCATCTTCTCAAGATTTCGAAGGAAACTTCTTCCAAATGAGGGGGACATGTATCTTCTGATCCAAAGATTCGCTTCAGAAATAGACTTCGAGAATTATCAATACTAAGAGGCATGATTTCGTAGACACGATCATGGTGCGGAGAGCAACACAACTTGGCTATAGAGAAGACACGTGTTGTTGTCATTATTCTGCTTCCACAATTATTCACAAACAAAGCACATTTGATGGTCTTCCATGCTTGAGCACTCCATACATCATCAATAACGACGAAGTACCTAAAAAGTGCATATCATCTATCGATGATCAGGTCTAGCAACAAAATATTAAAGTGTCATATATTCTTAGATTCAAATGCTAGTTTTTTTACAGGAGTTTTGCACATTAATTAATTTCCCATCATATGTCCACACAAACAGGTCAGCATGTGATTTGTTTTTAAGAAAACTACAATTAATTCAATCCAAAGAAGATTTTGAAAGCCCTCTAATAGTCCAACCACATGAGTCATGGAACTATTGAGTTATTAGTACACACGTTTCTAGAACCACAAAGAAACCTTATATTCTGTATTTCATTTAAGGATTAATTTCTTACATGCCATTGCAAGTGGAACAGAAAGACTGACTTATGAACATATGTCGTCCAGCATATAAAACCAATCTTATAGCTATGAAGAAGAAGATATTAATGAAAATAAGATGTGTCTTCAATAACCAAATTACCATTCTAAATTTATGAACTTACCTCTTATTCTTCAGAAATTCTCGGATTGAATTGATCAATTTTTCCTCATCCCATATTTCCATGTTAGAACACTCCTGCTGACTGACTTGGGAGAGTATATTTCTCAATATCTTCTTTATATTGGGCTGCTGTGATAGAGAAACAAAAGCTCGACACTGGAATTTGCCTTCCAATTCACGGTACACCTCGTTTGCAAGCGTAGTTTTACCAAGACCTCCGGGACCCACAATAGATATCACCTTCAGTTGCTGTATTGACGCTCCTTCACCCTCCATTAGCAACCTGGTGAGGTCATCTTTCTGTGGGTCAATTCCTACAAGCTCTTCTGGCTCAGCATACAGTGAAGGCAAACGAGGATCGATGGCAGTTGCAGTACTAGATTCAAAGACACGCTCATCAAGCTTGTACCTCAGGCGGCGATTGCTAGCATCTTCAACTCGTGCCTTGAGCTCCTGAAGTTGGTTAGAGATTTGATGGCGTGCCCTCAGCGCCTTAAGGTGTTGAACCACCTTATGGACAAGACCCGCAGAATCAGCCATGCCATTGTGGCCAATGCGATGTATAAAATCATCTATACAATCCTCTATGTCATAAGTCATCTCCAACACTTGTCTCCTCCACTCCTTCGTCTGCACATCAAGAATACTATCCACCCCTGCTAACCTCTGAAGGAGGGCGTTCATGCTGCTCAGCTCATCCCTCATAAAATTCACCTCCCTTTGCACGCCTTTCACCTTTGCATACTCTTGCCCAAGCAGGGTCGTAAGCTTACTGATGACAGAGGTCATCATACCAGACAAGGCGCTTGCCATCTGTTAAAAGTTTGACGGATTTAGCAGAATAATGAATACCAAAAGCAATAGAAAGCACATCATGAGAAAGAAAAGGACATAAACTACTGTCAGTGTAGATACGAGGTAGGCAACTGCATTAGGATAAAAACACGAGATTTGCCAGTTCTCATGTGACTGAGATTTTGTATATCTCTTGATCACATTTTTGGAATAATAAAAATTGTATGTGTGGAACATTTTCTTTTGTAAAGCTGGAACATCTAGTTATTAGGTCACTAAAAATTTGTGCATTTTCTTGATCACTTCTGATGAACAAATGAAAGGTACGTTTGGAACACTAATTGTTCTCTTAAGCTGGAACAACTTATTATTGAAGCTCGATAGAATATTTATGCATAAATAGGATTAAGTTGAGAGAGAATGAGAAGATCTAGATGGTCGGATCCATATCTAACAATCGAGAAAAGTGAAACAAAGATTAGCAGTCGCATGAGAGGATAGAGTAGTATTGCAAAATCATAAATCCTGAATGCTTGTAGTAGTCCGACTTTTCTCAAAGCTCGTTCCTTCTCTCTAGAATTAGACAAGTAGAGATCTGAATTTGCTCTAGTCAGCCGCACGTCTAACAAACAAGTCAACTGACAGTACATGAACTAAATCCGCAGGAGATCCACCGTGCATTGCACGTCAGTAAGGATCATTCACAGGTCGAGAGACTTCCAAAATTCAAAACAATCCAAGAGCAAGATGACGATACAATGAATAACAGCTTATCCCCAACCCCAAAACAGCTTGCCAAAAATGCTAGTAGTATTGATCAAGAAGAGCAGAACATTAAAATGATTGGCAGGCACACCAAACAATCCAGAAGAAACGCCGGCTCTCAGTGATACGTACCGATTAGCGAGCGATTAGATCCGCTAGGTTCGCGCGGGGCGGCGGAAGCCAAGCCGCCTCCTGTCCCTGCGGCTCCCTAACGAAGAGGAAGATCCGCGGTGGGAAAATGCCGCGGCGACGACAGCGCGTGGATACAAGACTTGGGAGTGCAACTGTGACTGTGAGTGTGAGGTAGCAAGCGCCCCGAGCACTGTCCATGGCTAATGGTCCGCGAAGTCAAATGGCCGACTTTGATGACCAGATTTTTTGAATGAGATGACCATTTTACCATTTTCGTCGTGAAACGTTTGATAAATTAAAAAAAAGTACACTTTCACAACATACACAAACTCACATTTATAAATTCTCCATAAAAAAAGCTCACATTTATAAGGGCACACATAAGGCCCTGTTTGATCGTGATTTTTAGAATTATAAACTTTTTTAAAAGTCTAAAAGTCAATTAAAGGGAGTTCCGCTTTACAACGGCTACAACCGAACACAGGCGGACAGCTTTTACCGAATCCCGATCGAACTCTTATCCGTCCATAAAATACGAAACATATCGCATTCTCTTGCTCTTTTCTCTCGAATCCCTCATGAGTCTCGATGGAGTTCAACGGATATAGGTGCATTATACAAATTTTCTTTTTAAAGCTACAGACACAGCTATTTCAACAAAACGACTTTCAACTTTCTCTATAGCTCAGAGTCCACAACTACTTTTCCAACAGCCACATCTCATAGTTAAAATTTTTACAGCTATAACTCAACCAAACAAGACTTAAAACTTACTCTTCCGATCGTAAAAATGTGTTGTTTCAGACAAGTAAAAAAAAAACTACATAAGCTTGTGCTAGCGACAGGTAAAAAAAAAACCGGAGGAGTATCTCTTAGAAATATCTCCAAAGTTCAAAGACTAGATCTGTAAAAAAAATGATGAAGTAACTACATACATTAATACATATCGCGGAGTCACACTCAAAACCTCATAATTCCACCATGCTCAAAAATCAAATCGTTTTGGATAAGGTTTTGGATCAACAATTAAGAACATAAATCAAAAATACCTTTTAAGTTGTCTTTTTTGCAAAATACCTTTTAAGTTGTTAAATTTGAAAAATATGAAAATCATATGTTACAAAAATATAAATATGTATACACTTTCTAATAATATGTATATATAAAATAGAAATTAAAATTATGTTTTGAAACTATTTTACATAAATTAAAATATCATGTATTGTATTATACTTCATTTTTTATCACCAAAATCTTTTTTTTAGAATCACTAAAAAGTATTTTGTCACCATTTTGACCGTGACAAATCTATGGGCCATTACAATGAGCGCAGCCACCCAGCGGCCAGCCCAATTCTTAAGCTGGCCGTGGTGAAGCAACGAGGCCCGCGGCCCAGCTCTTCTCCGGAGCCGGTTCAGGTAGGAAGCGTGAGCCGACCCCAACCTCGCGAAGTCGCGAGGCCGGAACGGGAGTAAACCCCCGGAAGGTAGCGACCGGCGGCGGCGGCGGCGGCGGCGGCGCGAAGATGGTGAAGGCGCGAATGACGACGGCGGATGTGGCGGCGGAGGTCAAGTGCCTCCGCCGCCTCATCGGCATGCGTCTCTCTAACGTCTACGACCTCACGCCCAAGGTCCGTCATTCCCCGGCCTTCCCTCCTATCCCTCTCCCTTTCGCTGTCGCTCTAGTCACGCAGAATCCTAGACTCCGCTCCGGCCAAACAGGGAGCTGGTTTGGTGCGCCAACTCGATTGGCCGAGGAAGAGGGGTTCCGCCTTGGGCCGTGATCGGGGGAGGTTTGGCGTCTGCAGCTGTGTAGGTACTGCTGGATTTGGGCTTGTTCAGGGATTGTGCAAGGACCCTTGTGTAATTTACTCTAGGCTGGTACATGCAGCTGTAGGGTAGCTAATTTAGCGTGGCCTGGGCATAGCTTTGTTACTGCGGTTCTCTGATGGTGAATTTCTCCCTCTGTGAATTTTGAATGGTAGACTTGCACAATACTGAGTACGCTAAGCTTCGAGCTTATGATCTCGGCGCAATAGATCATTCTGCATGCTTGTGTGCTATTTTGAGTAGTCTTCACATCATGTGTGGTTTTGGTTGTAGCTTAGATGCTCATAATTCTTACTGCCAACAAAAAATCTAATGAATTGTTACCATGAATCGATTTCATTGAGTGGCTGGATTCTGTGCATAATTGTCAACATGTTTACACGTTGTTTCCTCTGACAAACGTTTCTCCACATGGACAGACTTATCTTTTCAAGTTGATGAACAGCAGTGGAATTACTGAATCAGGGGAAAGTGAGAAGGTTTTATTGCTCATGGAAAGCGGTGCCAGGTTTCACACCACCCAATATGTCCGGTAAGATTCTACTCACTATCCTTGGTTGATGTTTATACTGTTGCCTTGCTCCAGAACATTAATTTAGAGGCATGACGATTACGTGCTCGTGCAGTGATAAGAGCACCACACCTTCGGGGTTCACTCTGAAACTACGAAAGCATATTCGTAACAAGAGGCTTGAAGATGTCCGCATGCTTGGATATGACAGGGTATTGTTCCAGCTTCTTTACCTCTCACATAGCATTTCTGGTCAGCAACTTCATATTGCTGTTGGTTGGGCTATTTACTGATGTCCCTTTTGTTTGATTCTGCAGATTATCCTCTTCCAATTTGGACTTGGTAGTAACGCACATTATATAATTTTGGAGCTATATGCGCAAGGAAACATTCTTCTCACTGATTCAGAATACACAGTGATGACACTACTCCGTTCTCACAGGTTAGCCGAATTCAAGCAGTCCTAAGTCTAATTTGTGCACTCTTAATTCTCGCTACTATAGTATGTACCATTACTGGCTTAATGATTTATTTACACATTGGCACATTGCTATCCAGGAAGTTCTGTACATTGAATTTTATGTTTATTCTATTTGTTTCAATTATGCAATTGCAGGGATGACAACAAGGGATTGGCCATCATGTCACGTCATCGGTATCCAGTAGAAACTTGCCGTGTTTTTCAAAGAACGGACTTTGCGAAATTAAAGGATGCCCTGACACTGTCTGATAATGTTGATGATAAAGTACCTCCAGAAATTACATCTGGGTCAGCTAGTGCTCAGGAACCTTCTGAACCCCCCAATGATGGAGGGCCTGTTACCAACATATCTGAAAAACCCTTGAGCAGAAAAGAAAAGAAGTCTGCAACAAAATCTAAGCAGTCTAGTTCAAATTCAAAAGTAACTAATGGTGCCCAATCAAATAAAGCTACTCTGAAGACAATTCTTGGGGAGGCATTGGCTTATGGCCCTGCACTAGCAGAACATATCATATTGGATGCAGGGTTAGTTCCAAATACAAAGGTTGGGAAAGATCCGGAAAGCAGCATTGATGACAATACTATTCAGGCTCTCATGGAATCTATTACAAGGTTTGAGGACTGGCTCGTAGATATTATTTCTGGTCAAAGGATTCCTGAGGGTTATATTCTTATGCAGAATAAGATGGTGGCAAAGAAGAACCTCACACCCTCAGAAGAGTCTTTAACTAATCAGAAGGTCTGTCAACTTTTTTTCCTTTTTTTTTTTTGGTTGACTGCTGTGGAAGTGAATGTTCAGATTTGTTATTTTTCATGCACAAGGCACTGGCACATTTGTTACATGATAACTTCTTAATGCAAGATACTTTGTTATGCTGTCCCTGTATACAGATATATGATGAATATTCCCCCATTCTGCTGAATCAATCTAAGTCAAGGGAATATAATGCATTTGAGACATTTGATGCTGCACTAGATGAGTTCTACAGCAAAATAGAAAGTCAAAGGGTGAATCAACAGCAGAAAGCAAAAGAGGAATCAGCGGCTCAGAGGTTGAACAAAATTAAATTGGATCAGGTACTGTGCCACACTTCATATGCAAGCTTAAGATTTCATTTGCTGTCGTTGTATTCCCTTTTGAGGGTTAGTATTTTTCTTTACACGTTGTTCTATATATATTAATTAACCTTGTCCATTCCTCTGTTCTTCCACAGGAGAATCGTGTGCATACATTGAGGAAGGAAGTGGATTATTGTGTCAAAATGGCAGAATTAATTGAGTACAATTTAGAGGATGTAGATGCTGCAATTTTAGCTGTCCGTGTTTCCCTTGCAAATGAAATGAGTTGGGAAGCTCTTACTCGCATGATAAAAGAGGAGAGAAAGGCGGGGAACCCTGTTGCAGGTCTCATTGATAAGCTAAATTTTGAGAGGAATTGCATTACTCTACTCTTAAGCAACAATCTAGATGACATGGATGATGACGAGAAAACTGCGCCTGTCGAAAAGGTAGTTCCTCATTCCTCAAACATGTAGTCTGTGCCCGTTAATGTAGTTTTAGCATGAAATTAGTGAATCATGTTGAATTTTTGTTATTTTCAAGTACCGATGTTCTATATTAGCTCTGTTATTATATAATAAAAGGTGTGACTTGTTATTATCGTTTGGTGCCTCTCAAACTGATGTGTATTTTAATTATATCAATATGCCACACTTTTTTTTTTTTGTTACCAGTGTGACGCTTCTTTTTTGTTATTACAGGTAGAGGTTGACATATCACTTTCTGCACATGCAAATGCTAGGCGGTGGTATGAAATGAAAAAGAAACAGGAAATCAAACAAGAGAAGACTGTTACAGCTCATGAGAAAGCATTCAAAGCAGCCGAGAAGAAGACACGTCTTCAGCTTGCTCAGGTACCTTACATTTAGGAGCAAGCATTGGTTGTTTACATTTGGTTCTTGTTAGTTATTTTTAGGTTTTTTGATCTTACATAATCCAGTGTCCTCCTCGCTTCACTAAAATTACAATGGTTTCCTCGATAACTTGGGGCTATAGTTTGTAAGTGTTCAGAAGGAAATTCTTTTTCGCTCTGTGTAAATGGAGGTTATTTGGTGTTCATCGTTATGGTTTTTAGAAATTCGTTTAATATACTGTATCTGTTGGATGCATGACATACATAACTTGACACTGCAGGAAAAAACTGTTGCTGCAATCACTCATATGCGCAAAGTTCATTGGTTTGAGAAATTCAACTGGTTTATCAGCAGTGAAAATTACCTGATTATCAGTGGCCGCGACGCTCAACAAAATGAGTTGATTGTCAAGCGCTATATGTCCAAAGGGGATCTGTAAGTACCAGTATATCTTTTATGAATTGCAAAAAATGTCTATGGTATTTTTGTCACTATCTGTATTTTTTTTCTCTCACGAATGCACATGAGAACTGCAGTACTGCACATCATTTCATTACGGAGAAGAAAAAGAGTATAAGGGCATGAACCCTACTACAACGTGTACAAGCGTCCAATCACTTTAGGCATGCCACCCTATCAATAAAACACAGAAAAAGCTAGACAGAACAATGTAAAGAGGAGCGGCCAAATGAGCAGCCCTTGCAGCTGCAAGGCTCCTGCCAAACACCATAATGCACACTCATTATCAGTAATCTGCATCAGAAAAGGAATGTTAGTGCCTCATTGAAAACACAATCATTCCTGTGTTTCCAAATTTCCCATGCAACCAGGATTCCGAGACAGTGAAATCCATGTCTTGACTCCTTCAAAACCTGATATCTAGCATGGCTCCACTAACTCGAAAACGATCTACCGAAGGCTGTGTGGAGTAAGGGAGATTAAGTTCGGCCTTTGTAGCACCATTGCCAAGATTTGTCAGAGGAAAACGCATGACACTAGGATATGTTGCATTGTTTCTTTTCAGATTGATCACATAGTGATCAGACTGCAGGATGTGCCAAGTTTCGCTTGGCTAGTTGATCTGCTGTTTTTTCGCTATCGTTGAAACAAACTCCAAGTGTACTTCCTCACGAAAACAAACGCTTGGTTGTTGTTGTTAGGTTTGTGTCTTGATATCTCATTGAAGGTGCTGGTTTGCATTTGAATAGGTATGTGCATGCCGAGTTACATGGAGCTTCCAGTACTATCATCAAGAATCACAAACCTGACACACCAATACCACCCTTAACACTAAACCAAGCAGGGTGCTTCACTGTGAGTTTAGGATTATGTCTAAACATTTGATGATAATAATAATTTAAGGAGTGAACTCTCATATTAATTGAACGTTGTGATCTTTGGATTCTACTGCAGGTTTGTCACAGCAAAGCTTGGGATTCAAAAATAGTTACTAGTGCTTGGTGGGTGTATCCACATCAAGTTAGTAAAACAGCTCCCACTGGGGAATACCTTACTGTTGGGAGTTTTATGATCCGTGGCAAGAAAAATTTCCTTCCACCCCACCCTCTTGTTATGGGCTTTGGTATCCTCTTCCGTTTGGATGAAAGCTCCTTGGCTGCTCATCTGAATGAACGGAGGGTTAGAGGTGAAGATGAGGCACTCCAAGAAATCGAAGCAGGATCTAGCAAGAAGCAAAGTAATCCTGAATCTGATGCTGAGATTACTGTTGAAAAGGTACCAAATGAGGAAACAAAAGAAGGTGAATCAAGCAAAGAAAATATAAACATCCAGCAAAACGATGATTTTGGTCCTTCAGATCCATCTGCTAATAGTAGTACCAAATCATCTGAGCTGCTGGTCTCAACCCAAGCTGAGGAAAACTTGGACATTGGGAATTCTATTTCTAAGGAAGAAACAGTTAATGCTTCTGTTTCATCTCAGCTTGATGATCTACTTGATAGATCTCTTGGCCTTGGCCCTTCTAAGGTGTCGGTTAAAAACTCTTTTCTCAGCAGCAGCCTTTCAAGTCTAGCAGAAGACAATGATAATCTTGAAGTGAAAAAACCAGCTGTAAGAGACAAACCATACATATCAAAAGCAGAGAGAAGAAAACAGAAAAAGTGCCAACCTACTGGTGAAACTGCTACTGATTCCCAAAATGGTGAAGCTGTTGAAACACCTTATACTTCACAGCAACCAAAAAGCAAGACAAATACAAAGGCAGCTAGTCCTGAAGCAACTGATGCAGCTAATTTCCAACACGAGAAGAGCAAGGGAAACACAAACATCACTAAGTCTAAAGTTAGCCGTGGACAGAAGGGCAAGCTTAAGAAGATTAAAGAGAAGTATGCAGAGCAGGATGACGAAGAAAGGGAAATTCGGATGGCATTACTTGCGGTAATAACTAATAACAGCATTGATCCTTTTTTCCCCCAATTATATGACCCTTTTGTACAGCAATTTTGACATTTACACTCACTCCTACCATTTTAGTCAGCTGGAAAAGCTTTGCAAAAGGAAAAACCTACACAAGATGGAGATGAAACTACTGCAAAAGAATCGAAACCATCAGCTGGTACCTTCACACTGCCTTCTTATTTTCAGATTTTACTTCTGCTGTCAGCTTTGCTTGCCTGGATAGTGGTTAGGGCTAATTTTTCTTTCTATTCTGTACAGTAGCACCTTTGCCTAAATGCTGTAGCAACTAACCCTTTATTGGAGTTTTTTTTTCTTTCTTTGAGGTAGTATTATCCTATTACTTTCTTCAAATGTTTATCCCGCATACTGAGCTTTGCTATGTAAATAATGCGAAACATTATTGTTTCCACATTCGGCTGTTCCAACCTTTGAAACGGGTTCTTGCAGGTGAAGATGACTCATCAAAAATATGTTATAAATGCAAAAAGTCTGGTCATCTTTCTCGTGATTGCCCAGAAAATGCATCTGAGATGGATCAAAATAATGTTAGCATTGGTAGAAGCAAAGATGGTTTGGGCAATAGTGCTGCTCCTGCTGGTGGCAGCAGTGCCATGGATGAAGATGACATTCAAGAGCTTGGTGATGAAGAGAAAGAAAAGTTGATTGATCTCGACTATTTAACTGGAAACCCATTACCAAGTGATATTTTGCTTTATGCTGTACCTGTGTGTTCTCCGTACAACGCATTGCAAACATACAAATATCGTGTAAAGATCACCCCCGGTACTGCAAAGAAAGGAAAAGGTATAGTATTCTCTTTCTAGTTCTTGAACATAATTATGTCAAACTCTTTTCTGTTCCTTTTCCTTTTTGATATATCAAGTATCTTGATCTCCAGCCGCCAAAACTGCCATGAGTTTGTTCCTGCACACACCTGACGCATCCAACCGAGAAAAGGAGCTGATGAAGGCATGCACAGATCCTGAACTGGTGGCTGCGATTGTGGGAAATGCCAAGATCACTGCACCTGGCCTAACTCAATTGAAGCAGAAACAGAAGCAGAAGGGGAAAAAATCTGCAAAAGACAAGTAGTTGGAAGACTTCAGCGCGCAACGAAGTACAAGTTTCGTTTGCAGACTGTAAATGTTTCGATCTGTTTGAGGTTCATCTGGAGGTAGCAAATAGATACATTTAATGCTTGTAACATGTAAATCATCTCTTTGGCATTGCAGCAACAGGCATGGTATTTTCTACATTGCCAGTCTGAGTACCTTTTACGGTTTACGTTATGTAGAAAGCTAGACAAAGATATATTTTATACGGAAGGTCCACGTGCCCTTTACATGGTTTGCAACATGTTTACGGACGGTTTGTGTATTAATCTGAAGATCTTTATGCCAGTATGAAATGTCATAAACATAGAACGGCATCAGCTATACAAAAAATCTGTGCTCCAGATCACAAAGAATTGCTCGCAGCTGCTGCATCTGCATTTACTACACCGTCTTGACGACCCTGAAAGAGTCCATGACTCTTCTCAAGTCTTTTTCTTCCTCCTTGAACACCTGCTCTGGCGTCTGAAGCCGGAGCTCATAGAGCCGCTTGTTCTCAACGCCAAGGACCGACAGGTACCTCCGGTCCCACTCCAGCTTCTGCACCCTATCCTGTGGCATCACTGCAAGCTCATTGTTGCTCGCATAAGATTTTATGTTTGCCTGCAGGGAAAACCACATCAGAACATCTGAATGATCAACCATCTGGCAAGAAGGCAGAGAAGCCCGAACAGCAGAAAAGCGAGTGGGCGAAACTACGTTCTGTAAATAGCACAAAATTTGCTCTATATGTTTGATTCACCTCAACTTGGTAGTAGAGCTTGCCATCATCAGCAACCTTCGACGATGCTGACAGGACATTTGATTCGCGGCGAACACCCAAACGGGTTGACATGAACTCTGTCAAGTACTGCTTCAGCACTCTCTCTGCAGCTTTCTCCGGAGGGCCTAGATCCTCAACTGAGGCATACCTTGACGATGATGGGGATGACATTTCGACTGATAGGTTCTCATCCAGAATGAAGGGATCTCTGAAGAATATGTCTGCACCAGCTCCACGGACCTGGATCCAGTTTTTCGGATACAAGAAAGTGTAACCATCAAATGTGTCAATGTACTCCCTGAATGCAAAACCACTTGTCTCAGCTAAGGTGATCTGCGGTCCGAAAAGTAGAACTGTCGAAGTGGATAGCATTGTGGAGAGGACATTCCTCCTGGAAACTGCAAAAAATCTTAGAGTCTTGCAGTTTGAGAGGATATAATAGTTTGTAAACAAGTAATCAAGCAGTGACAAAATTGTTCAATGATTTGTGTGCCTGCCTTGAACACTTTATATATATTTAATTGTGACAAATTCTCTGCGAAAATAAGGAAAAGAAGATCTTCATATTACAGGATCTTCTAGGCAATTGTTCTATCTGAAACTAAGCTGTTTCAGATCAATTATTTACTTGCAATATTTAGCATAAAGTCATCAAGAAGTTGTTAGATGCTACTATGCTATAGGTATTCTTACACCAGAAAATTTTTCATGATGTGCGGGCCATGAGATCACGAACATTACAATTTGTTTTCCTTTTGAGACAAATGACATGACGGCAAATTTGGCACTATCTGACCGTTGCAATCACCACGTTTTCTAGCCGCATGACTTTCGACGTCATGAGGTATGACTCTCAAAGTTACCAATGTTAACTGTTACCATCAATCCCTCTCACCGAGGAGTGTAACTAAATATTAAGAGACAGACCAACTGAAACTGTTAGCGTGCTGAATTCAACTGTGGGAATATTTCAACAGGGTTATACAGGCTGGCCAACACTAAGTAACAAAGATTTCTCAGAGAATTTGTGGTAGAACAGCTTGCAGTTTTTGGAGGCTTGCTCTTATGCACTCTACGTCAAACTTGTAGGTGATTTCTATGACAAACAAATCAATGTCACGATCCTAGGCCATGCACCATCAATCGGTTGTAATTTTTTCAATCTGTCTATTTTCTTTACCTAATGTATTCTTCTTAACTAATGTATTCTAGACCTATCCATATCAGTACACAAAAGGCAGTCCTTTTCCATGAAAGCAATCTTTCAGGCAATATATGGCCATTTAAACTAAAACATACATGTGGAAATTTCGTTATGAAAAAGTTGCCATCAAAATTGGAAACTGTTGCAACGAACTTATGCTGCTGTCCACAATTTCAGGAACAATGGCATCAATTCCATGGTGTTGGAAAAAAAGGCACACACGCATGCCCCTTGACTCACAGTATAGAAATGGAAATATACCAGGTCATATGTGATCACTATCAACATGCAGGACTTAAAAGATGGGCTGCACTGTCAAATGCATCATCTGGACCTTGTAGGTACTCTTACAGAGCACGCATGAATTACAGAGGATTGGAGATACCAACAAAAGTGACTGAGAAGTGAGGACTTGACCAAACCCCCATACCTTATTATACTATGAGAAAAAAAGAAACACACCCCAGGAATATATGTCGAAGAGTGACGACATGAATCCTATGCTCCAACCAGTGGCGAGACATTCGGACTAGAGGTCAAATAAAGTCATGAGGTTACTAAATAATTCGGGCTTTGAGAGCGCCTTTGTTCTGCAAATTTTCCACTTCTCCAGCCGCATTCAGGGAGACGGAGCTAGGGACAAGGAACTCTCCTAAACGTAAGGTCTAGAAGGAGAAATTTGACTAAATATTGACAGGATTTCTTGACCCCCGATCCAAGAACTACGCCAAGCACAAGCAGCACCCCATATATAGTATCAAAAGTCACAGATGAAACCCATGAAAAGGAAGATGAAAGAAATTAAGACGACGATTAATTGGGTTCTTTTGGGAAGGAATCTACGGTGGAGGAACGAGCCCCCTAAATTTCTCATTATTGAAAACTTTCTGTACATGGATGATCAGTGGGCAAAAATCTCAACTAGGAACTCAGCGCACCGCAACAACTGAAATTGTCACACATGAAGCTCCGGCAACTAGAAAGAATTCCTAGCTAGCTATAGATTGCTAGACGCGCTTACCAACGAAGAACTGTACGTATAGACCAGAGAGAACAGCAGTAGTAGTAGGCACTAGGCTAGGAGGCGTACCAGCTGGGAGGGCGCCGCGGCAGTGGAAGGAGGCCGAGGCCTGTGGCGCCATGGCTCGCGGGCGCGGTCGAGTCCTCCGGCCGTGGGAAAAGGGGACCGCGGCGGTGGCGCCGGCAGCGGCGACAGCCATGGCTGAGCTGAGCTCCCCTCCTCAGCTGCTGCAGTGGATATCTCTCTAGCTCTAGCTGAGCTTGCCGCTGCCTCCACGTCGATTATTCCCAGTGCAGGGGGATGAGATGAGATTGCATGGGCCTGGCCCGTTTGGACGCGCTTGGTGGGCCTTCACATGGACCACTAAACCCTTTTCGATTTTAAACCATTAATTAATTGTTCTAAAAAACCATTAATTAATAACAAAATTTCATAAAGATTGACCTGCAGATAACAACTCTTTTCTTCTTCTCTTTGTTAACTGTACTAGCTAGTAGGTACTAGAGTATTACTAGAAAGTAAAATTTTACTACCCATCATTTTCAGTCGAAAGCAGCGTCGTCGTGCATGAGTTCCGCGGGTCATTGCAGCTGAAACGACTCGTACGCATCCACATTCCATGTGGAAATTTCGTTAGGGAAAAACTGGCATCAGAATTCTAGGAACAGTATCGCATCATCAGTCCCATATACGTACAGTAGTACTTTGCTTGATGAGAAAACGAGGCAGCGCGCGTGCTGGTTGAACTTGAACGACACACACACATAAATGGAAACAATTTAGCCTTCAGATGTGACGATCGTTCTCAACACAAGAAAGACTGGAGAAGACGCACACAAAAAAACACAATAGAAGTTTCGGACAGTGCATTCACAGCATTTGAAATACTCCTAAACAAGAACAAACGCGCACGTGGTCGTCTTGGGGATCTCGCACGAGCACGAAAATTTGGACAAAAAAACAAAATGTATGGGGAAATGACTTTGACGTACGAAAACCTCTCACACTTGAATACTCGAGGAATATACATAACACGAGAAGAAAATCATCCCTGAACACAAGTTTAAACCGGTCAAGTGTGTGAGAGTTACTACAGCTCCAACAACTTAATTTGGGAGTATTATTCCACTCCTCCACCGACATCAGTTATAAGTTTCATGTACCGGTCAACTATACTCAAAAAGTTAAACTAACGATGAAAGTTGGACAATCCACTTACAGTATAATTTATCCCGATTCATTATAATACTATACTAGCAAACACCACTAGGTCCCAACACATCACGGTTTTATTAAAATAATAGTCAACAAGTAAGCAGAAAAAAGAGATGAAAGATTAAGAAAAAGGTGCCATGTATGTTTACTTATTTATTTCATGTTGGACACAAGTCGTACTTATCAGTTGGAAGGTTGTGTTCATTCTTCTTCCCCGCCGTGTTTTCCTTTTTCTTGTGTTTCCACTTATTATTTAGTAGTAACTTGTATTTCAGACCTGCCGTACTGATAATATGTGTGTGTGTGTGAGTACGACGAGAGATCGATGGCTACGTGTCTGCGTCATCTCTCTTCTATTACTAGTAATGCGCAGCGCGTTGTTGTCCGGTGATGATGGAACTGGCGGCGGCCGTGATCGGTGGACTGATTGCCTTAATTATCTTTAATTATGCACATGCATATATGTTGCAATTTTTCTCTGCTTCATTATATTCCTACATACTATATGGGTGGCGATCGAGCTTAATTGAATTTTACTTTGTCAAGGCTATGTTATTTGCTTCAATTTTATCTTCTCTGAAATAAATCGATCGATCAGTCACTCTATATATATCTTCTCTAGAGAAGGGGAAAAATAAATTAAAAATGAACAAAAGAAACGGTACAGGGAAGAGAGAGAGAGAGAGAGAGTGCAGGCTTCTAATGTCAAAACATGCAGCTGCGCATTTACCTACCAACACATGAGAAGTCTGTCCGCTAAATTTGGTTGCGGTCGAAGTGGACAGGAGCTGACGACGACCGACACGGACTCCAGCCGGCCGAGTCGAACGGAAAACCCATGACTAGCTGCTACTAGTCAATTATATATGCGTGCATCAAAATCACGTTAAAATATTCGTGAAGGAGAAGGAGGATGTCGTAATCAGCTGGTAGTACTATCTAGAGAAAACGAGAGAAAAAGAAAATGGATTCTTCTGCAAACTGAACTTAGCTTAGATGGTTAGACTCTTTGTGGTGGAACGAATCCACCTACATATATTCATAGAGGTGAGTACTCGTACGTGTACGTGGGTGTTTATGTCTGTATTGTGTTCACTTCGTAAAAAGAAAAAAAAGTAGGGGTTTCTCGGGACGCTATGTATTTCTCTCAGCTGGGAATAATCGTTCTGTTTTATTTCAAGAAAAAAAATACAGTGGCCGAATTAATAAAGAGTAGGCTTCACTCACTCTTTTTTGTTGGGAGGAATTAAGCGTATATGTATAGTAGCTCCACTGTAACTGAAACCGAAAGATCACACACGCATCCGGATGAAAAAGTAAATCGATTAGAGTGAAACGAACTTAGCGAGGGCTTCTTTGGATCGTAGAATTTTAGTGAAATTGTGTACTAATTTCACAGAAAACACAGAAAATAAGAAAAATTCCTCCAATCCAAAAATGGCCTAAGAAAGAGAAAGAAAGCAATGATAATAATTCATCAAGTTGCGTACGTCGAGCCTAGCTATGAATGATAGCAAGGAATTGAACTGACTGACTCGTGCAATGTTTAGATTGTTGTTGGTTGTTGCAAGTTGGCACCATATCCCCTATAGTATATAGCTGCAATAGATCTACCAATTAATCTACACAGGCCGGGCCGGGTTGTGGTGTGGCAGCAATGCATGGAAGAAGAACCATTATTGTTGTCTTTTTGGCCGCCGCTACATATGCAATATTGATAGCTTTACACAAAAGCTGTGCGTGCGTGATATATACATGGATATGGTTGGACAAACTTGTGTGAGCGTCTAATAAAATTTTGCAGCTTACGGTAAAACGCCGTGGTGCATCCAAGAAAGTAGAGGGGAATGCAAACCCTTGAGATGGAGGGACCTGGTGGTGGCTGAAGCAACCTCGCGTGCCTTGCCATAACTCAAAAGTTTGATATACACGCGTTTTTTTCAATCATGAGGTGATGACGTATAAATTAATAATTGCATATCTCTCTCTCTCTCTGTCTCTTATACATAGTACGTATTGGAACACCTTAATTATGGCCTTGTCGGTTTCCTTTAATTTATTTTGCATAAGATGTGTTTTAATTTTGTTGCACGTTAAGTTCGATCATATATAGTCGACAGTTAGCACAGTTATTGTCCAATATATATATATATATATATATATATATATATATATATATTTATCAAATTAAGATTTTGTACAATGCAAAGGGGATCATTTTAATTAATTTAGATATCCAGTGCAATATGATACCCTTTGAACGCTGATTAATAAGTTATTTGGGACAAATTATAGTAAAGCATATTTCTCTCTTTTAATTTGTTGGTTATTTAATGTTGGAACCCAGCTGTGTGCTGGATGCGCACGCATGTGACTTGGCCACTAGCAACGATTGCCATTCCCATGACACAACCGTAACCTGTCCACAGCATCCGCATTCGGAATCTCTAAACCCTAGCTTTCGACGCGTCGTGATGGTGTCTATTCGAAGTCTTCTTCTTCTTCTTCTTCTTCTTCTTCTTCTTCTTCTTCTTCTTCTTCTCTCTCTCTCTCTCTCTCTCCTGCATGCTCTCGGCAACTCGACGATCTTTTTTTTTTTTTTATTTGTTCATCAAAGGCAGCAGCTAGCTAGCTAGCTGATCAAAGCATGGATACATCACGCATCATCATGCATGGCCGGCCGCTTGACACGGCCACCTAACCGATTTCTTCTTGTTGCTTTTAAGCTACCATCGGTTCATCACACAAGAATATGAGAGAGAGAGAGAGGTGTGGTGTGTGTGCGAGAGAGGTCGCATTGTTCACGTGGCGCCGACCGATCGATGTGCTCAAACAAGCTCATAGGTTGGCAATGAAAATTTAATCAACTCGACCCGTGATAGCTACAGACCAGTTACGGTTGATGGACTTTTTTCAGAGAGAGGTATGATGATGATGCTTAGCGCGTACGTGTTGATGCATCACTACCTGGGGCATCTTTCTTGGGGTTCTCTGCAACAAAAGGTGCTGTGTTCAATGTATTTCCAAAGTTGTTTGGGCAGAGCACACGCGCCTAGCTACCAACAAGCCATCTCGGGGTTCTTTTGTTTGCCATCGATCATCAAAGCATTTTTTTTCCATTATATTTGTGTACAGCATAACAATTAGATATATGTGTGTGTATAATTTAAGATAAAAAAACCTTGAAAATAATATTTGTTCTGACACAATTTCTTCCAACTAAACAAAACGCGAAGTTTTCTTTCAGTTCACAATAACGACTTTATATATGAACTTAATTGGTACTACCAAATTAATTAATTAATCAAGGGAATGATTGCAGTGTCGTCGCGCTATCTTGATAGATATGAGCTCTCTTGACGTCACCTTTAATTTGGTTCCAAAGGTTTGTGCCCAAGAAAACCTCATTCAGGACAATTGATCTACGATCTTTCTGAAACTAGCAGTGACAGTGATAGGAAATGATCCAAATAAACCCCAAATCCATGCACATTTCAATAAAGTACATATATATATACGTACGTACATATGTATGTATATATATATATATTGTTTAATATATTATAAATCATAAATATCAGTGTAATATTTTTGCTTTTCATACGGCCGACACCAGCTAAATTTCGTTCTGTGGAAAAGAAAACAGACGACTCATGGTGATGGCAAACCTCTCTCTCTCGGGGTCTCATCATCAAGTCTATAAAAGGACTTGTCATACTCTCCCACTCAACAATAGTCCCCGCTTTCTCTCTCCCTCTCTCTCTCTCTTCCCCAAACTTTTTCAATAGATCATCGCAATCTCTCACCTCACTGGAACACCGCCACCACGCGTGCGTTCGTGCTAAATTAACCAATCAACGACACAAAGAACATCATCAGCAGGTCAGCAGCAGGAGAAGCATCATCGCGCCGGCCACCACCGGCGCCATGGCGGCGCTCGACGACGATCGCAACGGCGACGGCAGAGGAGGAGGAGGCAGAGGAGTGAAGGAGGAGGAGCGGCTCGCGGTGGAGCTCCGGCGCGGGCCGTGGACCGTGGACGAGGACCTCGCCCTCGTCAACTACATCACCGACCACGGCGAGGGGCGCTGGAACTCCCTCGCACAAGCAGCCGGTATATACTTTGTCTCTCTGTTCTTTCTTTCTTTCTTTCCTTCTTGCAGGCACACAGCACCAATATATAATCAGCTAGTACTTATTAGCACACGGCGCGTGATTGTTGAAGTCGTTGATCTTAATTAACAAGCTGATGATGCATGCATATGCAGGGCTGAAGCGGACTGGCAAGAGCTGCCGGCTTCGGTGGCTGAACTACCTCCGGCCCGACGTGAAGCGCGGCAACTTCACTGCCGACGAGCAGCTGCTCATCCTCGACCTCCACTCGCGCTACGGCAACCGGTACGCAATATTAATCTCCATCGTCATTAATTTCCAACAAAAAACTAGGATATAGCCGCGGGACAGCACTCGATTGTGTGTGTTTGTTTGTGTGTGTGTGTGTGTGTGTGTTCAATCCCAGCCGCCGATCCACCCCACTGTCGGCAGGGCCGGCGATGGTCGGCTCGGCGCCATGACCGCCAGAGTTCACGCGCGTCCGATCGAACACGTGTCCACATACATACATACAGACGGCCATCGATCGCCAACCGGACTTGTACGCACGTGCACGGTTCTACTACTACCCGTAGTGACGATGTGGACTTGTACTTTTTTCGCGAACGCATCTGGACCTGTACTTGGAAGCATAATCCTCCTAGCTCTTTCTTGTTCATGGCCACGCGCAAAATCCGTGCGTACACCTGCCGGCGCCGCTCGAGGTCGATGGATGATGGATCGTTTTATATTAATTAGGTGGTCGAAGATCGCGCAGCACCTGCCGGGTCGGACGGACAACGAGATCAAGAACTACTGGCGGACGCGGGTGCAGAAGCACGCCAAGCAGCTCAACTGCGACGCCAACAGCAAGCGCTTCAAGGACGCCATGCGGTACCTCTGGATGCCGCATCCGCACCACCTCGTCGTCAACAACGACTGCGGTGGACTCCTCCACCACTCCGCCGTCGCCGAGCAAGACGTCTACTACTACGACGACACAGCCATCGCCGGTGACGCCGTCGTCTGCGCCGCCGGCCCGTCCGGCATGGGCGGCGTGACCTCCGGCGGCGCCTCGTCGTCGGACTCGTTCGCGACGACCACGACGTCGGAGTCGTACGACGTCGCCGCCGCCGCCGCGTTCCCGCCGAAGAAATGGGCGGCGGCGGGCTACGACGACGACGGCGGCGGGCCCGGCCTTTACGCGGACGCGAGCGCCCCTGGGGAGGTACTGGTGGTCAACGGTGGCGCCGCCGGAGACTGCTGGGTGCAGGAGACGAATCAACAAGGGCTGTGTTGGCGGCGCCCTGCTGATGACGAGCACGGCAAGGCACCGCAAGTTAACGGTGGTGGTGGTGACGGTAACGGCCAGCAGCAGCAGCAGTTTGAGGTCGACCCGGAGCTGAGCGGGTGGGTGCAGAGCTTCTCCGAAGGCATCACGGAGAACAGTTTTTGGACCTTGGAGGACATTTGGAAGATGCAATAATATATAGTAATACTCTCTGCGAAACTATATATGGAGGAGGACATGCATCTGGAAGATCACTGCAATGGTAGTACAAACATTTTTGTTTTATTTTTTTTGTTGTCGTCGGTATATAAGTACACTATACTACACTCTTACTTAGAGAGACGATTTTCGATGACCCAAAGAAAAGGTTTATACATATATACAAGTATATATATAACTTGATTTGTACCTATTGATCTAATTGACTTTGGAAATTACTCTATATAAAAGAAAAAGAAGGAGGAATTATTCATGACGCAATCCCTTATTCATCATTGGTATCTCATAAACACGTGAAACAAACATGCATGGGTCATTGACACGTGCGTGGGACGGTATACGTTGAGCAGCAAAATTGCAACAACGGCGCACGGAAGGGTGATTATTCCCCCTTTCTTTTCTTCTTCTATACCTCGCTAAATAATTGTCTCAGTTCATGTCCTATCACACATAATAGCTCTCCAAAGGACATCGATCAACCGTTAGCTAGCTAGCTTGCGTTCGACAGACGTGGTACTAGTTGATAGGACATCAACTAACTCCACTGGCATTTGCCTCGCTCTCACAACAATCTGATGAGAAAGAAGAAGAAAAAAGCAGCAAGGACGAACCCCTATAAGCAGAAAGCCAATCCACAAATGACTTATACTACTACTACTTTTCCCTTGCTTGGCATTACTACTCTGTAGTAGTACACGACATGCATAGAGCTGTGCATCACGCAACAAAGCCACGCACATGGCATCTACGTATCTGCCACTGGCTATATTAGCTTGCTAGTACTAGGTGGCTAGAGATTCTCCCAGAACTTTCACTCATTGCTGGACGGCCAATAACAATATACTGTACCCTCCAGTACGATTGCTCTACTTGTACTACAAATGACTTATAGCCTGCCACTTGACACGTGCGCAAACGAATAAGGATTCTCTAGTAGCCAGCCGTGTAGCTTTTCGGCCTGAAGCTTTACTAAAAAAGTTTCCAGCGTGCAGAGACATAGAGGGTGTATTTGAATTCGCCCATCAGCTTGCACGTGGCGCCACACGAACTGATGATAACCTGCGTGTGTGGCCGCATGATCTGCTCGTCACGTACTAGTATAAGTACAGATACAGAGGTACGACATCCACGTAGCAGAGCACACGCCCCCAACGGGCGATGTGTAATGCCGTCAAGGAACTGACGATGAATAATGGAACGGCGCGCCGCAGATCTGGAAGGAATAAAGCTCTGCTTTTCTGAGCTCCTCCCGAAAGCTAGCTATATATACTTATAAGCTTTTCACGAACAAGCAAAGCAACGGGATTCATTCATCGATAAAGGTGGCGGGAGGTCACCCCTGTCTAGTCGTCCTCCATAATCCACATCACTGCATACTGCTAGTAGTAACTTTCAGTGACAGTAATAATAATTTGTGTTGTGTAATGTTTACATGCGGTACCTGCTTGATACCGTCGTTCTTGTTCTTTATCACAGCATAGCAGATCCAGACTCCAGAGAGGGCGTGCATGAGGATGAGAGGAGGGTCAAAATCAAACTGCATATAGCTTCTTCAAGAAGGTCTTGTGAAAGTGAAAGAAAAGAATGGCGCACGTGCTGTAATAACGGAACTGTTGAATCTAGGACACCGGCGGCAGGCGGCAGCTACCCGGCCGGCCATGGGAAAGGGGAAGCCACAACGCACGCACACACATACAGGGCCCCCGGCCGGCGAATCAGAAAGAAGACGCGGCAGCAAGCAGTGCGCGCCCAGCGGCCGGCCACGTCAGCGCACGAGGACCCGCACATCACGGGAGCTCCAGGCCCCGCCGACGGCGGCGGCGCGGTCGTCAACGGTCAAAGCGAATCAACAACGTCCGTCCATGCCTGCGTGCGTGAGCTTTCAACCTTTTTTTTTCTTTTTTTTTGAAGAAGAAGAAAGTTCAACCTTGATTAAGAAAAACGAAAATGGAAGCAGTAACTAATCGTTGGCTAATGTTTGGGATGATTACGGCTGGGTCCACACCTGATTAATTATTGGCGGGTCCCCGCAAAAAAAAAGATTAATTATTGGCGGGAGACGACGATGACGTCGGTGTTGGACGGGAGTACCGAGTGTGGTCAACCTGTCCGTCTGTTTCCCCGTCGCGCTCTGTGTTTTTTTTTTTTTCCACCATGGTCGGCGCCGTCGGCCGGTTAGAATTTGAACGCAGGTAGTAGTAGTATAGCTTAAGTGATCGATCTTCCAGCAGCTAGCTTGCACTAGTATTGTACTACTAGTACGGTCTTCGCATGCACACAGAGCTAGGTAGATGTAGCTGTTTCCAGCTACTCCCCTGTTCGTTTCTTTTTTTTTTTTTTGACGTTGATTAGTTCAAAGGAAAGCTCTGGTAACCGGAGGGAGTACATCTCTGAAAAACTTATGCTTGTCCGAATCACTCAACTTTAATTTTTGGATCGGAAAAAAAAACTTATGAAATTAATCGATCCTAAAGTTAAAACTTAATTATTAATTCGTTGGATGAAACAGCGTCTCTGTTTCCATTCTAAAAGGTTTAAATTATTCCGATAATTCAATGCAAACTTAAATCTATTTACATTTGAAAGTATGAATGGCCGTACTTTTTAAAACACTAAAACCTCCCGCTGAGACCCCTCTCTTCTTCAACGTAAGCTGGATTCATTTACAAATTGACTTCAAATCCAAGCAACTCAAACCTTCTGAATACAATGAGTAGAAAGTTTTGACTTGTCTGATGTCTGTGCTCGGAATGTTATGTGCCGGCCCGCCCACCCGATGATTTCCACTCACTTTTCGGCGGCGAAAAGGCCGCTAATAAAGGTTGGGCCCCAAGCGCTGGTGCCCAAGCAAGTTGATATTGGACCTTGGCCCACGTACTAGATAGACCATCGTCCGGTTACTTTAGTTGGGTTTGATGCGACAAGCTTGTTGGTTGCTTGTTTCCTCTCTCCGTCTCGCGTACTGGTAGTAGTACTGTCTTTCGGCAACCCACCAGCACCTAACAATATAAGTATGTCAGAAACGATCGATCGTTTTTTGGTACATAAACCTACCTACTCTTCAATGCAATGCTACGGTTGTGTTGTGTTTGTGTCGTCAACTACGGTTCAAAACGGAGATCGAGGAAACAAATCCTTCTGAGGTCTCTCTGATCTGTCCGTGTGCTTACATCAATTCAGGAGCTCACTAGCACGAATGCATCTGCAATCTTGTTGTGGCCGTCGCTGTCAGGAGCAAAGATTGCGTGGCTGACAGTGCTTTTTTTTTTAAAAAAAAAAAAGAAGCGAGTGAAGGTTAGGTGACCGGTGGTACAGTATACTGTATACAGGATCCATTAAAGACGCCCGTCGCCCAGCAGCAGCTCGAACGATCGATGATCGATCCACACCAATGACCACTCCAGTACTCCACGGACGGGCGATGTGGATGGATCCAGAACCGAATCCAATCCCAAATTCAATGCGGATGCTACTGCTCAACAAGTAATCCAAGCTTCCATCCGTCCACATGTGGATCGATGGAGCTGATGATGGCTCCGTTTTAAATTTCGCATTCGCAGCAGCTGCTGCCGAGTATAATTAAGAGGGCACGCGTAGTAGCAGCAGTACTACCAGTGTAATACTAGTACGAGCTCGATCGCGGTAGCTCGCGCGGCAGTGAATATCCGATCGGGTCTCCATAAATACCGATCGAACAACGTTAGAACAGGCCCCGATCCAACGTACTACTACTACTGGGGGAACATTTTCTCTTTTTTTTTTTCAATCGGTTCATTATTTACCCATATAATATGCAACGTGGTATACCAGTGCATCGTTTTTGATTAACTGAACATCAGAAGTAGAGGACACTAGTAGTAGTAGTAGTACATATACCATGGGGAATATTATTCAGAAACAAACGAAGGCAATAACCGAAAGTGTGAATCTTTCTTCATTCTTCGGAGTACTACTACTAGAGCAGCAGTAGTCTTCTCTGGTGTTGTTTTGGTGTGGATGATGAAAGCGGGGGCGGAGGGATCGTACAGAGGCAGATCGAGCTCTCCTCCTCCTCGTCGTCATGATCAGTTCTTGGCGGCCACCGCCTCGGTTTGCACGGCGGCGGCCGGGTCCGCCGTGCTCATCTCCTTGAGCTTCTCCTGGACCTTGTCGACGGCGGCGGCGGCGCCGTCCTCGTTGCTCTTCTTACCCTGCTCCACGTCCTCCGCCTCTTCCTTGCTCTTCTTGGCCTCCTTTCCATCGCTCTCCTCGTCCGGTTTCTTCACCGCCGCCTCTTCCTGCAGCTTCTTGGCCGCTGCCTCCTGACTCTCCACAGCGGCGGCGGCGGCGTCAACGACAGGCGGCTTGACGGGCTGGACCCCGGCGTCGGGCGCCTCGAAGGCCTCGACGGGGAAGCTCCTGGACAGCCCGCCGATAGCCTTGCAGACGAGCTTATCCCCGCCCTTGGCGCCCTCGTCGAGGCAGATCTCATGGAGGCTGACCCAGACGAGCATCTCCTTGGCCTTGACGCCCGTGATCTTCTTCAGCCGGCCCTTCTCCGCGACGGCCGACACCTCGGCGCCGTAGCTCACGTGCCGCCCGGCCTTGGCGAAGTAGTGGTCCACCTTGCGCCGCTGCTTCAGCCACACGAACCCGGTCTCCTCCACGTACCCGCACTCCACGATGTCGCGCAGGGGGAGGAGGCCGCTCGGAAGGCCCGTCTCCTGAAGCAGGAACCGCGTCTTCTCCTGCCCCGCCGCGTCGCCCACGTAGATCTCCGCCTTCGCGCGTACGTCGTCGGGGATCGTCAGCGTCATCCTCTCGGCGGCCGGGAGGCGGGTAGCTGGCTGGCTTTGCTTCGGTCGCCGGAGGAGAAAAGAGGGAGAGGCGGTTGGTCGGAGGCGAGTGTTGTGTGGACTCAGCAGTGCAGTAGTAGAGTTTGTGTGTTTGTGTCGGAGAGGTGAGCATGCGGGACGTGCTTATATAGGAGAGACACGGACTTTTAGCGAGCAGAAGAGGCGCGGCAGGGCAAGCGGCGAGCAGTATGGTTGGGAGTTTCTAGTTTAGTGTAACAGTGATTAATTTTGATTTGATTTCTCTGGAGGGAAGTTGATAGGTGTCAAATTCATATGATATCTCTCTATCTGGATTAGTAGTCTTGCAGTAGTATTATAAAATTATTATTGGCCCAAGTCCTACACGCTTGTTACTACTACTAGTACGTTGCTTTTGGATACGTTAACCGAGAGGGGGAGAGCTTGCTCGACTTGATGCTACTACCAGTCAATTGAGCAATAACGTACGAGATGATATTCATCTGCACGATACTGACGCATGCTAACTCTAGTACGTAACAAATTATTAAAGATCCCTAATCATCTTACCATGCATGATTAGACTGTTAAGTGTTACTACTATTCTCGCGGTAACATTTGACAAACAATTTCATGAACAACGGTACAGCTAAACAACCACGGACGCGGTAGGTTAATTAGTGTTCTACCTAGATTAGATTACCTTGTGAGTGTGACGAAGGTAGGAAGGCTGTCGCATCGCATCGCAGCGAATCCAGCCAGCCAGCCACAGGACAGGAAGCAGGGTCGCTCGTGTATACTCCACGCTGTAGGCGGCCACGCGGCCCATCTGTCGCGCCATAAATGGGATCAGTTGGTCGGGCGGGGGCACTGCCACTGCCACTGGCAGTGAAGGTCGCTACGCTAGTACTACGAACCTTTGAATTCAAGTCTCGTTCGCTGGCTCGCAGCTGCTGCACTGGACCTGGAGTAGAGCAGAGTTATTACTAGTACTACGTAGCTAGTATCTCTCTCTCTCTCTCACACACACACAGAAACACCTTCACCAGCTTACTAATTGAGCAGCTGAGCATCAACGAGCAGGAGGACGCTCTCTCTGATGAGTGATGATGATGACACTGTTTCGGAAACGCAGCAATGTCGTCCGGTTCAGTACTCCGATCCGTCCTTGCTTAATGCAGATTTTGATTTGATTTGATTCGATTAATGCGATAGAGTACTAAGTACTACTCCAGTACTAGTAGTAACAGTATACTATCTGCCTAGAGCGTAACTGTCTGTGTGGCCGACTATCGACCGCGCCGCGGACGGCTCTTTTGGAACAGAGTTACACCATGAACGGATGGGTCGCCAGCCACGGTCGTCTTGACCTGCTCCGCTGCAAACCCTGCCGTCGTCGTCGTCCGCGCAGGAACGAGAATCCTGACAGTTCTCTGCTCCAGTCCAGCCAACCGCGAGTGCCCCAACTACCCTACCCCCAGCATTCATTAATTCAAGTCGACCTCTTCTCGTCTGAGAACGATGCAGCGTGATCGACGTCACTCGCAGATGGATGGATGGCATGGGATGGCCGGCCGCCGTAGACTGCCACAGTGCCAGCCGGCGACCAGCGAGTTCTGTTGATCCACACCGTTCCTGCCGCATCTGGACGGACACGCCGAGATGAAAGCTGCCGCGGATCTCAAGCGGAGCCGGCCGGACAAGGCGGCAAGAGCCGGCAATGCGCCGTACGTGTGCGCTGCAGTTCTACAGTGCAGGCCACTCTACAGTGTCGGCTACTCCTTGGGCGCGTACGTGGATCCATGTGCCGCCGGCCTGTGACTCCGACGGAGGGGCGTCGTCGGCCGTTCGTATCGGCGTCCGCGACCGGACGGCGGAGGACGCGTATTCATTCATTCATTCATTCAAGGCGCGCGCGGCGGCTTGCAGCCATGGACGAACGAACGAGAGGGCACATCCGATCCAATACGGTAGTGCTGCTAATACGCGGCGGAAACCGAGCATACTACTACTACTGCTGCTGCTGTATGGCAGCAGCTGCTTCGGTTATTCCACTCCACACAAGGATTGGAGGGGATTTAAACTCTATCAACTTAGCTGTGTATTCAATCTCTTTCATTACACTTCAAGCCTTGTTCGGTTATTCCCCTTCACACAGGGATTAGAAGGAATTGAAGCTTTATCAAGAGAGGTGTGGATTTAATCTCCCACTTCAAATTACCCTAAGCGAACGAGCCTCCAATCTTCTATAAACCTACCCTAACCGAACAAGGCCTTATGGATCTGGATTGTGTTTGTTTCAAGACCGTGGATTGTGTTTCGCAAATCTCAATGGTGCAAAAATAAATAAAGCGGACTGCTTTTTGCGGAAGATAGGTCAGGCTTCACAATCTGGATTGTGCCACAATACTACGCTTGAGTATTATAGAGGGACTTTTTCTGGACTGTGAGAGCATCGCTATGAGATTAATTATTAGCTTTCTGGTTTCCAAAAAAAATAATACTGTCTCTAATATTGTCAAACGAAGATTAGTTTTTATTTATGTCAAAAACAATAAATATAACTCTATTTTTTGTATTTAGTTTTGGTAGCATACAAAATTTACATTTCAAAGTTTTATGGATTTAAAAGTTACCATTAGTGTGTGACATTATTTTTCATTGTCTCACTTCTACATGAAAACCATAAAATCAATCATTTCTATAATGTACTAAACAATAGAAAATTAGTTAACAACCTATTGACCTTTTGATTCTACCACTAGAATCTTGACTCTGCATAATCTATGAGCAGCCAAACATGATCCAACTCTCTTGTCCTTATGTGTCTTGTGGTAGCTGCACGATGTTTCTTTCTTTTGGCTCGATAAGCTTACGCTCACAAACTCTCCACGGTGTTGTTCTATTATACTACTTAGATGGTGTTTGGATACAAGGGCTAAACTATAGTCCCTTCTGTTTTAGGCCACTTTTGCCCCAAAACACGAAGGCCCTTCGGAGCTAAAACGGACTAAAATGTTTAGCCCGGGCGAGGACCCTAAAGCGGCCTAAAGCTTGCTTCGGACAAGCGTACCCCTGGGCGACAACTCGCACCCGCTCGGCCGCCGCCGCCGGCCTCGCTCCACAAGCCCCCCTCCCCCCTCCCCCTCATCAGATGCCGCCGCCGCCCTCACTTCGCGGCCGACCGACGCCTCAACAGCCGTCCCCGGCACTCCCTACACCCCCCCCCCCCCGAGCGGTGGCAGCGCCGCAGCCAAATCCGACGCCCGCGCTCCGTCCCCCCGCCCCCCTGGCCGGCCGACGCCTAGTAGCCGCTCGGCCGCCCCCGGCGCTCCCCCACCGGCAGGAACAGACGCGGTTTATGCAGGGTTTATCGTCGATCGAAGAACGCAACACCACACAAATCCGCTCAAACATTGCGGCGATCTATTGAATTCGCACGCACCTTGAAGCGACGGAAGCATGAGGCCGGCGGAGGAGCGGTGCGGGCACTGGAGGAGCAGCAGTAGCAGCAGCGGCAGGGGAAGGCACTCTCTCCTCTCCCCCTCGGCACGCCCAACCTCCTTACCTACTAGTTTCTTCTATGCTTCCTCCTCCGGCGTCGATCGAACCGGGGAGGCAACATTTTGGTCCCAATCAATTTTTTTTCCACAGGGATCGATCTTCTGGGCGTTTCTATTCCACGCACGAGCCAACAAGTCTTACGCATTGTTCCTCGACAAATCAGGGGCTTTAATCAAATGAGGTTAAATTTGTCATTCCACATTGCAAAATTAAAGTTTAGGTCAAAGATTTAAACACCTCCTTTAGAGCTAAAGTTTAGGGCCTAAATTTTAAGAGCTAAATTTTAGTCATGTGTCTAGTGATCCAAACACCACCTTTGGTTCTTTTTGCTGGACTAAAGTTTAGGCCCTAAACTTTAGCCTCCTAAACTTTAGCCCTAAGGTAGGGTGTTTGGACCATTGGCCTAAAATTTATGCCCACAATATAAAATGATAATTTTACCCTCATATTAATGGTACCATGCAAACATAACGAAACCTCTATCAATTTACATCGCAGTTCAAGGTCACAACACAACGATCTAGGCTCATACAAAAAATCATAAAATCTACGATCTAGTGAACAAAGCAGTGGCTATTTGATCACGAAATGCATTCATGCTTCGATCTTCGTCCCCTTGCTTCACTAGTCCTTTTTCAAGGTTAAGATGTTGATGCTTTAGGAGGAACATAGTTCTCATCACGATCAAAAAGATCAAAGTCCTTGTCTCCAAGTTGACTCTCTCGAATAAAATTATGAAGTGCCATATATCCAACAATTATTTTACTTTGCTTTTTCATTGGATACCTTGTCACTTTCAATAAAATCCTCCACTTCATCTTTAAAACTCCAAATGCCCTCTTGACTATATTTCTAAGAGATGAATGAGCATAATTAAATGTCTCTTTTATAACTTTTGGCATTGAACCGTTATGAAATTCTGAAAGATGGTACTTCGTTCCCTTGTAAGTTGCAAGATAACCCCGACGATTCGAGTATCCGGAATCCACCAAATAATACTTCCCTACACATGTCCACATTAAAGTTATAATCAATACATACAACATGATAACCCACATCGATGTATGAGCTGTGCACACATAGATAAAATTATACCTTCTGGTGGATGTGGAAAGTTGCTCTTGTATTTGTGGGTGGCATCATTGAACATTGTCATGTCATGAACCGAATCCGGCCAGCCCGCAAGAACAAAAGTGAGCCTCATGTCAAAATCACAAACAACAAGCACATTTTGAGTAGTGAAGCCCTTCCGACACATATGTTGAACCACCTTATCATTAGGCACCACAACTTCTATATTAGTTCCATCTGATGCTTCTATACAATTGTTGCAGTGTGGAAAGAACCTAAAATCCCTGAGCCTAGGGTGCAATGTTCCAAACTCAGGGTCCAATGGCTTAATTATGTTAGCAGCTAGCTTCAGAATACATTTCAATACTTTGTCAAAGTTGTGGTGAACTGTCTCTAGGGACCTTCCATGCGGTTCATAGCTTGCCTAACTGACTGTGGTGCACCAACCATCCAAAGAAACATTCTAAGGCCTCAACCGAGGAACTTTTATTTGTGGACTTCAGGCCATACGAGTGCACCAATACATCATGAAGTCGTTCAAATAATGGTCTACTCATTCTAAACATGTTATAGCTTTGTGTACTATCTGCTAGATTTCTCATCACCCAATCATGACCACTTTCAATGAACTTTCTCCTCTTAGATTTGTTCAAGTAAGTTTCATGATACATATCAAAAAGGAGCAGACCACCCATGACCTCCCTTTCATGTGCCTCCTCCTCGAGTATAAGCTTCACAACTTCATCATCACTTGAGTCAGTCTCCCCAGCCATATCATAAGACAACAGGCATAATAACCACATTAGTTAAAACTGGCAACGATAGAGATAATATACGGCGTAAACATAACAAGTTGACATCACAAATCAAGTATCCATAACATGTCGACATCACAAATCACAAATATATAATACGCTCATATCACAAGATATAGATAATAGTTTCACATCACAGAATCACAGAACAGGTTCACATCACACCTAGAGGTAAATGTGTTCACCCCTCCACTACATATTACAGAGAAAAGTGACTTAAGCATATCTATTAGAGGTTGTGCTGTCTGCAGTATCTCTTTAAGAAGGTCAGCCTTCCTTCTGATGTTTTCATGTTTATGAAAAAAATGTTTGGTGTAGTCATCTTTGCAAATCTATGAGACAACATAGTACTCTGCACTTGTTTCATCCACCCCACACTCTAAAGCCAACTGTTGAGCTTGCATAATTTCAGAACTAAATTTAGATCTCCTCTCTTCTCAGTACATGCTACCTTCAGTAGCTCATTCCTTTCAACTGACATCTTTGTAGACACACTTAAATAATCCTTCATCATTTTAACCATTGGGCTTTTGGACTTCTTCCTAGGACTGTCAGCTGTGCTGCTAGTACTGCTTCCTCTCTTGCGGCTATTTGAACTCATAGGACTTTGTTGCAAGTCTTCAAATCTACCTTCTTCGTCTTCCTCTTCCATAGGGTCTGTTTGCTCTTCAAAATTGCTTTGTCCAGCAACAATGAAGAGGAACCATCAACGGCAACACCTTCGAATATTTCCTCAAGCTCCGATAATACTCAGGAGGGCCCCATCGTAGTTTTTTCCATTCTAGATGTTTCTGCACATGATAAAAATTGAAGGTAAATAGGTACCAATGATTATAAGGCCATGTATGATAATCAATTTACAAAAACAAATACCTCTGTTGCTTCGTCCCACCACTGAGGATCTGCAGTAGGCCACCCATATTCATCACGACCTAGGCCACTATTGGTACGAAGATCTTTTATGAACTGGTACATTTGCTTCAATTGCCTGATTCGGTTACTGATCTGCTTCTTATCGTACCTCAAGTTTGTTGCCCGATGGTACTTTTCTATAATCAGCTTGTACCCTCTAGATGTCATAAATTCTTTGTTGTAGTTACCCAAAACAATTTGTTCAAGCAGCAACTTACACTGTTATTATTTTTATCTGACCAATTTGCCTTATCATTTTTATTCTAGACAAAATAGCAAATGAACTTGCATAACTCATTTCAGAATAGTGTATTATTGTCGGCGTTCGTTGTGGCCGACGAGTAATTAGTATCGTGGAGTGCGTGTTTTGGTTCGGATGGTTCGCGAGAGGACACAAGGATTTATACTGGTTCGGGCAACGTGCCCTACGTCCAGTTCGATGAGGCTGCTCGTGTTACTCGCGACAGTTTGTAGTAGGGGGTTACAAACAGGCGAGAGAGGGATGAGCTCCCAAGTCTCTGTGAGGTGTTCGGCGTGGGGTGAGATATCGTGTGTGTTGCACTAGTCTTCTGCCCCCCGTCGTCCTCCCGCCTCCCCCTTTTATACTGCAAGGAGGGAGGCGGGCGTACAGAGGGTTGGCGCTGGGGAGTGGGCGGCGGCGGCATGGCCGTATGTCCTGTAGGCCGCGCTGTTGATGCTTCAAACTCCGTGCCGGTCGCTGTGGATGACGTCTTCGGAGTGGCCGTGTTGCTTCTTGTCGACGGAGTGGTCCGAGCTGTCGCTCGATGGAGTCCCATCCGTATGGAGAAGCGCCACTGTAGGAGCCGGCTTGATGACGCCGTGGTGATGGCCGTCGCTCCGGGGCGTCCTATCGTACGAGACGGTGAGCCTCTGACAGGGGACTGTTGGGGCGACGCCCACCCCGTGGACGATGCTCGTTGTGCGCATTTACTCTTCCGGGAGCGGTCATCGCCACCGTCCCATCTGGAGTTTGAGCTTATTAATGGCTTGACTGACCCCGGACATCCGTCCCGTCCGGGGTGGTTGGATCGCCCAGTCTTGCCCGTCCCCGGAGGTCGGGCGAGGCGGGACCCTCGTCCGACCCCTCGAGGTCGGGGTCGGGCGAGGCGGAACTTTTGTCCGACCCCGGAGGTCGGGCGATGCGGAACCTTTGTCCGACCCCGGAGGTCGGGCGATGCGGAACCCTCGTCCGACCCTCGAGGTCGGGTCGGGCGAGGCGGAACTTTTGTCCGACCTCAGGGGTCGGGCACTTCCCGTCCGGACGTCGGGGTCGGGCGAGACGGAGTAACCTCCCTCGGTGCTTTATACGTAAAGCAGTCGGAGGATCATTAATACCGGTCATCGCCGGTATTGACCCTCAACAGTAGCCCCCGAGTGAGGTCCGACCCCCCGCATAAGAGGGGTCGGGCGTCGCTCTAATCGGAGGTGGCTGTAGAAGCGTTTCTACCGGAAAGGGGCGCGTGCGAGCGCGCACCTTACAGGTGTAGCCCCCGAGCGAGGTCTGATCCCTTCTTGGGATCGGGCGTCGCTTAAGTCGGGAGGAAGAGCGATCGTGGTGATCCCTTATTTATGCTGTAAGGGGCGCGCGCGAGCGCGCACCTTACAGGTGTAGCCCCCGAGCGAGGTCTGATCCCTTCTCGGGATCAGGCGTCGCTTAAGTCGGCAAGAAGGAATTTTCGTTCGCGAGAGCGAACTCATCCTTGGGACTTAAGGTTCTGCGACCCCGCGTTGGATCTCTTTTTGCGATTCCGTCCCCGAGTCCTCTGCTCGTCGCAGTGACCGGTCGGGGGTTCGGTTCGTCTTTGCATCGTGCCTCCAGCGCGTCCGTCCGCCGGACGAGGAGGTTGAGCCGAGCCACGCCTTACCTCGATGGCCGAGGCGTGACGCTCATCGAGCTGCTAACGGGCAAGTTCAAGTGGAGCCCCGGGATCCCTTCGGGGGGATCCCAGCCGAACCGGCTGGCGGTTAGCCCCAATATTCCTAGTCGCCGTCCCACGTGGTTCTCAGATGCCGTTCGATAGGCTTCTGAGGGCTCGTTGCCTCTCTGCGGGGAGATACCCGTGGGTCGGATCGGACCGGGACTCGAACGCGAATCGTGATGCCCCTGGGCGGTCGACCGCCTGGGGGTACTGGCCGCTAGCGGACCCATCACTTTTCACCCCTCACTCTGTTTATGCCCTGAGCGGCTGTCGAACCCATCCGCTGGGCCAGCCTTCGAACTCTTTGGGCCGTCGGGGCATGTTTCAGCCCATGTGTTTTTCTTACCTGAGCGGGCCCGGCCCGATAAGTCGAACCGTCGCTCGGTATCGCGGGGGTACCAGAGCTGGCCCAACCCGATAAGTTGAAGCGTCGCCCGCCGGCGCGCGGTGGCGCTCGATCTGTCGAAGCCTGTAGGCGTCAGCAATAAAACGTGACGAGACGTTTACCTGTCTCACCTGGCGCGGGAGTGAATGGAGCGCGCTGCTCGAGGGGGAGCGTCGCGGGAATCGTTGCCTCGGCCGAGCTTATAAACGTACCACGGGCTCCGTTCGTCCTCGCTCAAGTCTTTTGCCTCTTCGAGTTCCCGCTGTCTTGCGTGCTTAGCCCCCCAGCCTTTTCGCCGTCTCCGATTCTCACTACTTCCCGAATCCTCTGCTTCGGTCAATCTCGTCAGATAGCAATGGCGTCGTGGTTGAGGTCCGACGTGCGTGGAAACCGCCTCCAGGGCCTGGTGAAGCGCGGCCTTCTCCGCGCGCGCACGGCGGCGATGGAGTGGCAGGTCCCGGGCGACGAGACGGTGCCATCCCCGCCGGATGGCTACGTTGTCTCGTTCGCGCCGTTCCATGAACGGGGCTTCGGCGTCCCCGCGCACCGATTTCTCCGGGGGCTGCTGCACTATTACAACATCGAGCCGCAGCACCTCAACCCCAACGGGATCCAGCACGTCGCCCTTTTCGTGGCGTTGTGCGAGGGATTCCTGGGGATCGAGCCCCACTTCGACCTCTGGCGGCATTTCTTCGCCGTCAGTCTGGTGAAGGCGGAGCACGGACCGGCGCCGATCGGGTGCGCTGGTATCCACCTCCGCAACAACCGCGCTGCCGACTATGTCTCCGTGAAGCTGAAGAGCTCCCACAGGGGCTGGCATGGTCAATGGTTCTATCTTAAGAACGATACCGCCGGTCCCCTGCCGGAGTTCACGGGGCGGGTCTTCGCGCGGGCGCCGGAGTCCTGGAGATGGGGTGCTCCGAAGAAGGAGCAGATGATGCTGGACGGCCTCCTTGCGGCCATCGCGCAGCTGAAGGAGGCGGGCGTGCGCGGTGCCGGGGTCATCGCGGAGTACCACGCCCGCCGCGTCCTCCCGCTGGTGGCCCGCCCACTCCGTCTAGACCAGGTGGGGCCCGGCGTAGACGCCGAGGGGTCGGTGATGGCGGGAGCCCCCCCCTCCGAGTCGGAGCTCAAGCAGCGCCTGAAGGAGACCCTCGCCCCGGAGGAGGCCGACGTCGACTTGGACGACCATCCTCGGGCCCTTCCGTGGCCCGGGAGCGTCCAAATTGTAAGTTCTCCCCATCCTTAGCTGGTAGATCGTCTTTTTTCTTTTTTAGAGTCGATATTGACTATATTGATGTGTGCCAGGAGGGCCTGGTCTTCCGCCGATCCCTCGTCCCCGTCCCGGAGGACGCCGCGACCAGGGAGGCGAACCGTCTCGCCGCCGAGGAGCAGAAGCGGCGGAAGGACGCCGCGAAGGCGAAGAAGGCGGCGAGGCTCCAGAGGCGCGGTCGCCGCCAGGGGTCGGAGGAGGAGGAGAGCGATGACGACGACGACGACGACGACGAGGAAGAGGAGGAGGAGGAGGAGGAGGAGGTCGGCCCCCGTCAGGGGGGTCAGGGGCCGAGCGGGTCGCGCCCGCCGGTGGAAGAGAGGAGGCCCGAGGCTCGGGGGCCGGAGGCCTCGGGGTCGGGCCCCCAGGGTCCGGCTGCGACGCGCCCACAGGAGGAACCACCGAGGTCTGAGCCTCGGAGGTCGGAGGCGACGCCGAGTCGCGCCCCGGCCGTGCCCGCTGCGAGGACCGCGACAGCGGGAGCGGCGCCAAGGACGCCGACGCCGGCGGGGCCATCGGCCGGCACGCCCCCGAGCGGGAGGGCGGCGCCCACGGCTGCCCCGGGGGAGCCCGCGGCGGCGCGGGCGAGCGAGAAGCGCCCCCGCCCTTCGGAGGGGCAGTCGGATCCGACCCCCAAGCGTCGTCGGATGATGGCCATAGGGTAAGTAGTTTTGATTCTTTCTTTCTTTTCTTTAAGTGTCCTGCTCACCGCCGCTCGCTCGTTGTGCAGGGTCGGAGGGATGGTCCTGGCGTTGGCCACGGCGCCCAAGAAGGCGCTTGCGCGGCGCCCGTCCGCCGGTGCGCCAAGGGCCGGTGATGCGGAGTCATCGGCGGCTGGTGAGGCCAGGGCGGTGGAGCCCCCGCGCGCGGTGGCGACGGCCGTCGAGGCGGCGCGGTCCGCGGAGCAGGAGGTGGCGGCGGCGGAGCCGGCGCGGGCGGAGGCGGAGCCGGCGCGGGCGGAGGCGATGGTGGTGGCGCCGCGGGAGGCGCCAGAGGGTGCGGGCGCCAGCGGGCCTGTGGCTGCCATGGTGCCAACGGCCCCCGTGGCCGAGGGGTCGGCGTCGGGGGGCGCCGCGGTGGGGTCCATAGACCAGGCCCTCCAAGAGGAGCTTTCGGAGATGGTCGCGTTGGACAGCATCGCGGCGTCACTCCGACATCGCCTCTCGAGGGGTCTCAGGAGGCGCCAAGCGCTCGAGCGGCAGCTTATCGCTGCTAGCAGCGCGGCGGCGGATGCCCAGACCCGGGAGGAGTCCGCGGTCGGCCGACTCCGGGGGGCGGAGGAGGAGGCCCGTATTTTGAGGAGTCAGCTGGAGTCCGCCCACCAGGTACGCAACGCCGCCGTCGTGGTGGCGGTGGAGAGGAGCCAGCAGGTGGGCGGGCTTCGGGCGGTACTCCGGAAGGAGAGGGAGGCGAGGATGGAGGCCGAGGGCGTGGCCGCCGACCTGGGGACGGAGCTGTCCGACGCTCGGACAGCGGTGAAGAAACTTCAACAGGCGGTGGCGGGTATGTGGTACCCTTTCTCTTTCTTTTTAGCTTTCTCTTCCTTAGGCAGCGTGGTCTGACCATCGGACGATGTGTGCAGCGCTCACGGAGCAGGTGGAGGAGCGTGCGCGCGAGGCGTCAAGGGAGGCACTCCGCCGAGGCGTGCACCGGGCGTTCGCTATCGCCCGGTCTCATTATTCCAGCATCGCGCTGGACTTAATGAGTCAGGGGTTCGCGCCCGGGTACACCGACGAGGAACTGGACGAGATCGAGGATGAAGTCGCCCCCTTGGCGCACGCCCTGGCTGCGAGGATAGAGGAGGAGGATCGCCCCCCGACCCCGGAGCACGAGAGGCCCCCGACCCCAGAGCAGGAGCAGACCCCCGCCCCCGAAGAGTAGGAGTAGATGTTAGTATGTATTTAGGGTGTCCGAGGCCGAAGCGCCCGGACAACTTGTAAAAATAAGTTTTTGTATTACAAGTGATTTTGACCTCGACGGCCTGTTTGCTTATCACTTGCGTGAAAAAGCGCTCAGTCCCTCGCTCGTCCGTTTATGTGTCCCCAAAGAATCGTAGGTTGTAGACCGGATCGACACTTAGTTTTTGCCGGTGAGCGACGTTGCCGTAGCCTTTCGCAGGCGGTAGGCGTTTCGCAGTCCGACCGACTCGACTTCGTGTTTCTCCTATCCACGACCTATCTTCTCTGAGTCTTAAACGTTAGGTGGGGGGCCGAGGCTCGGTGCAAAACGTAAGTCGCGGATAGGATCGATCGTTAGCTTGACTGGTGAGCGTTGTGGCTATAGCCCCCGTGGGCTCGTTAGCACTTTCGCGGTCCGACCAGTTCGATCTCAAGCTTTCCTATCTTTGACTTACTTGTTTTTGCGCGAGTTTTTTGAAAACATGCGAGGGTCGGGCCGCGCACGTATTTCACATGGAATACGTGCGCACACCTTACAGCTGTTGAGCCCCCGAGCGTGGTTGGACCCCTGTGTAGCAGGGGTCGGACGCTGCTCGGGGGGTGCGGAAAATAGACAAGCTACGAGTTTTAGGGATAGAAACGACGTAGCTGTTCGATGTTCCAGGCGTTGGTGAACTCTTGTCCGTCCGCGGTCTGTAGCTTGTAGGTGCCGGGTCGGAGAACCTTGGCGACGATGTAAGGCCCCTCCCATGGTGGCGACAGCTTGTGTCGACCTTGGCTGCTGGTGACGCGACGAAGAACGAGGTCGCCGACGTTGAACGCTCGCTCCCGCACGTTCCTTCCATGGTACCGGCGTAATGCTTGCTGGTACTTGGCGGATCGGAGGAGCGCCACGTCTCGAGCCTCGTCGAGCTGATCCATCGCGTCTTCGAGGGACGTCTGGTTCCCTTGATCATCGTACGCCTTCACCCTCGGAGCACCGTAGTCGAGGTCGGTTGGTAGGACAGCTTCGGAGCCGTATACCATGAAGAAGGGGGTAAACCCCGTGGCCCGACTAGGGGTCGTCCGCAGGCTCCAGAGCACGGCAGGGAGTTCGGCTGCCCACCGACCGCTGAACTGCTTCAGGCGGTTGTGGATCCGAGGCTTCAATCCCTGCAAGATCATGCCGTTTGCGCGTTCGACCTGCCCGTTCGTCCGGGGGTGCGCTACGGCTGCCCAGTCGACGCGGATATGGTAGTCGTCGCAGAATTTAAGGAATCGCTTTCCTGTGAACTGCGTACCGTTATCCGTGATGATGGAGTTGGGCACTCCAAAGCGGTGAATGATGTCGAGGAAGAATTCCACCGCTTCTTCCGGTCGGATCCTTGCCACCGGTCGGGCTTCGATCCATTTGGTGAACTTGTCGACGGCCACCAAGAGATGGGTGTAGCCCCCGGGTGCTTTTTTGAGCGGTCCGACCAGGTCGAGTCCCCAGACCGCGAACGGCCATGTGACGGGGATGTTCTGCAGCGCTTGCGCCGGCAGATGGGTCTGCCGGGCGTAGAACTGGCAGCCTTCGCAAGTGCGCACGAGATGCGCAGCGTCGTTGACAGCTGTTGGCCAGTAGAATCCTTGTCGGAAGGCGTTCCCGACCAAGGTCTTGTGCGCCGCGTGGTGTCCGCAGATGCCACCGTGGATGTCTTGCAGCAGCAGCTTTCCCTGCCCGGTTGGGATGCAGCGCTGCAAAATCTTGGTGAGGCTTCTTTTGTAGAGTTCCCCATCGATAAGGACAAAGGACTTGGCCCGACGCGCGATGCGTCGAGCTTCCGCCTTGTCCGTGGGGAGTTCCCCTCGGATGAGGCAGTCGAGGTATGGGGTCCTCCAATCGTTTGGAGGGCCCGACCCTGACGTGGATGCTTCATCGACTTCCATGACGTCGGGTCCTGGAGGCGCGGGAGTCGACCCGACCCCTTCCCCTGGGGTCGACTCGTTGTCGGCCCCTTTTGGGTCTTTGGGTCGGATCGACGGCTGGCTTTGGTCGTGGGAGAAGACCCCTGGTGGGATCTGGTCCCGACCCGCCGCCATCTTCACGAGGGAGTCGGCTTCTTCGTTCTGTCGCCTCGGGACATGCTTGAGCTCAAGACCGAAAAACTTGCGTTCGAGCTTGCGTACCTCTTGGCAGTACGCGTCCATGACATCGCTGTGGCAGCTTGACTCCTTCATGACTTGGTCGACGACGAGTTGGGAATCGCCTCGGACCTCGAGACGTCGGATCCCCAACTCATCGGCGATCTTGAGCCCGTTGATGAGCGCTTCGTATTCCGCCATGTTGTTGGAGGCGGGAAACTGGAGTCGGATTGCGTACCTCATGCGTACTCCCATGGGGGAGACGAAGACGAGTCCGATCCCTGCTCCTGCGCGCATCAACGAGCCATCGAAGTAGAGGACCCAGTACTCTTGGTCGACGGGGGCAGTGGGGAGCTGGACTTCGGTCCACTCCGCCACGAAGTCGGCCAAGGCCTGGGACTTGATTGCTGTATGGGGGGCATATGTAATCCCTTCGCCCATGAGCTCGAGAGCCCACTTCGCGGCCTTCCCCGTCGCGTCGCGGTTTTCGACGACCTCGCGCAAGGGGGAAGAGCTGACCACCGTCACCGGGTGTGACTCGAAGTAGTGTCTGAGTTTTCTCTTGGCGAGGACGACGCCATAAAGAATTTTCAGTATCTGGAGATACCGAGTCTTCGTGTCGGACAAGACTTCGCTCACAAAGTAGACGGGGCGTTGAACCTTGAGGGCGTGGCCCTCCTCCCTTCGTTCTACGACCAAAGCAGCGCTGACGACCTGAGTCGTCGCGGCGAGGTAGAGTAGGAGTGGCTCCTTCGGGGTCGGAGGCACCAGGACCGGTGGCTTGGATAGGATAACTTTTATCCTATCGAGAGCCTCCTGTGCCTCGGGAGTCCATTGAAATCGGTCGGATTTCTTCAGGAGCTGGTAAAGCGGGTGAACGCGCTCTCCGAGGCGTGAGATAAAGCGGCTTAGCGCCGCCAAGCACCCGGTCACGCGTTGCACTCCCTTCAAGCTCTGGATCGGACCCATCCGGTTGATGGCTTCGATCTTCTCCGGGTTGGCTTCGATGCCACGCTCGGAGACGATGAATCCGAGCAGCATCCCCCTCGGGACCCCGAAAACACATTTTTCGGGGTTTAGTTTGATGCCGTTTGCTCGGAGCTTGGTGAAGACTCGCTCCAGGTCGTCGACGAGCTGGTCGGTCTTCTTGGACTTGACTACGATGTCGTCCACGTAGGCCTCGACGATGTCTCCGATGAGTTCGTCGAAGGTTCTGATCATGCAGCGCTGATATGTAGCGCCTGCATTCTTCAGTCCGAACGGCATCGTGACGTAGCAGTACGAGCCGAACGGAGTGATGAAGGACGTCGCGAGCTGGTCGGACTCCTTCATCGGGATTTGATGGTACCCGGAGTACGCATCAAGGAAGCATAGGGTTTCGCACCCCGCGGTTGAGTCGACTATCTGATCGATTCGTGGCAAAGGAAACGGATCCTTTGGACACGCTTTGTTGAGACTGGTATAGTCAACGCACATTCTCCATTTCCTGCTCTTTTTTCGTACAAGAACGGGGTTGGCTAACCAGTCGGGGTGATACACTTCCTTGATGAAACCGGCTACCAGGAGTTTGGCGATCTCTTCCCCGATCGCTCTGCGCTTTTCCTCGTCGAAGCGGCGCAGACGTTGCTTGACCGGGCGAGAGCCCGGCTTGATGTGCAGGGCGTGCTCGGCGACTTCTCTCGGAATGCCTGGCATGTCCGAGGGTTTCCACGCGAAGATGTCGATGTTCGCGCGGAGGAAGTCGACGAGCACGCTTTCCTATTTGGGGGAGAGAGCAGTCCCGATCTTCGCCGTCTTGCCGTCGGCGGTGTCGGGGTAGAGCCGGATCTCTTTGACGCCCTCCGCGGGTTCGAAGGATCCAGTGCTGCGGTTGGAGTCGGGCGCGTCCTCGGTGACTTGCTGGCGGATGACAGCGAGTTCCTCCGTCGCCACGGTTGCGGAGGCGAGCTCGCCAGTCTCCGCCTCACATTGGTAGGCGTGCTGGAAGGACGTCCCGACGGTGATCACCCCCTTCGGCCCAGGTATTTTGAGCTTTAGGTAGGTGTAATTGGGCACGGCCATGAACTTGGCGTAGCATGGCCGTCCCAATATGGCGTGGTAGGATCCGTGGAATCCTACCACCTCGAAGGTGAGAGTCTCCGTCCTGAAATTGGACGGAGTCCCGAAGGTGACGGGCAAATCGGTTTGCCCGAGGGGAACAGCTTGTTTCCCAGGGACGACGCCGTGGAAGGGTGCGCCGGTCGGGCGAATGCGCGCCCGGTCGATGCCCATGGCGTCGAGGGTCTCGACGTAGAGGATGTTGAGGCCGCTGCCTCCATCCATAAGCACCTTGGAGAGGCGCTTAGTGCCGACGATCGGGTCTACCACCAACGGGTACTTGCCTGGTTGCGGTACGTGGCTGGGGTGGTCTGACCGGTCGAACGTGATCGGAGACTCCGACCACTTGAGGAACGACGGGACGGCGGGCTCAACTGCGAACACCTCACGGCGCTCCAGCTTGGCCCGACGTCGGCCACCGTGTGGCGCCGGCCCAGAGACGATCATAAGGCAGCCGTCCGTCTCCGGGAAGTTGTCGTCGCCGTCGGCGGCGTCGACGTCGTTGCTGGCGTTATCGGGAGCCTGTCTGGGTTTGCCTTTCGGCTTGCCCTTCTTGGCCTCCTCGGCCAGGAACTTCTTCATCAGCGAACACTCTTTGTATAAGTGTTTCACTGGGAAGGCGTGGTTGGGGCACGGCCCGTTCCACTTCTTTTCGAAGTGGTCCGGGGTGTCCTCCGTGGGTGCTTTGGCACCCTTGCGATCCGCGGCAGCGACCATCCGTTCTCCGGACGGACGCGGCCGGTTCTTCTTCTTTTTCTTGCTCGGGGGGTCGGAGGAGCCTCCGCCGGCTGTCTCGACCCGCTTGCCTTTGGCGTCTTGGGCGCGATCGAAGATAGCACCCACTGCCTCCTCGCCAGAGGCGAAGCTGGTCGCGATGTCCAGCAACTCTCTGGCGGTCCGGGGACTCTTGCGCCCTAGTTCGTGAACTAGGGGGCGACAGGTCGTCCCGGACAAGAATGCGCCGATGACATCGGCGTCACCGACGTGCGGCAGTTCGTTGCACTGCCGGGAGAAGCGCCGGATGTAATCCCGGAGCGACTCTCCAGGTTTCTGCCGGCAGTTCTTGAGGTCCCAGGGATTACCTGGGCGGTTGTAAGTCCCCTGGAAGTTTCCAACGAAAACCTCCTTAAGGTCAGACCAGCAGGTGATCTGATTGGCGGGGAGGTGCTCGAGCCACGTTCTGGCCGAGTCGGCCAGATACAGTGGCAAGTTGCGGATGACGAAGTCGTCATCCTCCGCGCCCCCAGCCCGGCACGCGAGGCGATAGTCCTCGAGCCACAGGTCGGGGTTAGTTTCCCCCGCGTACTTCGGTACGTTGGTCGGGGGTCGGAAACGCCGCGGGAATGCTGCGTTCCGAATGTGAGGACTGAAGACCCTCGGCCCCGGGGCGTCCGGGCTAGGGCTTCGATCCTCGTCGTCGTCGTAGCGTCCTCCTCGACGCGGATGACGCGATCGGGAGGTGCCATCGTCGAACTCCAGGCGGCGCCGCCGCGCATCCAGGGTGGCGCGGGCGTCCCTGTTCGTCCCCAGGCGACCGCGGACGGAGGCTTTCGCCGTGCCATCCGCTGCTGGGGGAGTCTGGTGGACAGACGTGTTCTGGGCACGCTGTCCGAGCAGACGCGACAGCGAGCTCTCAGCTTGTTGCACTGCCGCGCGCTCAAGTAGCGCCTCAGCCTCGCGCTGGGCGCGTCGGGCCTCCGGCGTGACAGGCTCAGGGAGGCCCCTGAGCAATGCCGCCGCCGCGGCCAAGTTCTGGCTCGCCCGTGGGAAGCGCGGGCAGCCATCGTCACGACTTGCCACTCGTAAGTCGCGAACGTCAGTGCGGGTGTGTTCACTGGACTCGCTCTGGGCGAGCTCGTGATTAATCGCCGCACGCTGCTGATCCAGCTGACGCTGGACCTCCAGGAGTTCCTCCCTCCGTGCGCGCAGTCGTTCTGACTGCGCGTCACGGGGTGGGGTCCCGTCCTGCGGGCCAGAAGACTCCGCAGGGCGTTCGCCCTCCGCAGCGGGAAGATGCTCCGCACGTATCATAAGGCACTCGCGTGAGGGATGATGACTTCCCTCACTGCACTCTGCATCGGAATCTTCGTTTGACGCTCCATCTAGGAGGTCGAAGAGAGACTCGGATGCGCAGCCCACCATGGCCACGAACTCGTTGTTCATGGCGCGTGGAGCTGGGAGCGTCGACGCCCGGGACAATGCGCCAGCGAGAGGCGATACACGCCCGGGGTCAAGCGGGGCAACCGGTGGTGCCGCTGCACCGGCCAGTGCCAGAGCGCCATCTGAGATGGCGACGAAGTCGAGGCTCCCGAAACGCACGTGTGCACCGGGAACCCAGGTGTTTGCGCGGCTAGCCATCCGAACAAAGAGAGGGGTTTGACGAAAACACGCACAAAGAACCCCTTCCTGGCGCGCCAACTGTCGGCGTTCGTTGTGGCCGACGAGTAATTAGTATCGTGGAGTGCGTGTTTTGGTTCGGATGGTTCGCGAGAGGACACAAGGATTTATACTGGTTCGGGCAACGTGCCCTACGTCCAGTTCGATGAGGCTGCTCGTGTTACTCGCGACAGTTTGTAGTAGGGGGTTACAAACAGGCGAGAGAGGGATGAGCTCCCAAGTCTCTGTGAGGTGTTCGGCGTGGGGTGAGATATCGTGTGTGTTGCACTAGTCTTCTGCCCCCCGTCGTCCTCCCGCCTCCCCCTTTTATACTGCAAGGAGGGAGGCGGGCGTACAGAGGGTTGGCGCTGGGGAGTGGGCGGCGGCGGCATGGCCGTATGTCCTGTAGGCCGCGCTGTTGATGCTTCAAACTCCGTGCCGGTCGCTGTGGATGACGTCTTCGGAGTGGCCGTGTTGCTTCTTGTCGACGGAGTGGTCCGAGCTGTCGCTCGATGGAGTCCCATCCGTATGGAGAAGCGCCACTGTAGGAGCCGGCTTGATGACGCCGTGGTGATGGCCGTCGCTCCGGGGCGTCCTATCGTACGAGACGGTGAGCCTCTGACAGGGGACTGTTGGGGCGACGCCCACCCCGTGGACGATGCTCGTTGTGCGCATTTACTCTTCCGGGAGCGGTCATCGCCACCGTCCCATCTGGAGTTTGAGCTTATTAATGGCTTGACTGACCCCGGACATCCGTCCCGTCCGGGGTGGTTGGATCGCCCAGTCTTGCCCGTCCCCGGAGGTCGGGCGAGGCGGGACCCTCGTCCGACCCCTCGAGGTCGGGGTCGGGCGAGGCGGAACTTTTGTCCGACCCCGGAGGTCGGGCGATGCGGAACCTTTGTCCGACCCCGGAGGTCGGGCGATGCGGAACCCTCGTCCGACCCTCGAGGTCGGGTCGGGCGAGGCGGAACTTTTGTCCGACCTCAGGGGTCGGGCACTTCCCGTCCGGACGTCGGGGTCGGGCGAGACGGAGTAACCTCCCTCGGTGCTTTATACGTAAAGCAGTCGGAGGATCATTAATACCGGTCATCGCCGGTATTGACCCTCAACAATTATGAAAAGCAATAAGGTACTTAAATATAGGTCACATGTGGACAGACACTTCAGGAGCAAAAGAAGGTGAACCAATTAAATTGGGCAAAATATGTTAATAAAGCTCTTTGTAATCATTAGGCATGAGCTCAAATTATATCAGGAATAAAGATACATCAGCACAAACTGACCTCAATGTCATCAATGCTAGTTATCCTAAACTAGGAGCTGCCTAGGAAGCTATCCAACAAATGAAATGCTAAAACTTCAGGGAGATGACAGTAGTAGCCAAACAAGAAGTGCACCACAAAACAGAAGGTAATACATTTATAAAAACATTATGTTGGGCCCAGGAACTGAACAAAATGAAATTTGCCAGATATATTACGAAGTACATAAGTGTGGTATGAAGTATAATCTGCGATGTGATTTCTTTCAAAAATAGGACATTGCAATAAGTAAACAAAGTAAAATCTATCTTATCCTTCACCCCTAATGCTATAACTACATCATGCTTCTATATGTACAATGCATTCAGTTGCCATGGAGTTCCCTGACATTTTGCTCCCAAATACCTAAAATGAAACTAATACCATGATATATAAGACATGGATGGAAAAATTCAGATAACAGGGCAATCTAATCTATATCTCTATAAGGGAAAGCTAGGATTAGACAAGTCTCATTCAAAGCTAAACATGACCACGATACAGCATGAAGTTGGCAGTTCCAATAACACCAATTTAGCAGGTATATCAAGGACAGGTTGAATCTAACAGTCCCAGAAGACCTTTTTTCAGTTACCATAAACAGCTGCAAGCTAACAGTCCTATAAGCCCTTATCCTATTTAATATGTAGTGCCAATGTTAAGAAAGAGAACGAGCGTACGAGTATTAAGGCTAAAAATGCAAGCACGGATGATGTCCGACCATCGCACAAAATCAGTCTACAACAGCATTTACATCATGATCAATTAACCAAACGTGATGCACAAATAACAATTCTAGGATGATGTAGTAGTAGTACCACAATGAGTTAATATGCACAAAACTGCCATTTACAAGGATGACCACATAGCAGAAATATTCTTCCATATCGGCCCTTACAATTTGAGTAGGGCATCGGATTATACCTGAGGGCTCAAACAAATTTCATCGTCACCGTTGTCGCCAGCATTATCCTCATCTTCACTGCGCCGTCCGTCACCGCTAGGAGCGCCACGACTTATCGATCCAAGAGGTATCGAAGGCATGGCACAGCCGCGTGCAAAAGTCCGTGGGTAGGACGGGCGAAGGCATGGCAAAGGCTCTGCACACCCTCCACCCTCCCCAGCAATGCCTCCTCCGCCGCGACTGCTGCAAGCCGTGCATAACTCGAGGGTACGATTGACGCTTCGGGGTCGGGGAGGGAGGGAAGCCCAGGGTTCCGTCGTTGCCACCATCCTCACCGCCCGACTGCAGGTACTGCTGATACGCCGCCATATGCGGCCAGCTCTCCGATTGTGAGTTGAGGTCAAGTGCCTCAAGGCCAATCCGGGGAGCATGGATGGAGCTCGAGCCCGGATGGAGGCCAGCCGCGTCGGAGAAAATGTCGAAGCCGCCGGCGGGAGGTGGGGAGTAGGACTGGGACTGGGACCTGGACCCATCACCGCGGAATCCGTCCATCTGCACATAAAGGACGTGGAGCTATGTGCAAGAAAACAAGAGCAACAATTAATCCATGCTAGGAAAGATAATGGGTATTGAAAAGAATGTGATGTTAATGCAATAGCAGCAAAATAATCAAAATGTTTAACGACCTAGTAGATCTATTTACTTAGCGACTATCCGTGCCATATGTAACGCAAATGAACTACATCAGCAGAAAGCAATGACGCATTTGAGCACTCTGTATCGTCCAAAAATGAAGAAAGCTTTTATTAGAAAAAATTTTCCAGGAAGGAATCCCCATTGCCATTGGGATGAATTAGATAGGAGAGGTTTCTAGCTCGTGGCGTAAAACAGTACTATCGTCCACAATAGCAATCTTATCCAACTGCTGCTACTCGCATTATGTTTACTAATTTGGAATGGAGCTATGGAATGTTGAAGATGTCCCAAATTCATTTCCCATTATAAAGGCCGACTTCTGACAAAGCGAAGCGGAGGCCCGTCGACGGAGGGTGCGGGGGGCTTGCCCCCCGCAGTACGGTACATATACCCTAATTAGGGTTTCACCTTGATCACGATCTTGTAAGCCGCCGCACGGCGTTGTAATCCGACTCTTGATAATAGTGAGGAGTGTTTGCTGGCTAGCGCCCGTAGTTTTTTCCCTTCACATTGGAGGGGTTTTTCACGTTAAATCTTGTGTCTAGCTGTGATTTGATCTTGTGTTCTTTGTCGTTTGTTGCCGTCATTCACAACATGGATCACATGGAACGTGCTATGGATGCTATATACAAGGTCTGTGCATTGTACACGAAAAGGAGAGAAGAGGATTGGGGAGGAGCGCTCATCAGTTAGGTGAGGTCTCACCTTCCCTTAAAGCTGGACGCGAGGAGGACGGTGGAGGACGAGGAGGCTGGCGTCGTCAGCTAATGCTTCTTGGAGGAGGATGACGGCCGGCGCTTCTTGGAGGAGGATGACGGCCGGCGCTGGCGGTCGTTGGGCCAGCGACCGGCGCGGATGACGCCCGGCACCGGCTTCACGACGGCGAGGACGAGGCTTGCTTCAGCGCTTCTTTTCCAGGAGGACGATGGCCGGTGGCAGTGGACCTTGGGCCTGCGACCGGCGGCGGCGGTCCGTGGGCCTACGACCGGCGGAGGAGGAGGCTTGCACCATCGGCTGCTTGAAGAGGAAGAGGACGGCGGGCTCTGGCGGCGGCGCGAGATCCGGCGGCGCTGGGGCGAGCGTGAGCAAGGGGATGGAGCCGATATGGTCTGAGTCGGGGCAAAGCTGTCCGGCGCCGCCTTTAGGCGTTTTTTGGGCCTCCATGGATGCTAAATGTTTTAGGCCTCTTTAGCACTCTTTAGGCCTCTTTAGCATATGGTGTTTGGCTTACTAAGACTACAAATAGGCCTAAACTGATGGATCCAAACATGCCCTTGGTCATGACCATCGCCCCCTCACCCGCGATAGTAAAAAGCTCACCACTCACATCCACGTTGCACCCGCTCGATCAATCTCTACTCCTCGAGCTTGATCTCACCTCTCTAATCCGTCTACACCTCTTGAGCTCGGTGTTGCCTCTTGTCTATTCGTGCGAGTTGGCTATGTGAGTCGTATGTGAAAGTCAAGATGGGTTAGGCCTGATCTCTCGTGTCACCAGTCGCCATCAATACTTTGAGCCGTATGAACTAGGTGCTGCATATATAATACCAACAAACAATGCTAACGGGCGCTTACATTAGTTTCCATAACGAGGTAGGAAGTGGTCATTTAGATCGTGGAGACCGACGAGGCGATGATGATGAGTACAGTAAGAAACACGGGGAACAGTTGTTATTCTCATCAAGAGAGTGTGTTATAATCGAGAGCCATACTTTAGAGAACTAATCAAAAGGTTTGTGTGTTGATTTTAATTCACATATTTAAATTATGTTATAAATATATTAATTATTTTATTTTCAATGTCAATAATTCTATAATCATTTTTTTACTTTATCAGGTAGATAAAATGGTGACTAACATCTTTGAGTATGAAACTATTAATATAATGTATTTGGTACTTTCTTATATGTAAAGATATAAGGTTTGATCATGTCTTTACGTTTTGAACTCAAAACTATACTTATAGAATTACAACTTTCAGAAAATAACAAATTAAACCCACTAGATATCATACGTGCTTATATAACTCAAAAATATCAAAGTATTACTTGCTCAAAATAGTTTTACAACGCATATTGTACTTTATTTTGTGACTTATTTCTTTTTATTATCTCAATAACATTGATCGAGAATTTGCAACAACCAAAGACACCACGTAATATCCGTCTAATGCGTTACTAAAGATATATAAAGAGAGAACCCTGTTGTAAATAGAAAACAAGATATGATACGATATAAATAGGATAAAGTATGTACAATACCCAGACCGATGAAAGTAGTAAACACAATTAATATATACTAATATAGCACTATATTATCTCAATATACAATATATATAATAGATAATAGAAAATATATTCTAAATGAGAAAACATAAGAGCCGAAAGAAAATTTCATCCTAACACAAGTTTGATCCTTGTGATTGATCAGACTCGCATACAATACGACTCAATCAATTCACTTAGAACTTTATATGGGTAATACTATAGGTTCACAAGGAGAAAGAAAAGCTATATGGTGGGCTAACCTTTATCAGTTTTCTATACGTTCAAACTTTATATACTATTACCTCAAAGTAATAAGTTATGCAAATAAGTATATAATAACAGGTGGCACAATGCGGACCATGTAGAGTTTTGTCAAGGGTAAAGACGGATCTTATTTACCGAATAAATTATGACTATATCTTTTTTATTATTGAAATGCATACAACGCTAAAGCAGACATGTACGTTGATACTACTGAATAGAACGAACCACTTTCATACTGAACACTATTTGTTACCCTTTGGTTTTAATCTTAGGTGATGTATATTTTGAATGACTTTTGTATTTAGCCAGAGAGCATAAAGAGATCCAAAATAGATGTGATAATTTTTACAAAATAAAAAGGTTTTATCTAAGATTAAACTTAGCGCTTTAGACTCTTAGGTCAAAATAGGGCTCCATGATATTTGCATTTGCAATTTGCTACTCTAAAGTATGATCTTTTGCATATGTTCTATATTTTCTAAATATTGGTACTACCTACGGTTTTCGATTGTGTCGTAGTAGAATTTTAGTGTCATTTTGACTATTCTTAATATTCAAAAAAATAATTTAAATATATCAAAAATTTATACATACTACAAAGTTTAAATGCAAAGGAAATGGTGCAATAAGAGAATTTTGGTAGATATGGCTCATTCTCATAGTGACACATATATTTTTAGCGGACGTGGCTTATTCTGGTGATGACACATTTCAAAACGTCATTAGTAAAATGAATTCCTTTTATATTAATTTTTAATTAATATTTACTGAATCGTAACTCCATTTTGAATCTGTTTAAACCGTTGTTTTCCTTATAATTAATCCAACAAAATGATATCTCATAAGCCATAAAAATTTAAAAATTTTGAAATATTTTTTGTAAAAATAATTTTTGTATTCTTGAATGTTCCATCATAATGATTCGAATAGCTTTGGATTTTTTTTTACTTTTTCAATATTGTTCCAATTTCTATTTGACTTTTATTTTTTTATTCAAATTTTTTCAAAATTCATATTTTTTTTAAAATCATGCTATTGATTAATCTAATTTTTCAATGTCTTTTAAAGAATAAATACACTCTATTTTATTTAAATATGTCCTATTCCTGAAATTTATAACCTTCTTCTCTTGATCGTATAGTCTTTCATTTAAATAAATTAGACATATAGGTTCGTGTTGTGGTTTCTCTATTTTTGACAATTTATATTTTTCAATATCTATGCGACATTTCATTTTAAATTTATTTATAATTTCATGGACGCAGCGGTAGCGCACGACTTCGGCTAGTTGTTGTTGAATCTACAAATCTGTTGTTGAAGTCTACATACATCCTGACATATTATACTAAGCAATTGTGGTTCTATTGGAAATCCAAATTCTTTTTCTAATAGATAAAAACTGTCAAGGCACTAAAAAATCCTAACGGAAATCGCTTTTGTCGATTTGCTGCCCGGGAAAAGCACTGGGGAATAAAACAGAATGGAAAATAAAACAATCTTGTCGCGTCGCCATGGAAATGTTATTAGAATTTTTAGCTTGTATTCTGGCCAAAAAAAAAAAGGAATTTCTAGCTACTGGGTTAGCCTTGAGGAAAATTGCACTAAGGAAACAAAACAAAAAACTTTACACGTAGTAGGTAATTAGGCCTAGGTGACGTTAAACATTACACGGATTAGTCATAGAAGCAAATAAATCTACATTTGATCATTAACTATCACGTTTAGACTTGTACATTCCAATAAAATGCAGTGGAAAAAAGATATTTGAATTCTAGACATGCAAGATGCTATAAGAAAGTAGTATAAACCATTTTTATATATAATACATGATGATTAATTAAATAATAAGATGAGTCACTATATTTAGTAAGTTGATCCACGTAAAAAAATCATTTTTCTATCTAGAGCACACGAGAGGATCAATCAGTTGAAACATATAAAAAAAGTGACCAATCACTGATAACATAGAAGAATAGTATATGACCACATAGAAGAATGAAATTTGCTGTTTTTAAAGGACTTAAAAACGTATAATAACAAATGGTTGAAGATTCAGATCTTATTTGTTGTTTCTGGAAGGGTCTAGGTATAAAAAGGAACGGTGGAAGGACCAGTCATTGTTTTCTGATTCATGAAGGGTCTGGACAGAAAACGTGCGGTGTTGGGAGGACCGAGATTTAACTTTTGTTTCCGGAAAGAGCTAGCTGCAAAAGATCGTGGCAGATCCAACTTTTGTTATATCTAAGGGATGATCCAACGGCTATAATTTTACAGATGACGTGGCGTGGTTGTTTTGGAAGAAAACGCACGCGTAGACTATTTAACTTCTGTTTTCGGAAGACGCTAGATGTAAAAGATTGTGGCAGATCCGACGTATGTTATATCCAAGGGATGATCCTACGACTATAGTTTTACAGATGACGTGGCGTGGTTGTTTTGTAAAAAAAGGCACGTGTAGACTATTAACTTCTGTTTCTGAAAGGAGCTAGCTGCAAAAGAATGTGGCAGATCCAACGTATATTATATATCCAAGGGACGATCCAACGGCTGTAGTTTTACGGATGACGGACGTGGTTGTTTTGCAAAGAAAATGCACGCGTTTTAGACTATAAAAGATTGGTGAAACACACAACACTAAATTTCCATTCGACTTCGAAGGCTATGCAAGATTGTAAGCGCACGGTTCTGGAAGGAGAAGAGAAAACATGTTGAATTTGATCCTTCGTGTGTTGGCTACACCCTAATTCGACGCGGTTCACAACGTTTAGCTCTCGAGGGAGCGAACGGTTATAACTCCATCTCCCGTCCGTCCGTGGTGCCCGACTGTCCACGCCTGCCTGGTCTGGTCACGGCATGGTCGTAGCTGCGCCGGACTCTCTAGAGCTCTTTTCGGCTGGCTAACCACACCACATAATCGAACCAACCACACGCGACGCCTGATTAGGACGGTTAACCGTGTACTACAAAAAGCACGAATCATGCATCCAGCTGCACATTTGTGTGTTCCGGCATCGCCTTCTGTCCTTAATTAGCATTCAACTATTTCAGAGTTGACTGAGTTTGCAAAATAAAAACAACAGCAACAATAATAACAATATATTACTTCTCTGCAAAAAGGGAGCAGATGATTGCTTCTCTAAATTTCACCAGCCTTATTGATGAGCTTACATTAATCAATAATGAATATTCCTGCCCAAAAAGAATGGATATGACTGGTGGATATATATTCCGGGTGGACGAGGGTACAGGGTGGCGGCGCAAGCACAGCCCGCGCACGTATTAAGGTGTGGGCGCTGGGGCATGGCTGGCTTCTCCGCTCGCCTGGAAGCTGAATCATCATCAATGCGTGTCCATCTGTCCACGCACCACTCATCAGCTACCGGCGGCCCGCCGCAGCTCATGGGCGTCCGTCGCGCCGGCGGCGCTGTCACCGCCCATGCTCATCAGCGTGGTCAAGTGGGGGATCTCCTTGGGCACCGACGCCGTCAGCACCTGCACGCGCGCCCAACCACACACATGATCATGAGCAAACGAGTAACAACCGCCATCGTTATCAGTCTTCCAACGCTCCAGCTCCGTGTGTGAGATGAGCATTGAGCCAACAACGGTGTTCACTGATGGTGATGGGGGGTGGTAGTAGTGCATTTACCTCGTGGCCGGTCTCCGTGACGAGGACCTCGTCCTCGATGCGGATGCCAATGCCGCGGTACCTCTCCGGCGCGTTCTCCTTCAGTATCGGGACCGGTGGTATATAAATCCCGGGCTCGATCGTTATGACCTGTGCAAGCAGCACATGGACGGACAACAAACAGCTCATCAGCAGCAAAAGGGACGCCCTATGAAAGAGTGATAGGACGGCAATGACTCCAACAAACAGTGAAATAGCTCGGAATGGTTCTGGAAACGGAGCAGCTCTTGCTAAATACAGTATGGATATAATAACACACGCCTGAATTTTTTCTTTCTGTGATGACGAGGAACTGTAGGGCTCTAAAGGGGTATTACCAGACAGGCACCAGTTGGATGGTTGTATTATACAGTACTGTACCCCAACAGATACTAGCTAAGCAAGCAAACAAGTTCATAGGCTTTAGTAGTACGACCGAGGAAGGAAAAAAATGGACTTACAACGCCCGGTTCCAAGGGTTTGTCCTTGTCGAGTGTCACGGAGTCATGAATATCCATGCCTAACGAATGACCTGGAATACGGGACAACAAAGGGTTATTATAACTTGGTCCCCTACTCCAAGGGGCGGTCCTCCTGCATTCAAGAGAAAATCTAAAGAGGAAGGAAGAGGGGGGTTATACAGACCTATCGCGGTTGGATTCAGATAATTGTACTGGACGGATTTTCCCTTCTCCAGGATTCCGAGCTCTTGGAACCCCTTTATCAGCATCTTGACCTGTGTTTGGACAAAAAGATTTTGAGGTAAAGGATCTTTCCAAATTGTCACGGCATGAGAAAGGTGGTGTACTATTATATGTAAAGGAACCACTAGAATTTGAGACTGGATACATACCGAATGATTGTGTATTTCGTTAAGGCTCGTGCCCGGTTTGCAAAGCTTTATGCACTCCTTATTTGTCTCTAGTATTAGGCTGTACAGCTCTTCCTGGGGTCAGGAGGGGCAATGATAGAAAACTATGATCTCATGTTCTTGCTAATAAAGTGAAGCAAATTCAAGCGCTGTCGCTTAATTTAAGTATAGGACAGTAACAGATGAGCAGTTAGTTACCTGAGCAGGAGAAAATCTGCCACAGGGTGGCCACGTCCTAGTGAGGTCACTAAGGTAGCCATGATACTCACAGCCAACATCCATGAGCAGAAGGTCACCTGTTTTGATCTGTCAAACGGCTGTATTAATTTTACATGATAAAAATAGCCCTTGCAAGGGCCCATGAGAGGAAAACGTACCTTTCCATCATTTCTTGAGTAGTGTATGACACTAGCATTGGCTCCTCCACCAACTACTGGATGGAAACTGCATATATGGAAAAACAAAGAAGGTGAATCAATTGCCAGTAGCACATTGTTGCAACATCAAGAAAGAATAATGGGACCTTTGGTCTCAAGGATGTGAACTAATTCAGTATTCGACTATCGATGGACAAATGAATGGATAACAGCATACTTACGCCATTCTTTGGGCACCTCGCATTTTACATTCGTATTCAATTTTAGCTGCCAACTGGCTTTCATCCCTGTGGGTCCTCGATAGCAACATCGTTTGTACAAGAGACTGGACAAATTGAGAAAATGTCAGTACTCTGAAAAATTCAAGCTGAAACACAATCTAAGACAAATATAAATTCGACATTCCAGATGTACTAGGTGCAATTAAAACAATCTTATTCTCAGCTGGCTTTGGTGGATGCCCAACCAATGAAGTGCATAACACCAGAATTATGGAACCCAACAGGAGGCAGGAACATGTGAGCAGATGGTGTAATATGCACAATCAACAGTTGAACAGTGTTCCTACGGGTTTATCAAACCCAAATAGGTCTACATATTAACTGGTAGCTTGTGTCCTCACTTGTCCTCAAACAGTTGATTTGTCCACATCAAATCCCACTACCCACCTCAAATATAAACTATACTCCCTCAAGCAGATAAAATCAAAGTGCTTGTTTAAATATACCACCTGCCAGGTAGGCTAATATTTTAAATTTCATCAAATCTTTTATGGAAGATTGAACTGAGAAAGTAAAGCTACATGTCCTGAGGCCAAGTGACACATAACAAAGATTATCAAATTACCTGAGATACAATAGATGCTGATTGCCTCATCAATTTAACTTCCGATTTTGACTTGACCCATCGCAATTCATCGGTGTAACGTGCAAGATCCTTTACTTTCTTGTTGAGTAATGCCGTACGAAAGGCATTCAAATTTCTATATGGGTATGCTGTTTTCGAATTCATGTGACATGTCTTTACATTGTGATACACCATCTTCGATCGCTCAATCATATCAGGAAGGATCTGCATTTTAGTAGCAATTGACTTAATGCCGGAAAATTCAGTAACCAACAGCAATAACTTAAGTAATCAGTAGCGATGAAGTACCTTTTCCAACTGACTAAGTGGAAATGCTTTATCTGCTTTGAAGAAATCCATGGCTGCCTCAACTCCAGCAGTCTTACCTTGCCAAACTATATCCTAGCACAATAATACATTAATAAGAATTGTGTGTATTGTGGTCTACCACAAACGCATCTGACTAACATCTCATTACCTCCTTATCTGTGTCTGGCATGAACATGCACAATCCAGATTCTTCACTCAAAACCGCTACACCACCAGGTTGTGTACAACCTGTAATGTACAGGTAATCACCACTCTGTCTGAATGGATATGGTACTACATCAGTCATCATTTGCTGATCCGCAGAGGCAATAATTGCCAAGCTCTTTTCCGGCAAAACCTCCAAAAGCCTTTTTCTTCTAGATATATACTCCTCATTTGTGATGCCTGGTGTGATCTCTCCATCAGCTAATAACTGGCTCATGGTATTGTAATGTTTAGGAAAAAAACATAATCACATATAAATGTACATATAGCGTTACAAGGGAGTAAAATATAATGAAATTGATACAGAGAACATGCATTTCAGTGGGTAAGTAGGTGGTCTACTTGGCCATGTTAAGGCTATACTAGGAGTCTTATTATAGAGTCCTTTTCCTATTCCATATTGTACTCTTGTAACCCTTATATATATATATATATATATATATATATATATTCCCTATGGGGCTATTGTTTAATACAAGTGCTATTCATAACATGACATACAGAGCTAGAAACTAAGATTAGGATTTCTTCTCATTCTCTAGATGTCCTTTTTTTTCATCAGTATTGCACTTCCTCCAGTTTTTCTTTTTCCGCTGCGCACACCCCCAGGAGGGGTGATCTCAACTCCCTGGGCAGACCAATTGCTCCAGTGAGCTGCTCTTGATCTTGAGTATCAAGACGCCGTTGGATCGATTTGGTCTTCTTCATCGAAGGACGACCACCAATTGGCTGCTCATCGTCGGTCTGTGTCCACTAGGTTCTTCATCCAGGATGGAAATCTTTCTGTTGAAGTTGGCATCGGGCTATTGGATCGTGAACTCATGTCACCGGGTTCCAGCTCACTGATTGCGCCTCATACAAGCTGTCAGCGAGGCCAAGGAAGACTCAGCGTCAGTCTGGCCTCCTCAAGGCCCGCTGACCTGTGGTCCAGGAGTCGCCAGCCTGATTAGATCTCAGCTGCTGGTTCATCACTGGTCCATGCTGATGGGTTCTCTTCGTTGCTTGAGGATCTTGCCTGTCTCTGCAGGCCACCACCACGTCAATCCAGTCAGGAGGCGGAGTTGTCAAAGGGCCTCCATGGCTGGTTTCATTTACCTTGCATGAATGGTTTATATGGTTGGCTGCTCGCTTACTGCTGGGCCGCTGGGCCGCTCCTCTTGTATTGTGCCAACTTCAACTTCTAACCATGAGGACCGCATGAGGTATTATGGGCCAAGCTAATTAACTGGTTTACATGACCTACGCATTAAAATGAAATATAGATCTTACTTGGACTGTAAAGAAATTTTGATCTTATTATGTTAGACATGCTTATATGCTTCCCTCATGCAATGCAGAGGGTCAGAGCCTCACCTCTCAGATCGAACTCAAAGTTTTCATATCAACATGGCAAGTATATATGCAAACTGAGTTGCATTGCCTAGACATATAGAAAATGAAACTGAATTCTAAGAGGCAACTTGTTACAATATTTAGAGATCAGAGACCTTGAATGTATTAGACGAAGGTGGTACCACCTAAGTATCCACCTAACTACTCATAGTACCGAAAGACATTAGATAAAATGTCATATGCCTGCAAAATTGGCAGCGGCACCAGCAACTCCTGTAGTATCATGAATACATGAAAGAAATAATACCTCAGGATGAGACTGGGGTGTCGGCTGCCCAACATCAACTATTCCTCCAGTGGTGGATGCAGCTCGCCAAACCAAACCATGAGAAGCAGATAAAAGTCGAGGTGCTACCTGGGTGCATTTGCAACAAAGAGGTGAATCACTATCCCAGAACACAACAATAGAAGAAAAGAACTATCAAAGACATTTCATAGTGAACATGCCATCTAACTGACAGTACAAAGTCCACAAAGACTGAAATGATGACAGGCCATGTATTGTGACTCTAGAAGTAAAATAGAGTAAAATATGCACGCGCGCGCGTGCACACACACAAAAAGAAAAAAAACGCAAGCTTGGGCCAATCATTTGATGCTGATACTAGGGCACCAAATGAGTGGAGATAATGAAATTGCAAATGAAGCTACCAGAGAGGGAAAAACAACAACAAAACCGACCCTTTCCCCACAAAAATCAAAGAAGCTAACAACATCCTCTAAACAAGAGGACAGACATGCAGTACCAATGATTGTCCAAAGTTAGGCAAAGCACTGCTCACAATCTAAATTCGAAAGCATATTGAAACATGCAATTCACAGGCCACAATGGGCCTGTCATCCACAATCAATATGACAAAAGTTCCTGCTTAAATTGAAGGAAAAAAAAAAACCAACCGAGGCCAAATTACCCAAAACAATCTCGAGGTCACAAAGCTCTTACCTATCCGGCAACGTTTTCTCAGCGCAGGAGAGAAACAGAGCTAAAAAGCTCAACTGTACTCGAAGGAACTGTCTGTAGATGCTAATTTCAAGGTGCCCGAATGCAATCCTATCATAAAAACGACGCGCATACTACCGAAACAGCAGGTCAATGGTACAACAAGGTAACCGAAACATCTCATCCACTCCAACGAATCACCGCATCACAGCAGAGAGCAGACTTTCTCATCTCGCATCGAACGCGAAAGATCCCCATATAGAAAATGAAAAGATGGGGAAGGAACGGGATCTGATTACCTCTGTTGCTTGCAGCGTTCTCCGCAGCAGTCGCGCCGCCATGGCCATGGCGGCAGCCTAAGCCTCCCCTCTGCAGAGTTGTTGCGTTGCGTCTCACCCGCAGAGTTGTCCGCAGTTGGAAAGATCCTGACCGTCAAAGGGACTGTCGTGAGTAGTCAGGCCGCAGCTTCTCTTTTCTGACCGCTCCAACGAAAAGGCAAAGGCGGCCCGTGATCTGCCAGTTTGCGTAATGGACTGGTTAGCATGTACGAGGTGAGGCTAATTGGGCCTCCGTGTACCCCCGACGCAGATTCAACGGTTCGTAGCACCAAGAGCTGGAAGACTGAGCTCCCGGATCCAACAAAACTTACGATTCGTCGCTCAAAAGCCACACCAAAATGAACCACCTAGAAGTCAATTCTTTTATACATGAGAAAATTAGATAAATACCATTGAAAGATCATGAATTGCAAAAATCCAAGTTACAACAGAATACAGTCGCTTGTCAAGATACATTTCACTGGAAACCGGAAAGAAAAACCTTTATTCGATCAATATAGGGCGCCCTGGTGGGTATTATGTGGCCCATATCATGCTCAACAATGGAGCAACAATCCTGCGCAAACAGACTAGCAAGTTCAATGCTTGCCCTGTTCGCTATCTGCCTGTCATGGCCTTCCCCGTTGCCAAAACAATGGAGCGAGGGGAGCCTGACTGGCTCATTGTCAAAACCACCCACGGATGCCGGGTAACCGGAACAAAACACCCCGAATCTGAACTTTGGAGAGCCAAAGGTTTTCTGCTGCTGCCTGCAGAATAAAGCAGCCATTGCTGCGCCTTGAGAGAAACCAAGGATCCCGTCAAAGCTGCCCATTTGAGAGAGTGCGTTTTCAAGGTAGGCATACGATTCCTCAAAGCCTTCGGTTTGCTGTTGATACTGAAGCAGGTCGAACGGCGAGTCTGCAGCCCTCCAATCTTGCTCAGCGTTACAGGTGGAGTCTGGTGCAATGAGCCATGCAAATTTTCTTTTTGCTGTGACAGATGGAGGTGAAGGGATGTTGGAGCCAGGGACCGGAGTTGGTTGGTACACAAAGGAAAGCTCGTGAGGAGCATCTATGAAGACAAGCTCAGCAATATGCTTCAGCTTCTTTGCAAGCGCTGATGTTCTCCCTTTAAAATTGGATGCGTTCTGACGGAAACCATGCAAGCAGAGAATTTTCAACTTGTTCAGCTGCTCATTACCTGTGCAACATTCTTACAAGTTAGAGGAAGGTAAACCTCAAGGAGTACAACTTAGACATAGTAAATTCGTAAATGGTGCGTACATTATAGTTCACAATCATAGAACATTAACAATTAGGTCAAAAAATAAGCTACGGACTCAAACCAAATGAAACTAGGTTTAACAGTATTTCCAAGTCGACGGACATCTCCTAAGAAGCTAAAACTGATCTTGAAGTTACTGAATCTAACATTTAATTATCTATTTAACTTTTGTTCAAGCCCCATGTTTTTGGTTGTATAGCATGAAACTCATAAATTGCACAATATAATCATAAATCATCTGAAGTAAAGAGATTATAAAGGTAAATTGATACAGACCTACCATTACTCCTGGGAAATTCAGAAGCCAGACACTGATTGTTTATGGATACTTTTTCAAAGTTGGCGGGCTCGGACAGCTCTAATTTTTTATCGCAGCCTTGACTTGGTGATATTGGGCAGGATTGTTTTTCATTCTTCTGGCATAACTCACATACATATTCCTTGGTAGAATCCTAGAGAATTCAACGAGAATACTTTGTACATAAATTCCATTGTTCAGAACTTATAAAAAAAGGAATAAATCAACAATTGCAATCAGCGAGAACTTTGAATGAAGTTGTAATATTGTATCGGAGACCTGACATGTTGGGCAGACTAAGACCAACATTCTGCAATGGCTGCAACGACACCGAGATGAATAGTCATCATAAGAAGAATGACATATCAAACAAGTTCCAAATATGTTCTCTTTCTGGCTCCCGACGGAGATTCTGTCAGATAAGATAGTACCAAGTCAGAGGGAAGGAAACTGAACAACTACCAGTATAACAATTTGAGCTTTAATAAGACATCATTGGATTTTGAGGTGAGAAGTGACCTATGGTCAAATACAAAATTCTTTCCATCAAAATAGCCACCGTCTGGAAATTGCTCCAGATATCTTTGAATACCACCATATAGCTGACATAGGCATAACAAGAAAATGTCATAACAGAATGCAAACTACACAAACACGGTCACAACTAGATTACAATCAAATCTAATTGATGGGATGCAATTACCTGAAAAACATTCTCAAAGCCTTCACCTTTCGAGCGAATATATGCTGATGCCATCTCACAGCGTATGCCTCCTGTGCAATACCTGTAAATAGCAACAATCGAGGTAAGCTGCCTGCTTGGCAAAAGCATTAGGCTAACTGCAATTTAAGTGATGCAGCCAAACATACATCAAAATTGACTTCCCACGTAGCTTCTCAGTATGCTCATCGATCCATAAGGGCAGGTCACTGTATTGTCTGATTTCAGGATCTAATGTCTCTACATTTGGAACACTGAACTTGCCGATCCTTGTCTCATAGACATTCCTTGCATCCAAAACAACCACTTCACTCTTCTCCATAGGTGCCTCAGTATCCAAATTAGTTCTTGCTAAACGAGAAGCTAAACTTAGCAACTTTGGTTCATTTCTAAAGCCCAAACAGACATGGAAGAACTCTGAGTTGAAAATCAAAAACTCACCAACGTTTTGTAACACCGAGTGGAACTCAGCAGCTGACAAATGTCTCCCAGCACTTGAAATCTTCGGGAGCACCAACGTTGGGTTGGAACACAGTGTAACCAGCTCCTGCCAATGCAGCAACAGCAACAACGATCAATTCAAAACACCGTGAAATTGATGACACTATACTATGATATTCGCGGAAGCGATTCTTGTGGTGCCATGAGAACCTTCACGACGCGCACAGAGAGTGAAGTGAAGCCGCACTCCTTCGCGACCCTCTCATCGACGGGGTCCTCGCAGGAGGCCAGCTTGAAGTCCGTGCCCTCGAACAGGCTCTTGGAGCTCATCTCCGCGATGTGCTTCTCCAGAGCTGCCATCCTGCCGCCGAGCTACGAAAACCAAATGGCGAGGTCACCAAGAATGCATTCACGAATCACGAACCTTACCAGCACGATAAAGGTTATCTTTTCTCTAAATTTTATTTTTTGAAAAAAGAAAGAGAAAGCGGGAGTGCTCACCGTTGCGTTGACGCCGTCAGGGCCGACGCGGACACGGCCGACGAGTGCCAGGTCGCCGCAGTGCGCCTCGTAGAACGCGGCGAGCGCTGCGACGTCAGGGACCTCCGCGTACTTGTAGTAGAGAAGCACGCCATAGCGATCCCCGTCTCCACTCCCCCCATCCCGCTGCTTCTGCGTCGTCTCGTCCATGGCAGAACCCTAGCGGCGATGGCGGCGGCGGCGGCGGCGGCAGGCGGAGGACGACGACGATGCATAGTGTGGAGGCCTTCACCTTGTCTTAACGCGAGTTTGGGCCGGCCCACGATGCATATGAGGCCAGCCATGGTCTCCGCCCGTTTATAGTTGAGACTCAGCCCACCTAGTACCTTATCCTTTTCCTCTTCGCCCGCATTTCGCTCCGCGTACCCGCAAAGCCCCCAGCCCCCGCGGCAAGAACCTCCCGCTGCACTCACTCATGGAGGCCACCGCCGGGGGGCCGCGGGCTCTTTCGCTTCTGGCGCCGTCCCCGCTGCCTCCGAAGCTGCGGGTGAAGACTTGGTGTGTCTCCGTCGCCGAAGGTGTGAGGCGGCGCGAGGCGGTGGCAGTGAGTGCCAAGAAGAGGAGGGGTAGGGGCGAGGATGGGGAGGCGGAGAAAAGGGTGGACAGGCACAGCTTCGCACCAAAGGCCGATGAGGCCACTGGAACGTTCCCCGAGGCCGTCTTGCTCAGGAAGGTGCGGCCATTTTTCCGTGTCCTGCTTTTAGGCTTCTGCTTATAGTGACAAGATGACTTGGTTGTTTTTCTGCTTCTACTAGATACATAGCTAAGTGCAATTACTCTTTTTTTTAGGGATAAGTACTCACATTTTTAGGGACTATACGCTTTGAAAGAGGCGTTTCATCTTTGGGTCTTCCAGTTCACTACCACAACATATGCTAACAGGGTAAAAAAACACTGCGTATTATATTGGGCCACTTTTGGGTGGAACAAGAGAGTTTGAAACTTTAGTGGGGGATTTTTTTTTTTTTGAGGAATTTTGGTAGGGGATGATAACTATGTGGAATTAAGAGGGATAATTAATACACTAACCGACTTGTATAAAGATATTTTAAAATGAAACAAAGACGGGAGGGATGGTACAAGGGATACCATGAAAATTATAAAAGCTTCATTTCTTGATTTTCTCAAACATGCTGACGGTGGAAGACTTTGTGTTGTCATCTTTTACTGAATTCTAAACTGCAAAAACGTAACATGTCTTATGTTTCCTCCTAAAATGGTGTATAGGCCATGATGTTTCCCTAATAAAGTGGCATAGGATTAGAATCATAAATTTCTTATGTTGGTTCCCTCGCAAAAATAATAATAATACTAATAATAAAATAATAATAAAAAAAATCTTCTGCTGGTTGTTTTGCAGAAAATGGTGAAAGAGGATGGTCAAGTATCGCCTGAATTTGCTGACGCGGGTGAAGGTGATATACAGTTTTTTCTACTACATGTTTTCTTTTGATGATCATGTTAAATCCTTTCAATCATTTGCATGAATGTTTGGTCAGTCTAATCTCTTCCTTTTTCTTTGCAGAAAAGCTGTACGAGTTTCTTAACATTCAGCTAGAGAGTGATTTAAATCTAAAAAGAAGTAATATAACTGTTTTTCTTCTTTTCTGGATATACTTTTGCAAGTTTTACTGTTTGTAATTTGCATATGGCTATCTAAGCTATCTAATTTTAGCATTTTGTTCATCTTACAGTGCGACACTATGAAGTAGTTTACCTAATTCATGAGGACCGTGTCGAGGAAGTTGAAGAGGTCATATCAAAAGTGCAAGGTACATCTCTCAACACCATCCAGCACATATAGCCATGTATATTTTGTAATGGTGGAGTCTCCTAATTAAACTCTCTAGTCATATCAAGGCAAATAGATGTACTTCTAGAGTCCTTCCCTACTGAACGGACTACTCTCTTTCTGATTTGCTCTAGTTGCCATTTTTTTGTGCAATCTCAAGGGCATTGCACAGAACGAAAATGGTGTTTCTCCATTTTTATGTTTAATGTATGCCATGCGGTAGTCCATAACTAATTTGTAGTGCTGAATAGTTATATACAACAATGCTCTTTGTTATCTTGCAGATTTTGTCAGAGAGAAGAAAGGAAGGATATGGAGGCTCAACAATTGGGGACTGCGCAGACTTGCTTACAAAATAAAGAAAGCAACACATGCGAACTACATATTAATGAACTTCGAGATAGAAGCAAGATTCATAAATGACTTCAAGACCTTGCTAGACAAGGATGAAAGAATCATCAGACATCTTGTTATGAAACGAGATGAAGCAATTACTGAAGACTGCCCTCCTCCGCCAGAGTTCCATGCTCTGCGAGCGCAACAGTATATGGATGATGAATATGAAGAATATGACGACAATGGTGAGAAGGAAGATGAATTGAATGCGGGGAGTGAACTAGAGTCTGGTGGATATGATGGCGACAATGCAGAAGACGGTGCTGAACCTGAAATTATTTTTGTTGACGAAGCTAATCAGAGTAAATATGAAGACACCAGAAGAAGGAACAGGAAACTGAGGGTGAAGAAGTATGCAGTGGAGAAGGTATTGAGGTAGCCTTAGAGCACAGTTTTTCATTTAGTTCTAGTCTATTTTAGTTTCTATACAAAGGGCCACCTGTGTCGTTATGATGATGTAACTTCAGTTAGGTTCTTTTGGTGCCATGGACAACTATAATGATAATGAGATAGGTACATCTATCATGCTGTGTAGATTTACATTAGATTCTTTTTTGGTGCACGGTGCACCTATTTTCTGATTATATATCTTATCTTAATTTGCCAAGAAAATCAAAACATTATGTGCTGCATTATGAGCTTGACATGCAACTATCATTGGACTGAGCTCATGCCTCGGCCAATATATGTTATAAACTGACAATGCAATTTCAAATAAACTCTTATTTGACACCGCAAACACGAAAAAACCTTGTATGACATCGAGTTACAATTTTAATCCCTTCTATGACATTGAACTTATAGTTCCAATAAAGAAAATTCAGAAAACAATACTTATGTTATCCAAAAAATACCAAACTTTTTGTGGTGGTATGTCAACTCATTTTCTACAACTTTTATTTTCAATCAAGTTCAAATTCAAAAGTAATTTTGATTTAAAATTTAGAGTTTGAAATCTACCATAACCACATTGATTGAATTATTTAAAATAGTTATACTTTGAGATAAATTATTAAACTTTGTTCACATATGCCTGTGAGGTTAATGGTCAGTATTAAGTTATGGTCATTGTGTGTTACTATAAAATTTTCTGAAAGTTAAAAATTTGAATTGAATTCTATTCACATATTTGATAGCTAAAAACAGTGTACGTAATTTTTTACTGATCAGGGCGCTAAAGGAAATGGTTGTACCAAGTTTTAAAATTTATTTCAAAATGTAACTATTTTAAATAATTCTAAATTTTTAATGGTAGATTTAAATATCCTAATTTTAAATCAAAATAGTTCTTGAATTTGAACTCGGATCAAAAAGGAAAGTTGTATAATATAATTCCAACTACCACTACAAAAAAATTGGGATTTTGTTGGATTCCAGAAGTATTATTTTCTTAATTTATTTTTTTTAAGCTATAAGGCTAATGTCATAAAAGGGATTAAAATTGCAACTCGATGTCATACAAGGGTTTTATGTGTTTGCAGTGTCGAATAAGGGTTTGTTTGAAATTGCAGTGTCATACAAGGGTTTATCCCGTTATAAATACATACCAAACCTTGAACACTTTATGCTCACTACTTCTGCATACAGTTCTTGCATTAGTCCAATGGGTAAGCAGCTGGAAGCCACCTGGTTTTTACTCTACATCTGTTTTTACTCCCAAGGATTGGAGTATAGGTGCTTCCCCATTTGATAAATGCATAAATTTGATCGGCCTTTCTTTTATATTTGGTGAAATTCACGTTGCTATCACTTGCTGCTGTTTACTTCAGAATACGCTTGATTCATTTATTGGCCCCAAAATATCTGCATGCCTCATCATTGACTGGCTTATAATTTGTGTAATTTATCGTGGCAGACAGCAGGGGAAAACGTTTTGTCGTCATTTGCCCTAGAAACTACTAACATAACATTATCGACTTGGTGTTAAAGCTGATCCGATGGGGACCTTATCTGAAGTTCATTAATGATCAAACCTAAAGAACTGTTGAACAGATGGGTGTTAATTGTTTCTTAATGAGTTCTATAAAGATTGACATCAATCAATTGATCATTAACTTGCATTAACTTAGGGAATCTTGTTGAAGTCTCAACTAAATGTGCTTGGCACCAGCAAACGTTGAGATAATCATGGATTTTCTATATTGTTGGGATTTTGTTTATCTATCGGTCTGTTTTTGCCATAACATATTTCATGTCAAAGTTTTGAGAGCCTATCTGGTCATTGTTTGAGTTTTTTAATGTTGCTTCAGATTTGCAGTTAGTCAGGGAATATTCATCTTTTGCATAACAATGACGATCCTTCTGCATATGTATTTTGCATTACCTTTATGTGTTTCATATTATATAATCTTTCGTTTGTTAAGTAGGAATAATTGCTGGCATTTTGTTTGTTCTGTTCTGTGACAACTTGATATTATTGCATTTTGTTGTGGCTCTTTGTGTTTGAGATAATCATGACTTTGTAATGGCTGTGGATGGCGATGGACATCTTATACCATACGCCAACACTTGAAATTTCCATTAACTTGCTAGGAATCTATTTGATTGATGTTTGGATCATAATCCAGTTCATGTCATAGTAATGAGAACAGACTGTTTTTGGACAAATAATTCTGAGTTGTTTGTAGTTTGTTCTATCAGGCTAACTTTTCTCAACAAACATATCGTCATTATCGAATATGCTACTATCAATTCTGCGATCATAGGTTAGATATTTGTAACTCCCTTTTATCTGGAGCCTCCTCTCATTTAATTGTATAACTGCATTGTACGATATACTGTATTGGATTGTTTCTGCTTTGCGCTGTCCTGTGCTAACCATAAGCATTTACATGGTCTGAAGGGTCTCATCATCTCAAGTTCGCGTACTATACGTTTTTTTTTCAGTTCACTGTTCACATGTCCACCTCGCAAAGTTGATAGATAGGAGTAGGATCAGGTCCAGCAAACTTTTAGTCACTTTGGTGTAGAGCGTTCAATGGTTTTCATCCAACAGGGCGTGATTACACGGTAGTATATTTCTTCTTGAATTTTTAGCAGAAGTTTTTTTTTGTTGCTGTCTAAAAACATACTGTAGGTTGCGGACCAACACACCAAACATTCATTTTATGTTTTTCACGACCGTTTTTGTCTTGCGCTCCTCCAGCCGAAAGTACAGAGTTTAGATCAGTTTGGCTGTGTGAGCTGGGAAGCGTATCTGAGTGGAACCTTATACAGCATTTACTACCTGAATGAATGATTGAAGAACCCAAGCAAGCACTGTTCAACAGTTAGGTGTGGGTTGTTTCAGAAGCAAGCTACTACTAGGTATAGTACATAAAAATTGTTCATCAGTTGATGCTTGAAGGGATCCATCGACAACTACCTACCCTAGCTTGGGAGAGTTCTTACAACTGCGTGCACAGAGATGGCATTTTTTTTAGTTGGATGCAATGGCGCTGCTGGTGCCTCGACGACGCTTCGTTGAATTTTTATATTTTGGGCAGGTTATTGCTGGCTTTTCCTTGCTTGATGGAATGTTTTATGCTGTCCGAGCAATCGAGCACAGCAGGTTGGTGGCATACAGGTACCACGCACCTAACTGGCTAACTGTTCATCTCGAGAGAGATGTCGAGACATCGCGTTTGGAGTTCATTCATCAGTGTTCGTGATAATGTCAGAGCGTACGTTCATGGAGAGCTCGCTTGTCTTACCACCAAGCTGAACTTCGTCGTTGCTGCTTTGACTCCAAAGAAAATAAATATATTTTAAAAAAGCAAACAGCTGCGTTTGTAGTCCAACGGTTAGGATAATTGCCTTCCAAGCAATAGACCCGGGTTCGACTCCCGGCAAACGCATATTTTTTTTTTTTTTTTGGTTTCAGATGAAGAAATAAGCGCATTTATTTTTCTTATATGTGTAGAAATAGAAATTCAAGCCAATGAGAAAAGAAAATGCTCACATATTTCGCTATGCTACTATACGTAGTACTATTCTCGTTTTTACGGCACGTTTTTAATCGGATTTTGGCGGCAGCTGGCGAGCAGATCTGTACATGTAGCACGTGTGTATGTACGCCTTCTTCTCTCGATCACTTGGTGCCATCGTTTCCGGCGAGCATGCGGTACTTGTCCTTGCGCGTGAGCATGGTGCACTCGTACCCGAGCGCGTCCGCGAGCGCGCGCTGCACCCGGTTGGCCACGTCGGTGCTGGCCGCCTTCTCCTCCGTCACCGGCGCCGTGTCGACCCTGTCGAGGAACTCCACGGTGTAGCACATCCTGGGGTTGGACAGGTAGTAGAACGGGTCGACGCCCTTCCACCCGCCCGCCGTGGTCCCGTAGAACATGCTCGTCTCGACGGCGAGCGCGACGGGCACGACTCCGGTGCCGCCGAGCTCGGCGAACAGCGGGCTGAAACGAAGCAGGTACGGCTCGCGGCACGTGGTGCCCTCGGGGCAGACGACCACGGCGGCGCCGTGGCTGAGGAGCCGCGCCATGGCGGCGCCGTCGCGGGCCCGGTCGCGGGCGAGCCGCACGGTGCGGCCGATCGGGGAGATGATGTCCGAGACGCGGCTCAGGCTGTAGGAGACGGCGCGGACCGGCCGGTCCAGCGCCACCGACACGTACACCGGGTCGATGAGCGTGCGGTGGTTGCACGCGTACAGCTGTCCCACGCCAGCGTGCGGCGACGGCGGAGGAGGAGGCGGGAGGGAGCCGCGGAGGCGCCACGACATGCCGGTGGCGGCGTGGACCGCCGTGGCGTAGCGGTACGGCAGGAAGAGCGAGGCGGCGAGGCGGAGCAGCGAGAGGACGGCGCCTAAGGGGAGCCACGTGAACATGGCCACGGTGGCGGAAGGGGTGGGCAGGAACGCCAGCCTGCCGTCGTGGAAGACCAGCGGCCGGGGGCGCTCGTGCCGCGCCAGGCGCCGGCACTTGCTCTGCTCCTCCGGGCTCACCACGTACACCTCCTGATGATGCAGAGAGACCCATCGAGCGATCGATCGATCGTGTTAGTTACTAGTACTAGCAAACAACAACAATGGTACCACATCACTGTCAACGTGTCGTCGTGCTCGTGCATGGAGCCGTGGTTATGGTACCTTGCAAACGGACGCCAAAGGACTGCGAAGGAACTCCATGGAGCCTCCGCCAGAGAAACCCACGACGTCGTCGTCACTCTTCTTCTTCCTCATCAGCTCCGAGACGACGGTGGAGCCACCGCCACCATCATCGTCGGCGTCCACCATGAGTCCGGTGTAGAACCCCCACACCGTCCCCATCTCCCTCGCCGCGACGGTCGCCGCCGGCGGCACCAGCAGGTACTCCCTGAGGAACGGCTCCACCATCACCCTCGGCATTGCGCTGGCCCACACCACCCTCGCCGGGTCGCATCCGGCCCGCCGCACCGCCCGGAGCGCCTCGGCAGCCGCGTCGTCCAGGAGCCACCGCGGCAGCACGGCGCGGCCGGCGCGGAACGACGCGCCCGCGCGCAGCCCGCAGAACGCCACCGCCGCCATGGCCCGCACCGCCAGGTCGCCTCCGCCGCCGAGGCCGAGCACGAGCAGCACGCAGAGGAAGGGGTAGAGGAGCAGCAGGGCGAGCCCGCGGAGGAAGCCGCCGGCCTCGAGCGCCACGAGCATGAAGTAGGGGAAGAGGGACCGCGACCGCCGGAGCAGCAGGGCGCCGTCGACGTCGACGACCAGCGTGGTGTTGGTGCCCGCCGCGAACCGCGCCGCCGGTGGGACGCACCGGTGGACGGTGGGACGAGAGCGGTCGGGCGGCGGCGGCGGCCGGAGAGCGCCGGTGCCGATGGCGGAGAGGAGGGTGGTGAAGATCTCTTGCGCTGCGGAGGACGATGCCATCATCGTCTTCCTGGGCATGGTCATGGAGTGGATGACGAACAAGAGCAGAATTTTTCTTCTGTTCTTTTACCACCTTCAGGCTTCAGCTGCACCACCCGTGCCTTTGCTTTTGCTAATTCGTCGTTTCCCTCATGTGTGCCTATATATACACAACTTTGTGCAAGCCTAATTAATTAGTAGGGCATAACAGCAATGCGCATGCGCAGGACTAATTAAGTGATCTATCAAGCTGACTTGTCAACTGAACTAGTAGGGCACTGCAAGATTCATGGACCAACAAGTCAACTTGTTTTTTTTTCTTTTTCTTTTTCTACAGCTCGTGCTGGGGTGATCAATGGCTGAAAGGGAGATGCCCCAAGAGAACACACTGGGGCCATGGGGGTGAGGTTATTTCTATTTGGTTGTTACTTATGCTGGAGATGCTCCAAGTTTCATCTCTTTTATCATGATTATCAAATAAACACCCATAAAAATAATAGGAGGTTATTACTTATGTTGGAGGAGAAGCTAAAATTTATTTCCTAAAGCTTGCGAACTGAGAACTAGGTGTAGCTCTGCTCAACGCAGGTGCTCACCCTCCTTTTTAATGTATTAGGAGTGTTCCTCCCCATGGCCTCCGTGCCATGAATTTCATTTTTTTAAAAAATAAGTTTTGTGAACTCTATATTTTAGGATAGCTTTGAATGCCCTCTATAGTGCATCCGGATATATGAAAAACGAGCCAATGTCGTCCTTGTCCATGTAACGTACGACTACAATGCAAACCAGGATGTGAAATATATGAATACAAGGTTCTCATTAACTTTGCTTGGTAGGGAAATCAAAGACTGCCCCTGGGACTTCCACTGTTTCCAAGGGGCATCAAAACTGTCCCTAGGACATTCACCGCTTCATAGAGAAATATCTACGGCTAGATATTTGAAATATTATTCCATTTCTCTTTTATGCAATCTGTCTCTCCTAGTCTCCTCTCACCATTTTTCGTATCTACCCAGCCACACCACATACTACTATGAATCTAAAGCTCTCGTAGTGCTAAAACACACACAGAAAGAAAATAGTACATATAGAATGCCCTCGACGTATCGGAAGAACGAATGGTCTTGAATGCAGTTGTGGTGCAGTGTTAGTCCCCCCACCACCACCACCACCAAGTCATTTGAACAGTAAAATCAAGGTGTGAGATATTAGGTTCTGCTTGGATCCGTGCGACTAATTAATTGTTAGTCCCCAAAGAATTCATCTTTATTATCCAAACAGGATCTAGATCAGAAATTCTGACTGCGTAGAGGACAAGGGAGATCTAGTCGGAAGGTGCAGTTTGATTTGAGATCCCGCTCCACGTCTTTGTCTACTAGTTGGTTACTGACCCTGTGTCGTACAAGTTTGTCAGTCCTTTTGAGTGAGCAAAGTAGCAGGGACAGCTCGGGCAACATGGAAATGAAGCTGCGAAGTTCCTGTTCTTGGCAGGAACATCGGATGGCACTCACGTCTAAGAAACCCCCGTAAACGGCATCTGTGACGAAGAACAAATGGAAGGCTATGATTGTGTGACCCTTCTTTTTAGGTAAAATCACTCCATGAATTATTATTGTATAAATAAGCAGGAATCAATCACCGATTATTCAGCATCCCATACATACTCGAATGCCATCAAACATCATTAAAAAATTTACTTTGATCCCATACCTTGTGTGTGGATATACTTGTCATCATGCAGCTGAGAGTGTTCGAACATTCTCCTTGGAACTTAATAATGAAGTTGTTGGAATTTAGTCGGCACGGTATGGGCACTGATAAATGAGTTAGTTAGAGGATTCTTTTTCTTCCAGTGCTTGCCATTCAGTTCAGGGATGATCAAATAGTGTGCGTGTGCGCGCGCGCGCGCGCAAGCTGCTGCTGATCAACATTTCTGTAGCTCATAAAGACGCACACTGTTGGAACCAATCATGCGTGGACGCATGGCAACAAGGCAGATGATCGAACATAAATAAGAATGCTTGCATTGCGTGCCGCCTTTCGTAAGCAAAAACGCTTATACAGTATGTGCCACGAAGACAGGATTCTCTTGGACCAAGAAGAGTGATCTATTAGGTACCATTGTACTGTACTAGTTTCTGTTGCGCTAATGCTTTGTTATTTATTTCCTTTCATGTAGCAGAATTTGTCTGCTTTCGCAGGGAAACGAAAAACAATGTTTGGTGAAACGAGAATATGGGCGAAGGGACAAGTTTGAGACTTGTTATTATAAAAAATATATAGATTGGATTACGAGAACAGGCGGAATAACAAAACAAATTGCAAAGAGTAAACAACAGGTAGCTAAATGTTTCAGTGTCGACATGGACTTTTTGATGGATCTTCATCTGAAAGGGATATTAATAAAAATATGTCTAGTTTCATCAAATGTAATTTAATTATATATTCACATGAATTTTCTCAAACCTATATGTCCACATGAATGATCGATACAAATAGTTTAAACTTTCCTTGAACAATTGGTTTGTACCCTCTAAGACATTGGATTTCTCATACATTTAATAATCCTTAATAGTTTTGCACCTGTATGTGGACGTCTTTCCTGATGGAATAAGCAGCTAAATCTCTGGCCTTCCTAAATCTGATGATACAACCATGCTGACGATGACAGTAGTGTTGATGGCAACATATAGGGATTGTCCACAGAGATTGGACTTGCTGGTACTTCTCTGAAAGCTAAACCAATTGTGTGTGTGGGCCTTTAAAAGATCTTCGCGTGTGTACTCCTAGATTGCCAATTTCCATTTAGATGAGAATGGTATTTGCTTAATTAACTAGTATATGATCCTCCGGTGCTCCGGATTAGCTACAACATCTGTCAAGCTAGAACTTTTTGGCCAGTTCTTCCACAATTCCAGCAGTATTGAAGATTGCATTGTTGAGTTTGAGTCTTCTTCCCGTTTCCCTCCAGGCTGGGGGCTCCAGGTAGGGAATAATTGACGTCATTTTGAGAGAGGTTATTGGAAGGGTGCTCTGCTAAATTCAAGTGACTTTGAGGGGGGGGGGGGGGGGGGGGGGGGGGGAGGGGGGGGGGGGGGGGAGGGGGGGGGGCGGGGCGGCGGAGGGGGCGGATTGGAGCGTCGACTTGGGTTCTTGAAGAGGGAGGAGGTGCCTGCTAACCAATCCAGCTGCATCACTATTGGTTGCCAAACCATGGCCTGCCATTTAGCCCATAACTCAAGGCATGACTGTCATGTACTACCTCTGTACTAGAAAGTATCAATAATTAAAAAGCGGAGGTAGTATATATTTGTAAACCGTTGCTATTGAGTAGATAGAGAAGAATTTGGAGCATATCTGTCAAATTAAGCATGGGGATACAAACTGATCCAGCTAAGTTCACTGATCATGAAGACTCTTTCAAAGACTGAACGGTGGATCATCCTAGCTATGAGGTGGAGTGGAAGAGTCTACATTATTTCTACTGAAAAAGAGGGGACTTGAAGGGGGCCGGCCGTCCGGTCGGTGCCCGCCTCTGACATTGCCGTCGAACCTAGTATGTCAATTTGGAAGGAACCAGACCATGTCAAATTAAATGGAAACGAAGCATGCATTTTGCAAAAGCTGAAAAATCAAGACCAGGTCAAATGGATGGAACCAACACCAACAGCAGTGAGCAAATTTGAAGCGAACATACCACATTTAATTGTTGCTGGGACTATTGCGACCACTGACCAGACAGTGATTATCGTGTGCGATCGATGTGATGCTTGTTGGTGCTGATGGACCCTGTTGACTGCAGCATGGGCGTCAGGTGATCTCTCGGCCGGCCACGGCCTTGTTGGCGTTATTTGGGGCGGCCGCGGTATGGGAGGAAGACAGCACTTACACTTAATAAAGCCTTATTCCTGGTCAACAGAAGCAACCTTGGGAGGGGAGGTCAGTATTTGGGTCAAGTTCAAATTTGGCTTGTGTGAGAGCTGCTGTTCAATCCCAAGTATTAACATCTTAATACAGTTACAGTTACAGCCGACTAAGCATTGTTTTTCGCTTGGTGTCAGGTTAATTATTAACGCGGCAAGTCAGGCCACCTGATTGGGACTGTGGTGGCTTCATCAGCTTCTGTCTAAGAACTGTAAAGTGAGAACGGGAGGCCTTGGACCCAGTCACTCAAGCAGCTCGGACACAAGTCTCAGAGAAGTCAAATCCAGGCAGTTAGAGTTACTCCTACTTACCTCACCTGTGACTGAAACAGAACCAGGTTATTGTTTGACCATCTCCTGATACGGAAGTAGCTATTCTAGAGATCCGAGAGAGAGAGAGAGAGGGCTCTTCAGTTCATATTTACGAGCCAGTACTCCCTTCGGTATAAAAAAAAAAATAGTTTAGAAAATAACATGATTTTTAAAACATGATTTTAACTTTATTTTTTGATAAAAATATTTATTAAAAAATGATATATATATATTTTTATGAAAGTATTTTTCAAGATGAATCTACTCATATGATTTATATATTTTCAAACATAATAATTTAAAACTTATTCATGATTTATATTCTTAATGTTTGATCGAAACCTTGTCCTAAGCTATATTTTTTTTTATACCAAAGGGAGTACTGAATGTAAATAATCCCTGGATCATCACCATCTCTGTCAGGATATAAATAATAACCACCGTACAAATGTTTTACCAGATTGACAAGACACGTCATGTTACGCGTTAAACAGGCATTAAACCATGGAATTATCGGTCACCTCTGAACCGATTGGTTTGCTCAGCATGACAGTGGTAGTAAACAAGTTCAGAAGCAAAACAGATGCACAATGCCTGAACGGAAGCCTATTTTTTAAAATTTTAAACGCGTTGGAACGAACAGACCTGCTGCCGGGGTAGCCCGTGACGAATCATGGGGAAGCCACTGATGGCCGGCGTTGGACACTGGCTGCCGTGAGACCGTCATCGGGAGAAGGTAGCCGGACGCGAGGCCAAGCCGGATCGCGGCGGGCCGCAGAGGAGGAGGCGGTGTTTATCCGTCGCCGGACCGCGGTACCGACAGCTTGCATGGTCCAGCCATTTGCCGGAGGCTCGCGTGGCGCCGCCGCTGCCGACCTGGATCGCCGGCCACCGTGCCGCCGCCTGATCCCCGGCCTGGAGATGTTTGTAGAGGCCACCCTGATTCGCAAAATATCACCTCGTACTTTGCAGATAGGGCCCTTTTTTGGATCGCGATCCATATTAATATCGATCCAATTATTTGCCGTTAACCCCCTGTCTTCGGATCAATTTCTGTCGACTGCCCTTAGTTCCGCCGCCTCACTCTGATCTGACTCCTGCCGCCGCTACGGCACGAATCCGGAAGCCTGCGCTGCTTGCCGCCGCCCTAGATACGCGCGGTTGAGCTCGCACAAGCGCCCGACATGGCGGCTAGGGCTAGGTCAGTGCACGACCTCGTCTCCTTCCGGATCACGGCTGGGCAAGTGACAGCAGCAGCGGCAGATCAGAAGCATCCTCTGCCCGTCTGCCGCAGCCGGAGAAGGAGGACAGTGGCCTGTGATATTGTGGAGTCCAGCTACCTACACGAGCCTGATGAATAATGCCGTTCTTGATTGCTCCTGTTTCAGATTCAGCACTGTAAACCACTTACTTGTCCTTGTGTGCCAATGGCGAGATGTAGAACCTGACCCCATTCAGTGACAGCATTGCTGATCTGCTTTTCGACAGATGCATTATGTGATATGCCTGCATGGTTGTTGCTTCTAATTTGCCAGGGGCACTGAAGCGAAAAAGAGTCAAAATTCAGAGTTCGAATGTGTCAGAACCTGAAAGTTGTGTTCAGTATTACAGGGGCGATGGTTAGAACAAACACTATGCTCTATGCTCTGCGCAGAACAATTGTTTTAGGCCTAGGAAACAAGGACTTATTCGCTATAATGCCCACGACTACGTGTGCATATGACAAAATATTCACCGAGAGTTGCGTGTCACCAAAATGTCCAGCAAGAGTGTTGTGCACCTCAAGTATATCCATAACATCTATTTGTGTTTCTTTTTATTTTTTCTCTCTCCAAAAACACTAGAACCGACCATACTACCTCCGTTTTTTTTTTATTTTCATAAAAATTTCAAATCTCCCTTCTAAAGTCAATTGAAAACTTTGAAAATTTTTGTGGGCACTCAGTAAATTATTTTGGAACAACTTTTATTTTAGAAAAGAGTCCTGATTCTGCTTCTAAAATTTTGTAATTTTTTAACTTAGACTAAATTTGTTTGAATTTTAAGGGGGTTAAAAGTTTTCAAAAAAATTCCAATAAAATCTCTAAAATTCTATTTTAATGTGCATTTAATTAATATGTAAAAGCATTGGTATGGTTTTATTATCAAACAAAATATTTTGCAAAAGAATTAAAAAGTTACCCGTAAATGAACAACAATACTACCCGGACCCAAAACTCCTCATTTAACGGATATGGTCAAAATTCAAAACCAAGGTCAGTGAGCTTATTTCCATCTGAACAAAAGGCTAGAATTTGGGAATGTGACAGGAGTACTGAGGATGGTCGAGACGGCGGGATTCGAAGCGCTGGCACCGCGCCGCCGCCAAGCAGCGCCGTCGCCACCGCTGCTCGGAGGACGCACGAGAGAGAGAGAGAGGCGTGAGTGAGGACGCACGGGAGAGAGGCGTGAGGTAAGGTAAAAAATATTCAGGGGTATTTTGGTCATACGTATTATATCGGTAAATAAAAAATATTTATAGAGATAGTATGAGTATACTGGAGGTGCACATTTTTTGTGGGCATTCTAGCGACGCGCAACTCTCGGTGGGTATTTTAACGTGTGAACGTGTAATTGTGGGTATTATAGCAAATAACTTTTTCGAAGAAAGCAAAACGTGGTCAAGTTTCAGATTCAGAGAAGCTGGTCAGCAATGGGTGTCGATTTTGACAAGCCAACATATCCGGAAGTAACAGCAGTGTTTGAGGTGTTCAGTTCCTGATGAGAAGAAACAGCAGTGTTTTGAGGCTTGAAATAGTGCAGCTGAACACTGCAAAATGTTTTGCTTCCATTCAACATGTTAAATTCAAGTACAGCAACTCGTCATAACGGCTTGAATTGTAAACATCAATCACCTGCATTAGAATCTAGTAGGCGGAGAACACCTGGTAAAATTCACAGTTCAAATAAAATCAATCTGACTGAAGCGTGAATGACAGTACAAAATTGAGCTTCAATCAGTTTAGCAAAAGAAGGATATTGACCTGGGCCCAGCCCAAACAAGGTTTAACAGAGAGATGGAGAAGATTGAGCTGGAGAGAGGTTTAAGAGATTAATGAAGGCTTTTTGGAATTACAATGGGGTTTGCTAACCAAAAAATTCAAACGATGCAGGTGTAAGATACCAGCGGGCTGCAGCGGCTGGAAACAGAAGGCAAGCAGAGGAAAGATAAGTGAATTATATAAAATTATAAACCATCTAAATTATAATTATATAGTTATAAACAGAAAACGCACCGTTAACAAGAAATGGATCGATGTTGCAAAGGTACTACCAGATTCTACCTGGTCGCATGAAAGAGAAGATGAAGAGCGAGCACCTCTTAAAAGAAAAAAAAAGGTTTAGAAGCGAACGGATGCACAATACCCGAATTGCCGAATAGCATGAAGCAGGAGTTCTTGCTCACTGTTGAAACGCATTGAATCGATCATACCTACTGCTGCAGAGCTTATTAGCACATGGAAGCTCTACTGATGGACGGCATTGGACCGTCATCTGGAGAAAGTGAAGGGACGCGAGGCCTGCGGTGAGCCGCGCGCCGCATGAAGCGGAGGAGGCTACTCGCGATTAATATTCCAGCCGTTTGACGGAGGAGACTACTCGAGTGGCCGCCAAAGCCGTCGCCGACATCGCCGGCGACCGTGCCGCCGGCCGGCCTGGAGATTTTTGTGATTCGCAAATATCACCTTTGTATTTTGCAGATAGGACACTGGTTTGGATCGTGATTAATAGTCGCGATCCAATATAGGGGGTTTACTGCAAAATATTATCGCGATCCGACTATTTCAGTTAACCCCCTGGATTTGGATCAATTCTGTCGACTGCCCCTCAGTCCGCTGCCTGCCTCTGATCTTCGTCTCCTGCTGCAGCTTCGGTGGGAATCCGGTTGCCTCTTGCCTGAGCTGCTTGCCGCCGCCCTAGATGCGCGCGGTGGAGCTCGCACGGGCGTTCTCCATGGCTGCTTGGTCAGTACACGACCTCATCTCCTCCTGGACCGCGGCAGGGCAGGTGATAGCAGAAGCATCCTCTGCCGCAGGCCGCAGCCGGAGAAGGAGCACAGTACCCTGTGATCTTGTGGACTGCAATGATGAATTCGTTCTTGAGTGTTCTTGTGTTCGCATTCAGCATTGTAAATCTCTACTGTAATCTGGTCTGACGTCGCTACTGCTCATGACAAGAAGAGACAAGCATGATCCACATCATTGCTAATCTTCTTGTCGACATTAGTATCTTCGGTTGTTGCTTCCAATTTGCCTGGGGTACTCTGAAGGCGGAAAAGCCAAAAACCTGATAGTTGTGTTCAGTAGACAGACAATTTTGTGAAGTAGACGGATCAGGCAGGTACAGGTAATATGAATAGTGAATCACAAATTCACAATGAGCTCACAAGTGTGGTAACCAAATCATTAGAACACCACCAACGTAAGACATAATTAGTCACCCCATATGCGTTCAAATCTTTGCTCGAGACTGTCAATGTCGATAGTTTCACCTCTAGGACAACAGAACGATTGCAATCCCAAATGTAGATGTCGGACAAGGTTTGAAAAAGCCTCCAAGTATAGTGTTACACAACTACCCTAGAAAGAAAGTATAATGTTACACAACTACCCTAAAAAAAGTATAAATGTTACACAACGGCAAGGCCTGTGGATTCTGAAAAGTGATTAACTTTACTCTGTAAGAATCTGATGCATCAAACAACAAAGGGCCGGGCAGTGGCTACAGAAGCGAGATACCCACCTTCTAATGACAGAGTTCCCACACAATGGAAATAGAATAAACTGATACATTGTCATTACATGGCAAAGGCACCATCAACGACAAAGGGCTAATCTGCCAGAGGTAGCGCGTACGAAAACTGTCCAATCTCTAAATTGGCTGGCCACATCAAAGAGACAATTCAAGTTTCTTTTATAGCCTGCTTGCTTCTCCTTTGGTGCACATCCCAGTTGAATACCCGAGCAATGGTAACCTGAAAGATGATATTCCACAGATTATGACATTGAGATAATAGCATGCTCATTGCTCGGCGATACAAATTTAAAGTACTCATAGCCATTTTACCTGAGTGATGGTTTGTTGGTCTCGCAAGAACTGAAGATCACCAATAAGGACTTCTAAGCTGCCCTTGGCATTTTCCAAGTTCTTTTTCAAGAGGGCATTGGCCTACAAATTTCAGAGAATGAGAGGGTCAAACTGAAATCAAAAGCAACAAGTATAGAAATGGTCAATAACCTCGTCGCAGGAGTATTCCAGCATCACATTTGCACCCAACCATAGACACACTGAATCGGTGTCTACAATTTTTGCACGGGAGTAGATTCCCTCCGATAATTCGAAGTCAGCTATGAGCGCCTGCAGTGATCAATGAGACGACATGTGTAGTAAATTCTCAATGAGATTAACTGGTCAAGACTAAAAACCAGCTAGCATTTGCAATGATCGAAGTTTAAGAAACTATTGAGGAAGTGAAGCACAACTTCATACAAAATGTGCAATATGTGTAGGCAGGTATAAATAGAGATGAAGTGAATTCATTCTCTTCAGCAACAGAATAATAATGACCCATGGATAAATGTTTTGTTAATTTTCTGTTCTTTCAATGATTATATTAAATATGCTATTCAAAATAAATCCATGTTAGACATTTATATGATCGTACTCCATACACACATACTAGTTACTGCCCAATATCAATATGCACAAAATTACCCCCTCCATTTTCAAACTGTTTTCATTAGGACAACAAATCTAGAGTCATCACCATGAGAGAAAATATAAATGCTCATATGTAGTTGCTAAGAAATTATACAGACCTCACTCAAAGCCTTTTTAGCTTGTAATGTTGCAACCATATCCAGGCACCTCTCGATATCAGGAATTTTTGCCTGTAGAAACAAAAATGTTAAGCCAATATGTTACATATGCTAACATGAGTAGCCACAATTAACAATTGTTAATGCAAAAAACTTATAATATGTACTGGCTAATACTTGTTTCTGAACTATGAAGATGTAAAGAACTTCAATGACCTATAATCTAGGTTGAATAGAAAATCCTGGAATTACCATTGCACTTTCAATCTTAAGTTATCATGGTAAGGAAAAATAATTTGACAAACCATGTATATAATCAGACTTTAGATTAGCTACCCAATGCATAGATCTAAGCCAAAAAGGAGCACCTGAAGTTCTCTTTGTTGTGCCAGAAGCTTCATCTCCACTACTTTGTACTGTTGAAGCCTGAAATAACAAGGTAATAAAAAGGGTCAGGTCTTCCCAACATAAAAGCATAAAGATTAAGGACAAGGAGAGGGCCGGTGGGGGTGGTGGTGGGGGGATAGCAACAACAGAAGAAAAAGAGTAACAAAAATACATAATTACATGCGCACACAGCTAAGATTTACCAATAATGGATGTGGTAGAACCATGTCTTTTCCTATGCCCCTAAGGTTTCCACAAGTAAAATTCCTTAGCTTATTACCTCAGCTCAATGTCATATTGTCATGCGGCAGGCTGAAGCAGCTTAAGAGAGGGTGCATGGGCAGTTTTATGCTCTATTACTGATAGGTTAGACAAAACTCTGATATAAAATTATCTTTGGGGGCAGATTAGTATAATACTTGCTGGGTCCAAAATAATGTCCATTCCATCCCCAAAGCCGTTTCATATCTAACCCAACTTCATGAACATTAAAACGTGGCCGCAGCAAATCTCTCGTGTATGCAAACATCAGTAACTCGCATGATACCTGCGAGCGTTGTCCACATGCAGCAAGACTGGATGACCAAAGCTAGACGGTCACCTTCATGATACTCTAGCGACGTCCATATGTATCATTCCAGCTAACGACGACCTGATTAATTCTGAAAAGCAGAACGCCAGGTCCAGAGAGACGAGCTGGGTTGCAGACAAAGAAGCCGAGATACCCCTTTGGCCTCAAGGGCATCAACTTGTAGAGATCCAAGCGGAGGGAGGATCAAGCTATGGACCCAGCCGAACCTCAAGACTCACGCATAAATCCCTAATCCAAAGGGTCATCAGCTCTCATCTGATCAGCGGCGGGCGCAACACTGACTACGGCAAAGGGTCAGCACGCAGCTAGGATCCCAACAAAGCAGCCACTATTCCGTCAAAGCTACGAGTCTGAGGATACCACAGCAAAAAATAGAGTGTCTGAATACGCGATTTCGGATCAGGCGCGTCCTGCCCGGAGCATGCCGAGATCCCTAGGCTACGAGTTCACCGCAAGGAGTAACGGGATTTCACCTTTCTTGGAGAAAAGCTAGGGCCGAGTTAACGTCGAGCCCCGCCTGGCGAAGGTACGCCTCGACGTCCTCTACAAAGGCTGCTGCCGGGATGCCCCGGCGGTCAGCCACCCCCTGCGGCGTCGACGCCGCCGCCGCCGCCGCCATGAGAGAGAGCGAGAGCGAGCGTGAGAAAGGCCCAAGTGAGAGGAGACAGAGTCAATTGGGCCGGAACAAGGACGAGCTTTGAAGCGGCAGCGGAATAGACTGATTCACTGCTATGTGGGTCTGTCTTCGGCCCTACCTTATTAGGCTCAATAAGGCCCGGCATAGGATGACGATTTAGCCTTAACCTTTTTTTTAGCTCAATTGAAGTGGTTTATATGGTGAAAAATAAACTAATTTCCTTCTAAATCAACTTCAATTCAATTCGATCCACATGAATTGAAATTTAGCCAAACAAAACCTTAGCTGTCGGATCCAAATGCCCAGCACGTGGAAGACACACACATAATGGGCATCTTATACCCGATTGATATAAGGAAAACAAAAGCTAATACATTCGGATGACAATTGGACGTAGAACAACCAGTACAAGATAAAAGCCGTCCTAACAAGTTGCAGAACAATTTTTTTCTGAATTTCACAACACATTCAGTTCATGCTCGATCACAATGGTATACAGACAGGGTTTGTCATAACAGTTTTGCACAGCATATGCTCCTGCTACAAACTTAAGCCCAAATCAGATGTGTTAACCACGCACCATCGCCATGAATTTAGAAAAACTCTCTACCACTACACTAACGGCCTAATTAACCTTGCTGTCAGGAAGAATTGGACACAGTTACAATTGCCACGGAACACAAAGGAATCAGAAAGGCACCTCGTCTGTACAAAATTTTCAGCCTTAGCTGTTTCAGGAAGCGAAATCATACAGGAGGTGTAAACCCTTCTCCAGCTGATCATGCCACTGCATGGCCAGCAGAATCATCTTGATCGTCCATCCGCTTCAGCAAACATCACCAGGAGACAGGACCTTCACTCCTCGATGCTGTTCTTTGCATTCCGAAACTGGACAGCATAGTGCCTTTGCAGTTCTCGAAGCCTCTCCAGAAGTTGTTGGAATGTTGGTCGTCGCTGTGGGTCACTGCTCACACGAGTGCAATCGTTATCACTTATCAGGAAAAGCAAATGGTGACAAAAATACAACTAGTACAGTTTGTTCACAGAAATCAGCAACTCAAGTTCATTAAATTTTCTAAAAGCTGCAGAGGGAAAAGAAAAAAGCAGTAAGTACCTTTCCCAACAACTCAGGATAACTGATGCCCATTGAGGATCTACATCACTCGGAATATCCAACCTTTGGTTCATGAAACCTACAGCGCCAATTACCTACATAAGAAACCATTGAAAATTAGTATACACGGATCACCACAAATACAGGTGTGTTCAACAATTACAAGAACCACCAAAATTACAAGAACATAAACATCATAATTTATAACTCGAAAATAATAACAAGGTACAGGTGTGTTCCATTAAAATCATGAAGAAAAATAAATACTAACTCAAAGGTTCAACATGATAAAGTTGCAAACTGACACTCATAGAAAGCCAGGTCTATTGCTGGAAGAACAAAAAAACTCCAACATTTTGAAGAGCCCGGTAATTAAAACTCTGACTGATCAATTATATTAGCAATCACAATCAAACGGGAAACTTATCACTCAACCAAAAAATAAGAAATAAACCTCCATTACTACCGCTTATACTTCAAAAACTCATATATTTGTTGTTCCTCCTAGTAACTTTATGCATTTTACTAAGGTGCTTCACAATATCGTTGTCATATTGTAAGTTTCTAACCGAGTGTGTGGCCAGACTCATAGGAATTTAAAAAGCAAAAAACAAATATATATGCAAGAATATACCTGCATTGAATTCAGATTTTCCCACGGTATTTTTTGAGTAACAAGTTCCCACAGGATCACCCCATAACTATATACATCTGACCTGCATTAGAAATATGGAAGCTATTAGTTATAGCACAGTAACCACAGAAACTTAAGTTGATTAAAGAGTGTCCAACTTACTTCTCATCTGACGGTTCGTTACGCAACACCTCTGGCGCCATCCATTGTGGCTGGATTTGATAGACCACATCAATAAGTTAAAAAGAAATGGGGGAACAAACCTACAAACTCAACCTACCTAGGAGCGATTAGGTGGCTTTTAATTAAGACGAAATTGACACCCATATTTGCTTAAAGACTTGAACTAGAGCAGTCAGGGTGTACATCCACACCCTCAAACCAACTGAGCTAAGCTCAGTTCCTAAATATTAAAATAATAAAAAGGCAGAGGGTTACACCGATTACCAAACACATTAATTCAGAGGGTCCATGCCTACATCAAGTAATCAGAATAAGTTTACTTGGACTTACTGTTCCTTTTCCAGTTTTTGTTGTCAGAAAAGTATCACGCTTGAGGCGAGATAGACCAAAGTCTGCCACCTGATTGGGTAAGTCGGTCAGTTAAAATAAGAAGCAATCAGCCAATCAGGAATGAGCAGATCGATTGGGAAAAAAATAGAACTGCAGTGTTACCTTTACAGTCCAATTCTTATCAACCAACAGATTAGATGATTTTAAATCTCGATGGATGATAGGTGGGCTGGAATGGTGAAGATAATTCATACCCCTTGCCTGTAGAATACAAAACACAAAATAATGACTAAGGGAATTAAGAATAAAAAAACAATATAGAAAAATTGAAAAATTGAACCTACAAAACTTCCTTGCTCACATATGAACTAATTGGCTGCCTCTAAACATTACACTGAGTCGTCATGTGAATAACTGCGCTCATAATATAAACAAAATGCACTTACAATATCTAAAGCCATGTGTACACGTCGTCTCACGTCTAACTTGGTATTGCTTCTTTGGAGTAAACGAAACAAGCTTCCACTGCATTGGAAAAAACAACAAGGATCAAAATGCGAAAGGTAAATATATTTGGATGCTAAAAGGTTTGGCAGGTTAATATAAACTATTTTCTCCATGAAATAATGGATATCCCACAAAGCATTTCATAAATCCTGAAATACTAATACAGTCCTCACAAAACATATTATCAATGTAGAAATTGCGCTACTTTACTTTAAAAATGTTATGTACATGCATCAAAATTCTCAATAAGTTGGATAAAGATTATATTATTACAACATTTTCCATGGAATGAGACACTTAAATATATGCTACATTATAGGGTGTGATATTGCCAACAATGATATATCCATATCAAGAGAAAGGAGCCACAAATTCTCAGCTTAAACCAAGGCTCAAACTTTTCAGTTTCATTTCGCATGCTTTATGCAACAACTATGTAATAGTCAAACCATTCAAACAGATGTAACCAAACTGCTTAGCTCATCTCATGTACATGTGAGATAAAGAAAAAGACAGAGAATAAGGAATATTTGCAAACGTGTATACTTGTAGAAGGCAGTGGATATACCGAGGAAGGAACTCTGTTACAATACAGAGGCGCTGTGGAGATGTAACCGCACCCATGAAGAGCAATATATTAGGATGGCGCAATTTCTTCATAAGGGATACCTTCACGTATGAATGAATATATATAAGAATCAACAACAATAACAACAAAATCTTTTAGACCCAAGAAACTTGGGGTAGGAAAAATACTCACTTTGTAACGAAATAATTCTATTTCTAGGATAAATCACCAAAGTAACTTAACTTCAACCAATTTTATAGAAAATTGTATCAATATAGACGATAACAAATACTATGTGTATTATGAAAATAAATATAATTGCTTTGATATTACCTTTAGTATTAACATAGATGACAACTTTTCTACCTTTAGTTATATTTTTTTTTCTTTTTGCTCTTTTGATCATCTCTTCTCTTGTCTGTCTTCTTTATGAAAAAAACTCAGTTTGTGTTTGGGTCCTGTGGGTTTCATCTCTAGCCTACCATAACTTGCTTAAGACTAAAAGGCTTGGTTGTGGTTGTAATTTGATATCTCAATATTGACACATTTTTATAGAGCCGTAGTCAAAACAGAAATAGGTTGACCTTGACCAATCATAGAAATAGACTTATTATGGGAGGGAGGGGGTACTCCCTCTGATTTTTTTTAATTGACGCTGCTTAAGTCATTTTTTGAGCTAAGCAGCAACCATAGAAAAAGATCGGAGAGAGTATATAAGAACCCATATTCAAATCAAAGTCACAATAATGAAGTTAAGAAGGCTTTATTAATAGAAAACATATATGAAGATTTGGCAAAATTATTTTTATGCATCAATATGGTTGGTGATAACTGATAATGGAATGGCAAGTTGAACCCAATTTGCATTCAAATTTCATGTTTCTCTTACTCGCAAAAAGTAATAATAAAAACATGAACTGTGACAGAAGCTTTTATTCATAGTTCTTGTCAGAAGCTTTAACAAATTAGCTAATAAAATTGTAGCAGGGATTGAGATCTACCTCTTGCCGAAAGGTTTGTATCACTTCTTCAGAATATTCTTGCTTGGAGAAAACTTTAACAGCCACATCCTGCCAAAATGCCACATAATGATGTACTAGAACTAAAATTCAACAGAGGTAACTGATGCAAAAGTAAAAAAAAAAAAAAAGAAGAAGAAAAAAACAACATACCGAGCCATACCACAAAGCATGATAGACTGTTCCACAAGAACCTGCAGATACAAAAGTTGAAGCTACAGAGTTAACAGAGTATAGATAGTATATAATAAAATGCGATGCGGTAGACCTCGATGTGCTTTTTAGTAGGATTTCTGTCAAGCTTGCTTATTAAAATTTATTAAATAAGTTTTTGAGAAAAAATTTATTAACTAAAAACATCAACTGGAAAATATTCCTTGATGTTCCCAGTAATCTAAACAAGGATCATGCCAAGGCTTTTCTTTTTGACAAAGTCAGAAGTATGGCTTATTAGCCTAATGTTCAGAAAGTTTCAAGCGCACATTTCTTTTGGCGATCAAAGTTGTACAGAGGTTCAGGTCCTACGACAAACACGTGCTTGAAACAGGATAAAATTACAAAGTAATTGCACAGACCATTCAGTTTGAAATGTGAGACTCAGATTTCAAAGATAATACAAAAAAGTAGGTACTCTTAATACAAACATGTTTTGACTTCTAAAAGTTAGAACCAGTCGAGAATCAGGGGCTAAAATAGGTGATAAGGCAATGGAATTTACTAGATTACATAGAAAATAATATATTAAAAAAATATGAAATGATGAAATGATAAAAAATCATTCACAAAGGAAGGAAATATTTTCCTTAGGAAAGGAGTAGCAACTACCTTGACCTATTTGTTCTCCAATGACAAGGTCTTCCCATAGGATCTCATAATCCAGACAATCTGCTTCATGATCTACTTTGTAAAGAGCACTGCTATTAGTGCTTCCAGTGCTACTCGCACTGCTTGTGCTGTTATTGTTGAAAGAACACCAGGAACCCGATGCCTCAGTTTTATTAGCTTGGTTTTGTTCAGCTCCATGGGCATCTCGAGCTAGGCTAGAATCAGGAACCTTCTGATGATTCAGGCCATTCTCTTGCTCACCATGCAACGATGGCAAAAAACCATTATTCTTTTCCTCAGGTACCTCATCATCCCGTCCTTTCCAAGGCCAGGATATCCCTTTCTTGGTCAGCAATGCCTCTGCCTTTGAACTCAAAATCTTGTGGAGCCCTACTTTTCCTTCTGACTCGTCGCTATTTGTGTTTATTGTTTTCCCAGGGGAGTTCTCGTCCATAGAAAAAATGCCACGTGGTGCATCTCCTCGCGGTGTATTTGCTCCACTAGATGTTGGCTCTTCCTTTGCCCCTCGATCCGAACACTGACTCTCACCACTGCCGCCTTCTCGTTCAAAGCCATTCTCGTCTGTCCTGGCCCGAGAACGAACTTTATTTGTGACCTTGGTAGCCTGTGTTGTTATTCTAAAATCAAAATGGAATATGCTAGAAATAACTGAAGAATATATAACAAGATAAGCAACATTTAATTACAAAGTTCCTGAAAATGTCATTCTAGAAAAACAAAATCAACAATGAAATCCTCAGTATGTAAGTTCTTGCACTTGCTGATTTAAACCTCTCATATAGTTAAGAGTTTAAGACCTCTGAATAGAAATTCACTACCAAAAAAAAAGCACTATAGAAGACAAAATGGGTAATAGTTATATTAAATTGCAGAATGGTATATATTTAAGAATCATGTCCGAAAACTGAAGTGGGAATATGGGATGATAAAGTATGACGAACAGAAGTGGTGGTATATAGATAGATTTTGTTTCACAGTAAAGGATCTTACCAAATTTGTTATCTTGGATGCTAAAGTGGATTGAAGAGGCTGGGGCTGCTGAGAGTCAAAAGAACTTCTGCTCAACAAACTGGATTTGCGACTATTGCTGCTGCAGCTCCCATCACAGTTTGTCCTCGATGATTCTAATGGGGGCCTTGAAGACGTTGGAGGCCTATAAAATATCTCCTCCAAGCGGCGCGAGTCACTTGAAACACAAATGATACCTACCAAACGGCCATCCTCATCGTAGAAAGGAGTATTGGTGGCAACAGCTGAAAACCTATCTCCTGATCTGTTCTTAACTGGAAACTTCCCAGTCCAACTCTCACCCATACATATGCGTCGGAAGATATCATTTGCCACATTGTGGTCGTGTGAATCAACTAGAAGCATGAGAGCATCCTGACCAAGGGCTTCTGATGCAGGATAACCAAATAGATTCTCTGCAGAACGATTCCTACAGATTGATACAACAAAAAAGCGTTTTAGTCCCAAGCTAGTTGGGGTAGACAATTCATACTACACCGTAATAAATGCCTGATTTATAAGTGAGAAAATGAAGCATTAACAAGAAATGAAAAATGGATTAAAGATGCTTGTCCAGATTCTAATATGCTTATGTCATGAAAAGAATAAAAACTCTTTTTAAACTATAAGAAAATTATCTGATTAAAGGGTAAAAAGGCAGTGTTTCCAGATCAACAAATAAAACAATGGAGTCATATGATGCAAATTGCGTATTCAACTAATACTGAATAAGCGACTGACTCAGAATATCTGCTAAATAGCATATTTTTAAACTTTAGGGTTGCTATGGTTTCGTGACTTGATAGTCCCTTTTATTCAGTTGAATAACTACAAAGCATTTATTGTGTCATTTTTTACGATTATAATAAGTTTTGTAAGGGCTGAACTCCACAGTATAAACTCAACACCAGTAACAACTAAAGTTCAGCAATCTATATGCAGCATTTCATTACCATGGTTTAGCACAAATAATAACCTAATAAACTTTACATCCTTATAGATCTGAGTCCCATACAGCACAAAAAAGTATTTCTTTTTAGATGAAGGGTCTTTATTTCATCAAGAATTTAACACAAACAGTGTAATAGATTTCAGTCTGGAAACAGCCTCTTCCAGAAATTTGGGAAAATTCTATGTACAAAAGACTGGACCCTGCGCAAGCGGGGAGCTATGTACCGGAGCACCGAGCTGCCCCTGTTTAGTGTAACTGATTTCAGAAGCACTATATAGCTGCAGCATCCATAACAAGCTCGATTAAAAGGATAAAGCAAGTGCTCAAGTTGAGGAATGCTAGGGCTTCAAACATATTGCATTTCGTTCTTCCTCATTTCACTTTGTTGCGGGCTCTAGAATCAACAAGCGTGACCAGCAGGAGCGCAGCATTTCCTTGCACATTTGGCGAACTCAAAACTTGCAGGCGAGGCAATCATGAAACTGTGATGAAAAAGAAATCTCACCAGTATATGATCCTGCCGTCGAGGTCAAGAATATAGACAGACTGCCCCAGCGATTGCAGCACCCTGGAGTACTGCCGCTCAGGCAGCACGGAGCCGGACGACCCCGCTTCTCCTGCGCCTGTTGCGCGGCCCTCCCGCTGCAGCGGCGACGAGTGCGGGAACGATGCCGACCCACGGGACCAAGCGCGCGGACTGCCGTCAAACCCTCCGGACAGCCGCCTACTAGGCGGTTTCGCCTTCGCAGGCGGCGGCGGCGGAACCGGCACGCCGCGCCGCGGCGAGACCGACTGCGAGCGCCGCCGCTCCCCGACGCTTGGCATGAGCTTTGACATCTCCTGCTTGAGCTGCGCCTGCCCCACCTCTAGCTCCCGGATCTTCTTCAAGAGCTCCTCGCCGCTTGACTCCATCCCCGCCGGCGCAGGTGCCGGCGTCCGCACGGCTACCGATGCTTGTTGACCCTCAAACCGACCCAGCTGCCGGACCCGAGCGCCGCAGAGCCCACGCCGCCTTTCTCAGAGGCGGCCCCTCCGAGCTCGAAAGGCCGGTCCTTCCTCGTTTCCCGAGGCAGATTCGATGCCAAATGGAGCAAAAACTGCAAGCCTCACGCTCTTCCGAGATCTCCAGCAGCGATTTCCCTGACAGAAACCGGCTGAATCGAGGGGAGAAAAATCGATCTTTTCTGGGGAGCAGTTCGTGGCCTGCGCTAGGAGAGGCGGAGGAGCAAATTGCTGTAGAATCTATCCCTCTCACAAGTCACACGCACACTCATCCAGATGGAGATTGAATAAAATAAGAATAAAAACAGGGGAGAATAAATGATAGATGGGGCAAAAAAAAAGGGGATATGGGGCAGAAATGATGACTTGGTGCGGAGTTCTTGAGGCCCTCCCCTCCTCTGATTGGTCAGCTTGCTTGCTGGCATTTTTGTGTGATTGGTCTTAGTTATTTGTTGGTTATTTTTTGGAATCTTCCCGAAAATATTTCTGCCAATTTTGCTAGAACTGAAAATTATTTTTTATATATATTTCTCCTTGGGTGCTGTGTTGATCCACACAGGGGCCGTCCCTGTCCCTATCCATCTACCTTTGCTACCAGTGCCACCTGTGTTGTCATCTTGATCAGAAAATTATATTAACAATTTCTAAACTGGTTGGTGTCACAAGGGCTTTCTATTCTTACCTGCTCAGTTAGTCCTGCTACTAATACAATTCCCAGGCCAGGGTTAGACATAAAATAAGTGTTTTTGTTGGTCCTTTTAGGGTCCTTTTTGCTGGTGTCTTTTGGTCAGCACTCCACTCCTACAGGAGCTACATGTGTTGTCTTCCACAATTTTGTTCTTTCACTTTTTCTCCATTTATACTGTTATTAGTGTGTTCTTTTTCCATGTGGCGTGTGTGCTTTTGCAAAGATCTAGCAGTGCCCATGTCTATACTATACCGACAATATCCAAGCAGGATAGTGCCAATAAAAGAGTTACATGAATGATATGGTTACGAACTGTCATGGGATGGGACGAAATTCTCATGCTACCGAGCTCTTTAATAATCCATGTGGCCTGGCTTGAATGGTGCCATTTTGCCTTTTAGTTCTGAGTTCATAAATATATATATATATATATATTTTTTTCGCCTACGTATTTTTATATTCAGAAATGTCACATAGCTGTAGTCAAATTAGTTTTGCTGGTTTTGACCAACGAGTGGATCAAGTCTTGCAGCCACTTTGCTTACGTCTAGCAAAAGAATAAATATTTCACTATATCCTCAGCTTCCGGCGCTAATTGGTATTAATAATGCGGAATTTTAATGTTGACCATCATCATAAAATTTGGCTATTCGATTCATTAGTCCTTACATATGTTTTGATATTATTTGTTGACAAAATTGTGGTTTCTTTGTCGTACCACAATTTTTTTAGATAACGTTGTCGTACCAAAAACAGTCAAGCATCATCTGCAAGTACACTGAACTAGCTGTTATAGAGTAAACTTTATCTCAACCCGGATAAACTCTCTTCTTTGTCTTTTCTTTTTTTTTTTCTTTTTTTCTTTTTTTTTGTCAAGGAAGCTTGTTTCAGTTGTAGTTAGAAGAAAGAAAAAAGGTAGTGCCTTATTCCATTTTTTGCCAAAATGTCCGTTGGATCATTTTCAGTTGTCAAGTTTGTCATCCTTCAGGCTTCGCAGTATATTTGTTCCCTCCTCAGAAGCGCATCATTCCCTCCACAAACATTGGATAGCAAGCAATCATTAGCTTTGCATCAACACGAAGCAAACCCGTTTCAGACGCAACTCGTTCTTTTGCACTGAATCAAGCAAAAGCTTTAAAACTTTTGCAGCTCAAAACCGTGAATCAGATGATCAACACTGTATTTTATAGTTAAATTATCTGTAGAAAAGTTATACTATATACTACTTTTGTTTTCAGCTGGTTTCATTCTTGCAGTATCCAAACCTTCTAACATTACTCGTTAGTTAATATTTATCTGAGTTAAACAAAAATTGTATCGGCAGGTTAGTTAAGTAATTCCGTATAGTTATCATTATTTGCATACATACATTTGTAGGAAAATATTGATTGAAGATTACATAAACAGAGTTAGAATTAAAACACAATAGATAGGCCAGGCCATGGGCCCTTACTTAAAAATCAAATAAATCAATGTTGGAGAAGATTATAACTAGTGAATTGTCTCTTTCACGTAATAATTTCTGTTTTCCTTCTTCTGACCGCTCCTCGTCCAAGATATCATTTCAGTGACTGAAAAGTATCAAAATGGCGCAAGAAAAACACCGTTTTTAGCTCCAATTATGCAATTATGACATCTGACCCATTTTGCATGGTTGACGTTTTGACGATTGGCATGCAACAGTATTCCACCTCCAGATCCAATCATGCAAGGTAAAACATCAGACATGCTGGTCACAGCTGCAAATCTGAATCAGCACAGAACACATTGCGCTGATCCTAACCACTCTTTTAGGGTCATTATAGCCTTCTGAGCCAACCACTTGAGCTGGGCCACAGCCACAAGCTGTTCATGAGGCAAGAGGTTCTCTTTGCATCTTCAACAAAAGATGGCATCTCGCAAAGCAACAAAGGCATCACGAGCCAAAGCAGTATAGCAATGGAGGCTATCTGGAGACGTCACCATCCATGGGCAGTGTAGTTTTCATCAAACAAACCAAAAGAGGGAACTCCAGGACTCGAGAGCATTACTGATTGTTAACTGACTGTCGATAAGTAGCAACAAATCACCATCTCAAGAACAACATTGCCATAAGAAATCGAAGGCATGGCCACATGGGTCAAAGGCAGGAACAGTTGACCCCAACTGGAGGAAAAATGATTTTGTCCTCCATGAAAGGAGTTTTAAGGCAGACTGCTAATTTTACAACATTACATTTCTTGCTAAAATATTTGAATCTAACTGAGCAAGCTATTCCCTGAACCTATAATACACTACAATCTTCTGAAAACAGAAGGCGAAATAAACCAAAGTGAGAAGCGTACAGATCCAACGCTACCACTACCAGGACAGATGAGATCAGATCTATATGGGCTACAATTGCAATGCCTGTAACCTCGGTACCAGATTGGACAGGTTTACATGCTGCACTCGCTCGTCCTGGAGGAGGAGGATGTTGATGGTTCCAGACTCTCTCAACCAGGCAGCCACCACAGCACTGGGCGATACAAATCTTCCAACGTTAAAGCGCTCAACTTGAAATGGTGCTCCAATTGATAGGAGCAACGCTTCAATGACACGTCGAAGAGTGCTTGAACCAGCTATCTTGCTATGCTTTCCCCATCCTGTCAGAATGCTGTAGAGATATACGAGATGCGATGTCAGTTAAAGAAAAGCCAGGAGCTTATTTCCTCTTTTTTCTTTTTCCTTTTTCTTTTTTCTTTTTCTTTTTTTTACTATGAAGGATCATATATCCTACAATTCAGTTCAGCACAAACGCATGATTAGAATAGCATCAAGTGCTAGATATAAAGGACCAAGTACCTTAAAAATTCAGGCATAGCTCGCCCTTCGAAGACAATTGAGCGCACATTCAGGAGCCATGCATGAACCATTGCTTGAGCTGCACCACATGACATAAGGTGCAGGTCCAAGCAGAACTCACTCCATGTGTTCTCCCAAACGCGACGATTTACCCCTTCGAGCACAATTTGCTGAGCCCCTCGCCTCTGAAAATGGTCAGGAATACTACTAAGACAACTAGGCCAAAATATACTAAGAGATGTGCTTGTCAAGTATTTATATAATTCTTTTAAAAACTAATTTGTCACTAAAAAATAAGATTACCATTAAACACTAGTTAACTTCTAATGCATTATTCCTTTAAACAACTACAGTACTTGAGTTCCGATATACACTAAGGAGCAAACCTACCTGGCCAAAATGCCATAATACATCAGTAAGAGCATTGTAAAAGGCAGAAGATGTTGGAGAGTCCATGCGTCCCAACTGATTAAAAAGGGATCGTGCTTGAGACCAAACTTCTCGATGGCCCATCAAAAGCCCATACGCGACTCCATAGACAAAGTTATCAAACAACCGAAGCTGTTCCAGCAAGAGAGCTGCATCTTCAAAACTATTACAACGACTGCAAGAACAATATTAAATCAAATAGTTAGAATCATTAAATAGCATTGCATTAGGTGGCATTCATAAAGATCAATTGCAGGGTCAGCTGGTTTTATTTTCAATAACACAAGGGCAAACTTATTACAGCTCATTTCAAGTAGAACTTGTTACAGCTCATTTCAAGTAGAACAGAGTAAAACACAACGAATATTGCAATATAACAATAAACATTGTGTGTCAAGGGAACATGCGAAGGCTGAAGTTTCATTGATACTACAAAAATCCAAAATCTAAATTGAAGCAATATATTAAATAGCTGAAAAAAAAAGATAATTTAATGGGCACAACACAGCACTACTTGTTGGATCTATTACTTCTAGTAGAATAATGCTAGGCAGGTCTCCTGCTGGTTAGACAACTGTCAGAATACAAAGAGTAAAACCAATACTGGCATTATTAGGATCTAACAAAGTACGGACAAATGTACCTGCAAGCATTGAGGATGGCAGAAAATGTTACAACATTCGGCCGTACCCCTTGCTGAACCATTTTCTGAAATAGTTCCAGAATAAAAAATAATTCCTGGGATCTTCTCATACGAACATCAATGCTAGAGCGCCCTCCTCTTGTTGCTGGATTATAAGCTCTTACAATCTGGCCACCATAAACACCAACAACCTCAGGATCCTCCTCAGTAAGAACCTTTGACTTGCCAAATGCATCAATAATGGTGTTGTAGGTTACAACATTTGGCTTGATACCCATCTTCATCATCTCATCAAGCAAAGATAAAGCACACTCTATCAAGCCATTCTTGGCCAACGTATCGATAAAAGAGCTGAACAGAACAACATCTGCCTTAAGGCCAGACTCCTTAAAATCCAAGTAGACATTAAACGCATCTCCGTGCATGCCTGCCTTTGAATAGATATCTATCAGAGTTGAGTAAGTCAGAACACTAGGAGCTACGCCTCGTGCCCGCATATCTTGAACAAGGAATGAAACCATGTCCAAGCGCCCCTGCTTTCCATAACCATTAATCAATGAATTGTAAGTGACAGTGTCCTTCTCAATACCAAGTTTCTCCATTTCTTCACACACGGTAGCAATTTCTTCATACTTCCCAGTCTTCACATATATAGCCAGCAAAGTGTTGTAGCAAACCCGATCCAATTGAATCCCTAGAGACTTTATCTTCTCACGTAACTTGAGGGCCTCATCATACTTCTCCAGCTTGGAGTATCCATCCATTAGTGTACTATACGTAACAACATTTGGCTTGATATTGTTCGCTTCCATATCCATCACAACCTGCATAGCAAGGTCCATGTTGCCACACTTGCATATTGCATCCACAAATGTGTTGTACGTGTAAATATCACGCCCACTGCCAAGATGGATCATTTCATCAAAGACAGTCCGGGCATCTTCCAAATGCCCAGCACGGCTACATGCAGCAAGAAGTGAATTAAATGTCTTGCGGTCCGGACAGAGGCCATCCTGCAGCATCTGACGGAAATACCCAAGTGTAAACCTCAGGTCAACACCGCCTTTGCCGCACGCATCGATCACAGCATTGTATGACACCGTGGTAGGCCGCAAGCCTGCGCTCTTCATTGACTCAAGCACCGCCATGGCCTCGGTTGCAAGGCCACTCCTCGCATAAGCTGAGATGAGAGCCGAGTGGGCGAACACAGTGTTGCCATAGCCGCCTGCAATGCCAGTGTCAAAAGCCCTCCTTGCAAGGTCTGGTCGGCCCATCTTGCCAAGCGCACCAATTGCGGCAGTCAGGAGTTTGCCTTTGTCGACAGCGCCACCACCAACAAGGGGCAATGCAGCATAAAACACCTCGAACGCATGCGGCGCAGATTTGTCCCTATCGCCAAGCTCCCGGAGGACCTGGCAGTAGTCCTCAGGGGCAACCAGGTCACCTCGGAAGGAAGAAAGCGCCGCACTGATTGCTCGCCGGTCTTCAGGAGAAACGCGGAGCAGCTGGTCGACGCAGCGCCCCACGGCTGCCGAGGACGCGCGCGGCCTGTCCTGGGCGCCGGCGCCGCGGCTGCTGCGCTTGGAGATGGTCTTCGTGGTGCGCGCGCGCCGGAACTCCGGGCCGAGCGCGGCCCCCGCGGCGGCGCGCCGGGGCTGCTGTTGCTGTACCCACGGCGCGCAGGGGCCGACGAAGATGGGGTTCTGGACGGGCGGGCACCCCGCGGACGGCGACGCCGCCGCGCGGAAGGGTGGCGGGCAATGCGCCGCCGCCGCGGCCGACGCCGTGGCCGGTGGTGCCGACGCGTGTAGCCGCGCGGTGGCCGCCGCCGCCGCCGCCGCGGTCGCCGAGTGGTGCGCGGCGTGGTGCGACGCGGCGTGCGCCTGCGACGGCGTGAAGTGCGTCGCCATCCTAGCAGCAGCACCAGCAGCCTCCTAGTCCTAGCGGAACACGTAACCACGAGGGAACCACCTCCTCTCCGCTACCGCGACCCTCTTCTCTTCTCCCCCCAAACCAAACCCCGATCAAATTCCGCCGGCGAAACTCAACTTAGCTCCAATCGCTTCCCACGGATCACCAGGTACACCAGCACTGATATCCTAACCCAGCGAAATCAGGCTAAATTGGAACCGAATCCCCGTCGCTCGGGCGGGAGGAGAAGACCGGACCACAACCACTATAACTATCTAAAGAAAAAAAAGCGCCAAAAAGGCGGGACTTTCACGGCAAGAGCAAGGCCATTTCATCATCGTGTCCTGCGGCGGCGATGGATTTAGCGATAAGATAAGCGGAGATGCGGCGTCGGATTTCGTGAGGCGGGGATTGGGTGGCTACCAAGAACACACGCGGGGCGGAGGGGCTTGCCGTGGGTGGGGAAGGCAAAGCGAAGGAAAGAAGATAAGACGCCAAGAAAAAAAACGTGAGGAGAAATTTGGACTGGAGCGAAGGTTTCCCTCTTAAGCGAGACACTTCGTACTAAAAGTTTGAGATCTATCGTGCTGACGTGTGGGTCTAATGTTTTCTGTACCCCAGCTGCAGTCGAACAGAGCTGGCGTTGGTGCACCGTGTGGTTCGAGGAGGCGTGCTTCGTCGGGTACGCTGCGGAAGGCGGGCGTGAGTCAGTGACACGTGGGTCCGGATGGCAGGGAAAATGAGCTGGCGTGTTTCGTGCCCGAAGATTGGGTGGTGGAGCGGGTGCTGAACTGGCAAAGTGCTACAGTACTGGGCCACTCCTCAGCTACTAGTCAGCTTGCTGCACTTTCTGCTTAGTGAAGATGCCGGGGCACTCGGGCTTGCTTGGACAAATTTTGTACGAAATCGTATAAAAAGTCTCTTTTTTTTATCGGGTATAAAAAGTCTGTTTGATTTCAATTCCACGATCATGCGGGGTGAAGTTATTGCAAAGAGTGCACCGTTTGGATACACATCCCCAAGACTATAGGGAGCGTGAAGAATGAAATATGGGTTGGTGTAACATTCAACTGCACACGTTTTTTTGACATATGGATAACCGCAAATAAGGTTAACCTCTCAGATCGGAACATAATATATTCTTATAGGTTTTGCCGTTTTGGGATTATAGCTTGTACATGGATTTTGAATAGTTTGATAAATACTTCTTGTTATATTGGCATCAAAGAAGTAAAAACTTTATAATATGAGCCTTACATTATAGGAGCAACTCTAACACATCCTAAATAAACTTTGTAGACGAAAATTTAGAATCTTACCCACATGTGACCTTACCCAGAATTTTTCTTAAAACAAAAATTTTTGGGTAGCCTGATTCAGGAGCGTGCACATTCGGTCATCCTCAAGAAAGGGGCAAATTCTTCTGCTTTTGGTATCGCAGCTTTCATGGTACGTCGTCTGATTATAGTAAAGGCGGAAGTGATCCGCCTGTGTCCCTTGCGCTTTTTAAACATTCAATCTGCTGCTGCTGCTGGGGGCATGTTGGTACGTGCCCACCTGTACTGTACCTCTACCAAAACATATGTATTTTCTGTGACCGATCGAGATTATTTATGTTTATTTATGTGAAACTTATTATTGGTTTGATAACTGATTTCTGATTGGTTAATGGAAGAGAACAAGTCTGTAAACTTCAGTTCATTCACCACACCTCGTAAGTTTGAATGGAGCCGTATTATACGTGACGAAGTTGTGACCACGCCTTGGATGTTGTGACCACCATACGCTGTACATGGGCCGTTGGTATAGGTGGCCCACAACCTTGAATTTGGATGCTTATTTTCTTATTGAAAAACCCGCGCCGAGTTTGTCCTTGGATGGCTTCCATTGAGCTATTCTTTTCAACTGCGTCGTCATGGCACAAAAACTTGCTACTCGTGCAATTTCTTTTTTTTTCTTTCTAAATCTTGCTACTCATGCAATTTATTCTACTGTAAATGTAATAAGTATGTTGCAACTGCAGGAGTCGAAGAATTCGGGATGGATGGCAAGTGAGCTGCTCATGCTATTTTCAAGGCTGTTGAATTTGATCCGATCAAAAATAAAAAAAAGGCTGTTGAATTTGATGGACGGCAACGGGTCAAGTGAAGTAAAAAAAATGTGGCTTCCCCTTTGCCGGTAGCAGAATGGCGTTGGGAAGAGGCAGCGGCCAGCGTAGTGTCTGTTATAAAAATAATGTGGTCTAAGACTAATTTGATAAAGGAATTTAAGATCATAACAAAAAATTACTAAGCTAGTAAAACTACTAGCGATTGCCATGATGAAGCTAGTACTCTAGACCGCTCTACTCTAAACGTGCTACAGATACACGCAACATAAAATACTCCCTCCATTCTTTTTTATGTGTCGTTATTGACTTGGACCCTTCATCTTATTAAAAAGATATGAGAAATATCAAATGTTTTGTTAGAATTTAATTTATTACTAAAGGTTTTTAATTTTTAATTTTTAATTTTATATATTTGAACTAATTTTTTAAATAAGTCGAGCGGTCAAAGTTTTCGGTCAAAGTCAATGACCACAAATAAAAAAGAATGAAAAGAGTAAAAAAGAACACGAGGACTGAAAAATAGTATATACTTCAGACGGCACTATGACACACTAATGGAATTTTATGGGTCGATCCTTTTACATATAGCTAATAAAACGGTCCAAATCACTAATATTAAAACATACTTCTTTTTCGAAGAAGAAAAGTTTAAGTACTCATTTCATTTTCCACAGAATTTTAGAGGTTCTTAATTTCTTTGCCCAGGATCTGGAGGACGGTACGTGAGCATACGCACACACGAGTGTCGGAGGTGAGTCCACACGGCGTCACGATTAGCCATTGGCCGTACTTGCCATACGTTCCTCAGAAAATGACAATTAAACTCGATCACGTTCATGCTACATATTTCTCTCTCTCGAATAAATGAAGCCCTGCAATTCTAGAAATAGGAGAATAAATGGTGGCGTTTGTTCTGAGCCTGCTTGATTTGTTGTCACATTTGATTACTGCCCGTGTGTCGTGTGTATGGCTGCGTATGGGAGAAAAGATTAGAGTTATATTGTTGATGTATTCTATTTTTTTCTAAACAGCATTATTATTCAAAATATGCTCATCACCGACCAAGACTCACTAAAAAAGAAGTGAACCAGTCTATACTTTTAATGTTAGATAACTCTAGATTTCACAAAAAGAAATCACAAAAATAGAGATAACTCTAGATTCATTTGGCCATGCTCCTCCACAAGTCCACATGATTACCTAGTAAAATCTAATGCTAATAAGCAGTGGTGCGATCGAATGTAGCATTTTTTTCTTACAAAGTACTCCATTCGTTCTTTTTTACTTATTATCATTGACTTTGATCGAAAACTTTGACCGCTCGTCTTATCCAAAAAATTAGTTTAAATGTGTAAAACTAAATATTAGAATTCAAAAACCTTCCATAATAAATTAAATCCTAGTAAAATATTTGATATTTTTTATATATTTTTTAAATTAGATAAATGATTAAAATTATTAGGTCCAAATCAACGACGACACACGAAAAGCACGGAGATAATACTAGTATAGTATGTTTACACTTACTACCTTCATTTTAAAATAGTATCACCTCTAGTACAAACTACAAAGAGGATAGGAACATCCTCCTCTTTTTGCACGAATGAGGCTAGGAACATTTCTTGACTTTTTTTCTTTTTTTGAATTGAACATTTCTGGGGACTTGCTGTTCTCTTTCGCGTTTTGTTTCCACGCGATTTCTTCAGACCGTTGGCGCATCCAATTCGGGGGGCTTTTCTCCTTAGTCGTCACAGATTTGTGCAAAATTATCATCCGTCCAATCAAACATCAGACGGCTGATACAGCTCCTCCTATCTCCGCTGCCTCCTCTCCATACTCCATCTCTTCTTCCCGACTACGGCCACAGCCAGTTGGAGCGGGCAACTTGGCGCCCCGTCTTCTGGTTTCCGCTCCTCTCGCCCTCCGCCTCATCAAGATAAGGCGGCAAACCCATGCTTCCAGAAGCTTCCCGAACTACGCGCTGAGCTCGACCGACCGCCGACCGAACCCGCGGCGTTCGATTCCGCAGAGGCTGCATGAGTAGTCGCGCCGCCGTCGCAGCAGCAGCAGCAGCAGCAGGCCAGCAGCACAGGAGCCATGGGGATGCTCGCCGCCGCTGCCGCGTCTGCTACGGTCGCCTCGCCGCAGACGTCACTGGGCCAGCGGACCCGCTCCGCTGCGTGGAAGCTGCGACTGAGGTCCGCCTCCCCCGGCGCCGCGGCGCTCAGGTTAGTCCGTCAGTAGTATCTTCTCACTGCCGTCCGCCGGCGCAAGCTCGCGCCGCAAAGGCGGCTCTTTTGGGCGCAGTAGGAACGTAGGAGTTGGCTTCTATTATCAAACTCGCATTTGGTTGGTGATGGAAAAAAAATGAGAGATACATGTGAAGGTTGGTTGGAGTTTGGGGGGAAGTTGCTTCCTTAGGATTTATTGGTGAACCATAAGCATCTGCCTGGTTTAGGTTGTTAATATTTCCTGAGACCCTTAGTTTTGGGAGCCTAGCTGTGTACTATCGAATAATTTGGTTGCCGGTTATTCGTTACTTGTTCCATTGTCGGCACCAAAACTGTAAAGAGATGCCAATTCAATTGAGCGCTGTGGCAAAAGAAGGCCACTGGCTGGTATGCTCCATACAGGATCATCTCCCGAGCGTTGCACCTTACACCCTAGGGACCTCCCTCAGAGTATTTAATCAATAAAAACAATGTTAAGATGAAATGATGGCACGGTTTCACTTTTTTTTAACTGTTGTAAAAAGATAACACAAGGAACACCGTCATGATTTATTTGACATCAGTTTATTGTACCTTTAATGTATCATTAACATTTAGTGTTTTTCCAGGCTACAAAATTTCGTCCCAAAGTGTTACATAACACAGGTTGAAGTTGATGTCTGCAATGTAAATAATGAAGAGGCTTTGGAGGATCACCCAGCAATACCACCGGGCTGCTCCATTCCAATCGTTCCATTCCGAGGAGGTGTTCTAGACTCCACCCCTTTTGCGCTGGAGGATAGGGCTTCCCGTCCTCCTGATTTTGAAGAGTTGCCAGTATGAATCCCTTTTCTCTTCCGATAATCGTTGTAAATAGTTTGCTGGCCTCTTGTAATAAACTAATGTTCTGCTTGTAATGCAAAAAATAAACTAGTCTTCTGTTTGTAATGCAGGTCTTATCTGAAGGGGAGCAACATGCATTGGCTTCCACTCCAGCTCATCCTGCTGGACTATATGGTGAGGGATTTTTTTTTTCAGGATCATATCATTGGGTTATCTTCATTTCTGTATATGCTGTTCAGCAAGGCAATATATGCTGAACAATGCTTTGATTGAAGTAGATTCATTTTGTGGGTATCTCATTAAACTTTTTTGAAAGCATTATGTTTGGTCTGCAAGAGCAATGACAGTGCCCGCCTGCTAAGAACTCAAATTTACATTGTAAGATCCATCTTTTGTGGCACTGATACGTCCTTTACACATCATATGATATCTTTGCAGCTCTATATGCTAGTTACTTATTTGGTAACTTGGTGGAACAATTGTGGAATTTTGCTTTGCCTGCTGCCCTGGCAATTCTTCATCCAAGCCTTTTGCCTGTGGCTATTGTTGGTTTCTTCACAAAGGTAATTGCTGTTTTATTGAAGCCAGGAGAGACCTTTATCGCAATAATGATCTAATCTACCTTTATGTTGTCCAGTTCTCCGTTTTTATTGGGGCACCAATAGTTGGAAAACTTATGGATCATTTCCCTCGAATACCCATGTACACAGCCTTGAATGCTGTACAGGTGCTGTCATTATCTTCTTTGGCTTCTTATATTCTGGACATAAGAAAAGCTGTTATTAGCCATTTTCTGCACAAAGAAATTAACTCAATTGATGGTATTTCTCTATTAAACCTATTATGGCAGGTTTCCACTCAGTTGATATCAGCTGGAATGGTCATCTATGCTCTAAGAAATGTGAGCCATGCATCTACAACAACCATGGTTCTTAGACCTTGGTTTATTGCACTGGTGGCAGCTGGAGCTATTGAAAGACTTGCAGGATTGGCATTAGGAGTTGCAATGGAACGGGACTGGGTTGTGCTGGTAGGGTTGCTATCCTCAGACTAGTTTAATTGACTACTGCTATGTTTGACCGAAAAGTTGATGTTTCCTTCCTGATAGATCCATAATGAGTCAATGACTAGGAATTTAAAAGTTGTTAAAAGAAAAATTTGAAATTTTAGAATAGTTTGCTTCAAGTTGGCTTTGTTAATTTGCTTCACTTACTCTTTCTTGTTTTTTTCTCTCTCTGTGAAGTTAGCAGGAACAAACAGGCCTGTTGCATTAGCTCAAGCCAATGCTGTGCTTAATCGACTCGATCTTCTTTGTGAGGTGAGATTTTTCTTACACTCATAAAATGTCCTGTCAGCTTCTTCTCCAATTGACCAAGAGTTCAGCACACAACAGAGCTGACTGCAGTACCAATTATTTTGAGTAGACAAATTACAGTTACATTACAATTTTGGGATGACTGCAGACGCTTGGTGCTTCAGTTTTTGGCTTTCTGCTTTCAAAATACCATCCCGTGACCTGTCTGAAGATTGCATCTGGTCTGATGATATGCAGTTTTCCTATTCTGGTATATCATGATCTTCTTTACTCTTGAAATTTAAATAACCAAGTGAAGCACGCTCACAGGGTGTTATATGAATTTTCAGGTTATGTTGGGTCAACTAATTAACAGTGTCTCCTGTCATGCACTTGATTCCTCTAGAACCACCAGCGATGAATCTATTTGTATTGATCTTTTAGATGTCCATAAGATAGGTAAGCCGTTTTGATATTGATTAGTTATTTAATTTCACTTCTGTACAAACTCTAACATTCTCTTCAACCTTCAGTTCAAAATAGCCTGAATGCTATCAGACATGGCTGGAATGAGTATAAGCAGCAGACAGTTCTTCCTGCAAGTGCAGCTACTGTGTTCCTAAATTTCAATGTTGCACTTGCTCCGGGTGCCATAATGACTGCATTATTGATGCATCGTGGTAGGTTTAAATTTGAAAATGGCATACATCCAAGAAAAGTATCAGTCCGTGTTTTAACCAGGCTATATCATATTTGCCAATCTTGAACAGGTATTAGTCCGTCCATTGTTGGTGCTTTCAGTGGATTATGTTCCATCATGGGCCTTGTTGCAACTTTCATCTCCTCAGGACTGGTTAAAAGAGTTGGAATTCTAAAGGTTTGACCTGTGCCTTGTCAGTACTGTTTTTATAATTTTTTCGTAATTAATGTTATGGCTTATGCTATACCAGGCAGGGGCCGCTGGATTGATATTTCAAGCTTCACTCCTGTCAGTTGCACTTGCTGTATACTGGGCCGGTTCTATTTCACAACAAACACCTTTACTTATCTTCCTTGCTTCCATTGTAAGGATGAATTCGTGACCTCACTTTTCACTTCTAATAGAGTGTAATCAGGCACTGCATCTTAATCCTTGTATGTTATATTTCCATTTGCAGGCACTGTCTCGGTTGGGGCACATGTCTTATGATGTTGTGGGAACTCAGATCGTCCAAACAGGCGTTCCTGCTTCAAAAGCAAATCTTATCGGTGGAATGGAGGTTTCAATTGCAAGCCTTGCAGAGTTAATCATGCTTGCTATGGCGATCATTGCAAACGATGTCTCCCATTTTGGCATCTTGGCAATCCTGTCTGTGTCGTCAGTTGCTGCAGCAGCATGGATGTTCTGTCAATGGTTATCAAATCCAACTGATAAGCAGAGGGAACTGTTCATGTTTGATCCCCTTTACCAAGTTGAAGCAATCTGAGGTATTGATTTTCTAGCTGTCATTTGCTATATGTTGTCACTAGTTTTCAAGTGCTTTAAACCTACTTAGTACTTCTCATCTACCATTCTATTCCCTTATCGTCAACGCAAACCACCTCAATCTATGAATAATTGGTTGAAGGACTTGAGAAATAGTAAAGTTGTACCTCAGTGTTCAAAAGTATTTCATTTGTGCATGATCAACCATAAGACCTTCTATGACTTGCAAGTTACTCAGTGAACCCATCTTATCTTGCAGATAGTATATGAACACAATACTTTGACAGAGCCCGGAAAACATTAGTCACGTAATTGGCTGCTAGTGTTGGTCCTGGACTCAGAAGAGGAACTGCAACATACTAGATGATCTGACGAGATGCTACAACATTTTGGTTCGACAGAAACATTTGGCCCTTTTAGTCTCAGCCACACGTAGAATGCGTTATTCAATTGTACACCTTTTTTCCTCACTCTCTCAATTTGTACAGTTTTACTTGCCATAGCTGATGTAGAACAACATTAACACTCAATTGTAGTTGTAGCCATAAAATCTATGAAGTTTGCTCCACCTCTCCTCTGTGTACCTCCCTGATATTGCATATATGTGTACTTGGGTATGTTGGGTTGTGATTGGTTGTCTGCACTAGCTTAGCCAGACAAGGAATCTGACGTAGGTCAGTCCAATCCAGGCCACATGTGTACCTGAATGTCTTCTTCTGCCACTTGCTTATTGTATCGGTTCCTGATAGATATCATTAGTTGTGTAATTATCTGACCTAATTACTGTCAGAATGGTGCTGTGGTGTAGTCGGTTATCACGTTAGTCTTACACACTAAAGGTCCCCAGTTCGAGCCTGGGCAGCACCAGAGTCCATTTTTGCTTGTTTTTTCCCCCTGTATTTGCATTTCAAATTCCCCACTTATTTCCACTTTGCATAATAGGAACCTGGCCTTGTCTTGTGAAGTATTGAAAGATTCATTCTCAGTTAAACCTTTTTCTTTTCTGTGAAAAACCGAAAACAACTTATGGAGTCCGCATCAATAGAACGAATTATCTGATACTCTCTTTTTTAAAATTGTTGTCGTTGTTGACTTCAACTGTCAACTTTGACCATTCGTTTTATTCAAAACATTTGTTAAAATATATAAAATTAAAAGTTATGTCTCAAAAATCTTTAGTGATAAATCGAATCATAATAAATATTTGATATTTTCGTACTTTTTTAAATAAGATGAATCATTAAAGTCAACGACGATAATATGTTAAAAAATGAGGGAGGGAGTATAGGTCTAGAACCTGCAGTCATCCAACAAACAACTATAAACATCAAGAATTTTAAGACTTGAAGGAATACCTATTCCTTAAACATTAGTCCAGACTCTAAATAAATCTCCAATTAATAGTTAGCCATGCTATAGGCTTACGCTATATCTGAATTTAGATCCTTACGACTGGTATCTAACATGATCAAAATCAATGCTGACATCACTATTCACTTTGCTAATTCACTAGGACTACGGAACCTGCTTTCTCCCCTAAAAAGTTTCGCATTGAAACTTTTTATTAAAGTTCCTTGAATCGCACTGTCCTCTCAAATGTACCTCCTTAGCATTGCATGCTACCGCTGCAAAAACATAAATTTCAGACAAACCCATTCATTTTTTTTTGCAAGGGGACAAACCCGTTCATTTGTATATATAAATATAATATACCCTACTTATCATAAGCCAAATTCGATTCATTTCCTCTTGTATCCTAATTCTCTCATCTTTCCATATAAATGCCGAGGTTCGCAATATAGCATTTGCGCCTTCACCGTTTGCTACAAATGGCAGTTGCTTGCCAATGGCCACCATTGCCGCCACTTTTCCCGGGAAAATGCAGCCAGCCAAGCCGCTCCTCTGTTCCCTTCCATTCAAATAAATAAGCAGTGCTAATAAACATACTAAATATAAGCATAATAAGTCTGAAAAATAATACAGGCAACTGAATATTCGTCCAAGTCCCTTCCTATTTACTTGACCCCTAATCAACTACTCGACGTTCCACTTCCTTCCCCTTCGCCGAGCACGCCCTCAAGCCATGATGAGGCCGCCGGCGCTTCTACTCGCCTGCCTCGTCCTCCTCCTCGCCGCCGCGGTGGCGCCGCCGGCCGCGGCCGTCTGCGTTCCTCGCGGCAAGTCCGGGGCGCCAGGGCACGCCACGACCCCGGTGCCGCCCAAGCCGCTGCCGCCGAAGCCGAAGCCGCTGCCGGTCGGCCCGCCGGCGACGCCGAATAAGCCCGCCGTGCCGCCCTCCGGCGCCGACATCGTGCGGAGCCTGTGCCTGAAGACGGATTACCCCGACCTGTGCATGTCGTCGATCGCGAAGCAACCGCCGCCGGCGCTGCCGCCAGGCGGGAAGCGGCTGGACGGCGCGGGCGTGCTGCGGCTGGCCATGGGCGCGGTGCGCGCAAAGGCGGCCGACGCGAAGAAGGCGGCGGCGGCGCTCGCCGCCGACCCCAAGACGCAGCCGCTGGCGCGCGGCCCGCTGAACGACTGCGTCGAGTCGTACGACGACATCGCGTACAGCCTCGACCAGGCCGAGCACGCCATGGCCGGCGGCGACAGGGACTCCACAGGCACCATGCTCGACACCGTGCGCACCGACGTCGACACCTGCGACCAGGGGTTCGAGGAGCGCGAGGAGCTCAAGCCGCTCATGGCCAAGGAGGACGCCGAGCTCGCCAAGCTCTCCAGCAACTGCCTCGCCATCGCGTCTGCCGCCGGCCTGCGCTAGGCCGACGACGATCCTTCCTTTATCTCCTGCATACTACAATCCATATAGAGCTCATTCGTTAGCCTGTCTAGACGTTCACAACGTTGCTGTATACCACCACACCACCCGCTGTCTGTCTGTCTCATCTCATCGCATCGAACAAGCTTGTGTATCCATCCCATGTGTAGGTAGTGGAAGCGTTAATCGATCATGTCCAATTTCGTGAGATGTTCCATTTGCATTTCGTCCTCCCTTCTCGTTAATTTGGAAAGATCATGTTACACATCCAGAACACCACCAACCCCCCCCCCCCCCCCCCCCCCCCCCCCCCCCCCCCCCCCCCCCCCGCGTTAATCATGTCCATTGTCTAAAAACGCCTGGATTTCCCCTGTAGCGGTGCCGGTGCCTAATCACGCACGACAGAGTTGTGAGCGTTCTGCCCTGAGAGGAATGTGAGATTGTCCTTCAAAATATTTAAACCAAATCCTTCTGTTGATCGTCGTCCTCGCTTCATTTTTTTTATATATGAATTTTTGTGCTTAGCTGATTAAAATTTTTTGAAGTATACATATTTTTTTCGCCACTTCTTAAATTCGTGCCATGTACGTTGATACATGAATTCGACAGAAAGTTTATTTTTCCTTAATTAATGTTCACATACCTCTGATTTCTGCCGGTATGGTCATGCATAGCGTGTGAAAGTGTACTCGATCGAGCTTTTGCCGTCAGTTATACCAAACTTGAAAACGATCTGAAGAAGTTACTAAAATCTGCCACCATTCAGTAGTCTCTGTTTGGAGTGCAAGGTTTCCACAGTGTTTGGACTAGTTCATGCAGCATTTCAAAGAAATTTTTTTAAAATAATTTAATTTACTACCCTTAAGACCAAAGTGCCTAAAAAATGTAAAACCAAAGTGTAGATAAGCCTAAACCTCTTTTTTTTTTTGGTTCAGCTCATCCATAATATCATTTGTCTTAAATTAAAGGGATTTTCATCTACATAACACCAAAAAGAATGGCTTAGTCCTTAGCACACTAGATAACAAAATTTTACCTCATCAATACTCTAAAAAAATTGTGATATTTGTCTATAGAGGACTTAAGATAGAAAATAAATGATTTTCAAATTATTTTATGTCAGTGCACAAAATGAATTAAAACTATAAATTTGACATCAAGATACTGTGAGTATAAATTTTTATGGATTTTTACCTCATTGTTTGAATAGTTTCATTGTACAAAAAAAACATGCGCTTTATGATGGAGATAAAAAATTTTGAATATCGTATATCAGGGTTTTTCTATCTCTTTACTCTCTCCCTTGCTTACTTACATGTGGGCTCCTCAATTTTTTGCCCCTCCTGTCCCTCATCTCCACGACCGGACTAGTCTTCTCTCACCTCTCTCTCCGGCGGCCAAGAAGGGCGGGGCGGTGTCAGCGACGGTGAGGCCGCCCGCAGCTCCTCCTCTCTCTCGTGCGGAAGATCTAGCGCGAGATCGGTCGCCGGCGGCGACGGGCGGCGGCGGCGGCGCGCTCGGGATACGGCGGGGGAAGGTGAGTACGGCGCCGGGCTTTTCCACCTTGAAAGTTTCTCAAATTCTTCTCCCCTCAATTCTCGGTTCCTGGCCTACGCTCTGCTGAGGAATTTTTGGGATCAAATTTTGTCGATTGTCTGTTCTCTACAGACTACAGTTCGTGCAAAAATTTGTAAAATGAGGCATTAGGTTTGCTTGCCCTTTCTCCTCGCGTCTAGGTTCCGGTCGAATGGAAGGCGGCGAGGGCCCCGTAATCGATAGCACCCTCATGAAGAAGCGCCGGAGCAGCGCGGCGAGGCGGCCGAGGCTGGAGGGGGCCCCTGCCGCGGAGCAGCGGGACAACACCTCGTCTTCGTCGTCCATGTCCTCCCGGAGCGGCTTGAGGAGGTCATTGCCTTCGGAAGAGAACGCCGGTGGTGGGCTCCGCAGGCGAGAGTTCCACCTGAACGTTCCTGCATCGGAGGGCTCCAGAAAGACTGAGAGTAGCCATGATGCACGTGTGTCTGAGGGGAATCATGATAAGCCGAGGAAGCTGAAGGTCAAGATCCGCAGTAATCTGTTATCGAAACCAGACCCTGATAAGTCAGATTCCAGGTCTTTGCCTGCGAAGCCACCGCGTGCAGGAGATTCGCGGCACCAGCAAAAGCATGTTAATCTGGTAAGTGCCTTGCAATATGTGTTCGTTTTGTGGTGGACTTGCACCTGCATCAGTTGATGTGTAGCTTCATTCCGCATCTGTTGCTAGTTACAGAAGTCTGTTGCTACATTTCCTTGCTAAATAAAACAGAAGTCTGTTGCTAGTTACAAACATATAAACATCTTTCCAATTGACATTATGCTAGAGGTTCTGTCTTTTTCAATTACATGCAGTTTACACATGGAATTGCTGCACAGAATACAAATGAATACAATCTTATTCTTCTCATGGCCTGTCCGATATCAGAAAATGCCATCACAAATGGTAAAAACTAACTTGAATTATGTTGGTCAAACACCAAAGAACTGATTATTAGATGAGTGAAGAAAAGAATCAGACTTGAGAATTAGGTGGGGTATAACAGTGAAGATAAAGTCAGATGATAACGAAGTGACAATTACAAGCTTCTCCCTTTTCTCAATTTTCTCCAACCACTCCTCATCCTGGACCTACATGCATGACAGCCCTAGTGTTCATCAGTAGGGAAATGACCTTCTATATTAGTCATGCTGGTAAATTTCAGAATGGCTTAGGTAAAGCAGGATTTAATATTAACATGAACACTGGCCAATGGTACTGTCAGATTCCCTTAGTTCTAGCTTTGTATAAACACATCAGGTAAAGCGCACTTTGACCAAAATTTCTGAAACTCGAACATCATTTATGTAGCGTGAGAAACATTTCTGAGAACATGCCATATGCTGCAAAATCTTCTAAGTAGGACAGGGCAATCCACCAATTTCTGTCAAGGAGATCACACAACTAAATGAAGCCACAACTAAAAGTGAAGCTGTTAGCTGATTGGAATGACTACAGACCAAAATTGCTACCTGTTCTTTTCTTTCAGTAGTAAAGCAGGACAAGAATATAGACAAGCACATGTGCAACAAACGAAGGTTCTTGCATTGCTCACGTTGCCAGTAAGGGCAGCAGCATGTCAGCCAGGGGGGCAGCGGTGAGGGGTATCGAGCAAATGCGCACGGAGGGGTATCCAAAAGGCAGCCTGCATCTGAACCCAACCCAAAACCCCATTTCAACTCGACCCATCTGCAAGCCTACTGGACATATTGGTTTAGTCTTGTTCTAAATACCCTCTTTCATGTCATTACCATATTTAGATCCATTTTGAAGGTTTTATTTTATTTCTGTTCCAATATATTATCTCCAATCGATAACTAATTCAAAAGATGAGTTACTTGTAGACTGAAGGCACAAAGGATTCGGATAGGTCAACCTCTTCACGAGACAAGAAAACAAGAAAGGTGAGGTCAATTGAAGAAGCATTGGCTCATGAACAACCAGCCAAAGGTCAGAGAGAACTGTCTTCAGAACCTGTCCGGAAGAGTAGGAGGCTTGCTAAGAAGTCCATCTTGGACAGTGAGTTGGATGAGGATTATGATCCAAGTAACCTTGAAAATCTTGTAAGTTCTGAAGACATGGAAGGTCACATTGAGCCTGAAAACAAAGTTGGAAATAGCTCTAAGAAGAGTGCCTCAAAGAAAGTTAAAAGTAGTAGAAAGGTGAGTGAGGCAGATAATGATTTTGTTACATCCCGATCTAGCAGAGATGGCAAGAAAAGGTCAAGAGAGTCACCGGACAGTGATGATACTGAAGAGGAGCCTGCTTCTGGAAGTGAACTTGATGCTGAGGACACACAACAACAATCAGTCAATGAGTCACCTAGCAATGTTAGAAGTGAACCTCTCACAACACGTCGCCGTGCCCTTCAATCATGGATGGATGGAAGCAGCGTCAGTACTGTTGAGTTTCCTGATGGCCTACCACTAGCTCCTTCAAGAAGTATGTGCTATCATTTGCTGTCTTGTTTTACCCATAACAGTTTGATTGGAAATGCTCGCCTTTAGCCTTACGTTGAATGTATCTGAAACATTCTTGCTGTTGAACAGGCAAGAAAGACAAGCTTTCTGAAGAGGAGATGCTTGCGAAGAAGGCAGAGGCTGCTCAGCGACGCAAGATGCAGGTTGAAAAGGCCACTAAAGAAAGCGAGGTTTGTGAAGTCATTGTTGTTGATCTTCTTTAGGAAACTTCAGTTTGGAGGGATTCTTAACTATGTTAATCTCTGCAGGCTGAAGCTATAAGGAAAATTCTGGGCTTGGACTCTGAGAAGAAGAAAGAAGAGAGGAAACAAAGGGAGCGAGAAGAAAAGGTTCGTTGCATCATTTCAATGTTTTTCATTCCCTGAATAGTGTTTTTACATGTAGCACCTTGCTGAAAATATTTATCTTTACACAGGAGCGGGCAGCTAGAGCACAAAACCTTGCAGCAAACTCTGTCCGCTGGGTCATGGGGCCTACTGGCACCATCATTTTGTTCCCCGAAGCAGTGGGACTCCCCAGCATCTTCAATTCCAAGCCTCACAGGTAATCCTCAAATTGTTTACACAGCCATCGTCTCAATTTTCTTTTTAAAAAAGAGAGAAGATGGTAAGAACATTGCCTTACAACAGTTTGTCTGGCCATGCAGCTACCCTCCCCCACGGGAGAAATGTGCTGGACCGTCGTGCACAAACACATACCGGTATAGGGACTCCAAGCTGAACCTTCCCCTCTGCAGCCTGAAGTGCTACAAAGCCGTCCACGGGAAAGCCTGATGCAATCTCACAGTACACGACGAGTTCGTTTCTGGAGCATACGGATTGATGAAGTAGGTTAGGGTTATCCCAAATTTTACACATTTGTGCGATGTGTATATGCATAGAATTACATGTCAGCTTGTGGGTGGAAATAGAACCATAGGTTATTGTTTTGTGCCACAGCAGAAATCTTATTGAAAGTAGTTGTACCAAGTAGCATGTTGCTACGGCACAATAAATCAGTCGCAGGCATGTGTCCAGAAGTTTGTTGCAGAGCTTACACACTAGGAAGACATAATAAAGGAGGATCATTTTTCGTTTTAAATCAACTATTGTTGCATGGAGTGGTCGTTACAAGAGGACCAGAATTGTGTGCAGTTTTTTTAAAAAAAATGAGAAAAACGGTGTGTTAGTGGGGCATTCCGAGAATTGAACTCGGGACCTCTCGCACCCTAAGCGAGAATCATACCACTAGACCAAATGCCCTGTTGTGGGCGACTCTTTTTGCAATGGTTAATGAGTTCTTTATATCTTAGCCCCATTACTGAACAAGAGCTGTTTGAAAAAGTTATCTATACTGTGTTACGTAAAACAATGGGGGCAACAATATGTGTTTTATTTCCTTCTCCCACCTAACATGTTTTTAGAAAGGGGAAAATTGAACAATTGGTTTGGTATCCTGATATCTTACTCAAGAATGAGAACAAACGCGATGTGTTTTTGCCTGCTTAAAATTGATTCAATCGACCCTTTTTTTTCCTTCTTATTCTTAGCTGCTACTACTATATCAACCGAACGCAACGAACTTTTGCACGTAACATGTACTACGTGGAAAGGGGCAGCAAAACGTAACACGAATAGTACGCAAGTTGACTGCGAAGACGGAAACGGGTAGCAACGAAGACGTAAATAGGCCGCAGCCATTCATCAGAAAGGGTCAAGCAAGCAAGCAAAGCAACGGGCAGGAGGAGCCAGTCAGTGGCAGCCACCCGTCCGCGAATAGGGCCTCTTTAAAGGGCGTCTCCGTAAAATCGCGTCTTTCCTTTCCCTCGGATCGAAACGAGTCTTCTCGCGGCGGCGGCGCAGGCATCTCCCTCCTCGTCCTCCTCCTCCATCGCCGGCAAGGTGAGCACCCATCCTTCCCTCGACGTCGCCTGATACGATCCCCATCTCCCGATTGACTGCTCGTATATCCCGGGGTTTCCATCCTTTGTTCCCTGTAATTTGAAGAACCGCTTGGATCTGACGCCCGGGAGCCGCCGGCGGATCCGTTTCGCTTCGGTGAGGATTGTTAATGCGTATGAGGCGGTGGGATTCGGGGGTTTTGCGTGAATGGATTAGGGCGGATGCGGATGCGGAGAAGGGGCCCGTGGTTTGGTTCGTGGGGATATGGATCCGTAGCTATGATTGTGCATCCGTCCATTTTAGATCAAATTATTTGTGTGTTTCGCATGCGCGGCAGCGCGGGTATCTGTCCTGTGCGATGAGAGGGCCATATGTTTAAATTTTTATTGAAAGGGAACTGCTGTATCATTTCATCTACCACGCGCCTTCATTTCATCTGTTGTTGTGTGCTGTATTGCTATGCGTCGTTCATCATTCGGCAAACACCCTGTGGTCATGAGCTTTGGTTGCTTGGCATAGAAAAAATGATCCTGATGCTTTGTTCTGTTTGGCGATGATTTAAGACCTAAACTATGCTCGTTACTTTGTGTCGTGCATGGTCTTCTCAGCAAATGTTCAGTGTGGACGGCAGGTCAGCCTATAAGTTGTCATTTTTATTTTTCCGCAGCATGTTAGAAGATGACAATGTCATGTCAACTTAGCTACTGCCTTCCCATTTTCTTGATGTTTCTCAGACCAATAACATTTCAAAGTACTGCTTTCTGATTATTGCTGGGTTACAAGTAGTTATTTAGAGACTGGAATGACCATTTTGTTGCACTCTAGATTCACTGTGATTGCACTACATGTGCACTTTGACATGTATGTGAAGTAACTGATCTATCAGAATTGAACGATATTGGGGATTTCACTGCATTTACTATTGCGTTTCTAGGATGCATAAACAGATACTGCGTCTTTCTAACATGGATTTTCGGTCTAGAATGTTTTCAGTACCTGTGTCACTATAACATTTGCAATTTATCAGCACATCTGTTGCCATCTTGTAGCTTGTAGGATCCATAACGTCCTGTAGCTTCTAGGTTCTACAAATAAGTTCATCTGGTTTCTTTTTTCTTCAACTCGTTGAATTTAAGTGATCAGCTCTTTCATCGCTCTTTGAGCATTTTGTCTACTCGATTAAATTCAAGTGCTCAACATTCTTTTGTCTTATTGGAGCTCATCATAACTAATTGAGTCAAAGTGAGCTTGACTGTTGTTCCATTTGAAGTTTATCTTTTTTCTGACTAAAATTGAGTTTGCTTGTTGGCCCTTTTTTGATTGTGTCTTCAACTCACTATTGCTCCAAGTTGAAGTCCTCCAAAACTCAGCATGTTTATCAGATGGCTTATCAGTGTATTTGTTGTTTATTGGATCATGGGCCAGTGGTGCGGCCTTGAATAAGTTGGATAGGTACTGTTGTTGTCTGTCTGTTTTGATTTTATTCTTCTTAGGTTATTATTGATGCTGGTATTGTTACCTTTCATTTGAGGCGTGGTGATAGGGAAATCCCTCCTAACTAATTTGCTTTGCGGCATTTGTGTCTATGTTTGATAATGATGGATGTGTTTTTAGGCATTCGTGGCAGGTTAGTTGAAGGGTACTTGATTTACTTTTTTATATAGTAGAAGTAATAATTGATATGGCCAATGTTTGAAGTGTTTTTATGTCCCAATGCATTAAGAAACTTGTATGGTATGAGAGGATAATTTTAGGAGGCATTGATAGGAATATGGGTAGTATTTTTTGTTATAGTTTCTCTAGGAGGCTGTCTTCTGTACAAGCACCCTCTACTGGTGCTTAGCTTTGCTCTTTGTACCATTTTACATATTTGAGTGCTATTTCTTAATTTCCTAGTTTAATCTTATCACTAACCTCGTGGCTATAACTTGTTGGTTTGCTATTATAAATCACCTCAACCTATGTTATAGGTGTTGTTAAATCGTACTTGTGCAATAAGACAGGCCAAATTATGTTATGCTGCATGCACATGTCTGCATTTATTAAGAGTATTTTAGCTGCCTGTTGCTCCCACGAATCAACTCACGGAATCTTCATTTCTTTTCAGGCATCTGGCACTGACCTCAACAGCAAGCAAATGGCAGGTGGCAGGGTTGCACATGCTACCCTCAAGGGCCCGAGCGTGGTGAAGGAGATCTTCATTGGGCTCACCCTGGGGCTGGTAGCTGGTGGCATGTGGAAGATGCACCACTGGAACGAGCAGAGGAAGACTAGATCCTTCTACGACATGCTCGACAAGGGCCAGATCAGCGTCGTCGTGGAGGAGTAGTTTATCTCGTGTCAAATCTGAAGTTTGTCTCGTCTTTGTTTTGGCGTTCTATTTTTCGAGACTCTGGAGAGCATGACGAAGTGAAATGCTGTGGAGATTTATCTTGAAAATAAGAAACCATTTGAGAAATCAGATTTTGTTGAATTTCTTCTTTATCATTAATACTTAAAACATGTTGATGACTTCTTCAATGAATAGTAATCTTATCTAGATTATGTCATCATCTTGAAAGGTTGGGCTTGTTCACCCTATTTTTCTGTAATTGGGCAACCTAACAAGTCATTTCTAAATCTGTGTTTGACATAATCGTGAGTGCGCCAATCAGTCACTATACTTTTGGCCTGTTGCATACCCAGCTAGTGCCCTTTTTAACTGGTGATGTCATAGGTTCGGCCGAGATAAGCTTTTAAGGTTTTCTTGTGCCTTTCACCGTCATTTTTGCATTCGTCATGGATGTAGCTGCCATTGTTTGACGCTAGTTTTCATTTTGCTTTGATGATGTGCCAATGTGTTATCAATGACAACTCCTTATTTGCTGGGTGGTGGATGAAAAAAAAAAAGTACTCCCTCTGTTTCAAATTAAAATTCATTTTGAACAACGACATGTTCTTCTAAATATAACTTTAATTTTTATTATTTTAGAAAACATTAAAATATGATGCATGTATATTTTTTTGAAATATTTTTTTAAAATAAATTTAATTTTATAATTTTTATATTTTAAACTTAATAAATTATAAATTATTTATATTTTATATTTTTAATGTTTGATTAAAGCCATGTTAAAACAAACTCTATAAGGAGAGAGTACATGTTGCAGCGATACACCCTGTTTGCTTTTCCGATGAAAATAATATGTTGGAGGCATTACTTCCCTCGAGGCAGCGAGCTGTCAGCAAATAGAATCCGGCGAAGAACTTTGCAACAGAAGATGGAACCTACTTTGGTTTGAGCACTTTAGACGATACTTTGCACTCAAGTTGGTTTGATGTCTTTCTCCTTCGCTCCTCTTCTTACCCTTCCTTTTTTTTTTTTTTGATATGAGGTCACCTTTCTGTTCATATTTACTCAGATTGTGGTTGGTCTTTGAGAAGAGAAATATCTTCGAGTTAGCAAATCTGATCCAACTCCAAGCAGAGAAATCATTTAGACACAGACAGCAGCAGATCTGATCTGTTAAACACTTGGAACAGGAATTACATACTAGTACACACTTTTATTCATTCATCATAGTACAGGACAAGACACAGCACAAACGAACACACAATCCGACCTTACATTACATAAGCATAATCTCTTACACAGACAGACAACAGACACAATTATTGAAGCAACCAGAAGACGGATCCAACACAGCAGCAGCAGATGAAGCCTTCTACTAAGTAGTAGTAATTCTCAAAGCAGCTAGGTAGTAGTAGTAGATGTGATCATGCGACCAACCAATTCTTCTCGTCTTTCTTCTTCCTGCGATCCACGACATCCAAACCTCCAATTTGCCACCACCACGGCGGCGGCATCAGTAGTGGAACATGGCGCCGCCGATGGGCATGGCCGCCGCTGCGGGGCAGGGCAGCTGCCACGGCCGGAGCAGCGGGTCGTCGGCCGGCATCTCCTCCTGGATGTCCATGGCGACGCCGCTGAACTCCTCGACGACGCGGAGCACCTCGTTGACGGAGCGCAGGCGGTCGCCGAGCTCGGCGGCGCGCGCGCGGAGCACCGTGTTCTCCTGGTCCACGCGCTGGAACTGCGCCGCGATGTCGGTGGCGCGGGCCGCCACGCGGGCATTCTCCGCCTGCAGCCGCGCCACCTCCTGCACCAGCTCGTCCAGGTGCTGCTGCTTCCGCAGCCGCGACCGCCGCGCCGACTCGCGGTTCGACAGCCGGCGCTTCTCCCGCCGGCGCGTGTCCAACGCCGAGTCGCCGTCCGACCCGGACAGCCTGCCTCCCGGCGACAGCTGCGACGACGACGACATCAAGAAGCAAACCTTTTTCTTCCTTTCTTTCTACCAAGCAAAAGCCTTTTTACCTCCCAAATTCGATCTCTACTGCTGCTGCTACTGCTGATATTTTTTATTATTCAAGCCGATTCTTCAACACACCAAACCAAAAAACAACGAAACGGAGGAACGAGAAGAGACGGAGGAAGAGAGGGCACGAACAACGACGTTCAAGCAAATTATGAGATCACATAAAACCAGTAGAGGAAGACGACGGAGAAGGAGTGGAGGAAGCAGGAACGGCGCAGGTGAGTGGCGATCTTCATAAAGCTCAGAGATTTGACATCAATATGCTCCTTCCCGGCCAAACCATGGCCAGCGAGATCAAAACCTCCCTCCAGCGCAAAGAAACCCCGGAGAATCCCAACACAAAGACTCGGACCCTTGGCCGGGATCTATGGAGAACAGCACTTCCTTCTTAGGAAGAAGAAGAAGAAGCAGCAGCTAGGGGATCTGCTCGAGGAGGAGGAATTGGGGAGAGCGAGATGATTGGATGGGGAACCAGAGCCACCCACTTGGAGGAGAGAAAGAAGGAAGGGGGAGGGGATCAGGTGGGGTGGGGAAGGTTATTTAATGCCTGTCCGGGGGCAGTTTCGTAAACCGATACTTAAAGGGTGTTTCGGTAATCTTGAGGCTGTGGAAACTGTTGTAGGCGAACAAACGACTGGAGAAAGGAGTAGGAATCTTTACTAAGCTGGTCATGGGCGGCTGTCAATGGCCCCTGTGGGTTGTTTTCATTCGTGCACCATGGATGATTCGCTAGGTCTACAACGGGTGGTGTACCAGGGTGCTTGGAGAACGCTTATGATTTGTTTGTTTAGGCGACGTGGTCGATTGATTTAGACCGTAATAGTCTATCTTATGTTTGTGGTAGTGTGACATTATGCTTGAAAGTATAAGATCTTGTTTGGATTATGTGACTAATTATTAGTTTCTAACTAATTTTTAGCCAGCTAACGATTAATCTTATATCTATTTGGAGTCCTAACTAATTATTGATATATAGAGCTATTTACACTCCGACTCGCTATTAGTCAGGAGGTTGGTTAATTATTAGTCTTTGAATTAGGTAGCCTGTTTGAAAATCTAGAGACTATTTTTTAGCCGGCTAACAATTATGATCACTGGGAGTGAGGATTGTTATAAGGTATAGTATCTTTTTAAGTTTCGAACTTAAGCGATTATGGCTTTCCAAACTCGTCATAGCATAAAAAATGGCATGTAAGATAAAACCAAAAACGGTCGCTTATTTTATCTTGAAATTATTTATTAAAACATAAAATATTTTGTCCAAACTTTTGATCATCCTCAATTGCAAGATTCGATGACACTGGTGTAATTCAAGCATGGTTCAACTCTCTTAAAAATGTATGTACACTAAAATTATGATTGAGTTGAAATTGAAGGTTTGTTTATCAAAAGAGTGGAAGCACGTCCTACTTTACTCTCTTTGCATTAGTTCATGTGTTTTTTTATCAGTTGGTGCATGTGCTCGCTCAAGTAAAAGATTGCCAAGTTGTTAAAATTTTCATTTCTTTGCCGCTATCTTTGACTTCAGAATTATATCAATTTAAAGTTGAAACATTTCTGCACCGCTCAACAACAATCTTTTAGGTGCAGAATTAATTACACATACAGTAACACAAGAATAGGTTCCCTCAAATTATTTATCTTATCAGCTTTATTATACACCGCGGTTTGTTTGCACGGACCACATGAGGGGGCCATCTTGTTCCAGTAATGCCCCTACAAGGAATCTTTGTGCTTTTTCAAAAGCGCAATCAGAACCAACTAACCTGGATATTTCCTCTTGCACGTACGTGATTTGGATATTTTTCTTCTCGCTTTGGGTTGGGGCGAACTTACTTAGGCCAGGTTACGGAGTCTAGAGCAACTCTAATTACTTTTTAAATTAAATTACTAAATTTAAATTTAAAAAATAATTAAAAAATAGTTTTTTTTTGACAGTTCTCTATATTAGGTTCTTAAATTAACAAGTTTTTAAAACATGTCCTCTCACTTCTTATATTTAAAGATTAAATTGAAACTATAAAAATATTAAAACAACTTTATATATTGGTTGGGTCGAAGAAAATTACATACGTAACAAATATTTTAAGTAGATTTGATAATTTATATTTAAAATTGTTGGAGTATATGAGTTTTTTTACTTTTAATACTTATTTACAAACTTGTTAAAATAGTTTTTTAGAGTAAATTTTAAAAATTGGTTGGAGATGCTCTTAGGAAGCATGAAACAAATTCATTTTTTTATGAAAGAGGATTTTTTAAATTTTGAAAAATATCCTAACAGGGTAGAAACTTGTTTTTATTACACGTTCGCCTAACAGGGCTGATAATATGCATTTAGATTTTTTTTACAGTCAATGCAAAATATATAAAAAAACAAATACACTATGTGCGAAGTTTCCTTACTACGAGTAATTCTTAAAAATAAAAAAAGATAGTGCACATCGCGGGTTCAATGCATCTCTAGGCGCCGCCGTACAATAGAAATATTAGCACTCCATATTATATGTCTTGTCACGACTCAAGGGCTCCAAAGTCGTCACATTCAAGGAACATAAGCAGTGCTTAAGATTTAATTTGTATGAAGTAGTAATAACAACAAATTGCTCAAACAATCCATCATGTGTGCACGACCACATGAACATACAGTGACTTCTTTTTTACCCTCATGCCTCATATATATATAAGACCTACGGAGGAGGCTACTTTTCATTCGAATTATTACATCGCTAATAAATTCCAACTACTTGAAAAAACAAGGAAATTCACGGATCTCCATAGTTTGAGGCGGACATTAACAATCCTATTACTAATTAACCTGAAGCCAAAAGTGACGAAAACTTACATGTTGTTGACTAGGGAACATCACGCCTTCTTGGTGACATTAGTGTCCTCTCCTTACACCTTTGAAGTCGTGTCTATGTTCTGCATCAGTGGATTCCTCTATAGAGCGCCTGCAAATAAGTTGCCAGCAGATGATTATTAGTCCTATGTAACAAAAAAAAAACAGATAATCACACAAGCTCCTACCGTTTTTTGGGGGGAATTACAACTATAACCTGCCAACCAGTTTGTAAATAAATGATTGTCATTTAAAGTGATTTCTAAACCAAAAGGAAATGTAAACCGTATGAGCTTCCAAATAAACGTTGCATAATGACAACAAGAAAAAAAAAGGGATGTTATATAGTTTGTTCCTTTGAACACATTATGCATTGTTTTATTATCATTCAAATTTCTTATCGCTGAATTATCTTTGTTCAAACAACACCCTTTCTCAAGTACCACATAATAAATAGTTTCATGTTTTCCATACCCATCTATTTCGACAAACTCGATTATTGCACATCACAAATCATATACGTCAAATGTAAAAAAAAGGTCTCGATTGATGTAGGTTCCATCTAAACGCGTCATGGTTCTCATCTAAATAATGATACGTTGTACAGTATATCTACAGTATCTCGATCTACGCCCTGCAATTCATTTGACTTTTTGGACATATATATGGCCCCAGTATTAATCATTCACCACCCAACCTAGAAGGAACTTCAACAAAACGTCGCCCTCACTCTATCTCAAGTAATTAAAATTTTATAAGTTGTGTCATATATATACTACGAGCCAAGAAATTTTTTCTAAAGAATCTCATGAAAAGTTTATTATGATCGCTTGGGAAATGGTACGTGTGGGAAGACGAGTCCAAACCATACTAGACCACATACATACAGCTATGTGAGCTGGACTTGTGTTTCCTCTTGTTTGTTTATTCTGAGATGGAAAAAGAAAAAACAGACAGGGAAAAAGGCGACAAATTAAACGTGGCCACCTCAATTGGTATGTTGTGTGCAGGGTCTTGTATGTTTCAGCCTAACATTGTGGGCACCACCTCGCTTGAATGTGATGCCTCTATGATTGCCTGCTAGCAATAATAAGAGGAGAGACATTTTGTACATTTATCTCTTGTATAGTTGCTGATCTCATGTAAGTTTATTAATACTAGCTGTTTGGATATTTTTGAGGAAATAAATAAGATGTTAACACTATAAGATTTCTTCTATTCTATTATATACTTTGTCCTTTAGTATAAATTACCTTTAAAATACCAGGAGCATATAAAATCCTAGCATTATATTAGCATTGCTAAACTGGAGGCAGCATTTTTCTTCTGACATAAACCAAAAAAAAAAATCAGAGGCGAGAGGTGACTTGTTAGCGAATTCCAAAAGAAAAAAAAATGATGGTGTCATAGGAAATTATGAAACTACATGGTCGGTGGGCATGCATGCGACCGCCCACATGGTCCTGCTAAATAAAATTGCTGCAACCAGCATGAACGCCGTTGCAAAGATTCTTAAGCACATTCCAAAAATTAAATTTTTATTCTGTTTTGTTTGTATGTATATATATACTATATCGATTGGTTTGTTCTTTCTGGGCTTCATAGAATAATCTTTCCATGTTTTTTGCACATTCATTACTAGTTAGGTAAAATATAAACTGATAATGTGCATTATTATGACCTAATAACTTTGGTTACTTAAACTTAGGATCTCGAATAGTAAGTTTTTGCCTAATCAGTCCAGAAAGCCAAGATAGGTGACATGATTTCACTGTTGTTGTCACACAACACTAAAAACCGTTGATCTATCCGAATATGCCACATATTGTCCTGAGAGATTATTCTAGGCGCTACTTGAAAAACAAATATCAATAAAACCTTTTTTTTTCCGACGTCATTCAGAAAGTAACTCCTACTCTACCAAGTTATTGATCTAGTGGGTCACACGTGTTTCACCATCCTCAACACGTAGCGCACGAAAACATGCACTTTTGTAAAGTAACTGCATGATGTGGTTTATACTTCCTTAATGTTCCAAAATAGATTTTGACGCATGGGAACTGGCGGTCTTCCTAAACTGAGTCGCACAAATATTATCCGTTGCAATAATTAAATAGCTTTATCATTGGTTTGAATTGTCTTGAACAAAAACTTTTTACAGACAAGTACCACAGTGTTTTTAAATTATTGTTTATTAGGATAAAAATTCTATTTTTAAAATAAACTAAAATTGTTCTCCTAATCATATATAACAATTTAAGAATATAGATAGTAGACAGTGAAGATGAAACGTCAATAGGAATCAAACCACTAGCTAACTCCACTTCGTAGCTCTAGCTTAATCTTAAAGGATTATTTATTTTTTGAAGGGAAATGGCAGGTGCACTGCATTTTCATTATAGAAGGAATAAAATGTCCAGAGAACAATAAAAAGAAAACAAAAGTTTTCTTGGCAACCAGTGTTGCCAATGCTTCCTCTAAAATACCAATTACAGGTTCATGCAAGACTACAAAGGACGTCGGCCGCCAGTCAACCCAACAAATAACATATTAGAGGGGAAAGAAAAAAACAAGAAGAAAATAAATATGAGAGCAAATAAGGGAAAAAAAATTATCCTCCGAATGAGAACGAGTATCCTAGCTAGCTGACCACTGGTTCTCTTTGAAATTGATGAAACCATGCATATATTGGTTCAAACAAAGTAGCTGCTGCCTTGACTTGTTCTTCCTCAAAATTCAAAACCGACGTCCTCTGGTTTATATAAATGTGTAGCACACCTTTTCCATTATTGTTGTGGAGGGGTCATCGTCCAACACAATATTAACCGCTAATTTCTGCAGAAATTTTTATTCTCAGCATGCATGAGAGAGAGTGCAACGACGTCGTCCACTACGTACATCTTGTAGCAGTACATCTTATATATTGACTGAATTCTTATTATGGCGTGCCCATCACTCAAAAGCAATTTAAGCATGTCTCGCGCCTTCCTTATTTCCACGGTGCAGAAGGTACTTTTGCTATGAAGCCACTTGATTAATTAGGCACTAAGTCCCCACAATATCTTTGTTTCTGAGTGGGTTCCTTCAGACAAGAGGAAACCTAACACAAGGTTTAAAATGATAGTAGTAGAGGAGAACAAATGGAACTTGGGATCACACAAGCATGGCGCACATGTATGTACTATATGTATATATACAATTATACATTCGAATAAAGATAAAAACATCAAGAACTTAATTATCTGCTAGTAATTTGGCCATGGGAAGATTTGATAACCTAACACTACGTAAGGAAGGAAACAAAAATGTTTCATTCAGAAAGACATGACTGAGAGTGAGAGAAGAGGGATAAACAACAGAACAGAAAAGCCTTTATTGTGGGATACGGCTTTGTCCCTCAAAAGAGCACCATAAACGTGCTTGAATCCAGTGGCCACTCCGGCATGCATGTTGCTGTGCCACGATTTGCCAAATCTTTTCTCTGCTTTCCGACCACTTTTAAGGTTAGGTCCAGTAACTCTCAAGAAAGGACACTCGCTCCTTTTGGCACCTGCCACTAATTAATATAACGAGAGTTCTAAATTCCACATTATCAAAAAAATTCTCGAACCATCCACTATAGGAACCTGCCATTGAATTGAGAGTGGTTTGAATGATAAATTTAAGGGACTGCTTGGATACCGACCAAATTTAACACGCCAAACATTGGCTAGTCCGCACGCGCCGGCGTATTGGCGGCCGTTTTCCTCGCCCTCATCTCGCCCGCACGCGGGCGCCCAAATGAACTGCGCTGCTGCCTTAGAATGTTGGCTCGCCAAACTTTGGAAGCGTGTCGGCATCAATCCAAACACGGGCCAAATTCATGTGGGCGCGCGTGGGCACGCCAAACTTTGGCAGCCGAGCATTCGCGTGCATCCAAACGTACCCTAAATTCAAACAATTGCTGGCCGAGTAGAGCCACTAGAATTTCCATTTTGAGAATCAGCTCGGGCAGACGGGCCAATGGTTTGAGAAATTTTATGTCCAGTGGTGCTGATTGTGACGGTGGTCTGGCAAATGCATGCATCCACGTGTGGCATTCTTCCCTAGTTTCCTATCCTTCTCTCTTTTCTCCCTCTCTTTTTCTTTGTTGACAAAACCCACCAACTGAGTTCATCATTTGATTCTAGCTATTCGTAGTTGTATAATCGTCTGAGTTAGATAGAACTGGAGCAGTCGTTGACTAAACTTGGACCGGGATGATAAACTTTGAGGAACTATCCATGAACCACATGTAAAGGGTCAATATTATTTGCAAGTACAATGGGTCATCCAATGGGTCACTGTGAAATTGGCGTGCCTTACTAAAGCTAAATTTTATTTGCTTTTCTCTGTTGTTTTGTGGATAAAGCTAAAGCTATGTGGAGAGAAATATCAGAAATCGCAAGTGTTAATATTGGTTCACTTTTAGAATGTAAACAAGTATTTGTTAATTAATAAAGTAGTAAGAAATATTATGTACTTAATAACATTTTCAGTAGTAAACTTTCCAGGGTGAGTTGGTTTCCTGTTCAGTCGAGTGAACTGGAGTGGTGGTGTACTGATGTGTAAACATTTTAACCCCATTGCAATATGCAAAGATATGATTTGGCTTCAGCTCCCTAATACTATTAAAAAAAAGGAACATCCCTATTACGAATTCCACTGTCTTAACGATGGATCAAGTCATTGAAATTTACGGTTTCTTATTGATAGGATTTTTTTTTAAGTTGGAAAGATTGATGGGATAATTTCTTTTACGTTCCACCAATTGTCTACCTGACGTGTCATTGAATAATTAATTCGATTTTAGAATTCCAACTCTAGTAGTTTGTAGGATACATATTTTTTAATTCTGGATCCTATACTTTTTTCTCTGAAATTCCTGAATAATTCTTGTGAAATTCCTATTTTGAAATAGGCCTGACCAATTAACCACAAAGCCGCAGTTCAATTCTTGCAGTAGAACAATACAACTGAGGTCCAAACTCGCCACGCCTGCTCAACAGACATATGGGCCCAGTTAACTTCCCACTTAGGCCTACCAAATTACAGCTCACTGAAAGGCCATGAGGCCCACTTACGCTTCCCTCTCCCGCCACGCCGCTCCGTCCCTTCCCGCCAAAATCCTTCCTCTTATTTCCATCTTCCCGCCATCTCCTCTTTCCCGGCAAACCCTCTCCCCATCCCGCCCGAGCCTTTTCTCCTCCGCCTGTGTCCTCGACGCCGCCGCCGCCGCCGCCGCAGTCGTCCACATCTCTACCGCCCGAATGAAGGCCCCCGACTACGCCGGCGACAGAGGTACGTGCTGCCGTGGCCTCATCCGGAGGGTTCCCTGACCGTTTCCGTTGGTTCCTGGAAGGTTCTAGAAAATTCCGTGACGGCGCATTCGTTTTTGTGTTTTATGTCTGCAGCGCTCGCCAAAGACTTCCTCACCAATTTCGCCGAACCCCACGGCGAACCCAAGTACCTGAACATCCTGGTATCTTTCATCTTATCTCCCCCCATGTTCCTTCAAGATCCAGTTTTTTTTTTCGGTAATTCCACGCTGATTTCTCTCTATTCCAGCAAGATGTCGCGAACCGTAAGATCCGAGCGGTCCAGATCGAGCTGGACGATCTATTCCATGTATGAACCCGTCACCTCACACACTATCCAATTCATTTTTTTTCTTTTCCTAAATTAAATGCGCAGTATGTGATTTTGGATGCGAAATGGTTTTCTATTACTTTGCAGTATAAGGATGTGGATGAGGAGTTCTTGCAGCGGGTCACCGAGAACACTCGGCGATACATCGGCATCTTTGCGGACGCCATCGATGAGATCATGCCAGAGGCCACGGAGGCATACACCGTTGACGAGGACCGGGACATTCTCATGACGCAACGTGTGGATGAGGGGGTCGATGGAGGCGCCGACGGCACGGATCCCCAGCAGAGGATGCCACCTGAGATCAAGCGCTTCTTGTAAGCTCGCAGGTTCCATGTTTTTTTTTAACTGCCCAGGTTACAGGTTAACTGATTAACACAGTTGGGTATGGTTCATATAGATGAAAGTAATATTACATGTTACCAAGAAGACAGTAAATTATCCCTTCAAACTCCTCAAGTTTGCCTTGTTTCTCCCTTCAAACTCCTGAAGTTTGCTTTGAGTCATTCAAGAAATAATTATGTGCTCTTAATTTAAAGCTGATGATATGGCTTCAGTTTGGTAGAACATTTAAGGAGCGCTACAGCAGTGGTCTCTGAGTAATTCAGAAAACGTAGGCATGTCCTGGAAGCTTGTACGTTCATGATATCTTGATTTAACAAGATGTTTGAGATATACGCCTTAATTTGTTGCAAAATAAATTCTCTTAAAACATACACAATATGAAGATGTATGCCTTAATTAGAACTTTCTTGGTGCTCTTATGCGATTCAATTCCTCTATCTGGAACTGCACTCACAGTGATTTTTCATATCCATCCATTTTGACTTTGTTGTTTGTTATCGAAACATTGTAGTGAGGTTTACATCAAGGCGTTCTCGAAGGTGACTCCACTCACCATTAGGCAAGTGAAGGCATCCAACATCGGGCAGCTTGTGAAAATATCTGGCATTGTGACTCGCTGCTCAGATGTGAAGCCCTTGATGCAGGTTGCTGTTTACACATGTGAAGAGTGTGGTTTTGAGATATACCAGGTATTTGATCTCTTCTCAGACTGAGTTTTTGACTAAAAAAATCATCTTAACATAGTGCTGGACATAGACCATTTTTTGTTCCTTGTACATTAGTGTCATAGTTAGTTGAGTATGTCTGATTGTTCTTTTTTTCTTGAATTTGTCAGGAAGTGACTGCAAGAGTTTTTATGCCTCTCTTTGAATGCCCATCTCAACGATGCAAGCTCAACAAAGCAAAGGGAAATCTAATCCTTCAATTAAGAGCATCAAAATTTTTGAAATTTCAGGAGGTATCAACACTCTGTTCAAACATGGCTATCTTAATGAAATAAAGGGCCCAAATTTAGGCATACTTGAATTCAAACCCCATAAAACTGTGATATTGGCTTGCAGGTGAAGCTCCAAGAGTTAGCAGAGCATGTGCCAAAGGGCCACATCCCTCGTTCTCTTACTGTTCATCTAAGAGGAGAGCTGACTAGAAAGGTAAAGCAAATTGCATCTTTACTCTCGCTTTGAGAGTTTTCTTTTTTTGCTTTGCTGCATAACAGCCTCTACTTTTCTGTTGTAATTAAATGTTTAGACCTGAAAGCAATCTGCTTTCAGATTCCTTGGTTTATTGAATTTGGAAAATAAATATTCTCATGACCACTAAACGCTATCTAGAGATATTCAGCACTATAACCAGGTAAAAAATATTGCAGGTTGCGCCTGGAGATGTGGTTGAGCTGTCAGGCATTTTTCTCCCTATGCCATACTATGGATTTAGAGCAATGCGTGCAGGATTAGTTGCTGATACTTACTTGGAAGCAATGTCTATCACCCACTTCAAGAAAAAATATGAGGAGTTAGTCATATCAGACTCATGTCATGCGATCTGTTTGTTTTGAGTAGGTGTCTGATTAGTGATTGCAAACTCTTGCAGATATGAACTCAAAGGTGATGAACAAGAACAAATTGACCGATTGGCTGAGGATGGTGATATCTACAATAAATTGTCAAGGTCCTTGGCACCTGAAATATTTGGTCATGATGATGTCAAAAAAGCACTGCTGTTGCTACTTGTTGGTGCACCCCATAGAAAGCTTGCAGATGGCATGAAGGTATGCATGCTGTTAGGCATCAGGATGACACACATTTTTGTTTTAGATGTTTTTTTTTCCCATCTGTCACATGTGAACATTGAGTGTAAATTTACAGATCAGAGGAGACCTGCATATTTGCCTGATGGGCGATCCTGGTGTTGCGAAAAGTCAACTTTTGAAGCATATCATCAACGTTGCTCCAAGAGGAGTGTATACCACTGGACGTGGTAGCAGTGGTGTTGGTCTTACTGCTGCTGTCCAGAAAGATCCAGTTACAAGTGAGTTTGTCCTCGAGGGAGGAGCACTGGTAAGACTGGGATCAAGAATTATGGTGCCATCTCTTACTATATCTCGTCTGGTGACTTTCCAAGTGTGCCTGCTTGCTTTCACAAGTTTGTATATGAACTTTGCTCTCTAGTCCTGACTTGAGCTGTGTAATAATGTTTTAATATTGAACACCAGTTTGAGGTTTCATACATGTGCTTTAGTGGGAAACATACAATTCCATCATTATGTTTGTATTAGTACAACATAGCAAATTTTGTTTGGTATAATCATAGGGATACAATCTTACTTTTATTAATCTCTTAGTGTAACTCTTGGTGTTCCAGGTGCTGGCAGATATGGGTATTTGTGCAATAGATGAATTTGACAAGATGGAAGAGTCAGACAGGACTGCGATTCATGAGGTTATGGAGCAGCAAACAGTTAGCATTGCCAAGGCTGGCATAACCACCTCTCTTAATGCAAGAACTGCAATTCTAGCTGCTGCAAATCCAGCATGGTAAAATTGATCTGAACATTGCCTGTTTCTTCAACAGTATATGGAGGAAATATTACGTTGATCGTGATAATTAACATGTTTATTAACTATTCAGGGGAAGGTACGATATGAGGAGGACTCCAGCTGAGAACATAAATCTACCTCCCGCACTTCTGTCTCGTTTCGATCTCCTTTGGTTGATTCTGGATCGTGCAGACATGGAAAGTGATCTTGAAATGGCAAGGCACGTGGTTCATGTACATCAAAATCTTGAATCACCTGCGCTAGGGTTCACACCACTTGAACCATCCGTTCTGAGGCAAGTGCATGATTCCTATAGTTGCATTGTTCTAATTTCATAGTTACACTGCTTATGCTAAGGCATAGGTATTATAAAGTTATGCAGTATGTTTACTATCTCTACCAACCATTAGAATTGAACAATCATTATCTAATCACAGAGCATATATATCTGCTGCGAGAAGAGTAATTCCTTCTGTTCCTCGAGAGTTAGAGGAATACATTGCAACTGCATATTCCAGCATTCGACAGGAGGAAGCAAAGTCAAATGCACCACACTCCTACACAACTATTAGGACGCTCTTGAGCATACTACGGATTTCTATTGTAAGTAATCTTCAATGGTTCCCTAGTAACATCACTATATGAAAAATTCTCTTTTAATAACAGGACCTGGCTTGCTTGTTTCAGGCCTTGGCAAGGCTTAGGTTTTCAGAAACTGTAGCTCAGAGTGATGTCGATGAAGCACTGCGCTTGATGCAGATGTCAAAGTACTCGTTATACTCGGATGATCGCCAACGGTCTGGCCTAGATGCAATTTCTGATATATATTCCATCCTGAGAGATGAAGCGGCCAGGACAAACAGCATGGATGTGAGATATGCTCATGCTCTTAACTTGATCTCGAGAAAGGTATCACGTCAGAACCACAAACTAGTCTCACTTCTACAACTCATTGTGGCCTGATTACTTATAAGAACCTGGTTGTGCTCGTACTTTTGTAAAAAAACAGGGGTATAGCGAGGCTCAATTGAAGGAATGCTTGGAGGAGTATGCATCTCTGAATGTGTGGCAGATCCATCCGAACACCTTTGATATCCACTTCATTGACGCCTGACGCAGGCGCTGATCTCTATTCTTAAATCACCTAAATTTCCACCAAGAGCACAGGATGGACTGTAGACTTCGAAGTTTAATGTATGGCCAGTGTGATGAAAGCAACTGATAGTGTTAGGCATAACAAGATCGCAAATGTAACAGCCATAGTGACCATGTTATTTTCTTACTAGGAAGTTCTGCTTATGAAGGTCCTGTTTGGTTCCAGCGTTAAATTTTTTAGCCCTGTCACATCAAGTATTTAAAAATTAATTTAAAATATTAAATATTGATTATTTACGAAACTAATCTACTAGATCGAGGCTAATGGACGAGACAAATTTTTTAAGCCTAAGTAATTTATGATTTGAGAATGTTGTGCTATAGCAACTATGTATTCATTATGAATTAATTAGACTTAAAAAATTCGTTTTGTTGATTATCATACTTTTATGTAATTAATTTTATAAATAATCAATATTTAATCCTTCTAATTAGCATCGAAACATCTGATGTGACGTGAGCTAAAGTTTTGCTCTGGATCCGAACAGCCCCGAAGTTATGTACCCGGGAGTCATATTCTTGTCATTGTAGAAATTTCATTGTATTTCAGCAATCTCCTTTCTTGATCCTTGGTACTGAAGTTTATATGTAGTCAATACCGATTCCCTTTTTTATTTGTGTGCATCGGTGCTTCTGAACTTTAAAGTACAAAGTTTAGACCATTTAACTTCTCGAAAGTCTTAATGTATTGTGCATTATGGCATTTGTTATCTTTTATCCAATCTTAATTGGCCATAAGAAAGCAACAAGAGATCAAGAATTTAAGTCACTTTAAACGATCCTAGTCAACTTGTTACATTACATGGTACTCACGGAAATGGTACTGTAAGAATTTATATGGTTACCAAGAACACGAGACTAATACATGAGAGATAATTTTCATGAGATCTTATGTAACAGGACAAAAACCTCTATGCAACTGAATTATTTATAACACAAGTACCACATTAACACATAATCAGGAAGCATGCACAAGTATACCATATAGCTTGAAAACAGAAAGTATAATAAACACGAAGCATTAATACTGGTATTTACAACATTAATTTGTAAACACTAAAGAACATCATAAACATGATTCAATTTCTTACCATTCAAGTACAAAGCTACTTCAGCATCTACGAACAAAAATTACAGCAGAAACAAGTATACCAGCAACTTCTAGTTGCCATCCTCAGACGACTCGTGCAGGTCTGTGCCACTGCCATTTGCTACAACACCAGCACCTTGCCGGCTCATGTCACTGAAGGGTCTCTTCCGTGTTGAGAATGAATCATTGGCATTGCTCTTCTCACCATTCTCAACAGCTATGTCATCTTTCACTTGATGAGGATCAGCTACTGGAGGTGCAGTTGTCATCATATCAACCCCACTGAGCCGGTAAAATACTTTCTCAACAGTATCAGTTATTTCTTTCCCCAATCCACCATTCTCAAGTATCAGATCCCAAACCGCCTTGGAAGCTTTCTCAAGGACTGGTGTTCTGCAATGCATAAAACAGTTAGCACTGGCTCTAGTATTCATAAAAGATTTTTTCTGCTACTGGCTAAGAGGAAATAGAAAGGAGGAAAATAAATCCCATAGCAGTCTATTATTCGCTCTATCGTTCACCATTACAACATTTCGCAATCCTCAAATGTGCCGCTGATATGTAGGCCACGGACCCACATGTGATTGACACATTCAGGTGATTCTCAAAAATTGCAATGGCATAGAAGGAATTCATAAGAAAAAAAAAGAATACAACTAAAATGCAATCACATGAGAGACTACGCTCCCATCTTCCAACGCTCCCATCTTCCAATTCTCCACAATTGCAATTGCATTGAAGGATTTCGTCCAAAAAGAAAACTGGGAAAACCATTAAAATGTATTCCAGTGATGAAATGATATGTGTCATCCATGACATGGAGCTACGAACCCTGTGCAAGTCCAATACAGCCATGTAATTTTTTTTAACCTTCCAGCGTTCCTGCAATGCTAGTGTAACAGTATTAGTGGTGATCCCTCTACAGTATGGCTAATACCATGGGAGTTCCGGTTGTTCTTACTTCAGCATCGATCAGTATGAGACATTCCAGGGATATGAGGTGTGCTTTGGGAGCTTTTTGAGTAATTTTTAAAGCAGTAAAACTGCTACCTCTATTTTAAAACAATGCTATGGATCATCAAACAAGCAATCGACACCACACAGATAAGTTCTATATTTCTACTGTGAAAACAACAAAGCCAAAGTAAATAACTCCCTGTCAACGAGCATAATCTGCCTGTTCAATTTGCAAAGATAAGAACTCACTCCAGTTCCTGCCGTAGTGCGTCGAACAACTCCCTCTTGGTCTTTTTCTCTGCACCAGGGGTGTTCAGAACTTTGCTTTGTTCCACCATCATCATAGTGTTTTTCTTCATATCCTCCTGAAATTAAATATTCAATGTTCAACGATAAGATATACTACTCCATAAATTAAGAAACCGCATCCAAATGTCTGTGAAAAGGTTATATTAGAAGGATCCAGCCATACTTCATTTTATCAATACAGTCCTTGACAGTAGCATGTTAGCAAAAAAAATGAAACAAGTTCAAGGAGGACGCAAAAAAAAGCTAAAAGCAAATTAACACCAGCTTTCTCCCAGGCAATGCATGGTTGTCTTGCAGAAGAAATAACAGCTATAACTAATAACCGTCTATGTATGTAACCCCGGTGCCACGAAGCACCAGGCCTGGACTCATGCCACATGTCTTGCGTTGTAGGCTAGTTGGTATAACACCTGTAAATCCAGACATACCCCTGCCTCGATGCTTAGAATTGAATTCCACTGAACTCAATCAATTTGTAGCAATTTAGTCACAAAGGGCACGATTTCCATCACCTCTAAGCATGAATCCAACGGCTCTGAGGAGCAGCATATTTAGTACTGCCATATTTACATATTAAGATCACAACAGCTGATTTTTAAACCTAAAAACCAGGAGAGGGAGAGGGGCGTATACGCACGTTGGCCTTGAGCTGGGCGATGATCTTCATGCGGAGCGCGTCGATGGTGCCGTCGTTCTTCAGCGACTCCAGCACCTCCTCTGGCCGCACCACCTTCGACGACGACCCCATCCTCCTCCTCCTTCGTCCCCCAAATCACCCAAAGCCACCACCCACCTGAGGCGGAACCGAGCAATAGGCAGGGTAGGGCAGCCGCCCTATCAAACGCCACCAGAGATTGGGGTGAAATCTTCCCGCCCCCGTCGCTCTCCTCAGGGAAGGAGGAGGATTCTCTAGACGATGGGGGACGAGAGCTCGGCTACCTTGAAGGAGGAGGCGATGGCCGCACGAGGTCAGAGCCGCCGTTGGATGCCTGAACCTAGGGGGCAAAATTCTTCTTGCTGGCGAGGAGGAGCGAGATGCCCCCTTACTTCAACCGCGGAAATGACGAGACTACCCCTGCTCCTCGTCCCCGTCCTCTGGACTCACACCGGCGCCGCCTCCCTTGCTCGATCCCTACTACGGCCCGCGCGCCGCCTCGCCTCTTCACCGGCGATGTCGACAGATAATACGGCGTCTGGTGGAGCGTACCCGTCACCGGTGTCCCCACCCTACCCGGCCGCCTCTAAGGACGTGGAGCTCCGGCGCGCCATGACTGCCTCCGCGCGCTCCGCGGCCTTCTCAGCCGCCCAAGTCATGTTCGAGGATGAGTGGATCGCCGTCGTAGATAAGCCTGCGGGAGTCTACTGCGACGCGCTTCTATCCGCCCTCCCTTGTTCTGCCGCCTCAGGTGAGAACGGTAGCAACTTGCAACTCCAGTGTCAGATCTTGCAAAATGGGATCTTGTAATCTCCAGTCCAGTCTCCACGCTTTCGATGTCGTCTGCTGTTCTTCGCGTACTGTGATCTTGGTAGTTTGGAAATTAGTAACTTCATGATTTGGTGATACCATTCCCAAAGGTTGCTCGTTACTTTTTAGCATTGGAAGTCTGTAGTGAATAATGCAGAGGGGAGTTTTGTCAGTACATTTGATACAGTTTGCAAGTTTTGCTTCAAATTCTTAACTTTGTGTTCTTTATGTCAGTAGAGGAGCAATACTGTGAGTTCATTACTGTTATACTTGTTAGAATCTATCAGAGCCACGTGACAGTTCTCAATTCAAGTGATGATTCTCATTATTTTTCTGAATGATCTGAGTCTGAGGTCAAAATTGTTACCGCTGATTAGCAATAAATCTTTTGGCTCTCTGTCTTCTACCAGCAAGCAAATGTTGCCTTCTAGATTTCATGATTAATATTGCTTTGCTGTTTCTTTTCCTGATATTATTGGTTCTCTATTTCTAACTATCGGCAAACATTCCTTTTTTGGACCTGCAGATGACCCAGGAACTAAGCCTAACCTTCACCTTGCAAATAGGCTAGATCGTGATACGAGCGGGCTCATGGTTATAACCAAATGCAACAAGGTTGCAGGGAAGCTAGTAAAGGAATTCACTGATCACAAGGTCAAAAAAACATATCTGGCTCTTTGCGTAGGGTGCCCTCCAACCTGGGAGCAGATCAAGATATGTTCTGGTCATGGGCGATCAAAACATGGTGCTTGGCGTGTTTATGCAATGTCTGATGTTGGCCGGTCACTGCCAGGAAATTCTCTTGTAAGGGACATGAGCACGAAATTTGAAGTTTTAGGGATCAACGGTAAAGGTCAGTTTAGAGAACCACATTGTTGTGGCACCGATGGTATAGAATTGATTACAGTTCAGGGAAAGGCACCTGACCAGATTTCAAATGATGATGTAAAAAACAACATGATTTTGGTTAGAGCCTATCCTCAGAGTGGACGAACGCATCAGATTCGTCTACACTGCCAGTATCTTGGGTTTCCTATAAGAGGCGATGTGAAGTACGGTGGGGTGATTGAGTGGAATGGCATAGAGTGTGATGGCCACACATTGCATGCAGAAAGCTTAGAATTTATACACCCTGTCACTGGATTGCCAGCCAATTTTCAGTCACCTCTTCCTTCATGGGCAAAAGATTTTATTTCAGCAATGGATTCTACTCATCCATGAGAACTATGATTCATGCTGGTTCAGCAAAAGCTGTTTTCTTTTAATTGGAAAGAAATGAAGCTGGAGTTCAGTGCTGCTGCAAGCATCTCTTGGAGGTCCTTCTGGGAAGTAGTATGTTGTGGATCATCACAAAGGATATAGCTTGACTACACATTCGTAGATGGATGTAACACAGTTTTGGCTGCTGTCTCCTGCGACAGTGACTTTGATTTTTTTTTTCCTATAATAGAGATAATGAGAATTCAAGATGGTTCATCATTATTTCGATTACCCTACGTAACCATGATAAGTTTTGTAGCACGGGACAGAATCATCCAGAAAATAGAGTAATTTCTGACTACATTCAATTTTGGAATCCAGATCTGAAGGCACTCCATAAAGGTTCTGACTAGAAAACAGTCGAGAGAGAGGTGTCATGCTTGGATCTGTATTCTGTACATGTTTTGTTTACCTTCGAGACATTTTGTGTCTCATGATTAAAGGAGAGAGAGTTTGTTAAGAAACAAAATTCTATGTCCGCTGGCTATTGTGGCCCTGAACAGAATTTTAATACCATCTAGCATCTACACTCCCTTTTTTCTTCTTTGTCCCTACCAATTTCCCCAACTGAAGCATATGTATCTTCATTAGATTCTGTCTCAAAATAATTCCCACAAGCAGCTAACTAGCTTCTTCACTTATTTCAAACAAAAAATGCTCTTAGCAATCGTGTCATAAATTATTCAATTGTGCACCGAGGATCGACAATAAGATTTTCTATCTTCAACCTGCTAGCATATTTAAGAATGCACTTATCGATTTTAGTATTGGGTTGGGCCTTTTTATGCCATATTTGGGCCATAATTTAGGCCGTTTCGACAATGTTTGGACCAATTCTTGGGCAGTTTGTGCAATCTTCCAGATCGTACGGCAGTTTTTGAATGGGCCTGTTTTGCTCTGATGTTCTAGCCCACGGCACAGCCTTCTAAGGCCCAGTAAGCCAGTACCATTACTGTAGGTGATTCATCACGAACCGCACGGCCCTTCCAGGTGAGCGCTCGCCGCCGCCGAATTGCGGGGACCAACGCCGGCGACGTGAGGTACCGCGATCGCCAATAAGGCTCTTCTACCGGTGTTCTCGCCGTGTCCGCGTTCGTGTCCCGCACACCACTACCCTGCTCCCATTCCTGTTGGCCGCGCGAACCCTATTCGGAGGTGTCGGCGCCGCGACGAGGGCGCCGTGCGGCTGCGTCGGAGCCGGGGATGGAGGATAACGAAAGCGGCAATGGCGGCGGGTCTCCAGGGTGAGTTTGGTTTCTTCCTTCAAACGCCAACCGGAGTAGCACAGAATGACCTAGGCCAATTTGTTCTTATATTTCCTGCAGATAAAAATAGCCATTGCTGCAATCTCTCATATCTTTTGATACGCAGGGACGCCCCCGAGGCGAAGTTTAGTTCGACCATTCCGGTTCCGAACAACCTGGTGATTCTTGATGATGGCAGCGAGTTGGACGGTTGGGATGTGGATATAGATGGAGGATACTCGATGCCCAAGCTCTTGGAGGACCTGACAAGTGAAGACGCTCGTGGAGGCATTCAGGAGCCGATTGCGTGGTCCCGGCGTGAGGATGAGAACCAGGAGTGCAATGTCGTCGGAGACGAGGATAAAGTGGAGTCGCAAGCAGTAGCTGGTCACGGTCATAGTGTGCCCTCTAAGGGGAATGCGGATCCTGCATCGATGGACAATGAGGATGTTTTCATGGATGGTGATGCGTTCTCTGTGCACTTTGGAGTGAAGGCTGAAGCTGTTGCACAAGAAGCTGGTGGAAGTGAAGAACCTCTGGATGTTCAGCCTATCTTTTATGATGAGACTGCTGCTGACCAGATTGCCGTGGATGATGGTACAGATGTTGAGTCTGACAATGTGTTGGAAATGGAAAATCTGAGATTCAGGGTGAACGGATCTTTCCCTACTATGGAGGACTTCCGGATGGCACTGAGACAGTATGGAATAGTGCGGGGATTTAAGGTGCACAAAGTAAAGACTGATAAGACTAGGTATAGAGCTGAATGCAAGGCAGAAGGATGTCCTTGGAGAATTGTGGCACGCAAATTGCGGGACCAACCAACAGTTGTGGTACTATGGCTTTTGCTATACTTGTCTTATTTCTTCATTTTTTTTCTAGCTAAATTGACTCAATTTGTTTTGTGTATCCTGTTTTGCAGATTAGCATGATACCTGAAGAGCACAATTGTGTGTCTACTAGTAAACTTGGCAACTCGATGGCGTCTCAGAAATGGGTTGCACAGAGAATTATTGGTTGGTTGAGGAAGAATCCAGCTTTAGGAGCAAAGGTATTGCAACAGAAATTGCTGGAGCAGCACAGTGTAGAGGTTGGCTATTCAACTGTGTGGGGTGGAAAGCAGAAAGCAATGAATAAGATCTTTGCGTTTTGGCGAGATAGTTTTCAGGCATTGTACAATTTCAGGGCTGATCTTCTTTCCAGGTCTCCGGGTTCTATTTTGGATATTTTCACCAAGGTCCATGCAGACGGTGTACACTTTGACAAGCTTTTCATGGCTTTGCAGCCATGTGTAGATGGTTTCAGAAATGGATGTAGACCACGTCTTGAGATCGACTGCATAGCCTTGAATGGTTTGTACTCAGGACAACTAGCATGTGCTTGTGCTCTGGACGGTCATAACTGGATGTACCCAGTTGCATGGGCCGTTTTTGGATCTGAATCAGAGGATAACTGGACTTGGTTCATTGGAGAGTTGAAGAAGGCTATAGGTGACCTAGCAGGATTAGAGATTTCTACAGATGGATGCAATGGCTATGGTAATAATAATATGCCTGAGTATCTCAATGAGTGTATTATGCACATAAAGAACATGTCTTTGGTTGATTTGGTTGACAGGTTGAGGCAGATGGTAATGGTGTTGTGGTATAAGAGGAGAAAGTTTGGGAACAAGCTCTCTGGAAATATTCTTCCCACAATTATTCAGCAACTTAATGAAAAAATTAATCGTTTGGGAAACCTGAAGGTCTGGAAAAGTGGGTATCAAACTGGTGAAGTTTTTGGCAATTTTCAGGACATGACACCGTGGAGGCATGTGGTGGACTTGAATACACACACTTGCAGCTGTGGAGAGTGGCCACTAACTGAGCTGCCGTGCCTTCATGCTTTGGCTTTGATAAGCACAGAGATAAATGTTGATATGAAATCCTTCGTCCATGAGTACTACTCTGTAGAGAGGTTTAAGGCTGCATATAGTGGTGTAATTCCATGCATGCCAGACATAACTCAGTGGCCAAAAGTGGACACTGGTTTCAAGCTGCTGCCACCCTCTAGAAGAGGAACTAGTAAGAGGAAGTACGTGAGAAAGGTAGGCCATGAACCTGGTGCAAGTGCAAGTAAGCAACATGGGTGTAAGCAAAGTGGAGAACTTGGACCCTGTGAGAACGGTTGCACACTGCATGGTCCGGTGAAGAGGTTAGTGAACTAACTTTATATGTTCTTTTCTGTACACGTTTTACATAAGCATGGTAACTGACAGAAATTTTATTACAGGAAGAGATGCCAAGCAGAAGCAGACAGGATAGGTGAGGAAGGTGCCCACTGACTTATTATCCTACAGTATTGTCATGGAGACTTGGAGAGGTTCCAAAGCCTGTGAGTTGTGGTGAAGACACTCCAGGGTCATTCTACTTCAGCTAGGCGCATTCAAGATGTCCAAAGGAAGGTGGATTTACTTCAATAGATAGGATTTAGCTGTCGTGATATTGTTGACCTCAATTACTGTCACACTTACGTCGAATGTATGGCTAGTTTTATATGCGTGGTTCAACCAAATTGATGTTATTATCCTGTATGGTTGACTGAGATATGGCAATCATGCATTGACGTTACTGTTTTGTGGTCAGCACCTTTGGTTTACATTGTATTTATACTTCTCTAACATGTACATGTATGGAGGCCACGTCGAAATTTCACACATTATAGATACATAACAAACCAGAATCACCAATTCTGTTTATTGACACCCCAGGTTTATAAATCTTTACAGTGGCATTTCATGAATTTCCCCTAATTCACGTCAGTTTTTAAAAACTACCTAGAGTGAAAGGGAATGGCCTGCTCCACACCAGAATGCACGTCACAACATCTCTAATTGCAGAATGAGACGTTTCTGATGATCATTTACCTCGGTGGCTTAAATTCACTGGTAAGTAGTACCATCTTTTATCCATTTCAGTCTGGCTCTCTGCAAAGTCAGCAGTCTGGTTTGCTCCCAAATCCCCGCTATAAGCTTACATCCTTCTCTACTGAATTGTGCTACTCTATTTCCAGTTTTTCATCGGCACTGCTGCTTCTCTCATTGTGGACCGTTGCCTGACTGTTGAAGTCTTTGGCAACTAAACCAAACGAAGCGAAATGACCTTGCAAACCCAATCTTTCCAATTCCAGAACATGGTTGCTGTAATGGACCGGTTTGTCTGCCCCAAGTTATTCAAGCAGAAAGCCAAAAGGAAACAAGAAACAAAGAAAATTGTTCCCGAACATCCAATCCTTTGCTTAACTGTTGATTCAAATGAACCACAGGGCAATTTACCCTAATGGACCGGCTTGTCTGCCGCTAAGTTCTTCAAACATTCATCGTGCCTGAATGTTCTCCAACCATACAACCAATTCATTCATTCTACTGTGGGCATGCAAGTCTTTTGGATGAAAAAAATTAAAAAATTATGTCCCTCTGACTCCTTCATCAGAGGGTTCTTTTTGCTCGATCGATTGGTCAGCAGTGCCCTCATTCCCTCCACCGGTTGCCGCAGCTCGGGTTGCAGCAGACGAAGAAGAGTGTCATCCCTTCCTCCCCTCTCGCCGTGGCCTGCAGAGGAACCGGAGAACGGTCAGTCAGCTCTTCTACTAAGTTAGAAAGTCTGTCACAGTTCATGAATGATGATTAGTGAACCTGGAAGAAGACGGCCTCGCCGTGGCCACAGGCGGCGCACCGCACGGCCTTGGTGCGGGGCAGCGTCGGGTCGGCGGCCACGTCCTGGAGCACCTGGGTGAACTCGCCGGCGCTGTGGTGCACCACGTTCCGGTACACGCAGTTGTTGTCGGCGACCTCCTGCAGTTTTTTTTTTTCCCGGACGGGCAGCATTTCGTTTCAGATGATATAATGTGCATTCAGAGAAGCTTCTTGTTGCACGTGACGAAGAAAAAGAAAACTTTGTTCCGTATTGACCTTCAGAAAACAGACATTATCTAAATTTCAATCTGCAGCCACACAACACAAGCACTGTACTCCTAATTACTACTAGTATTCAGTACTAGTAGAACAGAGCCTCCGTTTTACTACTGAATTGCATATGCCATAGATAATCTCTATCCTCATGTTTCTTCTGCCCCACCCCAATCCCATTATATTAGAGATCCGGGTCGCAGATCAACCTCAAACGGACGATTCGATGAAATCTCTAATGGATGGCGACTAGAAACTGAAAAGAGCGAACGAACCTGGTGGTCACAGTTTCGACAGGCGAAGAGCAGCACCTTCTGCTCCCTGTCCTCCTTGGGGTACAGTATGTTGTTGCTGCATACAGCATGCCCGGCAACGAAGATAGTCAAACCAAACAACAACTTCTGCAATCTGAGCTGAAAAGGAAGTGAAAACGGGGAGCCTGGCTTACCATTCACGGCAAAACTTCATGGCACTCATGGCTGCTGCTGGCTGGGTGCTGGCGAGACCTGTGTGGTGCTCACTTGCAGTTGTCTCCTGCCTACCTACAGATCTCCTTCCTGTTCTTGGTGGTCTCCGGCGGAGCTACTGAGCTCAATCCGGAAATGGTGGTGGGAATATGGGGGAATTCTCTGCTCTGGTTGGAGGTGTGGTCGGTCAGAGGGGGTGAGAGACGAGGAGTCAAGAAGTAGTAGTGGCTGCCAATGGCAATTTGAAAAAAGCGTGCCGTCGAATATGCCTTTTCTGCGATGCAAGTTGGGGGCTAAAATGTTTGTTTATGTTTCGGCTGCTGCTGCGTGATGCTGTCTGCCTATTCGTGGGGACACGGGACCGAGTGGAAAGGGATGTAGCGCCGGACCAATCCAATCGGATCATGTACTGTGCAAACAGACACCGCAGATGATTTTATTAGCCATGTTTGTTCGCATAGGAATTTTGAGATGTATTTGAGATTTTTGCTTTACAGTTTGGCTCTTGATTTTGCATGGGTCAAGCTCTATCAAATGATATGTAGTAGCAAAGACTGTGATCAAATCAGTCGAAACAACGCTCTTTTGATTCACTCTTTGTGAAACAGCCTAAACAACGCTGTTTAAGCTGTTTCGATTAAGCCCATCGAGAATTTAGGTTAAAATTTTTATCCTGTTTTTTCCATCTTGCGGTTGGCGAGCCGGACGCACGGGCCTCATAATCATCCACAGCAGGTGTACATACCCAGTCGGGCCGTTTTTCATGGATGGCCCATTCGATATGAAGCTCATGAATCAGCCAAGAAGGCATTTTTCTGCAGAAAAAAACTCTTATATTTGTGTTGATGAACCCTTGATTTTATCTTAGTCTCTTATAAATGATGTAACAGTGTTTCAACCGAATAGTGTGTCAGTGTGACAACTAAAATTTGTTTCGTCCCTAACTTTGTAAATTATTAAATTACATCTTCATTATTGATTAAGACATCGCCTACAACTAAAAAAATAATTAATCATAAATACAATACTTTTTTATTAAATCTAAAATTTGAACTCGAGTTGATTGGCTCCACTCAAAAAGGTTAACTATAAGATAACCTTAGTTTGTGGATGATTCGGTAACCTGCTAGCACAAGAAGAAATTCACGTTATAGCGTACAGGAGAGGACACCAACATAAGCACTCGCTCTGAAGGATGAAGGATGGGTTGCTACTGGCGCAACAGTTAGGATGTAACAAGGTGGAGATTCAAACAGACTACGTGGAGGTCGTCAACACTATGAGTGATGGAGTTTTTTTAGTACATGAACGTTATTTTTGTGAGACAATTCAAAATATGAGATTTGAAAAGGTTCCATGAAAGTCAATGTTTACAATTTGAATATTTATTAGAAAATTTTAAAATACTTTTGAATTCCGGATTTGACGATTCAAAATTTCAGATTTGGAAAGGTTCCATGAAGGTTAATGTTTAAAATTTGAATATTTAAATTATAAAAAACTTTTGAATTTCAGAATTTCAAATATTCAAGTAAGAATACTTATTAGGAATTTTCAAAATTGAATTTAAATATATTTGAACTACCTCATAAAAATCAAATGGTTTTGTAGATTTAAAATCTTGAAACTATTTGAATATTTTTTGAATAAATATTTTAAATTATCCATGAAAATTTAAAATTTAATTAATAAATTATTAAAAAATACAAGTGCGATCGGTGGGTGGGGGCGATTTGAATAAAAATTGTGGCTTTGTGGACTTTTATCACAAATCATCTTATGAAGAGGAATACCGAACTGGACGTAGCTTATGGGTGGGTTTTTTACAATTAACAGAAAAAAAAACCATTTCTTGGTATGTACGTGTGGGTCCATGCTAATCTTCTAGACATTACCTCAAAAAAAGAAATTGTTCTAGGTATGGCCTAAAAAAAATCTTCTAGATATGGTTCCAATTTATCTGATGTTAAGCCGTGATTAGTCCGCTCCACTGGTAGGCTTGCTCCGCTTCAAACGCAACGGGCCGAATTACGGAAACGGGACGCTCAACGTAATCCGTGGCTCATCGACTGTATAACCGTCTGTGTACCGATGGAGGCTACTACATTCTTTTCTTGCTTTCGCGGCCTATTAACACAGCAGCGCAACAAGGAATAACGGCTCCCGCTACTTTGCACAACGAATGGCGGCGCCGGCGATATGGATTGCACAACCAATCGTACGTTACTAGCTTCCGACGATTGGTTGGTGGTGAAAGCGCCAGCGGAAACGAATTAGTTTTACCACCTGACGAGGAAGAGGGTGAAGTACGCGAATGGACTAGTTCGAAGCAGCTGGTAATTATAGTATTTTTCATAAAAAAAAGGAACCAGCAGCGGACGACGTGTACATGCTTTTGGCCCTGCTCTGACTGCTGCCTGCCTATTACTAATTATTCTCTCTGTTTTTAAATCACCGTTGACTTTTATCAAAAAATTTTATTATTTGTTTTGTTTAAAAATTTGTTTGAATGATTAAAATTAACTGTCCAATTAAAGACGATAATAATTTTTAAACAAAACGGAAGTAGTAATGACACGGAGGACGACGGTCGGTGTGCTGCGACGCCTGCGCGGGCGGATGCCAACACGGAAATGGATCGTCCTGTGCGCATGCCCGTGGTGCGCTTCGTCGGAACTCGGAAGTGCTTCATCCAATTACTAAAAGTCCCCGACGCGGTTTCCGTCCTCGGATCCAAAGTTCGGGAGCTAATCGTTTGAACGTTTTCTAACTTCCGATTGACATGAGTTTCTTAGGTTTTTTTTTTCTTTCTTTCTTTCAGGGATGAGTTTCTTAGTATTTGACATGAGTTCGTAGTGGACCACCTGTAGATTGAATCAGCGCTTAACTGGTGATTTAATTAGTATATAGACTAGTATACTAGACAAACTTCAGATTACCTCATGCGCCGTGCGTGATTTAGTTACTGTTAGTCTGAGAGCGACGTACGGCGGATACTACATGTTCTAGAACCATGTCTATCGCCTGAGCTAATCTTTTGAGAATCCGTCGTACGTCACTCTCAGACTAGATGTTCAAGAACCAGTTCTACTCCATCAATTACTACTACAGTAATATGGATCGGAAACGAAACAAAAATAATACAAGCATATTAAAACGCGTATTCTCTTACAAATGATACCCTCTAAGTCATCATTAAATTCTGTACCGTTCAATCTCGCCACGGACGCAACAAGACCATTAGATTTCTCGTCCCTACATTTTCAGCCAGCCCCTTCATGAAGTACCCAAATACACAGAGAGGTGCTCCCACGCACGTTCCCTCTCTTCCTTTTCGGTTGTTTTTCTTACCTCTTTTCTCGGTCGCTCTCTATTGCGTGGGTGGAAGAATAAAAAAAATACGATTCTGAAAAAAATAGAATGTGTTGTTCCGCCGCCGCTACCGTGAACTCGATTGGAGGACTCCTCCTCCTCCCCCACCCTAGCTTCTTTGCATTATATGGCCTGGGTACAGCGATTCGACGACGGTGGAGCTGCCGTGGTGAAGGAGAATGACAGCAGAAGGCCTCGTAGGTGACCAGCACCCCCTCCCTCTCTTGATTTTTCTGCTGGTCGCCGTCCTCACCGTCCTCACTGCTGGCAAGCACAGCGCCGCAATGTGCCCTACCCACCATCTATCAAGCACTCAGCTTCGCAATATGATGTTTGACAAAATGTCCAACCTGCCGGATCTCATGTCCTGAGTGGCCAGAACCTGTTGTCTCACCGCAGTGGAGTCGAATGCAAAAGTACACTTCAACAAATCGACTCAGTGATCTTGCATTTAGCTTCAGGTAACCAGAAAAGCACTATCTTGGTTGCTCTAGATGCCTTTTTTTTTTTCCCCTCTTCTATTCCACACTCAGCCAGCAGAAGAATTCCAGAGGCTTATGGTACCACTTTTTCATTAAGTCGAAACACTCACTGTTTAGTAGTTCCCATTTTTAGGTAAGACGGACTACAGAGTACACGTAAAAATTAAATATATATTTGCTAATATCTCATGAATTTCTCATCTCAAGATTGTAGAAATTTTGTGTTGTGCGTGGACTATGACTTTGGAATGCAAGTCAACTATGTATGTTGTACCAGCTGATAATTAAGTCACAAGTATACTTCTGAAGTTGTGCTACAGCAACACCATGAGCAACATGGATAAAGAGTTCTAGCCGTACCGCCATAACCAAGCTTACGCGTGTGAACGGATTGTTTGTGCAGAGGTTGGAGAATAGATTTTGAGTCTCTAAGATCTCTGCTATATAGGTCATAGAACTTCAGACATCTCTTCTAGTACCGAACAACACTCGATTGATACACAAGCGCGCGATGGAGTTTGTTGACCATGTGAGTTTGCTGAAACTTCAGACCAATATTCTATAGTTGCTGATGATTGTGTAGATACTTGTTAAAAATAGCTTAGTCAGATTCAACATGTTCTCAGGCCATTATTCAATAAAAAAGACGACATCACATCATTAGTTAACCGTTAACTATGATATCCCCAGTTCAAAAATATAGATATCTGTGTATAGGATGTGGGGGCATAATACATTTCAGATGGGCCGTTATTTTTATTTATGTTATTAAATTTTGGCTGACAACTCGAAATTCTACTTGCATATAGGTTTTTAGTAAATAAGTCTCTTCTGACTCTGGGGTATAGGTTTTAGTTTTCGTTTTTTCATTGCTTTTACAGGGAATAATGCAAATCATTTTCAGTGGACAACAAAATGCCATTTGTACATAAACAACGCGGCGGAGGTGGAAGATTTTTACAATATTTATGTTATATAAATTCTATTTTTGTATCATATGTGAAGAAGTATTTTTGATAGTTTTCAAAAAGTAAGTCTAGATTATGTCGGAGGAACTCAATTCGGAAAGGAACTATTTCAAGGGGCTCACGCCCACGCCGCGCAAAACGGGAAACGTGCTAACGAAGATCCATTCTCTCTCCCTCGAGAGCGTGTCAACTACTTGGAATGTCTAACGTGGCAGCAATGGACCTATAGTCTTTTTTATTTCAATAAAGGATTTTTTTTGCACTATACCACAGCAAAAAAAAAAACACGGAGTTGTAAAATACCATCCATATGAGGATGACATGTGAACCCAGACTTCACATGTCAATCTTACATAGGATGATCTTTTTCAACTTCATGATGTTTGCAATGGTAGTCACCTAATTTGCTCTTCAGTAAACGAGTTGAAAGTTGAGGTGTTCCTACATGTTAGTTACACCAGCACAACCGACCATCTTTTAATATTTCAGTAAATAAAAAAGGTCACTTGGCTTTGACTCAGCATGTCACAATACAAATGCTGAATAACGGTCGTCACAAAAAAAGGTGGACCAGCTTATCAGCAGAGAGAGAATGAGGAGGTGGACCATGCCACAAAAAAAAAAGGTCTCCTTTCTCTTTCGGGAGCATAACTGCACAAACGGTCGCGGGTACAGGTGATATTCGCCTACAAAAATCCTCTACAACTACAAGTGAGCATATGTGAACAGAATCATTGTTGGAACCTTCTACCAGAGACACGCTGTTTCAACTTTTATGTGCAACAGACGCAGATGCAGTCATAATACGGAAGTACTTCATCTACTACTACAAGGTGAGCTAATTACACGGGAGCAACGGGAATGGCGTGGGGCGAAGAGCGGATGGCTCTTTCGTCATATATGGCTGATGTTTGGAAATTGAAGAGCAGTGGCATCAGCTTTGATAGCGCGAGTCTGCACTCTGAAGCTCTTGTGCAGGGATAGCAGTAGGTGTCGTTACCATGAAAAAGACGAGTAGCCAAAGTTTTTGGTCAAAGTCAACGGCGACAAACAAAAAAGAACGGAGAGAGTAACACAGATCATGAAAATGATAATAACAATAAAGTATTAGTGTTAGTGATAATCATCCTAGCTACTCATCATAAGTAATGATAATCAACTTAGGCAATGACCCTTTCTAATAATAAAGGTGAGAACCATGTTGCATTGTGTCATGGTTCAATTTATAAGATGATGAGTAATTGGCATTGAGTATTTGGAGTTTGAGTTTAAATGCGGAAAATTTGAGGGTTGCAGTGAGCATATGCCTGATTATGTTTTTCACTGACTGGAGTTGGAGCTGGAGTTTGGAGAAAATGGAGGAGAACGGAATGTGTTTTCTTGTCTTATGATGTGTAGGCAAATGGAGTTAACTTGGCGGTCTACGGCGAGAGGATCGAACACAAGTTGGGGACTTGGGGCCGAATGATCCAGAGGCAGGTTGAGGTCAAGGGTGATCCACACCGTACATATGGTGAAGGCAAAAAGCACAAACGATTTCACGGTTGAGCCTCAAAACCGTGGGGAGGATAAAGACGTCGTCTTGACTAGCAAGTCGAGGCGAAAGGGATGCCGGTTGCAAGTGACAAGGGGGGCAGATCGATAGGGACCGGGAGAGACTTGCCGGTGGTCGGGATCGCAAGACAAGATGATACGAGTCAACATCGAAAGACATGCTTTAGAAGCGTGCAAGCTATTTGGTTTGTCCTCAAAACCGGCTGCGATGGATGGTGGTGCATGTGTCATCGTCACGAAGCTTGCTTCAAGGCGAAGCAAAGTCGTGAAGGGCTCGATGACATTCGAACGTCAAAGAAGAAGCTAGAACATTTTACCCTCGTGGTAGGTGGGAGTGTGTATATAAGCAAGGTCATTGTAGTCTTTCAGTGAGAGGACCTAGACTATAAATAGAGGGTGTGGGCTGGTGAAGAAGATGTCTCTCCCACCCCTATGTTTTAGTTTTCTCATTTGACTTAGGCAAGTATGTGCTTTAAGTGAGAGAGGAGAGGAATGATTGAGAGAGTCGATCTTTGTTCTTTCAAAGAGTTGGGAGGATGACGACGGTTTCCTAGTTGTAATTCGTATGCTTTGATCAATGCCTCAATGAAATTATTTTTAATTGAATCTTTGTGAAGCTCATCCTTTTCTCTTTTTCCTGTCTTTATGAAGTCTTTACAAATTTTATGATTTCTCTCTTACTTAAGTTTTTGGGTGGATTTTTTAGATGAATGCGATGCTAGTACGATGAGGACTGAGTGGTCTGGCTGCAAATCCCCTCACGAACATTGCGAAATCATAAATTTTGTACAAGCTGTCCCTTTTTGCTAGGGTTTCACTAACATTTTCATATCTCCCTCATTTCAAAAGTTTTTGGGTGCTTCTTATTGGAGATGGTTCGTAACGTTGTCAGACATTTGTTGTCCAAATTTCGTTCAATTCTGAGTTTGTTTGATTGGGTTTCCATCGATTTTATTCAGGCAGTCTGCACGGTTGCCAGAACATCGTACAAAGTGTCGGACCCTTGGAGGCCAGTTTCCGGTCAACTGAGCAACTTGACCTTAGAGAACAGGGGCGGACTGTCCGGTAGTTTGGTGGAGTATCCGGATGTTTTTTATCTGCAATCTTGCTATTTTCGCATCCGGTTGTTCATCTTCGGTCTAGTTGGCTTCCGTTTTGTGTGAGACCTTTCAGATCGTTTTAGAGGTGTGCTGGGTTGCATTGGGACATAGGCCAAAGTTTCGTTGTGAATTTTAGTTTGCTCCCATTCACCCCCTCAGGTCATCTTGCTCGGTTCTTCAAAAGACAACTCTAATGAATAATAAATCTGATCTTAATAGTGACGTTTTAAAATATAATGACAACTTGAGGATAGACCTTTATGGTAAAAGTAACCATAGCCTTAATCAGAATCTTAATAATCATCGTAGTAGTCAACCAGTTGATTTTTCTTTTAAGAACAAAAGCACATGAATAGATAATTTGCTAATGTATCTTTATGTAAAGTTTTAAGTTTAATGTATTTGGTGAAAGAGGGTAAAAAAGTTGAAAATATACTAAAAACCCGCTTTAGTGTCCGGAGCAAAATTTCGCAATTTCAAAGTCTGATCTATGCAATTTCAATTTTTGTGGTAATGCTCCAGTGTCTCATAAGCAATTTTAACTTTATTTTATTACAAAAGAAATTAGAAAGCACACAACTTTCAATTTTACACATTATAACTAATTTTTGTGACAAACCTAGTTTTAAAAGTAAACTAGATATACGTTTATGTATGTTATAAGTGCTAAACAAAAAATAATGTCTTAGTAAATGTTCATATAGCACATTGACTGTTACAATGAACAATGAAAACTGTACATATGTTACCTTAAACTAATCCGGAAGACTACATCCTAAGTGAGTAGATATGTCCCCGTCGGGATGACTCCATTCGACCCGCGCGTTCTGTACATCCATGAGTAAACAATCACACTACACATGTACATATCCATATCACCTTGTTTGAAACCATGATCTGAATCCACAAAGTACCAAAAATCAAGTACAGAAGGTTGCGATGGGACGATTCATTTATACGGCAGTTTGATTTGGCCTAGCGGCCAGGTTTTAATTTCCTAGAACCATCCGGCGATAATGCGTTGGTAGCGCCAAGGATTTTCGTGCTTTACATGATTAATAAATCTCATAAAAAGATCATTGTTTCTTCGATAACCATCTCATTGTATAGTAGCCAGTAGCCACTTGCTATAAGAAGGTTTCCGGAAGAGACCAATTGATTTTCTTCAAAAAAAAAAAGAATAATAGACTATAGTCTACTCAATTGGTGGCCGTGGAAAAACCGGACGACGGACATGACGGATCTATGTGACGGGCGTAGACGGCCAAAAAAATTTTCCTCTGACCTTAAACTATGTCTTACTACTAGAAGTGACGGCACTGCGTCGTCAGTGCTGACACCCCTCCAGGGGGCGAGACACATACTAGTAAATTAGACTTTGCTTCGATCCGTAATTTTCAGGAAAACTGCACCGAAGAATAACTCTGGTTTCTTCACACATAGTTATGTCTTGCTAGTCCTTCCTCTACTCTTCAAACAGAACAGATGAAACCTGGTGGGAGTAAGCTACAAGATACTCGCCAAATCTTACTGGATTACATAACGCGGATAAGTGCTCTCTAGTTTAGCTTTAGCTTTGTCTTCTGTCTCAGCAGAAACGTGCGTCCCGTCCACTTGTTTGCCACCGGTGGCGGAGCAAGACAAAAAATTAGGGTGGGGCAGGGGAGGGGAGGGGAGGGGGATTAAGCAAAAGTATTAGAGGAGAAAAAAAACTCAACACCATGAAATACTATGGGTTGTTGTTCTTGCCTAGGATATTCAGGACCAAGAACGCGAACTGAAAGTGGCTATTCATGCACAATCTCATCTGTGTTCGATTCATGTATTTATCTTTTAAAAAATTTAATGAATTTCTTGCTACTCTAAAATCATGGTGACCTAATGAAAAATTTGAACTAGTCGTTAAAAGTATCTTAGTAAAAAATATTGAATCAATTGACATTAATAGATTTTGGAGAGAAAGGGAGGAACAAAAATGTACTAACGTACTAAATTGACGTTAGACAAAAAAAAGAGGCTCTTGGCCGAGCGGATTGCCTGAGACTGCTCCGGTGCTTCGGTCTCCTAATCACTAATCGACGATCCTTCCAACGGACTGCTGCGGCCAGTGCTTCGTTTCATCTGTTCCCTACATTTGTGTGGATGTGTACGAGTCCCCATTACCCGTCGGAGTCGCTTCGTTTCCCTTTGAGCCGTCTCCGTCAATGTTACTATATATTACCTTTATTTTTTAATTATTGACGTTTTATAGTACAAATTACTATATATATAAGTGCATCACTCCTTTCACACATAATATTCGAATCGAATCCTTCTTCCTCTTACCTCCACATCAGCCGATGAATGACAAGGCAGCCAAAAAGCCGGCAAAATTATTATATATAATTAAAGATTAATATAATTCAAGATATACTATGAACAAGCTAATAGGGCGACACCGGATGAATGAATGTGTACGCCGGGAGGGATGGAAAACTGGAACACGGCAGTACAGTAGGTATCGCAACGACCCGTCCAATATGCCTACAAATTTGCACCGAGGTCGATGGCTTCGACTAAAGCCTAAGAAGAGGGCACCAGGAAAAGGAAGAGAGCCGGAGAGAGTCAAGAGAGCACGATGAGTCTCCGCCTTTGGGCGCTCTTTCTGCTTGTCACTCTCTTCACAGCATCCAGCGGGGCGGGATCAACGGCCAGTCATCCTCCGTTCCATGTATGCCCTGGATCCGGTAAGTATATTGATAGCCCCAAATTAAATTTAACAAACACTCAAGTCGTCTTTCGATTGACATGTGATAAACGATTTGGTTTTGAACTGCAGGGGCGGCACCTGTGATGCTTGGATCGAAGCTGGGATTCTGCGGCTACACAGGATTGAGCTGCTGCGGTGCTGTCGACGACGGCAAGCTGAGGAAGCAGTTCGAGGCCACGATGAACGACGTCTCCAAAGACAAAGCTTGCGCAGCCGTAGTCAAGGACACACTTTGCACGGTACTTCGTCGTTTTGCTCCCAGTACTGCTGCGGAAGAAGTTTGATTACCTTGCTCTGCGGTGATCTTGCAGATGAAGTGCAGTCCCGTCCAGTTGACGGATGCCACCAGATATGGTGATAACGATGAGGAACGAGCGGCCGGCGCAGCCATGGCGCGTTCTTCGCTTCTTCCTCACCTGCTCTGCGGCTCCCGTCAATCTTCGTCAACCACCACGTCCGCCCGGCGCCGCCGTCCCAACGCGCACGTCATGTGCCTGGAGAGGATCTCGACGGGCTCGTTCAGGCACATGACGCCTCACCCGGACGGCTCCACTCAAGTCTTCATGACCAGCCCGGAAGGCAAGATCTGGCTTGCGTCCGTCCTGGTGCAAGGCCCCCTGAACATCCACGACACCTTCCTCGATCTCACGGACCGGCTGCACAACGACGCGGTGGCGTTCGGGATAAGGGGCGTCGCCTTCCACCCGGAGTTCAGCACCAACGGCCGGTTCTTCGTTGCTTACACCTGCGACAGCGCCTCGCCGGCCTGTGGCGCCGGGGACTGCTGGGTTGATGCGGCTGGAAATCGTTTGATGCCGTGCAGATACAAGCTCGTGGTTGACGAGTTCTATGCGGGAGGGATTGATTATTATTCCAAGGTTCGTAGCGAGATTCATAATATTATTTACGTGCGCAGTACAGATTTCTGTGTGTTTCCTATGCTAATCAATTTAATTTGTCCTTGCATTCCTTGCTAATTTCGTTAGAAGCCCTCTCAAGGGAGGAGGATCTTCTCCAAGAGTCTGCCGCAGTCGCTGTCAACCTACTCGCACCAGAACCAGAACCATTTAGGGCAGCTATTCTTCCGGCCAACCAGTGACAGCACCAGCAATAACATCCTCTACCTCACCACGGGGCAAGAGATACTCAGTTTCAACGTCGACCATTCCACTCCCAAGTTTGAGGTCTATGCCGTGGGTATCACCGGTCCCAGCGGGTGCAGCTTCGATGCCGAGAGGCCATCAGACATGTACTGCGCCAATGTCGACCTGGTACACAGTACATACTAATTAGTACATATCATTATTATTTGTTTTCTTACCATCCAACTGTTATAAGGAGACCTTGATAGTCAGTAAACTGATGAGCTTGCATTGCCGCCGTACGTTGCAGCATCGGAACGAACTGGTGCACTCGATCTCGGATAACACTACCAGCCACCAAACGCCCGTAGTCTCCGTCGTCGTGGACCACGGCCATCCAGCATACCACCGGATGCCGTCCCTTGTCGGCGGCCATGTCTACCGGGGGTACGCAGACTCGTGGCTGGAGGGAAAGTACCTCTACATGTACGGAACCTCCGTGTGGGCCGCCGAAAGAACCCCGGCGGCGGGACCTAGAGGCAACTACTACTACAAGACCGCTCCGATCCCCGACATTAGGTGCTCCAATAGCACCCCCTTTGCATGCCGCGCTGGCACTGTCATTGAAGGCGACGTCGTCTCCTTTGGCGAGGATAACAGCAAGGACACTTTCCTCCTCGCCACCGGTGGTGTTTACCGTGTCGGCCCCCCCGAGCTCTGCAAGAGCGCATCAGTTCAGGTGCCGGCCGAGCCGGAGCCGGCGGCGTCCACTTGGACCGCTTATGTCGTGCTGATTGTGTTTGTCATCGCGGCGTGGATGCTGCATCAGTACTGTTACGCCGGCAGAGGCGGTGGAGGGGCCGCCGCACGCACCTGCTGCTGCAACTGCAACTGGGACTTCTCCAACAGCAACTGCTGCAACAACTGCATCAACTGCTATTGATGAACAACTGCATAAGCTAGACGATGAGCAGGACGATCGTTGCACAATGCACATGGACAGAGCGCCTCACAGCCTGATGACCTTCACAAGTGGTTATGTTATGTATTGAACAATTACTTGGTTCGTTAATTGTTTGCCATCGAGAAATTTGAAGCTTTTTATTTGCTATTTTATTTTTCATACCTCCAGTACCATTAGTTTTCCGTCTTACGCCGTTGAATGGAAACTAATATGTTCACTCACGGCACAGAAGTAATGTTTAGTCAGCAAAAATATTTGTAGCGCGCGATGAAGTAACAGCAAAAAGAGAAAACAAAAAGAAAATATGAAAACATAAAATAACAAAAGGAAATAGATTGTACCAAGCAACCCCACTCTCAAACCTTGTCCATAAATCATCGTCTCCCACCGCCCCGTGCCTTTGCCTCTGCTATCTCGCTCGCCACCATCACTGCCTGGTCAGCTTGACTCCCCCATACCAGTTTTCAAAGCTGACACAACACATTGTCGATGAAAGCCCCAACGAAGTGTTTTTTTTTTTGCCATACACATCGATTAAAACATTGCCTGATTTTTAGTCAATTGTGGTAAAAGAAATCCAATATATATCAAAATTAGTGGTACAAAAGATATAATACTTTATCGCAAGCTGGGCGTTATCAGACATACCAATAACTGGATCGCAGGACCTCCAACATCCCACAGCAGCAACAACACATACGAGTATATGTTTTGATTGAGAGCCACCACCTGACGCAGCTTTAATTTCTTCCTCCCTGCCCTGTTGGCTTTGCTTCTCACCAGCCTTTTAGATTTTTTGAATCCACATATCATGAGAGAATAGGAAATTATAGGGATCATTGTCATTAGAGCGCATATGCAAAATGTAGCACACGTATATAGCATGTAATAATAAGGACCAGCTGATAACACAGCTTCCTCTAAAAGACGTTATGGTGAACGGCACCAGAAAAACTCTACGACTCACCAATTATAACGTCCAATCGAACCAAAATATAGAAAACTATCAATGCAATACTACATAAAAACGTGTCTAATTATTACAATTTGAGGTCACCGTTTAAATGGAGTTTCTGAAATCGACTAGAGCACCAGTGTTGAGAAATGTGTGAGACGCCAGGACGCACAATACACATGTATAAATCTGTGCATCAGTTCGTACTAGGAAAACTTTCTTTAGAGCCATCTATATAAGTTCTACCCGATCTAAGCGAAGCTCTACCGGGCGCATGTAAGATGAGGTTTTACCTGTGCCAGATAGCTCTCTGCTCTTGCTTTGCCGAGCTCATGGCTCACGAGTATCTCATTTCTTCAATAAAAATAGGATCTGGCCGCCATGCCCAGCATGAGAGTAGGGAGAATGGGATGTGTGTCGTGCAGACCCATGGGGAAAAAGATCCTCCTCACCTCAGATGTTAATGAGTGAGTCGCCTTACCAAAAGCAAAACCAGACAGATTCCATGAAAAGGTTATTTAGATTAATTAGTTGGCAAAATATTCAGTAGTTTTTGCAAAGGCGCGACATAGTATATTCTTGGACTTGAAATTTTATGTACATGCTTGTTGTAATTTTATGTGCAGAGCACAGTACGTACCGCGAAGAGCATGGCCTTGGCAATTTTGGCACACACGCGGCGTCGAAGAAGCTCATGTTCGGGATTTGCTGTTTTAGCACGCCGTCTGCGTGGTTGTCGCAGCAGCTGATGCCGCCAATTATAGCACAGAAGCTCACGGTGGTCTTCCCTAGCACCAGTTTTGGACTGGATTACTATGTTCCATGCTGGAAATAAGAGTGTCAAGGGTGCATAGATTTTGTTAGGCAGAACTGATATGCGCTTTAAATCTGTGTCACCAATGTCTCGATTTGACTGAACTGCCTATGTAATGCTGCCCGTAATTACAATGCTATCTGTATTACAATCCTATCACATCCACACAGGTAATTCTGTCAATAGAATAAAAACTGCATTAATTAGGTCAGTTGGTTGTAGTATTATATTCCCTCCATTCTTTTTGGTTTCTCGCCATTGACTGACCAATAATTTTGACCATTCATATTATTTAAAAAAGAATAAGAAATATTAAATATTTTGTTAGAATTTAATTTATTACTAAATTTTTTTAAATACTAATTTTTAATTTTACATATTTTAACTAATTTTTTAAATAAAACGAGTGATCAAAGTTTTCGATTAAAGTCAACGGCGACAAGTAAAAAAAACGGAGGGAGTATACTATATGCCGATGCTGTTTGTTGCCTTATGATATGGTTTATTCTAGTTTGGTGCTCTGAAATTTCTGAAGCGAATAGCAGTAGCATGAGCTAAATTTGATGGTGCGATGACAACCATCTGACCTCAGAGATGAGATCAGCATCTAAGGTGCAGACATGGTTGTTGACGTGTAGATAGGGATCTGTATCTTCTGTCTCTCCCCCTTCAGGCCTAATTTGAATATAAGTGTATTCTCTTCAATCTACATGGTTTGAAGGATATCGGAGGAGAAACTAGTTCAAATACATTTCAATCCACACTAATCCTCTTCAATACATCTACATCCAAACTAGGCCTCAATTGCAAACTTTGCCATACCTAATCTACATCGTTGACCATATAAACAACGCTGGTCATGTTAGACAACAAATCATTTTTTTTTGGCTCTATTCAGTAATAAAAATTGGTGCCCTAAAATTTTTAACAATTGTTAAAAATTTTTAGTTCTAGTGTTCCTTCATTGCTGCATGTGACATAAAAATCTAGGAATCGAATCTCTGACATCATGACTGGTATTAACTAAAGGAAAGCACCTTTAACAATTCAAGAGATTCCAACAGAGATAACCGTTCGGACTCATCTCTCTCTCAACCCGAAAACACACATTAATATTAATTCCTAGCTAGGTCTCATGCGGAGGCGGCCGGGGATGACGGCCCTCGCTCATCCTCTTCCTATATAGTACGTCGGTCTCTCGCTGCTGCAGCTCGCCCTATATATATATGCCTCACCCGCGGCACTCCTCATGTGCGCTGGTTTGCATAATTAAGTTTGTTTTACTTCCTGATCGTCATCCAATCCATCCTCTCCGAACTGTGTTCGTGTGTAAGCTCTTTTTATTCGGATCTACCAGCTTCAGTTGAAAATGGTACCGTTTGTGATACCTAGTAATCGTGCACGTGTGACATGCATGTCCAACAATTAAAGAACTGCCTCAATTGTAATGGTGATTTTCTAGCATGAATATCATATAATCTAACAGAATAACAACGGAAATGCTATCTTCAATCAGCTCAAATTTTAGCTTCTTTCACTCAACGTTTATAATGATTAGACGAAGATCTAGGGGATACAATATTGTTATTTACATTTTCTGTTTTTTAGGATTATATATTGACTAAACAATTTGTCATTGATATATTGCCTATAAAAACTTATAAAATGTAGTTGTTAAATGTAGATCTAAGGGCGGTGAATGTTAAGTGAAAGGAACCCTATTTTTAGCTCACTGAAACTTACACTATCCTTAATAATAATATTCATTTTATAGTAATTAAGCTACAGTATTACCATAGTCCTATGGTCGTGGTTAGGTCTGTACACGGTACATGCTCCACCATCAATTGATTTCCGTTAGGATGGCCATTTTCCTGTCCCCCTTACAAATAGAATGGTATTATAGAGAGATCCAAAATAATTGTGATGACCCATCTAGATCTTCTGTTTATTCGATCTATATTAAGTCTATGAATAGAGAGAATGGTTAACTGTATATAGTATGGGATCACGAGGCAGTGTAGCATAAATTGCATAAAGTTGGTTTAATTTTTACTAAAGGTTTAAGGTATTTAGCAATCTAAACATGTACATATACTCCATTCATACTCAAACTCAAGTTGTTATAGACAAATTTTTTGTTAAACATTGAGAACATAAATCATGAATAAATTTTGACTTTTGTTAGATTGAAAATATAGAAATTTTATGTATAGATTTTTCTTGAAAATTACTTTAATAAAAGTATCCATATGTATAATATTATTTTGTATTAAATATTTTTATAGAAAATAGAAATCAAACTTAAGTTTTAACAACCACATGCATGTCGTTGTTCAAAAAAGATTTGAATTTTGAGTATGGAGATAGTATTATCTAGCCTATGGTACCTGGTTTTTGTGAATACACCATACTTCATCCATACCAGTAATTCAAGTCATTTTTTACATGATTTAGCATACCAAGGGGTAATTAATTATGAGTATTTTTCAATGCTATACATATTAAATAAACTAGTTGATAACTTTGCGCGACGCACCGGAATTTTAATTAGTTGTATACTAACAAAAAAGTGTGAACATGAAGTAGATTATTTAATTTGATCATAAGTCAACACCCTTTAACAATACTTATACTTTTTAGAGGTCATGGTATCAAATGTCTTAACGGTAAGGGGCTTGTCTTGATTGTTAGAGGTCATGAGATCAAATGTATATTTTAACATAATTTTATACTAATTATCAATAACTCAATGAAGTGTATGATTTTTAAACTAATCGGATGGTTGTGGTTTGTTGATGATACTAATTGGATTGCTGATATGTGTTGATGATGTGGCGTGATGTGGTGCAAGAGAATTGGGTTAGTGGACAATTGTTATTATATAAAGGTATATACCAAGGGTCAAATCTGTTTTGCAGTTGGATTGTTTACCATCCCAAGTTGTCTGTTTGATTCTTTGTCCCCACTCATTTTAAGTTTTTAAAGTTTTAAGAATTAGCAGCGCCCCTCCCACCCCTCAAAACAGCCTCAATTCCTAGCCTCGAGGGAGTACATATTTCAAGGGATTTATTTGTTTTGGAAAGCAATAAATCAACATTAATGTTTTAGGTCACTGAAAGAGGGAGAGAGGGTCAGACTAAGTGTTTCTCCGTCCTTCGTATTTTATAGCGAGGAGGTTTAAGTGGGCCACAAAAGGGCCAAAAGTTAATGAGCCACGAGAGGCATATGGTATTGAGAAAAGTTCTTTTGGCCTCCTTCAATTATTGTAAAAGTTCAATTTTCTCTCTCTATTACGAAACCGGGTAAGATGGCTCCCGCATCTTTGAAGACAATTTGTTTTTCTCCCTCAATAATTTTGGACGGTGGTTGTGCTGTTGTGTTGCTCACAAAATCGGCTTGTGGCATTTATCTTACTCCAAAAATCACTAAACTTTTTGTGATACCTTAAAAGGTTATGGAGTAACGTTGATAGTGGACTAGGTTTCGATTCGTCTCTAAAAATTATTAAAAATATCTCTGGACAAAGCTGTTTCGTAGGAACAAAAGTCAATTACACCACTTTTAAAATGCACAGAAATTCTAAAAAAATAAGTTAAATTATGTTTTGATGTGAGATGTTAACTATTATGAAGTTCTTGACATGCACTTATGTTGAAATATTTTAAAAGGAAAACATGTTTGAATTTGTTAAGAGTTTCAACATAATAACACGTCAAGGAGTTCATGGTTGTAAAGGTTATCTCATAGCATAGTTTTGGTGAATTATTCAGATTTTTTGCGCATCTCAAAAATGGTGTAATTGACTATGTTTCACACAAAATGGCCCTTTTTATAGATTTTTTTATAAATGTGTGAGAACTGAACTAAAACCTAATCGAGTAACTAAATTTTTGCCTCATAACCTGTTTAGTTATCACAAAATGTTTAGTGATTTTTGGTGCAAGACCGTTTGTTAGCAACGCGTGAGCAAAATCCAGCCGTACAAAATTGCTGAGGTAGTAAAAATAAACGGTTTTCAAAGTTGAGAAAGACATCATACCCGGTTTCGTAATGGAGGAAGAAAAATTGAACTTCTACGATAGCTGAGAGAGGTTAAAAGGACTTTTCCCTATAATATTGGACGGAAACTCCTCATAATATATAATCTCCAGCCTAGAGGGTCCCTATAGTTGAGAGAGGTCCAAAACTGATCACTTTGACGGACGGAAAACTCCTTCTCCAGGATAGAAACTAACAACCTTTCTCAGTGCACCCCAAAATTCCTAACAATATATAATCTCATTGCAGGTATAGCATACTCCTCTGTTCTGTTTTATTCCGGCCAAGTGAATACGTAGCACAATTCTTTTGTCCGGAACGACAACAAAAGCTGAACGGAGGGAGCAGATCTCTTCCTCGGGAGCCGCGTCAATGAAATCCCATTCTCTCCCCTTGAGGGCACTACTACTACTGCAACAAGGTGGAACAAAAGGCAGCAATATATGTTACAGGGAAGGAAATTCTCTGCATATATACATATCTCACGGGCTCTGCTGTGCGGTACCATCCCGACTGCTGCCACATCATCGGCGTTCTCAATCTCCAAGCCCATCAGTAGACGAATCCAGCCAACCGGCTCCAGCTACGGAAAATGATCGAGCCACGCGAGGTAAAGTAGAAAGGTGCGAGGCTGTGAGCAGAGAGACTAGACTCCGTCCAAGTTCACAACCATGGTCCATGGGCAGCCATGGTGGCATGGCGGACGCTCTCTCTTTCCTTCCGGCTCCGTTCGGCATCATCTCTTCTGCGTGGCTTTGACAACACTCGTGAAATTACCAGTGGTGCTCATGGTGTCGCCACAGGTCGTCGATCCTAGTCGCGCGCCTGTGTCGACCTTGAGCTGCGTTGTGGCAAAAGGTACAGAGTGCGTAGATGGCACAAGGCAGCAAGGTGGGACTTGATAGGTGTGTGCAAAGATTTTATTTCTACAATTGATAAGTGAGTATTTCCTGTGCAACCTCGTTTGGGCGTATATATAGCTGAGCGGACCGATGACAACTTGAATTTGAAAGTGATCAAAACCGCATTTGGTGGGGTAGTTAGAGTTTGTACCTTAATTAGCGTGGACTGTCAATGTCAACTTAGCCTGTTTAGTCTTGCTTGCAAACGAAGAACGGCATTGACAGTCTGTAGTATATAGTTGTCTAATCCCCTTTGCAAGTTGCTTGTTCCAGTGCACTTCTACAACGAGGCCTCTCCAACGTGGCCTGATCATAAATCGATGATGGTGGTTTCCACAAAAATGGCCCGAATTCGGGAACTTTTGTAATCAACGAAGAACCAGGACCCTTCAGTGGCGCATGCGAAATGCTGTTTTCTCAAAGAACTCACTATGGTTATCCATAGGGTCAAAGAAAGGAACAAGGAAACTCTAGAATCATGGATACAACAGCAATTGTAGTAGATAGTTCTCCTTTTGTCTTTTTTATTTTATCTATTTTTGTACGTTCTCTGTTTATTTTAGAATAAAGACCTGTAGGGCTGGGACTCGGTCCCTTCAGTTTCCTTAAAAAAAAATCTTCTTTTAAATAAAAGTCTGTAGGCGCGTGTATTGGCAACGATTTTCAAGTCAATGCTGCGAGAAATACTCCCTCCATCCCATAATATTCTTAGTATTATAAAAAAACAAAAAATCACATAACCTTCCTTGTACAAGCATTAGATCAGTTATTAGTCCCTTATTTCTAGACTAATTCCTCGTATTCTAGAAGGAATTGATGGTCCTAGGTGGAATTAGTGGCTGCATACAGTTGCATGCACGCAAGATTGTGAAGCACAGATTAATTAGTGGAGGAATTATGATACTATTTTTTTTCTTTGTTCATTGTGTCATTGTCCAATATTTAGAAGATTATGAGGGAATAATACGTCAATTATTGATCCCCACATCTTATTATGTTAATGTGCCACTCCACCACCTGCTTTCGTCGCCCAACCAGATTTTAAATATATGAGAAAAATATAATTAATTAACTTACATCAGCATGTAAATTTTTTTGGATAAAGGCTTTTTTTATTTTCCAGACTTCTTCTAACGAAGCCAACCAAAGTCATTAGCGTCATATAGCGTGTGAACTTCTCTAAAGCTGATCGGATCAGCGTGCAGTAATTAAAGTTTCTTGTGATTTCTATAGGCTGGGCGTAGTGGACTTCATGAACGGTGACAGCTGGGCAAATCATCGCTAGTGGGTGGCGTTGAACTGGTTTTGATTCCGGGTAAAGCAGGAATATTAGTCAACTTTTGTACGAGTAGTTAGCCCCTGTGATTATCTAGTTACGTTGTCGCATCTTGAGAATAAGAGAATCTCACAATCACAAAAGTTGACTTGGATATTTTGTCACAGTAAGTATTATTGTAGCAGCATCCCTATCCGATCGAGTACCAGATTTCACCTTTGGCCTCCTCTGTGCCCTCTTTGTTCTCCATTGTCTCCATGTGACATGATCGGTCACGGCGGCAGCGGGCTTGTACCTTCTGCATAATACTCTCCCTATTCGATCGTGTGATTTTGGATAGTGATTTTTTTAATTTTTTATGTCTTTTCATTAGGTTTTTTTTAACAAAATGTGCATGTATACAGCTTTAAGCTTGTTTTCATCGATATATGCACCTGATCAGCTCAGGTTCCACTAACTATCATCCATGGCCCTCCCAGTGACCATTGTGGCCAAACAAAGCCTTATGTGACGCTCATTTCCTTGTTCTTCTACATAAGATTTTGTTTGGCTGCACTCCGATCCACATGATTTGAGGTTAATCCATATGAATTGATATGTAGCCAAAAAAAGCTAAGATATTTAAAGTTCTAAATGCATTTCAACAAGATAAAAAACCTCGATGCTATGGAGCTCTACGCGAGTGACGGATGGAAATTTAATAACAAACTTGGTCCATCGTTGTTGGTTTTTTTTCTTGTCCAACTAGTTGTAGGGTTGCATCAGTCTATAGTTTGAAACTATGTAATAAAAAAACGGGCTAGGTGCTATATAAACGTTTTTTTTCCTTTATCTAAAAAATCATACTTAACCACAGATAATTAACCCATTTTTCTTGAGGATGTTTCCTTATTATGAGCCATTAAAACAGTTGTGTGCTTCCACTCGACCCACTAAAACGATTCAATTTCTGTATGGGCGACTCAAATTTGATCTCTTAACAGTGCATAATACTACCAGTAAATAGTGATAGTATTTTAAGTCCGATGATAAAAATATTATATTTGTCCTCCCACCTTCAATACTACAACTAATATATTGGGGTAGTATTCAATATTAGAGTATTCTTAGAAACAAATAGTGAGTACTAATTTGTTTTAGAGATGTGCTCCAATGTCCTCTTTCCAAAAATAGTGAACGAATCTCAAAGTACTATTTACAAACCAATAGCCTAGATAATTACTAATTGTTTAAATTAATCATTATCATACCAGCCCTTTTCGTCTAACATAGGAAATCCATCCACACCCAAAAAGAAGGTGCCATTTCTTCTTTCACTGTTTGTTTAGTTAGTAACTACTTTTCCCCAGTTCCTAATTATCATTTTTTTTGCTCTGGATATGGAAAAGATGGATTGTAGGAGCTGAGAGATAGAAATAAAGATATGCTATAGGAATACAGAAAAATTTTGATAATGAGGGACGTAAGACTTTGCATTAATTGAGCAGAGAATTCTTTTCTCCGATGTTTTAACACTATTTGACTGTGATGGATGGTAGTGGCTACTAAGGCACAAAACATAGTCTCAATGGTTAAACAAAAATTGAACCTGTTTTTTATTATATGGCTAAGTAAGCTAGAAACAATTTTTTATGGCTGATAAGGAATTAGCCCTTCTTGCTTGAATTTTAGGATTGTCATGTTTTTGCCCCAGTTTGTGGATGAATTTCATAGTTAATTAAAAATGAACGAAACATTGCTGTATCAAAGAAAAAGTTTTGACTGTAATAAAGGTTCCATTATTTTTAGTATAAAAGATTATCACAAGAATAATTTCGTTATAAATGATTTTTTGTTCCAAGATTCACAATACAAATTTGTATCGAAATGAAGTTCCATTTGTTAAGAAAACGAATCTTCCAGTTGCAATTGAAAAAGTTTCTCATGTGTTTAATTGATTTCTCCAAAGATATAAACTCTCTAAATACAACATTTTGTTAGAGATACCTATATATATAAAATTTTCCATATATAAATATCGTATTTTGGATTCTTAATTATTTTTTTCTCAGATATAACTTACTGTTGTGTCTAAATTTGTAATGATTCAATATTTTCAATTCAACTCAAAATGTATTTATTCAGTCTATATAGTATTGTTTTTAGAGCTCCGTATGTAAGATGAGAGTTTTGGCATGCCGCCTTTATATATATAAGAGTATATTGGGAAGATTTAACAAGAAATTTCAATATCTATTCACATTAACTTTACAACGAAATGAGCGTAAGAATTTGACACAGGATTGAGAATATTTGATAAAAGAATTATTTCTCCCCATGCCACGAGATGACGTCTACATTGGGCATCCAAAACAAGGAATTTCATGCTAATATCCTCTGGTGAAGCTCCAACCGGCACTCCGAAGAACTTAGGTGTCATCACATGTGTTTGCGTGAGTTGACACATATGTGTATGGTTGGCGTACTGTCTCAAACACCATTTTTTGGTTTCAACGCCATTGCGAAAGGGTGCATCTGTGTCTTGAGGTTTCAAAGCCCTTTTGTCATGGATGATGTATATATAAATAAAATACTATAAAACAAATTGTTCATATATGTCAATGGTTGTAGCCGGCGGTGGCGTACGTATTCTCTAGGAAGGAAGGATTGCTATCTCCATCACAATAAAATGAAAGAAGAATCATGACACTCCAAAAGAATGAGTGAAATTTCCACATGCATATGTGCCTTCAGAGAGGAAAGCACCTTCCACCCCACCGTTCAGCCTTCAAATCTGTGGTTCTTCACCTTGTCCCACTATCCCACATATATTCCACTTGCACGAATCCTAGAGCAAATTCAATGGTGATCACCATGTGCCTTCCCATGAAGGCACATCTTTTAGTTTCATATGTGCTACCCTCAACCAAAGCATCAAGTTTTTCTGTGTGTTTTTTTGTGCATATGATGATGCTACTATATAATCCATATAGTACTACCCAACGCATGGCGATTGGCGAATGTGTGTTGAAGTCAACGGTCGAGAGATAGGCACGCGCAGATGCATTGCCGGCGCTAGCTGCTATAAGTTGACTAGTAGAACAAGCAACACTACGCAAACGCGATTTGACATGTCTGTATATACTACAGCTTTCACAAGGTTTATGTGATTCGGCACTCTACCCAGCATAAAAAATTTGATACACATCTGACTTAGATTAAACAAGTTGACATGCCATTTTCTATACATTAAAATTAGTTGGAATCAGTTGGCTACTTGGCTTAGATTAAAATCAGCTGGAATGGAAACTTCAACTGCCACTGCATCATCAAACGACCGGGTCAGGTTCTAGTTAGTTTGGGTCTACTTAATATTTTTTATGAAAGGTTCTAAATTCTAATTAATGTTAAGCGTGGAGCAGCACGAAGTGATGTGCATTTGCAGTACAATTATTCACCAGTGGAAATCTTCCGAGCTGATGCCTCGAGATGGTATAATAAGCAAGCACTATACCTTCGGTCCTGCAGAGAGACAATAGATAACCACCGGTCCATTTGCTGGCTCAGCTGGCTTCCTGAATTTCATTCAAACATTCAAGTAGTCGACGCGCGCTCTCAAGGAAGAGAATGCATATGTGTCTACATGGACGCGCGGCTCCTGGAAGAGATAGGTATGCCGCTTGCAATGCGAAGGACGGAAGAGTTTTGGGCGTGTGAGAGAGAAGGTCAATTAGATTCCATGCTGGAGGAGTTTTGGTTCGTCGATCAGTAGCCAGATGCAGGGTTAGTCTACTTAACACATGTTTCTTGTTGGCTCTAATATTTGGTGCCTCATGTAGGGATCAGAACCCTATGTTTAATGTGCAATCGACAAACAAAAAACAGTGTCATATATCATCAGGTTTCACTACTAGGAAACATATCCCTCTATCGCAACGGATTAAAATCCTTTTTCTTCAAAAAAAAAGGATGTAAATCCTGACAAAAAGGTCTAATGGTGGCATCACGTACTAATTACAGAAGTTTATATCGTCTGTTGGGAGGCGTTATTAAAAACCCCGAGTTTTTGTCCTGTTACAAGCAATTTACTATTTGCAACATTATTACAATAACGTATCTTTCTATAAAATTGCAAATTATGATGGATTACGAATAAGGAGTACAAAACGTGTTGATTTTAGTGCAAATGGAATCAAGAAAAATTAGTCAAATTCACGAATAGAAACTTTAAAATAAAAATATTTGCCCACACAAGTCTTGGTACATGTGCAGCAAACATGCCTAGCTTTTATTTTCTTAATTTTTTTCCTTCACATTATGACAACTTCGGTTTACCATCATACTCTCTAGGTCTCGAAATCATGTCGCTTTTGGACATAATCTCTCATAGCAAAGAATATTAAATAACATAGCATGTCCTTTTTCATTCAAGCTTATAGCATAACCGAAGTGGCTAAAGCACAGGGGTGGAAGCCTTTAGCGCTTCGGTGGGAATCTTAAGGTGTGCACAGTATACTCCCTCCAGGTTGAAAATTCAGGTCATTTTGAGATGTGGGAGTGATGTTGCTAATTCAGGTCGTTTTGAGGTAATTAAGCGTTTTGAGAATAAAAAACAATAAAAGCTAAAAATGAGTAGAGATATATGGGAAATCAAATTTACAACCTTTACCATTAGAGGAGGGGGTGGGAACCAATCAAACTAGAAAGCACATTTGACTATTGGTACTCTAGACTATTGAATATGGACCTAATTAATCACTGCTTGGTATACATCTCGTTTAAAACAAACTGAATTTCCAACCTGGAAGGAGTATACCACACGAGTGAAGAGCATCAGATGCAAAGTTCCTAATTAATGATCAGTTATGATTATAACCCCTGAACGTAAAAGTCCACAAAAAAAGGTAGAACAAAATAGATTTGCAAAACCATATACTAGTTCACACAAAATAATTAATGCTACTACCTCCGTTTTTAATATAGTTGTATGAGTATAATTATTATTAACCCAGATACATACATCACTCCAAACCTACTGGCTTGTATTCACACAATTTGTTTTGAGATCACTTGGTCAGAATACGATATATCTTCTCTCTGCCATTATTGATTGCGGCTTGCAGTCTCATTGGGGTTCCATGCTCGATATATCCACTTCAATGGCAGCCGTCTGCAGTTCCGGCAAAGGCAGAGGAGATGGATTTAGCGGCCGCTCAGACATTGCGCGCGGTTCGCCACCGTTTGCAGCTTGTATATTGGAGCAACAATTGAAGCAAGCAGCGTCATTGAGTGAGATTTGTAGCAGTGGCTGCTGTCCTGCGGCTGGGCGTCTGAAGTTGCAGGCACGCTGGAGTAAACTGAGAACGAGAATGAGTCCTGCTCCTGTGGTAGCGGATCCAAGGCCTATCAGCAGCCTCATCAACAACGACAATGAGTGGGGAGGCAGATCAGGAGCACCGCAGGCTCCGTGCCCATCAAGTCGATAGACTCCTTCCGTGGTGAGAACTATCACGTCCTTGCTGTTGTCCTCGCCCAAGAAGTGGATGCTGACACTACTGCGCTCACTGCAGGACGAAGCAGTGGTCCCGGAGCACCATATGGTTTTTATCGGCGCAGTGGTGTAGCGAAATCTGCTTTCTGGACTCTCGCCTTCGGCGGCGGTCTGCACGGCTGAACCGTATATGTAGAGGTACCTATATAGTATAGATAGCCACGTATTAATTAACAAGATACAGATTATTTATGAACTGATTATAGTCATAAGTGATTATAACAACCGGTCATCTAAAACTAGCTTGTAATAAGTGACTAATTTGTACTAGCATGCATAATTTAATTTGAATGATCTACAAATAGTGGCTTCTCACGACGGCTACGGATGAACACATAGGCAAATAAGCTGTTTTATAAGTTGGCTTGTCAAGCACTTGAAACAAAAAAAAATGATTGAATACACATATACTTTAAGTTGTTATTATGAATATAAGATATTGTTTTTGAATAAAATCAACTATAATCAAGTTAATAATCAGTTTTATAATCTCTATCAACAAATAATTACGCCCTAGTTATACTATCCTCTAGCTGACATAATCCGTCACCAATTAATGAGCTAAACGAACAAGGTCCATGAACATGATGACCGGCTGCCTTGCTCTGCATGAAATAACAGCAGCTGAGTGGATTTCTAGGTGAAGTTTGTGTACCTTCCCTTCAGCGATGGATCCGTAGAACCTCTGTAGACAATACCACCGACGATCGATGGGGGACTGTAGGCTGTGTGGTGGCCGTGATCAATCACGATGAGGGAGGCCGTACCGGGACCATTCTTATTATTGGTGGAGATCAAGTATACCCGCTCGTACAGTTGCTGCATGTTAGTTAATTAGCATGAAAGTTCATGACGACTTTTTCATGCTATTGGCAGATTCAGATATAAACTGAATGGGTGGCTGATGTTAAGGGTATAATAGTCAATGTACTTGTAGAGTATATGAGGAAAACCCTACACTAGTACATTGACTATTATAGTTGACACTAATATGAGAGCTGGAAGACTACCTGGTCGACGTTCGCACAGTACAAGTTGGACGGCATCCCAGAATCGAAGCTGCAACCCATGGGGTTACTTAGACCTGTGGCAAAAACCTCTGCGTTGTTCTCCCCAGTAGAATTCTCTACGTCCAACCTAATGATTTTGCCATCAAACGACCCCTTGTCCTCGGAGAGATCTTGTTGCTCTCCACTGTGCCCGGTGATGAGGTAAAGGAAGCCATCATAAGTTGGACGGAATAGGATCTGGCCTCTACGCGGGTTGTAGGATGTGTAAGATTGCTGAGGGTGGAACCCCATACTGAAAACCTTCCTCACTTCAGATGGATTAGCGTGAGTCACTACTGGAAACAGCTGCTTTGCCGAGGGCCAAAGGCACTCGACAAAGACTCAAAAACTCTCGGCAAAAATGTTAACGTGCGTAACCGACGGCAAACTCCGCACGGCTTATCGGCTGACGGCAAAGCATGCTTTGCCGAGGGCAAAAACGCGGGCTCTCGGCATACATGTTGCCGAGAGCCATACCGGCACACGGCAAAGATTTGGGCCCCGCAGACCACCCGCGCTACGCCCCGCCGACTAACGGCACCTTTGCCGTGAGCCAAACGGAAGAGCCCACGGCAAATATCTCCCGTTTGCCGTGAGCTCTCCTGACGGCCGACGGCAAAGTATCTAATTTTGCCGTGAGCGCCTTCTGCGACCCACGGCAAAGAGTGGTCTTTTTGCCGTGGGCTTTCTGGAGCTCTCGGCAAAGGGATGTGCCCAGGTGCAGTTTAGGGTCACTTTGCCGAGAGCCCCAGAAAGCCCACGGCAAAGTGACCATAATTTTCTGTTTTTTTTTATTTATTTAATTCCAGACATTTACATCATCAAAAATATATCCAGAAAGTACAAAATATCACATAGATTACCCAATATCAACAATTCTCACAATATATCATCAATTCTCACAATATATCACTAATTCTCACAATATATCACCATTTCTCACAATATACCACCATATAACACCAAATATAACCATATAGCACCAAAACTCATCACAAATCACCACAAATCACATATTGACCATACGAACACCATAACTCATCATAATTCAGCAACACAAGTTCATAAACAAGTGTAAGTACAAGTTCAAGTGGTTTCTATATAAATAAAAGTTCAAGTTCAAGTCCAAGTCCTACAACAACAAAAAGAAAGTGACAAAATGCACACAGCACTCACGGAGGCGGAAACTGTGATCCCTGTGAGTCGTGGATCTCTTCATTTGATGCTGCTCCGGAACGTCCAGTATGCATAGAGAAGAAAAAATATTTGTGAGACATACACAACAGAGGAGACCAAAAAGAAGAAGAAAATGAAGTAAAAGCACTCATACCCCAGGAGGTGTATGAGGAGATGGAGGTGGAGGTGGCTGGAACATCGGGATCTGCAGCGGCGGTGCACCACCCATCTGGCTCAGCATCTGCATGTAGCGCATCATGTGCTCCATCTGGTGCTGCTGGGCCGCCATCGTCGCCGCCATCTCCTCCCTCTGCCTCCTCTCTTGTTCGAGCTGGGCCTACAACATGTCACTCAAATATTACAATGCAAAGATACGAATTTAAGAGTCATGTAGCGATAAATGAAACACAACTAACCTTGAGTGCATCCACCTGGTGCTGCGTCGTGGTCGGCCGTGGACGTACGGCTGGGGTCGAGCTCGTACTCCTCGCTCGAAGCTGCGAGAGAGTAGGAGTGCTTGACGTGTCAAGCGTGCCGTGGCCCATCATGTAGCGTCCGTGCTTCTTGCCACCTCCCGCCAGCATGACAACCTCTCCATCAAGGTCCTGAGTGCTAGGGTCGTACTCAGGACCATGGATCTTCTTTGCCACGTCGGTGTACTGACTTATGCGGCTGTGGACGCTCGCGTTGCTGTAGGCCTCAGGTGGGTCCTCCGGGTTGTAGTCGATGTCGGCGGTGGCCTTACCCTTGTGGGACAGAACCCAAGCCTTGAACTGTCCACATGGTTGGCCACCGTGCGACGCCGACTGCGCAAAAACAGCAAGATGGTTAGAAAGTATGCATAATTGAGCACTACAATACAGAAATTAAGTCACGTACCCATCTTTCCCCGTACTCCTCAAGGCTAAGGTTGCCTTGATGGTGTGGTGCACCTGTCATCAGCAAACGTCGGTCTCGAGCGGCGTTGTGCGCCTCCAACCACTCGGGGGAACACCATTTGTCCACCATCACTTCCCAGCACCGGACATGCGCGGCGCACCAGCTCGGAATTACCTACACGTCATTAAGAATATATACTTATAAGAAGATCAAATTTAATGCGCATACTATTAGAGTACATACATCATTATTAACGTTTTGCATGTACCTGCAGGTATTGCTGCCGAGTGAGCGTCATCTGTCGAGCTTGCTTTTTCGTGACCTTCTCACCAAGGTACGAACCGTGGAAGGTCACGATCGCCTGGATCCGCGCCTCGTGGTGCATGTCCGTGACCAGCTTCGGGCAGGCGGCGTTGGCCACAACAGCTGCCCTATCCTCGTAACCCTCCTGGCATCTGAAGAAATCCTATACACATTGACAACATGTATGCAGTCATGAATCCAAAAAAGACTAGTAAAGCGATGTATTGACCCTTGTAGGGAGAGGAACACTTACCCACAGCTCGCCGGTGACCCGCGCCGCCTTGTTAGCGAACACCCTGCCATCCCGATCTGCTCGATCAGGGACGACCTTGTAGTGCTCCCAAGTGTAGGCCGGTTCCGTCACTCCGGCATGCGTCACCAAGCCAGGAAAGTGGGCCTTCAACAGAAGGCCCAATATGCCGTTCACCTTGCGCGCGTGACAACCTGGCGCCACTTTCCTCCAATACCTGCCCAAGTGAATCAGAAAGATTATTAGTTTTGAGTCCGATTCTTAAAATAGAAAATGAAGTGGAAACATTTAAAGTTAGTTACCTATCTCCAGAGGGTCGAATCATCGGTCGTCTCTCAGGAGGGATCGGACGATCCGGTAGTCTGGAAGGACCTCGCAGCCACATCGGCGGAACAGAGTTACTGCAACTCCCTGTCGCCTGCTCTCCCTCCTCCTCCTCGTCCTCCTCCTCCCCCTCCTCGTGCTCCTCGTGCTCCTCCTCCCCCCCTCCCCCTGCTCGCCCTCCTCTGAGGACTGCTGCTCCTCCGCCTCCTGCTCCTCCTCGTACTCTGGATCAGGCGACGGCTCTCGAAAAGAAGGACGGCTCTTCCTGCTCATCCCTCGGCTCGTGCTCCCCTCCGACTGATCAGCTCGCTGTCCCCTTATCTTTTGGTACAACGAGCGCACGTTCCTCATGCCGCCCACCATCTTTGAACAATTACCTGCAATACAATTCAACAAAATAATAAGCATGAGGTAAACAAAATAATAAGCATGATGTATATAATCTGAGAAAAACAAAGTAAACAAAACATAATATATTTGCATTATGTAGCATTACATGTTTCAGAAGTAGTCATCATAATCGGGTTTGGCAGGATCATAAGTGTCATCATCACTATCAGCCATGTCCATATATTCCTCGATATCATTCGAAGGAGCACTGCCGTCATCATCATCAATCCCTAACTGTAATCGCTCAAGTAATTGCAAGTCCATCATATTTTCTACTTCATCTCCAGCGTCCTCATCAATGTCTACTTGCATTGCGATCGCTTCGTTTAAGTTTATCTCAAAACTCCCTTGTAGCCCCTCTTCTTGAAAGAACTCTACGTCATTTGTGTTTGGGTTGTTGTAGTCTTCATCGTTTGGAAGAGGTAGCCTACCTTTCAGTAATACCTTGTACACAACATCCCAACCCTTTAGCCGGGCGTCCGTTTGACACGGGTATGACAGATAGTAAACTTGGGTGGCCTGTTGAGCCACGATATAGACATCGTCTCCTGGGTAGACGGATGACTGTCGAATTTCGACTAGACCGACATTAGGAGTGTGTCTGGTTTGTGCGGGATCAAACCACCGGCATTTGAATATGATAGGCTTCAGAGGTTTGCAACCATAAAAAGTGAGTTCGTATATCTCTTCAACTCTTCCATAATAATCGACGCCATCTTCGCCGGGTGTGCACACCCCGGAATTAGTGGTTCTACGATTCGGGCGACTGTGCTCATGTCTTGTTGTATGAAAGCGATATCCATTCACGTCATAGACATTAAATGACATGACTCTATATGCACAGCCATCGGCAACCTGTCTCAACTCGGGACTCATAGACGCATCAGTTTGACCCTGCAAAGCTCAAGGACGAAAGATCGTTACATCAGAGACGCACGACCAATTTGCTTTGTCAAACAACGTACAACATTCATTGCATAATACCTTTTGTTTGAACCAAGAAATGAAATCAGGCTTTCCATCCCCCGCACCCTGTCTAAGAAGGGTCTCAGCTTGTTGCGGGGTAGCTTTCCTTGAAGAACACCAGAATCGACGATGAAATTCTCTGTCAGAACGACAATCAAAAGGGATTACATGAGAAATTATGATGTTTTAGTTAACAAGGTTTTAAGGACTTACTGTATGTACGGCTCCACTTCGGAGAGGTTGGTCAGCACATAGTACATGATAGAGCGCCACTCCTCATTATTCAAGTTTTTGGGGCTCGCATTACTTGCACTTCCTAGTTGTCCTTGAAAAAGGCTGAGGCTGGTACCATTTTCGCCAGAATTGTAACGAGGGGGTGGATTATGCACGCTAGGAAGTTTGTCACCATAGTAAGTTGTCGTGGTGTTTGATACCTCCTCGAGAACATATGCCTCTGCAATGGAAGCTTCAATTTTGCATTTATTTCTACATTTACTTCGAAGAACCTTTTGACATCTCTCGATTGGATAGCACCAACGGGCCTGCACAGGCCCCCCCATTCGTGCCTCATATGGAAGGTGCAAAAGCAAATGCTGCATTGGATTGAAGAAGCCCGGGGGAAAGATCTTCTCCAACTTACAGAGCAACACAGGTGCCAATCTTTCCATGTCAGCGACCACGGTTCGAGATAGCTCTTTAGCACAAAGCTGACGGAAGAAGTAGCTCAACTCTGCCAACACTTCCCATACATGATTGGGGACGTAGCCTCGAACCATCACCGGAAGCAGTCGCTCAATCCATATGTGGAAGTCATGACTCTTCATCCCATTCATTCGCATAGTAGATAAATTCACTCCCCTTCTCAGATTCGCTGCATACCCATCAGGGAACATCAACAATTGAAACCATTCTAGCACTTGCCTCCTTTGAGGCCTGTCCAAGACGAATTCAGCCTTAGGCTTTCTCCAATTCTTGCCGCCTGCAGGAGGCTGCATAACTTGCTTTGGTCTATCACACAACGTTGCCAGATCCACTCTAGCCTTCACGTTGTCTTTTGTCTTCTCAGGAATGTCCATAATTGTTCCCCAAAGTGCCTCGGCGATATTCTTCTCGGTATGCATTACATCGATGTTATGTGGAAGAAGAAGGTCATCATAATAGGGGAGCCGCTCTAATCCGGACTTATGAGTCCACATATGTAGCTGACTATATCCCACAAAACCACCTTCTTCTGCATCGACCTGGAGAGAATCTATTTGGGCTCGAACCGCGGCACTTGTCATAGTCTGCGGGGGCGGGTCTGTAACTACCACGCCTTTCGTAAAGTTCTTGATGTCTCGTCTAAATGCGTGATCAAGAGGAAGGAATTGTCGATGTTTGTCGAACGCAGAATACTTGCGACCCTTCTGCAAGTAAATGAACTGCAGAGCTGCCTTGCATACTGGACAAGGGTACTTTCCGTGAACACACCATCCGCAGAATATCCCATATGCCGGCAAGTCATGCAAAGAGTAGTGGTACCAAACATGCATTTTGAAGTTTGTCTTTGTAGCTCGATCATACGTCCATACCCCTTCCTCCCAAGCGCGGACCAATTCATCAATCAAAGGCTTCATGAACACACCCATATTACTTCCAGGGTGTTCAGGAATGATCAAGGACAAGAATATGTTCTGTCGTTGAAAGAGGACGCCGGGAGGGAGGTTGAGGGGGACAACGAAAACGGGCCAACAAGTGTATGCAGCAGCACCCATTCCATAAGGATTGAAACCATCTGTTGCCAGGGCAACACGTACATTGCGAGCCTCTAAAGCTTTCTCACGATGAATATCATCGAAATGGTTCCATGCTTCACCATCCGCTGGATGGACCATCTTGTCAGGATTGTATCGTTTGCCATTTTTGTGCCATGTCATCTGTTTCGCGGATTCCTCGGTCATAAAGAGCCGTTGGATCCTCGATATAAACGGAAGGTGCCGCATGATCTTCACGGGGATCGCAAGCTGCCTCTTCTGACCTTCATCTGTGTCTACCTCCAGGTACCTAGAGGCACCACAGTTTGGACAATAATTTGCTTTCGCGTGCTCTTCCGTAAATAAGAGGCACTTGTTGGGACAGTAGTGTATCTGGTCATATGGCATCTTAAGTGCTCGTAGGAGTTTCTGTGACTCGTACAGGCTCTTTGGCATAATATGATTTTCCGGAAGGAAGCTTCCAACGACCGTCATTAGAACATCATAGCATTCTCGACTCAGACTAAACTGAGACTTCACGGCCATTATGCGTCCAATGGCATCTAGCTGAGAAACCTTTGTGTGGACGTGGAGAGGTTTCTGTGCCGCGGACAACATGTCGTAGAACGCCTTTGCGGACGCCTCTGGCTCCTCTTCCATACGTGCTTCATCAAAGTCATTTAACATGTCTGCTACGCCGCCATCGTCATCAACTTCCTCGAGGCGTTGTCTAACGACCTCGTCTCTCGTACGGTCGGCTTCACCATGGTATATCCACCGATAATAGTTCGTGGTGTATCCATTCCTGCCCAGATGTTTACCCATCTCCTCCTTGGTTTTCAGACGCGTGTTTCCACATTTGCTACAAGGGCACCAAGTCGTGCGCGCTCCTTTCGCCTTAGCAAATGCCAGTTCCAAGAAAGCTTCGGTCTTCTCGATCCATTCATCCGTGAACGAACCGGGGCTTGGACGACCCGTGTACATCCACTCACGGTCATCCATCCTCTTAACATATATATCAACAAGTGATGTAACCATTCAACTGAATCTACACGATGTTCCTACTACCTAATAGGTAAGGATAGGTCCTAATCCCACCCAAAGACGCGTAGATGAGGTCAGTTTTCTATGGCTACCCCTATCCGAGATAGAATTTCGACAGCACCTCCCCGCTGTTCTCCAAATACACGTCCACAAAGAGAGAGTGTGTATCCGGAGAACAACGGGAAGATGGTGCCGAAACTCTGTCTCAGATCGGGGTAGACCACGAAAACTGACCTCATCTACGAGTCCTCGGGCTGTCCATAACGTGGACAATTCGAAACAGATACAGTTATAGATATGCAAACATGTGCATATCTCCAACCCTATCTCTTTCGAACGGGAGACGCCTAACTCGGTTTCGTGATCTACGAACATTCAAAGACACGAGGTTCTTTTATGACTCACCTAGCTCTCAAGCGAAGTGAAGCGTCGACGATGGTGCACACGGCCGCTCCTGTCAAAAAAGAAACAAAATGGTGTCAATTGTAATTTTTAACATAACCAGGTGAATAGGTTTTAAAAAACCTATTTACATGAACCACTAATTATTGCAAAATGAGCAACATGCGAATTCAGAGTAAATAACAATCCCTCAAAAGAAGTATTAATCTTTTATGTTTGGAGTTATAAATCAACTCTTAAGTTACTTGTATGTAGCTTCACTCAAGTTGTCATGAATTCAGAATAAATAACAATCCCTCAAAAAGAAGTATTGATCTATGATGAGAAACATAAGCCTACCTCAACTTGTTTGGGACTAAACGGCTTGTTTGTTGTTGCTGTATATTGAATGACAATTAACAACAAAGATATGTAATAAAATTACATCAATTTTATACATGCATCAAGAAAATTTGTAGTGTGATGTGCTATTGGTGTCTCAATGATAGTTGGGGCCAACTTGTGCCACTGACAAGGACAAATATGATATCATCTATATTTACAGTGGCACTTGGTAAATTTCTTCCTTAACTATTCAAGATGAACAAAAAAGAAAACTTTCACAATATTTGAAGTATTAATCCGAACAAAAAAGAAAGTTTTTCACAAGCTGAACAAACTATTTACACAGCAATAGGGAGTCTTGAATAGCTCAAGAATTTTTTTTTTTGGGGGGGGGGGGGGGCTCGGCCGCCGGGGTGGAGGGCTCTGCCGCGGGGGGGGGGGGGGGGGGAGGGCGTGGGGGCTCCGCCGCCGCCGGGGGGAGAGGGGGGGGGGACGGCCCTCCGCCGACCGCCGGGGGGGGGGGGCGGGGCGCGGGGGCCTCTGCCGCCGGAGGGGCGCGCGCGGCGGGCCGGGGGCGGGAGGGGGCCTTCCCGCCGGGGGCGGGGGGCGGGGGGGGGGGGGGGGCTCGGCCGGCCGCGGGCCGGGGGGGGCGGGCGTGGGGGCTCCGCCGCCGCCGGGGGGAGAGGGGGGTGGTGGGGGGGGGGGACGGCCCTCCGCCGACCGCCGGGTGGGGGGGGGGGGCGGGGCGCGGGGGCCTCTGCCGCCGGAGGGGCGCGCGCGGTGGGCCGGGGGCGGGAGGGGGCCTTCCCGCCGGGGGCGGGGGGCGGGGGGGGGGGGGGCGGGCCGCGGGGGGGGGGGAGGGGGGGCGCTCGACCGGCGCCCCGGGGGGGGGGGAGGCCGTCGGAGCTCAGTACCTCGCGCGCTCGCAAGACTTGGTTAAAACTTTGTTGAGCGTGCGGGCGCGGGAAACGGTATATATAGCCACTTTGCCGTGTGCGAGAAACACGCTCGGCAAACTAGATCTAGCTCTCGGCAAATATTCTTCGCCGTGAGCCCAGAACACTCTCGGCAAAAATCGATCTAGCGCTCGCAAACAAATTCCGTTTTAAAATAAAAACGTTACGAAATTTACCGAGAGTCTAACGGCGGCTCACGGCAAAAAGGACATATTTGCCGTGAGCTTTTCCTAAGAGCACACGGCAAACATAATTTTCCAGTAAATATGATAAATGCTGTATAAATTTTAAAATTACCAAAAATATCATAAAAATTTTCAAAAATTCACATGATACACTATATCATGTCTATTACACATTAAAAAATATTTGAAGTCAAACTCCACATGCGGTGTCGCTTTGACTCCCAATTCTCATACATTACTCTCAACTCTCATCTACTTCTTCGGAGATTTTTCGTTTTCTAAGCATCGTACATAGTCATTTCCTCCAAACTGCTTTAATTTTTTACCATAACCTCAGTGTTTGCTATCTTGATGTCTCGACAAATTTCATGATTTTTTAACTTCATTTCCTTTTATTAGAATTTTAACACTTTTGAACAACGTGTTATCGGACAAGTTTCGTGCATAATATGTTCAAATTTTTCTTTCATAGCCTGGATTAAAACATTATTGGATTAACAAATCATGATTATAATTTTTTCATTCATTTTCATTATTGTCACAAAGACTTGTAGTTCAAATTTGACTCTTGTCCAATAAATCAATTAAATGAAATTAATACACTAAATATAAGAAACAGCATGTAAAATAAAAAAAATTTTAACATGACATACAAAATAACATATCAGTACACAAGAAAAAATCTTGAGTGGAGAAAAGGAAAAAGTACAAACCTATTTGCCGACGGTCAGCACAAAACACACGGTAAAAATCGTCTTTGCCGTGAGTCTGAAACAGGCCCTCGGCAAATGTGACCTTGTGCCGAGAGCCCGACGGAGGACTCTCGGCAAAGGTGTAACATCGTTACCCAACCCGACGGCGGCCGGTGCACAGGGTCAGGGATGGGCACTTTGCCGAGAGCCGCCCGTGGACACTCGGCATACAGGTATTTTTGCCGTGCGTTTTTTATTTTGCTCTCGGCAAATTGGTTGTATACCGAGTGTTTTTTTGTGCCGTGAGTTTTCTTTGGGGCTCACGGTAAAGGTGTCCCTATGCCGAGTGGCCGTGGTTTTGCCCTCGGCATAGTTGCGGCGCTCGGCATATGACGCGTTTCCGGTAGTGAGTGACCTTAAATTAATGAAAACAATTTGTAAGCCATCTCTTCATTATTTTTGGAGCAGCAAATCCTAAATATATCTCATTTTATAGGATCTAAAAATATAAATCATATGATTCAACTTGCTACACTCATGAATATTATAGGGAAAAAAAACCCTTCAGTGACACTGGAATTTTGTAAAAATCAAAATTTGGCATCCTACCCTACATGTCTGTGGCTCATGTACATTCTACTATACCCTCCAACACGCATTATTTGTCACTTTAGCTCTAAGTACGAGAATTAAGAAGACGTAATAAAAGATAAGGTGCACAAAAAAATGAAAAGGAGAGATAGAGAGATGTGCATTCAGAAAAAAAGAGAAATCTGCATTAGAAAATGAGAAAAGTATAGAAGGCTTTAACTTATATTACCGATAATTTGAGACGGACAGGGGGGAGTACCTTGGAATTGTCCTGGCCACCTGCCGCAGAGAACTCAGTGACGACAAGCTCATATGGGCACAACATAGTAGCGTTCCCAGCAGCAGAAAAGCATCTACTGGTGCCAGAGGTTGCCGAGGCGTTGTTGGTCAAGATGTAGGAGACGAAGAAGCGGCCATTGGTGACGAACTCAGGGTGGAGCGCCAGGCCTATCAACCCACGCACGTGATCCGTCATGTCGAGGAATGGCCTGTTGTCGACTTGCAGAGTGTCTCCGGATCCTCTCACAGGTACCGACGCCAACCAAATCTTGTTGTCCTCTGAGATCAGGAAGATGCGGCCGGACCCGTCAGGGTGCACGGCCATGCTGTGGTAGGTGCTCGTAGAAATTCTCTCGAAGCACGTAGCTTCTTGCTCCATGGAGCTTGTGGTATTTGTGGTGCTCAGACGGCGGACAGAGCTCGATGATGGGGCGGCCCGTATACACCCCGGAGGAATCGATAGCCTCAGGGCCGTTGCGTTGAACTGCGGTTGACCTGAGGACGAGGGGAAGCACTTCTGCAGGAGTGGCAAGAAAAACTCTTATTCACTGAAAGTAGCTGTTATAGCTAGAGGATTTCTAAGATATGCACAATACTCATAATATTATACTAGTAGTATTTTTAAGGAGGTTTTTATAATTTACACCTTAAAGTAAATTACAACGCATCCTGTCACAACCGCCGATGACTCGCACCGCTACTATTGTGGTCCATCACGCCATCTGCACGCATCACCGCCTGAAAGACGCATCAATACTCTTTTCGTGGTGCCTACATTTTTTTCTCTAATACTATTGTAGTATTCTGAATATTACCTAGAAATACTGGTAGTATCTAATGTGACAGGACAAATAATCTGATTCTTGGATTCTAAATACCAAAAGTATTTACTGGTAGCATTGTGAACCTTGAGGAGCCCGCTGTTCAGAGGTTCATACAAACAAAATAAATAGTTTAATGCATTGCTAAAAATTAACAACAAGTAATCAGGTAGGTTTTTAAGTGCTGTTCCATCGCAAAAAATTAACAGTGTTCGTTAGGCTTTGAACAGTTAATTGGCGTTTATCAAAGATTAACCTGGTGGCGAGCCAACTGCAGGGAGGTGTTCCCCACGGGGATTAATCTGGTTTTTAATATATCAGGCATAATTAATGGAAAAGAAGAGTATGTATGAGATAACTCCTCCGGTGCATACTCCCACAAGCATGTTGCTTTTGGGCCTCTCCAATTATTCTAAGCGTTCATTATTCAGGAGGAGTAATGGAAGCCCATAGCCCCTAATTAACTATTGCAACCAAAATCACGTTGTTACAAGAAAACCTGAGGCATTATGTCAGTCTCAATGGGAGTTTCATGGACAATAAATATAGTGTCATGTTAGTATTTTTAAGGATGTGGCAGCGCATTAATGATGAATTAGGTGAAATGAGTTTCATGAGAATGAACCATGTGTACACTATTTTCAAGACATGTTGTGTCTTGCATTTAATATAGGAACCAACAACTAATGAAATAGTCCATTGTAGAGGTTGTTTCTTTCATGATTTCATCTCACTTAGTTTGATGTGGCATTCTTGAAAACAACACCATGTGAAACTCACCATTAAGACTGGCTTTAGGGTAAAAACCTTATCGTGGGAGGAGGAGGATGAATCTGATTTAGATGCATGCAGCAGCTGATGAAGGCTCCCAGTTGACTAATAATTTGCTTATTTAGATTATCGTGTTTATGCATGGCTGGCTTCATGCTCATGTACCACTATAAGATAGTTGTATCTTTTCCTACAGTTTATATTGAATGGCCCACAATTTCTGATTATGTGTGTTTTCCTACATTCTTATGAGTCTACCAACAAACTAATTCCCTTTTCAATCTGATTGCTTGATAACACATATATTGGATACCATCAGCCACTTTAAAGAAACTGTAATGAAGAGCACTGATCTTCGTAGTGTGTACTAAACTTAATTAGGCCCCCTTTGTTTGCCTATGGATTGTGAAATTCAGTTTTGTACAAACTGTAATCTGAAAATAAAGGCTTGAATTACTTGTTCAACATAAAGGTCATTTAGGACAAGGTTTTGATCAAACATTAAGATAAAGTATGAATAAAATATAAAAATCATATGTGAATAGATTAGTCTTGGAAAATACTTTCATATATATATATATATATGTCGGTGTTCGATATCACCGACTAGTGATTTGTTTTAGGGGAAGCGCGTTTTGGGCTCGGATGGTTTCGCAAATGGACACAAGGATTTATACTGGTTCGGGCCGAATACCCTACGTCCAGTTTTGGTGGCAGCTCGTGTTATTTGCGACTGAGATTACAGTGGGGGGTTACAAACAGAGGAGGAAGAGAGAGGGATTTCCGCCTCTATGAGAGTTCGTGAGTGTTGTTCGTGTGTCTGGAGAGCTCGTGGATCGTGGAGGCTTCTCTGGACTTTGCTTGTGGAGAACTTGTCGATCTTAGAGAGTTGTCCTTCGTCTTCGATTCCCCTCCCCTTTTATACGACGGCTAGAGGGGGGCTGCTTCCTCGAAGCTGACGGCAGCCGTACTCCAGTTAGGCCGGGCCGTGATGGGGCGTCGTCCTTGGTTTGGCCGTACTTGTTCCTGTTCGTCGGAATGGCCTGTGCTGTCATCCGGTGGAGTTCCATCCGTATGGAGAAGACGCCACTGTAGGAGCCGGTTTGATGACGCCGTAAGTGTGGCCGTCGCTCGGGACGTCTTGTTGTACAGGGCGATGAGTCACTGACAGGGGCCTGTTGGGGAGCGGCGCCCATGCCGTGGGCGGTGCACGTCGTGTGCATTTAACTCCCACTTGCCCGAGTTGGCGAGCTACCCTGCTTGTCAGTGGTCGTGGAGTGTCAGGTATTTACTCCCCAACCGTCGTCGCCCTCCTAGTTCGTGGAGCAGTAGGTGATTCGCCCGACCCAGGGGTCGGGCGAGGCGGAGGCGCGTTCGTCCGACCCCAGGGAGGCGGGGTCGAGCGCCCCGTCCGAGCGTGCAAGATCCGACCCCCCCTTGCGGGGGTCGGGCGAGGCGGAGACCGTCAGTCGGCTCCGACCCCCTTTGCGGGGGTCGGGCGAGACGGAGACCGTCAGTCGACTCTTTCCGCAGCGCGCCCGTACGGTATGGGGACCGGTTTAGGCGAGATTTATTTATCCTTGACCGCGTCGTTAGGGCCGAGGATCATTAAAGTTAACTACCCTTGGTAGTGACCCTCAACAGTAGCCCCCGAGTGAGGCCTGACCTCCTCGTGAGAGGGAGGCTGGAGTCACTCACATCGGGAGCGGCAAAACCCCTGACGGTAGGCTCGCGCCGTACCCCATTAAGCTTACGTGTTCTGCGATCCCGTAATAGATCTCTTTTTGCGATTCCGTTCCCGAGACTCCCGCTCGTTGCGGTGGTCCGATCGTGGATACGGTTCGACTTTTTTCGTCCCTCCAGCGCGTCTGTCCGCCAGACGAGGAGGTCGAGCCGGGCCACGCTTTACCACGGAGGCCGAAGCGTGACGCTCGTCGAGTTGCTAACGGGAGAGTTCGAGTGAGGCCCGGGCTCCCTTCGGGGGGTGCTCCGATGGACCAGCTGGTGGTCGACCTCAATATTCCTGGTTGTCGTCCCAATCTGGTACCCGGATGCCGTTCGCTAGGCTCCGAGGGCTCGCTGCCTCCTTGCGATAGGATACCCATGGGTCGGCGTGAACCGGGACTCGAACGCGGACGGAGATGCCCTCGGCGCTCGTGCGCCAGGGTGTTGGCCGCTAGCGGGCCCATCTCTATCCACCCCTCACTCTATTTGTGCCCTGAGCGACTGTCGAACCCGTTCGTGGGGCCAGCCTTCGAACTCTTTGGGCCGTCGGGGCGTTTTTCAGCCCAAGACTCCGTCTGCCAGAATTTATTTCATGGCAGCGGCGTAGCAGAGGCGCCCGCCGAGACGGGACGTGCGGCAGAGGCGTTAGTCTTCGCGGGTCATGAGTACTAACGCGCGTGCGCTCGACCCTGCCTGGCGGGCGGCCGCGTGGGTCCCTTCTGCAGCGACTAACGGCGGACGTCGCACGGGCGGGAGCAGACATCGTCCTGCACGAGGCAGCATCGCGGGTCCCTCTTGTAGTGGCAGAGAGAACAGGCCAGGTGTGCGGGAAGCCTCCCGTGTCGCTCGTGGCGTCCAGTGGGACCCTTTAGGCAGCGAGTGGGGTGAGAGGAAGTTGAAGCGGCGGAGTCGCGCTTCGCGCGGGGCGGACTGGCTAGGCGGGCCCCACTCGCAGCGGTTTTGGAGTGATATCCCGAGGGCGGGATATTTCCCGCGCTGCGTGAGGTGGCTCCGCGGTCCCAGTTGCAGCGAGCGGTACGAGAGGAGGCTGGGAAGGCGAAGAGACGCCCGTGCTGAGCGGGATGAGCAGGCGGGGCCCGTTGGCGGCGAGAGGAGCGCCAAGCGGGTGAAAGGTATAAATACGCACCTCGCTCGTCTGTTCGCCGCATCCGTCACTTGCGTCTTCTTTTGCCTTTCGTCCTTCCGTGCTTGCGCATCTTCCTTCTCCTCGTCTTTCCCGTATTCCTTGTTCGTTTACATCTCACCTCTTGCTCGTCCTCCATGGCTTCTTGGCTAAGATCCGATATCCGGAAGACGCGCCTCGAGGGTTTGGTTAGCCGTGGCCTCCTCGTTGCCCGGACGGAGGCGAGGGAGTGGTTGCTCCCGGGCAGCGAAGAGGTGCCCGCGCCGCCGGAAGGTTACGTGGTGTCCTTCGCTCACTTCCACGAGCGCGGGCTGGGAGTCCCCGCGCACTCCTTCTTGCGGGGGCTCCTCCACTATTACGGCCTTGAGCTGCAGCACCTCAACCCCAACGGGGTACTGCACATCGCCATTTTCGTGGCGTTATGCGAGGGCTATCTGGGGATCGCGCCCCATTTTGATTTGTGGCGGTACTTCTTTTCCGTCACGCTCCAGACGAAGGAGGGGCCCCACCTCCCCATCGGCTGCGCCAGCATCCACCTCCGCAGCGATCGCTCCGGCTCCTACATCCCCCTGCGGCTGCGGAGCTCTCACAGGGGGTGGCACGGGCAGTGGTTCTATCTTAAGAACGACGCTACCGCGCCCCTCCCTGTGTTCACCGGGCGTACATTCGACGCGGCGCCCGCGCTGTGGAGGTGGGGGCCGCCGGCCAAGGAGCAGAAGCTGATGGACGAGGTCCTCGACGCCGTGTGGGAGCTACGGGCCCGCAGGGTGCGCGGCGCCGGGGTTGTCGCCGCGTTCCACGCCCGCCGCGTGCTGCCGCTGATGGCGCGGCGGCTTCGGCTCTGGGAGATGGTACCTGGCCCGGATCTTTCCGGGTCGGCGATGTCGACCGAGCCGATCTCCGAGCTGGAGCTGAGGCAGCGACTCCGGGAGTCCCTCGCGGCGGAGGACCTCGAGGATCCGGTGGACGACCACCCGCCGATGCGTCCTGCTGAAGGAAGCTCCCTCTTGGTAAGCGCGATCCTTGTATTGTCACACCTCTCATCTTCCTTCCTCTGATTCTGACCTTTCTCTTCTGGCTGGTGACAGAGGAAGGAGCCCGTGGTCCGACCCTCTCGCCCTCCGTTGCCCGAGGACGCGGCCGTCCGGGAGGCCAACCGCTTGGCCGCCGAGGAGCACAAGCGGAAGAAGGACGCCCGGAAGGCCAAGCGGATGCTCAACCTCCGGGCTAAGCTGGCCCGGGGTCGGCGCAGGCAAGGGTCGGACGACGACGACGACGACGACGACGACGACGACGACGAGGAGGAGGAAGAGGAGGAGGTCGTGGAGATCCCTCCCCCTGCCCCGAGGCAGGAGTTGGTGCACGCCCACCAACGGGGCCACGGGTCGGGACCTCGGGGGTCGGAGGCCCGGGGCTCGGCGGCGGCACTACCTCCGTCGTCGACGTTCACGGTGGGGCAGCCGGCCCCTGAAGGAGGGGCGCCCGCTTCGACGGGCGTTCGTGCTCGCCCCGAGTCGGCGGGGTCGGGTCCGTCGGCCTCTGGGCAGGTATCTGTCGGGGCGGCCGGCCCGGGGGTCGGCGAGAAGCGCCCGACGGCGGAGCAAGGAGGGTCGACCCCGAAGCGTCGCCGGACTTCGTCAGTGCGAGGGTAAGCGCGCTCGTGAGAACCTTCTCCTTCCTTCGCTTGTATTAAGCATCCATTCTTTTTGCAGGCCCGCGGCGGGAGAAGGGTCGCTGGCGATAGCGCCGCGGAAGGCCCTGGCGGGTCGGCGGCCCGGGCACGCCTCAATGGGCGCCGAGGGCGGGGCTTCGGAGCCCCCGCGCCCGTCGGTGGAGGTGGCGGTGGCTGCCAAGCCGCAACCAAAGGATGCGGTGGAGGTCGTCCCTCCGGAGGCGCCGTTGGCGGTGAGGCGGGTGGAGGCCCCGGCGCCTGGGCTGAAGCCGCCCGTTTTTGGGCCTCCGACGGCGGAGGAGGCAGCGGCGTCGGGTGCCGCCGTTGGGGAGGCTGCCGCTGTCGTGTCGATGGCGGCGGTGCCGGCGACCCGGCCGGCTGCAAGGGTGGTGGAGGAAAGCGCCCCAGGTCCCGGGAGCACGCGGCGGGACGCGGAGGGGGTCTTGTCCGCCTTGGACTTGGTCGCGGCGTTCGTTCGTGGCCGACTCGTCGAGCAGGAGGAGCATCCTGCCGCGCGCAAAGCGGCGGCGGACGCCCTCGCCCGGGAGGAGGCCATGTCGGAGCGTCTCCGCGCCGAGCAGGAGGAGGCGCGGCAGGGCCATGGTGCCCTGACGGCCTTGACGGTGCAGCAGGCTTGCCGGCTGGAGGCAGCGGCGGCCATTTTGGAGGAGGAGACCAAGGCCCGGGTCGAGGCTGAGGCGGTGACCGCCTCCTTGGCGGCGGAGGTGGCCCAGAGCGACGTCAAGCTCAAGAGGCTTCGTGCTGGCACGTCGGGTAGGTTCCGTTCCTGACTCTACCCCCTCTTTTGGACTTAGTCGCGGGCTGACCATTGTTGTACGTTTTGCAGTCTTAACCGAGAAGCTGGAGGCGAGCACGAAGGAGCTGTCGTCGCTCCGGAAGGAGCTGTCCTCGCTCCGGGAAGAGCTGAAGGGGGAGGTCGAGGAGCACGGGGTCCTCCGTGCCGTCGTCCGTGCAGCCCTCGTGGACCTTGGCGTGGCCGGGGAGGCTGGGTCGAGCGTGCTGGCTCCCCAAGTTGCCCGGCTTGTCACCCGGGCGCGGGCCATGGCGGAGGATGGAGTGTACCGGGGGGTGCACCGGGCGTTCGCCATCGCCCGGTCGCACTACGCCAACATCGCCCTCGACTACCTGAGCGAGGGCTTTGCTGCCGGATACACCGACGCCGAGCTGGACGCCATCGAGGCGGAGGCGGCTCCCTTCGCGCGGGTGCTAGCTGCAAGCACGGTGGCGGAAGAGGCAGAGGACGTGCCCCCTCCCCCCCCGGCAGAATAGGAGTTAGAGTAGTTTTAGTTTTGTACCTAGGACGGCTGAGGCCAAAAGTGTCCGGCCCTTTTGTAAATCAGAATGAATGAAATAGTTCTCTTCTGACGATGTCTCTAAGTGCTCCTACGAAGACGTTGCTTCACAGAGTCACGAGGGTGTCCGACCCCTTTTTTCCTTGTTTTCGACTCCCAGGAGTCCTAGGCCACGGGTGGCTCCGATGCTCCGCCTAGCTGGTTGAGCGCCGTTGCCGTAACCTTCGGGGGTCGTAGGCGTTGCGCGGTCCGACCGGCTAGACTTCGCATCTTCTTCCGCTCGTGACTTTCCCTTCTGAGATTCGAACGTAGGGCGAGGGGTCGAGATCCCTGAAGAGGGTAAAGATTCGTTCACCCTCTCCTCGAAATTTTGCAAGCGAAATAGCAAAATTTTAGCGTGGGTTAAGGTGCGCGCGCGATGCGCACCTTACAGGTGTAGCCCCCGAGCGGGGTCCGACTCCCGCGTGACGGGGGTCGGGCGCCGCTTAGTAAAGCGGCGGAATTTTAACGAGCGCTCGGGGTGCGCGTTCAATACGCGCACCCTGAGGGTGTAGCCCCCGAGCGGGGTCCGACTCCCGCGTGACGGGGGTCGGACGCCGCTTATCTCGGTTGGCACAAAAGTCGAACTATCGTTAGTTCTAGATACTACGTTGCAGATGGAACGACAAAAAGATTTCGTAAGAGTCAAGGTGCGCGCGCGATGCGCACCTTGCAGGTGTAGCCCCCGAGCGGGGTCCGACTCCCGCGTGACGGGGGTCGGGCGCCGCTTATCTCGGTGGCGAGGAACAATAAGAATACTACGAGTTTCAGGGATAGAAGTGACGTAGCTGTTCGATGTTCCATGCGTTGGCGAGTTCTTGCCCGTCCGCCATCTGCAACTTGTAGGAGCCGGGTCGGAGGATTCTTGAGACGATGAAGGGCCCTTCCCATGGAGGCGACAGCTTGTGGCGGTCCTTGCTGCTCTGAACGCGTCGAAGGACGAGGTCGCCGACGTTGAACGCTCTTTCCCGCACGTAGCGGGAGTGGTAACGCCGCAGCGCCTGCTGATATTTTGCCGATCGCAGGAGCGCTATGTCGCGCGCTTCGTCAAGCTGATCCATGGCGTCTTCGAGGGACGTCTGGTTGCCTTCTTCGTCGTAAGCTCTGATCCTTGGGGCTCCGTAGTCGAGGTCGGTCGGTAATACGGCTTCGGAGCCGTACACCATGAAGAAGGGGGTGAACCCCGTCGCCCGACTTGGGGATGTTCGCAAACTCCATAGCACGGCGGGCAGCTCGGCTGCCCATCGCCCGCTGAACTGTTTCAGCCGGTTGTAGATACATGGCTTTAGGCCTTGAAGGATCAGACCGTTGGTGCGCTCGACCTGCCCGTTCGTTCGGGGGTGCGCCACGGCCGCCCAATCTACTCGGATATGGTAATCGTCGCAGAACTTAAGGAACCGCTTCCCTGTGAACTGCGTACCGTTATCTGTGATGATGGAGTTTGGGACCCCGAAGCGGTGGATTATGTTGAGGAAGAACTCGACTGCCTCTTCTGGTCGGATCCTCGTGATTGGCCGGGCTTCGACCCACTTGGTGAACTTATCGACAGCCACCAAGAGGTGGGTGTAGCCCCCGGGTGCCTTCTTGAGCGGTCCGCCCAGATCCAATCCCCAGACCGCGAACGGCCATGTGATGGGGATGGACTGTAGTGCTTGTGCCGGCAGATGGGTCTGCCGGGCGTAGAACTGACATCCTTCGCACGTGCGGACGATGTGCGCAGCATCGTTGACGGCAGTTGGCTAGTAGAACCCCTGTCGGAACGCGTTTCCGACAAGGGTCCTGTGTGCGGCGTGATGGCCGCAGACCCCTCCATGAATGTCTCGCAGCAGCATCTTCCCTTGCTCGATGGGAATGCAGCGCTGCAAGATTCTTGTGAGGCTCCTTTTGTAGAGTTCTCCGTCGATGACTGTGAAGGATTTGGTGCGTCGCGCGATGCGTCGTGCCTCCGTCTTGTCGGCGGGGAGCTCTCCTTTGAGGAGTCGGTTGAGATACGGCGTCCTCCAGTCGTCTGGAGGGCTCGTACCAGGCGCGGGCGCCTCGTCGATCTCCATGACACAGGGGTCGGGAGGCGTCGCGGCCGATCCGTTCCCTTGTGCCTGGGGCGGCTCGGTGCCGACCCCCGGCGTATCTTGGGGTCGGATTGATGGTTGGCTCTGATCATGGGCGAAGACCCCTGTCGGGACCTGTTCGCGCCCGGCCGCCATCTTGGCCAGGGAGTCGGCTTCTTCGTTTTGTCGCCTCGGGATGTGCCTGAGCTCGAGGCCGTGGAACTTGTGTTCCAACTTGCGGACCTCCTTGCAGTAGGCGTCCATGGTCTCGTTGAGGCAGCTAGACTCCTTCATGACCTGACCAACGACAAGCTGGGAATCGCCCCGGACTTCGAGTCGTCGGATTCCCAACTCGTTGGCGATCTTGAGCCCGTTGACGACCGCCTCGTACTCGGCTACGTTGTTTGACGCGGGGAACGAGAGGCGGATTGCGTACTTCATGCGCACCCCCAGGGGGGAGACGAAGACAAGTCCGACCCCTGCTCCTTTTCGCATCAGCGAACCGTCCAAATACATCGCCCAATACTCCTGGTCGATAGGAGCAGTGGGTAATTGTACTTCTGTCCACTCCGCTATGAAATCAGCCAAGGACTGGGACTTGATCGCCGTTCGGGGGGCATATGTGATGCCCTCGCCCATCAGCTCAAGAGCCCACTTCGCGGCCTTGCCTGTTGCGTCGCGGTTCTCGACGACTTCGCGCAGTGGGAAGGAGCTGACGACGGTCACCGGGTGAGACTCGAAGTAGTGTCGGAGCTTCCTTTTAGCAAGGACGACGCCATAGAGAATCTTCAAGATTTGGAGATACCGCGTCTTCGTCTCCGACAAGACTTCGCTCACGTAGTAGACCGGTCGCTGAACCTTGAGGACGTGGCCTTCTTCCGTCCGCTCCACGACGAGGGCGATGCTGACGACCTGGGTCGTTGCGGCGATGTAGAGGAGGAGAGGCTCCTTCGGGGTCGGAGGTACCAGAACTGGGGCCTTCGACAGGATGTCCTTAATCTTGTCGAGTGCGTCCTGTGCCTCAGGCGTCCATTGAAACCGCTCGGATTTCTTCAGGAGCTGGTAGAGAGGGTGTACGCGCTCTCCGAGACGCGAGATGAAGCGGCTCAGAGCCGCTAAGCATCCGGTCACGCGCTGTACTCCCTTCAAGTTCTGGATCGGGCCCATTCGGTTGATGGCCTCGATTTTCTCCGGGTTGGCTTCGATGCCTCGCTCGGAGACGATGAATCCGAGCAACATTCCCCTCGGAACCCCGAAGACACACTTTTCGGGGTTGAGTTTGATGTCGTTCGCTCGGAGTTTGGCGAAGGTCCGCTCCAGGTCGGTGACGAGCTGGTCGGTCTTCTTGGATTTGACGACGATGTCGTCAACGTATGCTTCGACGACGTCTCCGATGAGTTCATCGAAGCATCTGATCATGCAGCGCTGGTAGGTTGCGCCTGCATTTTTGAGTCCGAACGGCATCGTGACGTAGCAGTATGACCCGAACGGAGTGATGAAGGACGTCGCGGTTTGATCGGATTCCTTCATACGGATCTGGTGGTATCTGGAATACGCATCAAGGAAGCATAGAGCTTCACACCCTGAGGTGGAGTCGACTATCTGGTCTATGCGTGGCAGAGGAAAAGGGTCCTTCGGGCACGCTTTGTTGAGACTAGTATAGTCAACACACATTCTCCATTTCCCATTCTTTTTTCGTACAAGGACGGGATTGGCTAACCATTCGGGGTGGTACACTTCCTTGATGAAACCGGCCGCCGACAGTTTGGCTACCTCCTCTCCGATGGCTCTGCGCTTCTCCTCGTCGAAGCGGCGCAGGCGTTGCTTTACCGGGCGGGAGTCCGGCCTGATGTGCAAGGAGTGCTCGGCGACTTCCCTCGGAACGCCCGGCATGTCCGAGGGCTTCCATGCGAAGATGTCGATGTTCGCGCGGAGGAAGTCGACGAGCACGCTTTCCTATTTGGCGGAGAGGGACGTCCCGATCTTGGCCACCTTCTCGGGGGCGTTGTCGGGGTCGAGCCGGATTTCCTTGGTGCCCTCGGCGGGCTCGAAGGATCCGGCGCTGCGGTTGGAGTCGGGGGCGTCTTCGGTGATCTGCTGCCGAATGACGGCAAGCTCCTCCGAGGACGCGATGGTAGCGGAGGCGAGCTCGCCGCTCTCCGTTTCGCACTGGTAGGCGCGCTGAAAGGAAGCGCCCACTGTGATGACCCCCTTCGGCCCAGGCATCTTGAGCTTCAGGTAGGTGTAGTTGGGGATAGCCATGAACTTCGCGTAACACGGCCTCCCCAAGATGGCGTGGTACGACCCGTGGAATCCAACTACTTCGAATGTGAGGGTCTCCGTTCTGAAGTTGGTCGGTGTCCCGAAGGTGACGGGCAGGTCGATCTGCCCGAGCGGGACGGCCTGCTTCCCCGGGACGACGCCATGGAACGGGGCTCCGGTCGGTCGGATGAGCGACCGATCGACGCCCATGGCGTCGAGCGTCTCAGCGTAGAGGATGTTGAGGCCGCTGCCTCCGTCCATGAGGACTTTGGTGAGACGCTTCTTGCCGATGATGGGGTCGACTACCAGTGGCTATCGACCCGGTCGGGGGACGTGGCTGGGATGGTCGGATCGATCGAATGTGATCGGGGCCTCCGACCATCGGAGGAAGGCTGGTGTCGCGGGCTCGGCCGCGAAGACCTCGCGACGCTCGACCTTCGCACGGCGCTTCCCTCCTCGCGCCTCTGGTCCTGCGAAGATCATAAGGCAACCATCGGGTTCAGGAAAACCGTCGTTACCTTCGCTGGCGTCGCCTTCGCCCTCTGCTCCCTCGGGGGCTTGTCGAGGCTTGCCTTTCGGCTTGCCCTTCGGTGGCCCGTGGTTCAAGAACCGCTTCAAGAGTGAGCAGTCCTTGTAGAGGTGCTTGACGGGGTACTCGTGGTTGGGGCATGGACCGTTCCACTTCTTCTCGAAGTGGTCCGACGTCTCCCCTGCTGGCGCCTTGGCGCCCTTGCGTTCGGCGGCTGCAACCATCTGTCCTTCGGATGATTGTTGCCGGTTCTTCTTTTTCTTGCGGGAGCGATTGGAGGGGCCTTCGCCGGCGTTGTCCCCCTATTTCCCTTTTGCATCGGGGCGGTCGAAGATCGCGCCCACAGCTTCCTCGCCGGAAGCGTGGCTGGTCGCGATATCCAGGAGCTCCTTGGCCGTTCGAGGACTCTTGCGCCCTAGCTTGTGGACTAGGGTGCGGCAAGTCGTCCCGGACAGGAACGCCCCGATGACGTCGGCATCGCCGACGTCCGGCAGCTCGTTGCACTGCCGGGAGAATCGTCGGACGTACTCCCGGAGAGTTTCCCCCGGTTTCTGTCGACAGTTCTTCAAATCCCAGGGGTTGCCCGGGCGCACGTAGGTCCCTTGGAAGTTACCCACGAAGATTTCCCTCAAGTCGGACCAACTCGAGATCCGATCGGCGGGGAGGTGCTCGAGCCACGTTCTGGCCGAATCGGCCAGATAGAGGGGAAGGTTGCGGATGATGAAGCGATCATCATCCGCTCCTCCGGCTCGGCAAGCGAGCCGGTAGTCTTCGAGCCAGAGGCTCGGATTCGTCTCCCCAGCGTACTTCGGCACGTTGGTGGGCGGCCGAAAACGCTGTGGAAAGGGAGCGCTTCGTATGTGGGAGCTGAAGACGCGAGGACCCGGAGCGTCGGGACTCTGGCTCCTGTCCTCGTCATCGTCGTAGCGTCCCCCTCGGCGCGGATGACGTCCACGGCCCCCCTCGGGAGCGCGTTCCGGCTGTCGCCGTCGCGCCTCCAGGGTGGCGCGGGCATCACGATTTGCACCGAGACGTCCACGGACAAAGGCTTTCGAGGCCTCGTCCTTCCCTGGGCGCGTCTGTTGTACAGACGCATTTGGGGTGTGCGGCTTACGTGCTCGCGATCGCGAGCTCTCCGCTTGCTGCGCCGCTGCCCGTTGCAGCAGCACCTCGACTTCGCGCTGAGTGCGCCGGGCTTCGGGAGTGATGGGTTCAGGGAGCTCCCGAAGCAACGCCGCTGCCGCGGCGAGGTTTTGGCTCGCCCGCGCGAAATGCGGGGGATCGTCGCCCTCCTCCATGATGCGCTGTCGTACGTCGCGCGCCATGGAGCGGGCACGTCCACCGGGCTCGGCGCGAGCGAGCTCTCGTTCGACCTCCGCCTCCTCCAGTTCCAGCTGTCGTTTGGCCTCGCGGATTTCCTCCCGACGCGCCTCTAGCTGGTCAGGCTGTACGTCGCGGGGAGGAGTTCCAGAGACTGGCGGCAGCTGGGTGAGAGGGAGAGTATCTCGTGTACCAAGAGGGTCCTCGGTGTGAGCCATGAGGCATTCGCGTGAGGGATTGTGGCTCCCCTCGCTGTGTTCTGGGTCGGAACCTCTGTTTGCCTCATCGAGGAGGTCGAAAAAGGATTCCGACGCGTACCCGGCCATCCCAACAAACTCGATGTTTGTGAGCTACGGGTCACGGTACTGGACCGTGCGATGAGTTGTGGTCTCATCAATCGCGTCACCCACCAGAGTAGGTGACGAATGGTGTGGGTCAGAGGAGTGGATTGGCGGGGCTGAGACAGCCGTCAGCGCCAAGCCATCCTCCTGGGCGACGAAACTAAGACTTCCGAAACGCACGAATGCGCCAGAAGCCCATCCGCTTTCGTGGTTGGCCATCCGAACCAGTGGGATGATCGTCGAAAACGCGCTAAGCCCCCCTACCTGGCGCGCCAACTGTCGGTGTTCGATATCACCGACTAGTGATTTGTTTTAGGGGAAGCGCGTTTTGGGCTCGGATGGTTTCGCAAATGGACACAAGGATTTATACTGGTTCGGGCCGAATACCCTACGTCCAGTTTTGGTGGCAGCTCGTGTTATTTGCGACTGAGATTACAGTGGGGGGTTACAAACAGAGGAGGAAGAGAGAGGGATTTCCGCCTCTATGAGAGTTCGTGAGTGTTGTTCGTGTGTCTGGAGAGCTCGTGGATCGTGGAGGCTTCTCTGGACTTTGCTTGTGGAGAACTTGTCGATCTTGGAGAGTTGTCCTTCGTCTTCGATTCCCCTCCCCTTTTATACAACGGCTAGAGGGGGGCTGCTTCCTCGAAGCTGACGGCAGCCGTACTCCAGTTAGGCCGGGCCGTGATGGGGCGTCGTCCTTGGTTTGGCCGTACTTGTTCCTGTTCGTCGGAATGGCCTGTGCTGTCATCCGGTGGAGTTCCATCCGTATGGAGAAGACGCCACTGTAGGAGCCGGTTTGATGACGCCGTAAGTGTGGCCGTCGCTCGGGACGTCTTGTTGTACAGGGCGATGAGTCACTGACAGGGGGCTGTTGGGGAGCGGCGCCCATGCCGTGGGCGGTGCACGTCGTGTGCATTTAACTCCCACTTGCCCGAGTTGGCGAGCTACCCTGCTTGTCAGTGGTCGTGGAGTGTCAGGTATTTACTCCCCAACCGTCGTCGCCCTCCTAGTTCGTGGAGCAGTAGGTGATTCGCCCGACCCAGGGGTCGGGCGAGGCGGAGGCGCGTTCGTCCGACCCCAGGGAGGCGGGGTCGAGCGCCCCGTCCGAGCGTGCAAGATCCGACCCCCCTTGCGGGGGTCGGGCGAGGCGGAGACCGTCAGTCGGCTCCGACCCCCTTTGCGGGGGTCGGGCGAGACGGAGACCGTCAGTCGACTCTTTCCGCAGCGCGCCCGTACGGTATGGGGACCGGTTTAGGCGAGATTTATTTATCCTTGACCGTGTCGTTAGGGCCGAGGATCATTAAAGTTAACTACCCTTGGTAGTGACCCTCAACAATATATATATCTATAACTTTTCAATAAATATTTTTATAGAAAATGAAAGTTAAAGTTGTGTTTTGGGAGACCATGTCATGTCTTAAACGAATTCTATTTTTAACATGGAGTGGGTACACTACAGTTTCCCAATTAGTGTTATTAGCAAAAAAAAAAAACCTACACTTTGATGAATTCTTGGTAAATAGTGCAAAATCACATAGAAATAGGGAACTAAAACACAACCTCTTGGAATTGAAGCAAATCAGTTATCTCATTAAGCCACCATCATTGATTTGTTTAGGTTAAAAGTACAAATATTTGTAAAGCTTGTTGTGCGATGATATTGAATAATCAACTATAATGTGAAACAATACTTTACTTTTTTTTTTATATCGACATCCCGTGTTAGTATATAAGTACACTCAAGCTTTTGCAACATCGCAGCATCAACAAGTATATAATACGTATGAGTCCTGGAATATAGAGGATGATCGTATAGACAACTTGTAAACATTCCCGTGAGCTTAATTATGCACATGCTATGTTGGGAATACCAGAGATTATACTGCAGGGAATCTTTATAATTTTGATTGAACTTAAATTCTTATTTCAAAATTCAACTACTACATCTGTTGTGATCACAGGTATTTTCTTATTAACGGGATTGAACCTACTCTTGGCTCAACACTAAGGTCTAGTTTGATGTACGTGGATTGAAGAGGATTAGTATGGATTAAAGTGTATTTGAACTAGTTTCTCCTCCAATCTTCTTCAAACCACGTGGATTAGAGAGAATACATTACATCCAAATTAAGCCTAATAGGGACGCACAATACAACTCAATCCAAGCGAAGCAGTTGGAGTAAAGGCAGCGATGGCACCACAGCGGTGGATTGAGGATGGGGTGCCGGGTGTGGGCCCTGCTGTCCTTGCTTCCTTTTTTTTCTTGAAAAATATCTATTACTAGGATCAAGTATAATGCTCGGCCGGCCTATAAGGGTGCTGCCGATGCTAACGCTTCTCTATTAGTAACTTGAGCTCAGGATCAGGCAGCCTGATTGATCCTGCTACGAGTTCATGGACCGTTGCTGAGCATTCTCTTCTTCCATTTATCTAAAGCGTCTAATAAAAAAGAGGATTTCCAAAAGTGTAGCACCTATGCATTAAAGTTGATTCATTTTCGGTGTTATTGCTCTCCCTTTCAATGCATGCAGCGGAGAGAGAGTGTGTGGGCGCGCGTGTAGATCTAAGAGAGGGAGCGTAGTAGGACGCATGCCTGCACTTCCGATCCTTTGACAGACGCTAAAAGTAATTTCATGTAGATGAGCATTATATTAGAACACACTATATGCATTGAAGTAGCGCACTACGATCGATTGTCTACATTAATGACACAACACCACTGGGTTTTCATCCTTCAACAACATGGAAACATTATACAGCTATCTTTTTTCTTTTGCTTGTATAAAACAAACTAAACAAGTTGTATGACATAGTCACATAAACTTGATTATTGTTAGAATATCATTGTGTTAATTAGAGACGACCTGTACACTGTTTGGGATAATAATATGTTGGCTGGACTTGGGCTAGCTAGTCAAGCGAAAATGCTAGCTGGGGCTACTTAGGTCCTATATATTTGGATCCATTGAGTTTTTAGAAATTGGTTTCCAGAAACTCAAATGAGCCGAAAGGCAACAGCACATACAATAATGCATTAGCAGCTGCATCAAAAGCCGGGCAAAGCAATAACGGGTGGTGGTGAACGTTTGGACGTTTGAGGCGAGTCAAGAGACTTCGTATTATTTTCTCCTTCCTCCTACTTGAATCTTCTTCCTCCGCTATTTCTACATTATTTGCTAATATATAACACAGGAGTGATAGCTACCGCACCTTTGGTGGGTCGTAAATCAATTGACTGTTCTTTTGTGACGGATAGGTACTTGACTGAGTCGATGGTTAACATACACTACTGTACATCAATAGTACAGTATACTGTGTACTAGGAGATTTACTTACATACATAGTTTAAGCGATAAATGTGAGATGATGCAACATTCATTGCAAAGTTCTAAAAGATAGATCGGTATTAAAAGATTCGTCGCAAAATAAAAAATAATTAAGGAGAAGGCATTCGTAGAAAAAAGAGAAAGAAATGAGATAAGGCATTCAAGGTAGCTGAACTGTGAAATGATGAAAATAATAATAGATGAAATTAATGGGGATCCAATAAACCGAAATGCCAACGTTGTGGAAGGAAATTTAGAGAAATCCGATGGAGGCAGCTGAACCTGAATAGAAATGTAGAATGAGTAAGGTCAAAAGGACGACCTGTTAACAAAAACAAAAGCATGCAAGATGGAAAGGGAGATAGCACGTGAGGTCAGAGTACGTAATAAACACTTTCACAAAAAAGAAAAAGCAAGTACACGCGCTAACAAATATACTAGCAGTTGCACTCCTGGGTGATGGGTTTTAGTCCAAAACCTTTCATGTGGTTCCCCAATCTCGTCTCCCAAAACCTCGTCAGCAAGGTCGCCCAACAGTTCTGGAGCTCGGACGTCCGGCCGAAGGGATGTGGATGCCAAGGCCGGCCTCGTCGCTATAACTATATGCCTATATGACCCGAGAGCCAAGATGTAACAAGCGGCGGCTCTGGCTGCCCATATCTACACGGTCGTGCCCCCTTCGGCGCCCTTCTCCGGACCGCGTGCAGCCTAGCTGCGAACTTGGCGAGGATGCGCGGCGTCGTCTTCCAGATCCGGCCAAACCCGACAGAAAAATCCTAAACCCATGGAGGGCGTGGACTAAACGATCCGAGCGCGCCCGTGTCCCGTGCGGGCACTGCAGCGAACTCGTCTGGCATGCTTTTCTAGTGCACGACCATTGGGGGGCTGCGGACCGCGGCGCCGGCGGGTGCTGTGCTCGAGTTCTCTGTCCCGGTGCTATAGCGGTGTCTTTTTTTCCCTCTTCCACCTTAACTTTGCAATTGGGAAGCAAGAGTCCCAAGGGGGCAAACTTGAAATGGTCAAAACAGTGCTTTCTTCACTGCCAACATACCATATGTGTACCCTCAAACTTCCTACAACTATCATACATCAGATTGAGAAGTATATGAAGCATTGCCTCTGGAGAGGATCTGATCCTGAAAACAAAAATCCATCCCTAGCAGCATGGAGCATGGTAACTCGGCCTAAGAAAAAAGGAGGATTGGGAATTAAAAATTTGTCAGCCCAGAATGATGCATTACTGATGAAGAATCTGCATAAATTTTTCAATAGAAAAGATATTCCGTGGGTTCACTTAGTCTGGAACAATTATTATGCAGATTCTACACTCCCAGGGCAGAGGAAAAGAGGATCCTTTTGGTGGAAGGACATAATAAAACTACTCACTCAGTTTAAGGGTATCAGTTCTCCCATAGTAGGAGATGGCACCAGCATTATATTCTGGGAAGATATGTGGGCAGGTCAAATTTTAGCTCAATTATACCCACATCTTCACTCTTTTGCTAGAAACCCAAGAATAAGTCTCGCACTGGCCTATACACATGATCAATTGCAAACTCTATTTCATCTCCCTTTATCTGAGGAGGCATATGATCAATTTATACAGCTTGATATCTTGATCAATTCAACTAATTTCAATATTGAGCCCGACCAATGGACATATATATGGGGATCTGGTGACTACAGATCTTCCAAGGCTTACAATATCATTATTGGCCACACGCAAGTGCATCCAAGTTATAGATGGCTATGGTCTTCCAAATGTCAAATGAAGCATAAAGTTTTCTTCTGGCTACTGATGAAGAATAGAGTGAACACAAGAGGTACACTAAGAAGAAGGAACATGCAGCTTGAGGATTATAACTGTGAAATGTGCATTTTACAAAGAGAGGAGACAATCTCTCATTTGTTTCTCAGATGCAACTTTGCAAAGGCATGTTGGTTGGCAATTGGCCTTTTTCCACCATCAACAACCGACCCACTGCTGGCCATCACCCGGTTTAAAAGACAGCTGCGAGTCTCTTTTTTTATGGAAATCATAATACTCATGGCATGGAGTATTTGGACAACAAGAAACAATTGGATCTTTAATTCTGCTGATCCAACAGTAGACCGAGTGATTGGCAAATTCAAGCAGGAATTCCACATGGTTATCCATCGTGCGAAGCAGAACAAAGCTGAGGAAATGATATCATGGATAGAAAATCTGCAATAGCTTTCATCCTGTTTTACTTTCATATTTCCTCATATTCCTAAATTTGTAACTTCCTCACTATATTTTACTTTTCTTCAAATATATAATATATAACCAGTAGGGGGAAAACTCCCCTCCTGTTTCATCAAAAAAAAAAAATTGGGAAGCAAGAGAAGCTTATAAATTTGGACAGAGGGAGTACCTGGCAGAGGATGGCCTTGGCTATGGCGGTGCATGCCGGATCGTCGGAGACGTTCAAGGACTGGAATTCTTGCACCAGCGCCGCTTCCTCTTCAAGGCCGCAGCAGCTGAACCCGTTGATCATGTCGCAGAAACTCAACGTGGAAGTGGATTTCCAGATTCTCACCGGAGCACCTGCACGATAATTAGGAGGTTCCTTAATTACTAGTATTATTCTCACCGGATCCGGAGCACGTCTCGGAGAGGGGACGACGGATCGGAGGACGAGACGAGCAGCAGGAGTTACTCACGGGAGCCAGAGCCGGCGCACATCGAGGGCGCCGCGGATGACCAGCAGAAGCAGGAGAGAAGGATTGTTACGAGCAGAAACACAGAGGGATCCATCCCACCGCCCGGCGAGTTTACCTCACCTTGGATGAGAACGAAGCCTCTTCGTCTCGCGTTTTTCACACTATCTACATACGCCTCGTCTGTTATACAACTACCTTATAGATCGAGTACACCTTTTCTCTCTCTGTGTCTGTCTGTTTCTATCTGTCTCTCTCTCTCCAAAATTCCTTCACCCCTGTCAGCACCGTGTTAGCTGCCACGTCACTATCCTCCTCTTAGCACTGATCCGTCCGTATCCGATGGTGCCGCCCGACTGCTTGGTTGCCATCTTAGCTTCTCTAACTCAGCGTACTCTGCCTCAGCGAGGTCGCGCCCCACCCCTATCCTTGGAGCGTGCCTGCTCCGCTCAATTCGATCCCCTTTCCCTCGGCCTCCGCCCCAACGGTCGCGCCCTATGAGCTGCCACGTGGCTCCGGCCTATCAAAATGTTACTTCCTCTTTTTTTAAATTGTTGTCGTCGATAATTTTGATCGTCAACTTTAATCATTCGTCTTATTTAAAAAATTTATTTAAATATGTAAAATTAAAAATTTTATTAAAAAAATTTTAGTAATAAATCGAATCATAATAAAATATTTAATATTTTTTATATTTTCTTAATAAAAAAAATGGTTAAAGTCAACTACGACACCGATTTAAAAAAAAAGAGTACACCCTGGTCGCTCAGCGCACGCAAGGTGTTCGGCGGAATGTTTAGCCTAGAACATCGCATGACTAGAACGGCTAAAGCCTCACACTGCCGTGGAGCAAAAGGAACTGTTGTACACTGTTTACGGAGCAAAAGGGCCCATGTGCAGCAAGCCCTTTGGAAATGCGCTAACTAACTCAAGGTGGTGCCACGCTCCAATAGATGATGCAAACATAGATGAAAACCAACCTGAAACGTGAAAGCGTGCTTTGCTTGTGTGTCGCCTCGCAGGGTTCTTACTGCTTCAGTTCTTGGCAACCCTTTAATTTGTCCATCGTCACAGTTCTACATTTCTGCTCGACCTGTTAAATCTTGTCTCCATCTAGTAGCCGACTACATAGCTCGTCAGGAGGTGGAGCTCAGGATTGATGAAAATGTAGATTGGCCCAATAAAACCAAAGAAAAAAAAAAAACAACTTATTTCTATAGTCGATACATTAACAGTGACCACAGCTCAACAAGTATGCATATTTTCTCCATAAGCAGTACCAATGCAAATGACAACTTATTTTTTATAGGCTGTTTTGCCAATATTCAGACGTCTGAAATTCCAGGATGCTTTTCACTCACCATGTCCTGAATTGTTCGATCTAAATCAAACCGTTAAACTTATTTCTAGTCGATACATTAACACATAATATAATCATATACAAAACAGATCCTGGTACAAAGAAGAAAACTAAAACAATCAACAACAAAGCTCTCCCATGGACCGGAAACGATGATCTGTTTCATGCGACCGAACACTAAGAAAACCATTTTTAATAATTTCTGATATTAATTTGAAATTCAAGGATGTGTGTAATTCTCATTATTTTGTTAATTGCAACTAATTATGAAACAAAATAATGAAGTAATATATACTATGAATTTAAGTTATATAATATACGCAATTATACGCTAACACGGGATATAGATAGAAATACTAAAGTTGTTTTTCCTATAAAGAGATATTATGAAATTTAATCGTTGGACAGTACACTTTAAATATGTATGTATTTTTTATCTTAACAAATTAGTGATAGTAGCTTGGTGCTAAGTGGTTAACTTTATTTCCCTGATGTTGTAAGTGCAATTCTCTATGTCAATACTAATTTTTGTACTATTTATCAAAAATTAGTGAAGTTAAGATTCTCAAACTCGGATATTGTATGCCGATGATGCTAATCAGACCGCTGTAAATGCTAATGATGTGGCGTGACGCAACATATAGGGAAAGAGATAGAATGGGAGAGCGAGCGATGGCTATTATATAAAGCTAGATAACAAAACGCTTTAAAAACTCTATGACGCAAAAGTCGGCTCTCAGCTGCGTTATGCGCTTGACCGACGACATCGAATATGCAGCTAAGAAATAGAATAAATAAAAATTAAAACTCTGTGCCACCGGCCAAATGTACGTGCGCGACGCGTTTATCAGAGACTAGTAGTATGTGGCGTGCCGTAGTATACAAGTAAAGACTTTGAATTATTTTTATACTGCTGTATGGATTCCGGACTAAAAGTTTAGTCTTTGTCACATCAATTCTTTAAAAATTAATTTAAAATATTAAATATTGATTATTTATGAAACTAATTAATAGATGGAGGCTAACTGATGAGATAAACTTTTTAAGCCTAAGTAATCTATAATTTAAAAATATTGTGCTACAGTAATTATATGTTAATTATGAATTAATTAGACTTAAAAAATTCGTCTAGTTGATTACCATACTTCTATATAATTAGTTTTATAAATAGTCAATGTTTAATTCTTCTAATTAGCATCTAAACATCTGATGTGATACGAGCTAAAATTTTAGCTCTCAATCCAAACACCAAACACCGGTAGCTGATAACTAATTCTAAGAGACTAGCTAAAATTAGGCACTCAGCTCAGCACGCGTTTATGAGATGGATACGCAGTCACGCACCAGTACCTGATAACTAATTCTAAGAGACCAGCTCAAATACTTCGCTTGCCCCATAGACATGTCATTACCTCTTTTTTTAATTATTGATGTTTACTTGTTTATTCTTTTAAAAGTAAAAAAGATCATGTTGTCAAAAATCTGTGCAACTATGTGTTTCTTCTAATCCAGCATGACACCAATGACACCGACGACGACACTACGGGATATAAACTATATAGGCTAGGAGATTCTTAGACACCGGTGATACTACAGGATTTGCCTCCTTTGTCGTGTGTCAGCGATACTTGACGAAGCTCAAAAAACACTCGGCACCTTTGGCGAGCGTCAATCGTCGGGCACTAGCCAAAGGTTTTGTCAAGTGTCTGATCTGCCTTTCGATATAAAAAAGGTGTCAGAACGGAGTTTGATGGAGACGACTCTTTTGACGGAGGGAAAACAAACATGTAAACGATTCAAAATAAAAGGAAACCAAAAATACAAGACACAAAGCGCCTATTCACATGCATGTATTATCCGAAACAACGCATACAAAGATAATTAACCATATGTCCGTCAAATGGACGAATGATCCTACACTAAACAATAATGAAACATCAAGGGTTCTGATTTTGCGAGAGTTCATCATCAATCTGGGAAAACAGGACCAAGGTTTAGCAGCATCTCCCCATAGCCCGAAACTCATGCACACTTTATCTTATAGTAGTATAATTCATCTTTAAGCATTTTGTTCTTAACTTAAACTTTGATCACTCATGTTATTCAAAATATTAGTTCAAATATACTACCGTGTTTTTTAATTGTTGTCGCAGTTGACTTCTAACATCAACTTTGGTCAGTTAATTTTATTGAAAAAATAAGTTTATAATTATATAAAATATAAATTGTGGTTGAGATGGTAGAAAAAAAAAACTTGTGGCTGCACTACTAGAAACTCAATAATTCCTAACAGCTGGCTACCACGAAATTCCTAATGGTAAAATGCATTTCCTGACGGTTTCTAGCCGTCGTGAAAAATCGAGTTTCTAGGAATGTTGAAGTACCTTTAGTGAAAGCAAATATAAACTGGCAAAAAATGGCTACAGGACACACTTAGTATGTGGCATTTAGCTCCAGCACGCTGTAAATCTAATAATTAGTTGTGGCCACTACTTATATCTAGTTATTATTAGCTCAACACACTAGAGGAAGCAAAAAATGATATTTTAAAAGTTTTATCTCATTACATGAAATATATTACAAAATTCGAAAGCCTACTGTAGTGTGTTGAAGCTCATAACCAAATTTTATTTCTGTGCCACACAGTTAAATAATAAATACTCTACTTGCAGTTTACTAGAGCGAGTGCCACACTTGATTAAAGCGGACAAATCTTCTAATAAAATATATGATATTTTTCATATTTTTTATATGACAAATGGCTCAAATTGATTTTAAATGCCAAGTGTGACAACAGTTGTTTAAGAATGGATGGAGTATAAAATTACAAATTATGTTTTAAATATATTTAGTAAAAATTTAAATTATAATAAAATATATGATATTCTTCATCATATTATTAAGAGCTATTCATATGTCACTTTGATATTTTGACCGCATAAACGCCACTATAATCACTCACGTCGTCAGCTGCGTGTGACTGAAGATTATATATACTCCAACTAGAATAGATATAGATAAGTTAATAAAATGGTAAAATATATTAATCAACTTTGTCAGCTTGGACTTTTTAAGCAGTGACAAGAACAACGTCGTATAGGATTCCTAGATGTATCATAGCATTATTATATTTATTCTGATTCAGGAAACAACAACAGTGACCAAAGTCAAATATTTCAGGTTCCATTTTCCAGCGGAGGACAATTTACAGGTTGTAGTGTTATTCCCACGTGTATATATCCCTTATTAACATGTTATCTATCCACTGGATCCGTGCTCACCATCAGCTTCCCATGCTAACAATTGAGGTAAAAAAGTGCGTCTTTAGAGACGAGCACACCTCTATGTGAAGTCTTTAGGAAGTCTACGAGTTTGTAAAAGGAGAAAATTCAATTTATTTCCCACAAGTATAGAGAACATCTAGATAACCATCTAAATTATTATTAAGTTTACTTTACTCTCAAAGTAATGTTATTTGATCCAATTCATCCCTAATACAACTTTTCTTTTTCATTTCTCCATGCATAAGTGGCGTTAAGTTAAAATTTTACATGATGCTAGTTGACATCACAACACATTTTTTTACAAAATACTTCACACAAGTTTTATATTGATTTTGGTAGAGAAGGACATTTAATACTAAGATAATCATTAGGATACAAATTTATATGAAAAATAATGTTGAAAAAAATTAAAATATATGTTTTAAACATACATTATGATATCCACTCCTAGAAATTTTAAATTAAAATTCAACTTGGTATGGGAAAAAAACAAAATTATAGTAGAGGGTATACAAAATGGCATAAGTAAACTGGACAAAAAAAAATTTTAGGGGTTATACATATACTTTGCTTGTACTTAAGGGGAGTAAATTAAAAAATTTTCTTTGTAAAAATAGAATTTCTAATTTCCCCCTCAGTCGTCAGGAAAACTAAGATCATCGCTCAGGAAGGAACCCGTGGGGAACAACTTGTCGTGGGTTGCGCTAGATCGGTATGCCACCTAGCTAATACGCCTTCTAACGCACCCAAGATGCAAATTGGATTGAAAAAGCGAATTAGGGAAAAAGGATAAATGAGACATGAAGCTTGATACAAAGTATGTTCCAATTGGAGTTGGAAGTCATCAATCACCCGTGATTCCTTTATAGTGGTCTTATCCCTAAAAAGGACTCAAAAGCATAAAAGACAATCCTGCTAGTAACATCGATTTGAGTTCAAGTCAACAAATCCAGAAATTCAGGTTTTGAAAATTGGAAGTTCTGATTTTCTCATGGTACAAGCTAGGGAAAACCGGAATTTTTGGTTTATGAAATTGGAATTTTTATTTCCACATATTCTAAACATCTGAAAATAACCATCACACTCATCCCTTTTAAGGAAAATCTTTCTTTTGTTGACAGAAATGAGCCAACCTCTTCAACCATGATATTCACAACATGCAAAACATATTTAGATGCCAAACTCACAATATAATCAATGTCAACACAATCCTAGAAGATTTTGATCCTACTCAGAGGCTTGGGAATAAAAAATTTCTGGTCGTTCCAGAATGTCAATTTTAGTTGTTAACACTAACCCATCACCATCGTTACCCCTCCTTCCGCCCTCTGCTTCCATCTTTGAGGGCACGATGGTAACGACAGCAGCATTCGACGTTGGGAGAGAGAGGGAAGGAAGGAGAGGGAGGAATGAATATTCATTTATGTGCATGAATCTTAAAGCGTACTACGTCCAAGAATATTAGAATTTATGGAAATGGTTAATATTAATTTCTTTTCATATAATTGTGATCAAGAGTATCTAATTGTGTCTTTTAAACATGATCAATTCTTATGAATTACTGTTAGCTATTAGTAGTCAAAATTACAAATCGTTGACTATTACAAACGTTTGACTTTGATTAAACCTAAAAATTTATTTACAGAGTAGATCTTAATAAGCTTGCTAGTTCTAATCTAGCACAGTATACAGAAAAAAAAAGTAAAGTGACCAAAAAAAACGAAGCCAGAAAACCTGAGATGGAGCTAGCGAAAAATATAAAATTTTCGAGTTCCGGGTACTATATCAGGTACAGTATATTGGTCTCAGTTGACCAACAACGTACTTTCTTCTTTATTAAATTGTTGTCGCTATTGACTTTGATCGTCAATTATGATCATTCGTCTTATTAAAAAAATTGCTCAAATATATAAAATTAAAAATTATGTCTGAAAAATTTTTATTGATAAATCCGAATCATAACAAAATATTTAATATTACTCATATTTTTTGAATAAGACGAATGATTAAAATTAACGGTTAAAATTAACGATAATAATAATTTTAAAAAAATAAGAAATATTTCAATTCAGTTCGGTTCGAAACTTCGGTATTCGTACATCCAAAATAATCTTGGGCTATTGGCTCATTAATTACACCCCGTCCTAGAGAGAGAGGTCCGTCAACAGTCATCGCAACCAGCCACGACTCGTTGGCGCTTGCGGACCTCCACCACAACCGCGGCTCGCCTGCTTCCTACCATGCGTGCTTCCGGCCACGCGCCACGTTCTTATTAGTCCACATATAAAATGGCTCCCGTCTCTCCCCTCGCTTAGTGTTCGTATCATTTTCCTTTATTTACTTTCGCAAGAGCGCAGCGCCTACGTATATACCGGCCCGGCTACGTATGCCGTTCAAGAGTGCAGCGCGACCGCCCCTCCCCTCAATCCATCCCCGTCCGGGCAACGGGGCGGGGCGGGGCCGGGGAAACAGAAACCATCCCCGCCCCGTTAAGGCGTCCCCCGAATCCGCCCCAGCCCCGATAGGCTAACGGGGCAAAATATGTCCCCGTACCCGAACCCGGATCCCCAATCCCCGTCGGTTCTCCGCGGGGATTTTTTGTTTGACAAAACAGCAGGTAAAAGCAATTTAACAGTTGTCATAAATCACTAATTTGTAGCACAAATTAACAAAATAGCATCAAACAGAAACAACAAGTCTCCACTCTCCATGTCCAGCGACCAACACACATAATAACATATTAAAGTAGCCATTATTATTACAAATAAAATGGTTGAAGCAAATTCAGAAGTTCAGATTTAAAATGCCATCCAGCAGCTTGTCACTTGACTCACTTCAGTACTCCAGAGCAACCAGCACTTATTTCTTCTCAATCTATAACAGTAGACTCACTCTTCTTCTTCAAGGAAATAAGATGATAAGTATTAAAAATATAGGACCATAAATATGAATATCTAAGTCATAAAACCAAATAGATTGTACTAGTTATAGAGACATACCATTTCTTCCTCAATTTCTTCAATACAAGTCATCAAACCAGCAATATGAATATCTAACAAGAAATAGCAAAGAATCAATAAGCTATAATTCAATGCATTTTCAGTTTCATCAGCTGAGATTAAAGTACAAGATTACTGTAAAACACACCTAACATGTGAGCTCGAGACCAAGCTTGCATACACATCAGAGCTTCTACAATGGTTGGAGCAAGTGAACTACGACTAGGACTAATCACCCTCCCACTTGTACTAAAGGCTGATTCAGATGCTACTGTTGTCACAGGAATTGCTAGAATATCTCGAGCTATGCTTTGCAAGGTAGGATACTTAATCCCACCATACTTCCACCAATTAACAATGTCTAGGTCTTGTGCTCTAGGCAGTGGTGGCTCTTCCAAGTACAAGTCTAACTCCGTACGCACATGAGATAGAGCAGCTGGCTGTGAAGACATGTACTGATCAAATATGTTGAATAATTCATCATCATCTCCATTGTTCTGTTTAGCAGCAGTACTGTTTTCACCATTTGAACCTGAGGTGGCAACAACTTCTGCAACATGCTGATATTGGAGCACCAATTGGTACAGCATTTTCCTAACTTTTTCTACCTCAGCTGTAGCCTCATCTACTCCATAAATGCTTGTGAAAAATGCTTTCAACATGTGAAGTTTGTACCTAGGATCTAGGACACAAGCAATTGCCATGAGACCATGAACATCTGTCCAATACTTGTCAAATTTAAGTTTCATTAATTTTGACATCTCCTCAATCCTAGGATCACCACTGGCACTCCATTTTCTAATGGCCAAATAGACACTACATATTTTGGGGAAAAATAGGTTTGCAGTGACATATTTAGTGCCTGAAAACAGCTCAGAAATGTCATAAAACAACTTCAGCCTAGAGCAAACCTCCCTAGCAAACAACCAATCATTAACAGTTGGGGAAATAGGAGTAAACAACTTCTCACGTAAAGCTAAACGGTCAAAAACTACTTGGTATTCTAGAGCAATGCTGAGCATGATAAAGGTAGAATTCCATCTAGTACTACAGTCAAGACCAATTCTTTTGTTGTATGGAATGTTCATCTGAGATGCCATTTTTTCAAACCTCTCATGCCTTTTTGGTGTGGCAGACCAAAAACCAACACTATCCCGAACCTTCTCTATACCTTTCTCCAAGAGACTCATTCCATCTTTAACAATCAAGTTCAAAATATGCGTAGCACAACGCATATGCAGCAAGGAACCATCTAAGAGAAATGAGTCAAGAGGCAGCTTATCTTGCATTTTGATGATCATGTTGTCATTAGTAGAGCAGTTGTCCAGTGTAACTGTGGAAACCTTCCTCTCGAGATGACAATCAATAATAACATCATGAAGGACATCGGCAATGACTTCAGCAGTATGTGGTGCTGGCACATAAATGAACCTAGAACAGCAAATAAAGCATGATACGTTATATAGAACATGAAATAAAAATATTAATTGATCAATACATGAAGAAATAGTTAATCACCTTAACAAAAAGTTTTTTAACTCCCACTTTTCATCAATGTAATGCGCTGTCACTGCCATGTACCCCTTCTTTTGATGATTAGCAGTCCACATATCAGTTGTGATAGCAACACGACATGACAATTTTTGGAAGTATGTTACCAGAGCCTCTCTTTGAACAACATGCATATCAAAGATATCCTTTCTGATAGTGTTCCTAGTAGGCACCTTAAACAATGGTTGCATTGCAGAACAAAAGTTGCGGAAACCAGCATGATCAACAATAGACAGTGGATATTCATGAAGACATATCATGAGTGCAAGCTCTTTCCTAGCAGCATCTTGATCGAACATGTATTTCTGCACACTAACAGTCCCATCAATAGATTTGTCCAACTTCAGATTAGCCTGCTTAATACCTTTCCTACAGTTCCTAGCTTCACATATGCGAAGATGATCACGCAAGTGTGTAGTACCATTTTTTGTTTCCCCTCCTAACATAGACTTACACCACATGCATGTATCTTTCCAGACCCCATTCAGTTTGACTCTATTAAACTCCTTCCACACCTCAGATCTGAGCTTACGCCTCTTTGGGTCATGTGTGTTCGTACCTTGAGAATCAGACGCATCAGTATTCATATCCACTCCATCACCAGTAGTAGCAGCACCGACACCAACAATTTCGTTCAGATCTGAGGTAGAGATTGGTGATGCCGCCTGGGATGAGCTTGTTGTTGGAGTCTCCATGAACCTCAAGCTGTCCCCAAAAACAAGAATAAAAAATTAGAGAGGGATAAGAGATCAGTCGAAGATATGAACATGAACGCAACACGCAAGTACGCAACCTGCTTCTTCCTCGTGCTGCTCGGCTCGCGACCTCGCCTGCGGATGGTCTCGCTCTCGCCTTGCGCGACGTGCCACGGTGAGCTCGCCGCCTCGCCAAGCTGCGGCCAGCGGCGTCCGACTTGGCGGCTTGGTGCTGCGCCGCTCCTGCTCCGAGCTCCGCCGGCCGCCGCTTCGGGTTGAGGAGTGACGGGCTGACGGCGGATTGAGTGAGGCGGCCGGAGCCGGGTGGCGGGCTGGCGGCTGGCTAGCTGGGTGCCGGGGCCCAGGTGGCGGCTGGCTAGCTGGGTGCCTGGGGGCCTTCGGGTGGAGGCAGGAGGCTGGAGCTGGTCAGCTGGAGGGCGGACCGGCGGGCGGAGGCAGGAGACTGGCGGAGTGGCGGCCTGGCGGCTGGCGGCCTGGCGGGTGGCGGCTGGGTGCCTGGGTGGGAGTGAGGACGGGAGGAGGTATAGCCGTTTAGGGTTCGGGGTGGAGGCTGGAGCCTGGAGCAGTGGAGCTGGAGGCAGCCGCAGTCAGCCAGGAGAGGTCGGGCCGGACCGCTGGAGACGTTCTGCCGTTTTTCTTGGGCTGAACCGCTGGGCCGAGTTGTGCTAACGGATCCCCACAGTTCCCCGCGGGGGAAAAGTGCCCCCCGTCCCCGATCCGTTAACTAACGGGGACCCGACCCGCTAGCCCCGCGGAGGAAAAACTGCCTCCATACCCGCCCCGAACGGGTCGGATCCCCCCGGAGCCCCGCCTCCAGCGGGGAAATTGCCGGGTGGAATCCATCCCATGCCTTTGACTCCCTCGGCGCAGCTGGCCTCTCTCTCTCTCTCTCCTCCTTTATTCACCCTGCCCACGGACACCGACTCGATCTCCTCACCATCGTCATCGGTGAAAGTGCCACGAGTCCCTTCGCAAAAAACAAAAAAAACCTGCCGCGAGTCCGGCCGTACACCGCCGCCGGCAACAGTGGCGGAGCCAGGATCGGGTTAAGGAAGGGCTAATATCGTAACGATAAAAATGTCCCCCTGCCTGTGTACATCCACAACCGTAGGAATACGATATAATAATACAATACACAGCAACAGTAATATTTATTTTTCTTTTTTTAAAGCATCAAAATAGAATCTATATAGAGTGCGAGGTCAGTCATCGATTTGTGCCGAGAAGCCACGCGCATGAGTACCTACATCTAGCTAGCTTCTACGAGCACAGCTACGGGGACGTGTGCATATGTTTTTTTTTTCCTTTTCCACAAGACAGCTGTATGAGACAGAGAGAAGAGATGGTAGCGTGAGAATAGACCGCATCCTCTAGAACTTTGCTCGACTTTTCTTTCACCAAGCCAGCGCTGCAGGCCCCCCCCCCCCCCCCCCCCCTGGCCAGCAAGTCGTCAAACCACAACCGATCCTTCTGGTGCTTCCGCCACCGGCTCTTCTGCACCATGATGCATATTGAGCACGCATGGGAGTATAGGCAGTGGGAGCAGAGAAGCCGCGTCGGGGCTGCAAGACCCCCACGGAGAAGGCACCGCAGTCGCCACGCTCGAGCCTCTGCCTCTCCAAGCAACTGCACCAAGGAACAGCACATTGGATCTTTCATTTGTTAGATGATGTTGGTCTACGACGGATTATGGGATGGAGAACTTCATACTCAACAATGTTATTTCATCTTTCATAGTCAATGATTAGGCTCTGGTGCTGAGTTGTTGACTGTTGTTGCTCTGAACGAAGCTGTTGCTTCCTTGCAAAAAATAGAAAAAGAACGAAGCTGTTGCTGAAACTTATGTTGGGTTGCAGAATTGCAATCGGTGTAGGAAATTAATGGCCCAAGCGGATTTGTCCAGGCTTTAATCATCGTGACCATTTCGTTCCGTGTTGAATTGACCCGGGCATAAGTGGCCCGTGACCATTTCATTCCACGCTGAATTGACCCGAGCATTTGAGTGGTCCACGTTTTTCTAAGGCCCACGTTGAAATCAGCCGAGAAGATGGTGGGCTGACATAAGATGTTGCGAACGTGGACAGGGCCTCGCGTTGGAGAACCCGGTGTCTATTAACTGCTCAGTTTTAAAATAGGGGCATTTGCACCGTTACCCTTATTTTGTTTTATAATTATAATTTTATCTTTGTTTTTTAGATATTGCATATTTATCTTTTTTTTTAACCGAACAACCCGATTGCTCCTGTTCTGTTATCAGTGTTTAACAACGTTAAATATGACACAAAATAACATATATACCCTTACATAAAAACCCCTATTTTTATAACAGTTTGCACCATTGCCCTTATTTTAATATAAGGTTGATTTAAGCTAGGATATAAATTTTAAAATAATAAAAAGTTATTTAATTATGTTCATTGTGAATTTGGTAAAAATGTATCAAAATTTTTAATAATATTTAAATTAATTTTGACCTCGCCCTGCCTCGCGCCGCCCCCTGCTGCCCCGCCCCGCCCCGCCTCGCCCCGTGCCTCCAACCTCCGGATCCGGCCGCAACACGCCACGCCCGTGCCTCCAACCTTCGGATCCGGCCGCCACACGCCGGTGTCCGCACCTCCGAAGCTACCGCCCCCTGCTCCTTGATGCTGCGAGCTCCCCGGTGTGTTGGGGTTGAAGTGAAGGGCACACTAGAGGGGAGCTTCGAGTGAGCTTGAGCACGCGGAGGAGAATTAGATAGAGGGAGGAGGATGATGAATGGTTCTGCACATGATTCATTTGGGGGAAGATAGATAGAGTAGGCGATGAATGGCTAGGAGAAGACAAGAATGATTCTTTGCATCTGAGCCCTTACAAAAACTTGCTATTCTTCATAGCTTTTTGTATCATGTTATTTTTATTAACCCTTGAAACGGCAAGTATAGGTGGTATACTAATATGCTGCTAACCTAGGAGCACAATTTTTTTCTCAATATCTTCGGTGGAGCATGATAGTACGGGCGGGTGAGCCTTCCTAACAATTAGTCTCACTGTACACATAAATAAAAATGTACAATTTTGTTGTTTTACTACACTGTTTGTTGCAATGCACAGACAAATTGCTAGTTAATTTTAAAGTCAAGTTACCGTGAAAAAAAAGGAAGAAAAAAAGATAAGCTTATTATAACGTTACGAATATGGTGAAAGGATAAATAAATTGATATACAAGGTGCACAACTGCATCAACCTCACGGTCCACATGTGCTCGTCTGAAGTTGTGACAGCTTTTGGAAAACAGATGAGAAGGAAAGAACAGATCCAGACAAAACTGGAACAAGCCTGATTTAGGAATGTTGAAGATCAATTGTGATGCGGCATTGTCAAGTGTATAAAATGTTTATACATTGCTACTATATCGTGTTCTAGTACATAATTAATGTCAAATTATTAGTACTAGTTGATCTCAAATTTGCCTTCAGACCGTCAAAATGACCACCGTCCCTCTCCCAAGCCTGAGGAGCAAGAGGAGGCGGAACACACTACTACGAAAGAAAACCAGATGAGAAGCAGGAGGGTGCTCCCGCCAAACCTACTCCGGCGCCTCCCTCAACCCACCACCGATCTCTCACCCCAAAGATCCTACCTTTCCTCCAAATCCGAGCAGCATGCTTCGAAATCCTCCGCCGCAGGCGCCGCGGATCCCGCCCGCGTGGCGTCGCTCCTGGCCGAGCGGGACTGGTTCGCGCGGCTCAACGCGGAGTTCGCCGCCCCGCTGCGGCGCCTGGGCCCGCGCTTCGTCGTACGCGCGGTGCAGGCCGCGTCGCCGGACCCGCTCCTCTGCGTGCGCCTGTACGTCTGGGCGTCGCGGTTCGGGCAGGACTTCGCGCGGGACCGTGCCGTGCGGCGCGCGCTCGTGGACGCGCTGTGGCGGCGCGGGCCGCTGGTGCTCTCGCCGGCGCTCGTCGCCGAGGTCAGGGGATGCGGGTGCGAGGTCACCGAGGAGCTGCTGTGCACCCTGGTCGAGAGCTGGGGCCGCCTCGGACTGGCGCGATACGCACACGAGGTGTTCGTGCAAATGCCGCGCCTGGGGCTGCGGCCCACCACGCCCCTATACAACGCGGTCATCGCGGCGTCAGTGAGGGCCGGCGCGGTGGACGCCGCGTACCTCAGGTTCCAGCAGATGCCGGCTGATGGATGCCAACCCGATTGCTTCACGTACAATGCGCTCGTGCATGGCGTGTGCCGGCGCGGGATCGTCGACGAGGCCCTCCGACTGGTAAAGCAGATGGAGGGCGCGGGTATCAAGCCGAACATCTTCACATACACGATGCTGGTCGACGGGTTCTGCAATGCTGGCAGGGTGGAGGATGCGGTTGCTCTGTTGGGGAAGATGAAAGAGAAGGCTGTGGCGCCCAGTGAGGCCACATACAGGACGCTGGTTCATGGCGTTTTCAAGTGCTTGGGTAGAGACAGAGCATACAAGATGTTGAGTGAGTGGTTGCTTGAGAGTGATCCTGCTCAGCATTCAAGTGCGTGTCATACTTTGCTGTATTGTCTCTTGAAGAATGACATGGCCAAAGAGGCAATTGAGCTTGTGAAGAAGCTGAGAAATAACAGTTATGTCCTTGACAACACATCATTCAGAATCGTGATCGCTGGTTCTGTAAAAAGCATGGAGGTGAACGATTTGTGTGAGTTGGTCGATGATTTCATCAAGAGAAGGGGGAGTATGGAGTTTGATACGTATATTATGATCATCAAATCGTTGCTGAAATGCAAGGATTTCTCAAGAGCGAATAAGTACTTACATCAGATGGTTCAGGATGGTCTTTTGTCTAGTGTGGTATCCTACAACATGGTGAACGATTGCCTTGTCAAAGCAGGTGCAATGGAAAAGGGAATGGAGGTTGTCAAGGAGATGCAAGAGAAAGGTTTTTCCCCTAACCTTGTCACCTTTAACACCCTGATCAGTGGATACTCTAAACTAGGCAAGGTACAGGATGCAAAGGCTGTTCTTAAGATGCTTATGGAACACGGGTTCATGCCAGATATCTGTACTTTTACCTCCCTTATCGACGGGCTCTGTCACACCCATCAGCTGGACGATGCTTTTGATTGCTTCAACGAAATGCCAGAGTGGGGAATCAGGCCGAATCTTCAGACTTACAATGTTCTGATACGTGCGTTCAGTTCAGCTGGGCATGTCAACAAGGCCATCGATCTTATCAGTAAAATGAAAACAAGTGGCATCACCCCAGATGCATACTCCTTCAACGCACCTATTTTGAGTCTTTGCAGGATGAGAAAAATAGATAAAGCTTGCAAACTTTTTCATGCTATGTTAAAGTTTGGTGCTGCTCCCCACAGTTACACGTACAACACCCTGCTGAAAGCTCTTTGCGATGAAAGAAGAGTTGATGAAGCAAAAGAAATCCTCCTTGCAATGGAATCCAGTGGCTGCATTGTCTCTGATCAACATATGTATTGGCCAGTTGTTGCCGCACTTGCTAAAATGGGTTGTTTCAGCGAGGCAGGTCGGTTCATGAATAATAAGTTCCCTAGGAGAAGTGTTCACGTAGGGTCCAGATCCAACATGTGGGTTGGGTCTAAACTTTCAGTTCAAGCTGTCAATGTATGAATTATATTTGTCAGTTACATGCTACTTGGTGCATTAATGGTCCCACTTCTGTAGTCTTTCTGTGTGGAGGTTGCATGAATGGCCTAAGTGTCAAGTGTCAGCAAACAGAAAACAAAAACATGGAAAAGTCAGGCTTGTTCATAACCGAGAGAAGAAAAGAAAAAAACGTACAAGTACAACCATGACAGTTGAGAGGTGCATAATACTTGAGTGAAATTCTTTTGTTTTCTTCAAATGTAGTATTTGCATCCAGCGAATGGAATGCTGTAGTATATATGATCGTATAGATGGGCCTTGTTGGAGGATGCAACAACCAAAGCGTCTAGACCTGATGCTGGGCTGGCTCTGCTGCAGTATGCCAGTATGCACATACAGTCTACAGAGCCAGGTTGCCAGCGAGGTAGCACGTGTGCACGGCGAGCCCGGCGGCCGACGCGAGGGTGGCCGCTCCTGAGAAGACGTGGGCGAGCCGGAACCTCCGGTTGGCCATGGCGAGCGCGGCGCTGCTCCTCGCCGCCTCGACGTTGCTCCGCCAGCCGTCTAGGAAGCTCTGGCCGCCGATGCCGATGCTCCTCTCCAGCACATGTCTCTCCTGCATCATCTGCATTATTCACAGCTCATGTGCAATTCGTCACTCGTCAGTTAATCAAATAAATTTCATTCCCTGCTTGCATATTATTATTGCACCGAGCATCATGTATATTTACATATATGTCATTTCATCATATAATTAAATCAGTGTACCGATCAACATTGCAATCAGTGTAGTACCTTGAGGGTCTGTGGGGTGAAAATGAGCAGGTTGGCGAGGTCGAACCCGACAGCGGCGACGAGGACCACGAGCTGCCGGTGCACGACGTCCGGCGCTCCCTGCAACGGGAGGTGAAGCCACGCGAACGCCGCCGCGGACGCGCCGGTGCACGCCGCCGTCAGCCGGAAGCACGCCGGGAACACTTTCCCGCGCAAGCTGCCCATCATGTGCCTCGGCAGGTTTCTATACAGGATTGGTATATATCTCCTGATGATTATGTTTTTTGTGCAGTACAAGAACACATCGATCGACAAGAGAACAGATACTCCATTCATTTTCGACCACGTCAATTATTTATGAACGGGGAGATGAGGTATATATATTACATGAACATAACGAGACCACCGACGAATATGGCCCAGACGGTGGCGCCCCACGAGGTGGCCAGGCCCAGGAGGTGGATCACCTTCACCACCGTCGTCACGGTTTCTTCAGCGGCGAAGAAGACTGCCATGATACCACCGGCGGTGAAGAAGAAGACGACGGCGGCGGCTGTCGAAAGGGGCGCGAGCAACATTTTGACCGCTAAGACAACTCGCGCGTGCACACACACACATATATGGGGTTTATAATTTATATCATCTCCAAAGGGTATACGTATATTAATTGTCACAACGTCACTGTCTGAGAACTAGAGCACTGAACAGACCCGGGCGGCCGGCCCATACAAGCATCTTAATAGCTCCAGCGTTATTATAAGGAAGAAGTCCTATTGACGTTCCTCAATTCTTGGTGGAGTCCGATTTACGTCCCTGTTTTACAAAACCGGCTAACCAGAGTCCCTGAACTTTTCAAACCGGTTCCTTTTACTCCTCGGATTGTTTTGGACGGCGGTATTGTCCGACGTGGCAGAGGAACACGCGGCCTTTGCTGAGTCAGCGTCGGATCTCTAAACGGGATGGAGCCGTCGTGTGTGCCAGAGTGGCGCCCATTCTTTCCCCCTCCTTCTTCCCTTGAACCTTGCCGTAACCCTAGGTCCGCCATGGCCGCGAGCTCGAGCTCGTCCCGCAGCAGTTCATGGGCAAATGCAGATGAGAAGCAGCATTCCTCAATTCCTTACCGTATTGGTCCGTTGGATTACCACCCGCCCGTTTTATGCAAGTGCAGAAAGAAAGCAGCGCTCTGGATCTCATGGAGCGACGAGAACCCTGGCCGTCGGTACTACAAATGCTTCCGCGCTCGGGTGAGTTCACGGCATGGTTTGATTCAGGTTCTTTTGATTCTCTCCCTTTGCAGCTCAGAATCCGCGCAGCTTCGCCTGATGCAAACCCGCACAGCAATGCAAAATGCTGTAAACGGACTAGCATAGGATGCAAGCCGTTATTATAACAGCCAGCCACGGCACCACTTCTCCTTTATTGTAGGATCTCTCCCCCTTTTGTAGGATCTGCATGCCTTGATGCGTGGCTGGCTCCTGAGCCCTTGGTCCTATATATCTACCCCTGGTTGAGTGTAATACAGTGCGGTCATTCTTCCCAAACCTTTACTTTACAAATGCAGTCAAGAAATGTGTATATGTGCTTCAGTAGCTGGTGAATTGAAGTTCATATGCTCACTTGGAAGATCCGGTTTCAAGTCAGTGATGAGTTGGAATGAGGTCAGACGGTCCTTGCTATCTCGGGTGCAGACAACAGCACGTGAATCTCCCAATTTGGCAATGAACAAATGATCACCCTACACATAACAAGGGCATTTGGTGGACAAAAAAAGAATAATTCGTTCATTATCCTTCATCAGTTGTTTTACTTAATATGCAAAGGCCACTTCAGATTTATATCCACAACTGAAACACGCCTTCCAATTCAGTTACTTGTATACAGATAGTCCTACAATTCAGTATATAGATAGTCTTCAGTATATTTTTTTTCCTACCCAATTTCAGTAGCTTGGCATCTTATTTTATCAACTATTTAGTGTAATTCAGGTTCTTTTGATTCTCGGCATGGTTTGGATTTGTAGCACCTTTTTTTTTTGAAATTTCCATTTTTGTAATGTAGGAGACGGATGGGTGTGACTTCATGTTTTTTTACGAAGGGAAGCACAACGGCTTTGTGGCAACGCTGGTTGTGGACTTGCGCGATGCAGTGTGGAATTTGAAGCGGCAGGTGGCGGCACTGAAGGAGGATCTGCAGGAAGGTGCAAGGAAGGCTGAGGAACTGGAGAAAGAACTTGGGCAGTGCAAGCAGGAGGTTGCTGCTGGGCGTTTTAGGGAAAATGGCAAGGAGGAGGAGCTGCAGAAACTGAAGAAGGAGAGGTTCCTGCTTCATCCTCTGTGTGTTGCAATGGCTACGCTGGTTGTGTTCATGACAGTAGGCAACTAGTTTGGTCGGACTCGGACTCTTTCATTTGTCAGTGCTTGTAATGTATGTATCTTGATGAGTGTCTGAACTGGTCATGTGTGCAAAAATGTGTTTGTTAAACATTATGCTCTTTGCGCAATGTTGCCTTGCACTGTGTTTTTGCATTGCACAGGTTATTGCTTTGGCAACCAGTTGCATGAACATAACAGCCGAAATAGACATGAACATAAATAGCTCAAATAAAGACCAGACAGAATACATAAACAAGTTAATAACATATTAGGTCACAGAACACAACATATATAACTTGTTCATGACATACAACCAACAACACGCATGCAGTACCTGATAAAAGTTCAACCTGGACAATACAACCAACAACACACATGCAGTTCCTGATAAGAGTTCATAACCTGAATTTATATGTCAACCAACAACACACACACACTAGGTGATAACAGTTCATGAACTAAAGAAGGTAGCAACAATAGCTACTTTTTCAAAGCTTGGCAGAATCCCAAGGTGGAAGAAGTAACATTGCAGCTGTTCTTGACTTTTTGGCAGTTGGTTTCTTTGCTCTCTAGTGGCTTGCTTGCTTGAACACTTGCTAAAGCTTTCCCAGAGGTCAGTTTAATGTTGACACTTGAACTTGCCTGACTGTTTGGAATGGTGGCACTCATCTTAATGGATGCTGAGCCCCCAGCTCTGGTTGCAACTCTAACATTGGATGAAGTGTTGGGCAGTTGCTGCAAAACATTATCATTGTTTTTTGTAGTTTGCAAGTAAAAGAAAAATATTGTTTATCATAGAAGGTTAGTTGATAGCATACCTGGTTTGTTCCCCTGGCAGACCTGGTATCTGATGGTGTCTCATGCTGAGGACCCAGGTCCAATTCCAACTCTTGCAAACCCTGAAGAGTTGGTGAGTTCCTGCAAACACAGTTTTGAGTAGTAGGTAAATTAAGAAACCTATTGAAAAGTTGGTTGATGGCATACCTGGTTTGTTCCCCTGGCAACCCTGGTATTTGATGGTGCCTTCCTTTTGTTTGTTCCTTTGATACTGTTGCTTGCACTTGACTGGGCAACAACAATAGCATTTGGCATTATGGTCTGAGCTGGATTGCTTCCACTGTTTGTCCCATTCCTTTTGTCACAAGTGGACCTATTATGTCCAACTCCCTTGCACCTTCCACATCTGATGATGGTTCCAGTCTTAGGCAATTTTGTTCCTTTGGGTTGTTCAGTTGGCTCCCTCTTCCTTTCCTTTCTGGGCCTCCCTGACATCCTAACATAACCAGGAGCTCTCAATGGAGTCCTATCTGAAACTGGCCAGTTATTCATACCTTCTACAGGCATCAGGAAATGACTATATGTGGCTCTGAAATTGTCTACTGAATATGAGCTTGACACATAATCATCTATCTGGTTTGTCTTATAATATATGCATGATATTGTATGAGGGCAAGGCAAACCAGACAACCGCCAGTATCTGTATGAACATTCTTTCTTGTCTAGATCCACACTAAACCTGTTCTCATGGTGGTTAACTTCAAACTGAACTGAGCCATTGCAGATTGCATGACAGAAACCAGATTTTGTAATGTAAGGATTCAGCTTTTTAGAATGTTGGGACATATCTTAGTGGTCCATTTGTCTGACTTCACTCTTTGTTCATGAATCCTGACCATAGCTTTCCTTCTAATATTTTCTAACATAGTGATAATAGGAAAGTATCTAGCTTCAACTATCCAGTGGTTGAATGTCTCACATAATTTGTTGTCTACAGAATCACAGTCAGATCCTAACCTGAAATAGGCTCTGCTCCAGTGTTGTGGATGTGTGTTCATAATTGCTTGAGCCCCTTCCCTAGTCCCTCGAGCAAGCTTAGCCCTAGCTAAATTGAACAATAGAATGCAAGGAGCTTTGCCATATTTCCAAAATTTCTTCTGCCATTCCTTATTCTTAAAGTGCTTCCTTCAGTTAGCATAGATGTGCCTAGCACAGTTCCTATGCTCAGCCTCAGGTGCCCAGTTACTCACTGCATCAAGGATTCCCTGCATACAACCAAGCTTAACTAATAGGTACAATAACACTGGAGGATAGAAGTGCATAAAAAAGCCAAGTCTACAAGTTACCTTCTGCTGATCAGATATGAATACCCAACCTCTTCCATCACCTACTTTCAAATCTCTATACAAAAAAATCACAAAACCAGTTCCATGAGTCATTATTTTCCACCTCAACAACAGCCCATGCTATAGGGTTCATCTGGTTGTTAGCATCCCTGCCAATAGCACAAAGCAACTCTCCATTTGTGGCACCTTTAAAGAAACAATCATCTAGTCCAATCACTCTCCTATAGCCTACCAGGAAACCTTTCTTCAGGGCATCAAGATAAATATAAATCCTCTGGAATGTGGGTGGTTCCATGTATGGTACCTTATGAACAATGACAGTTGAACCAGGATTGCTTCTAAGCAACTCCATCTGGTATTCATACAGCTTTGCATATTGGCCTTTATATGCATCTAAGGCCTTCTGCATTACCATGGACTTAGCTCTCTTCAGTTTGGGAATAGATACACATCTGCAAACAACTCCTCTTGGATTATTGCCTTCATGCTGACCAGGTTCCATGATGGATTTGCAATTATAAACTTCTCATATTTCTCTGCAATCCTTCTAGCTGTCACCATTTTGTTATCCCTTCTAGGTGGACATGTATGGAATTCCTCGAGAGTAACTATCTGCCAACTATCTGATCTAGAGCTGTCACTTAGAAGACACACCCAAGGGCAATGCTTCCAGTCACACTTTGCCCTCACTCTCTTTGTATCATCCTTCACAAAGTTGATCACCTTCCTCTCAGCAAGTGCATACTTGATAACTGCTTTCTTGAACTCAGATTTCCCACTAAATTTCATGCCTAGACTGAACTTAGGCACATCTTTACTCTTTTTGAACCTTGGAAAATTACTATCTTTCCTCCTTACCTGTCCATCACTACCCACCTCTTCTACAGATTCTTGATCATCACTGTCCACATAAGGAGTTTCATTATCATTCTTTTCATCCATAGGAAATCCTGCCACCATACCTGTAGATCCCTCTAGCACAACATCATCAAGGTTGGCCTTCTCACCATTTTTCATCTTCTTCTTGAATGCTTTAAATTTCTTAAGAATGTCAGCAGCTTCATCATCATCCTCTGAGCTACATGTATCTCCAAGTACATACTCACTATCTGAACTGGACTTGTTCCCTTCATCAGCCGTAGCAGCAGTACCATCTTCTGCAGGCTTCTTATTGTTCTTCTTGTTCCTATAACCTTCATCCCCTTTCTTCCTAGGACTCCTATAAAATTCATTGAGCTTCCTGATTTGCTTGGCAGCCTCTTCCCTTGACTCATGGTGAACTACAATCACATATTGTTCTTTCTCACTAATCTGATCTAAAGACTCATCTGAACCTACATCAGACATATCAACCATTTTAGCTTCAAAATCACTCTCATCTGCATATGATCCTGCCCCTTCAACCTCCTCAGTGCTTCTTCTTTCTTCAACATAGATCTCTGTCACTCCACAGTCATCAATACACTTAGCCATCTCTAAGCACGCAGTATCATTAGTTAACAAACGAAACCCAGAAGACAATTCTGCTCCAGGAAATAGCCAGTGCAACATCATGTTGTCTGTAACATTGCAATGGTCACGCAGGTGCCCTAAAATCTCAGGATAACTTATTTTATCACGATCTATATGGGATAGTGCCTCCTGTCCACCATTGTATACCAACCGTCTGTCACTCCAAAAAAATTCACCCGCAAAGTGGAACCTCACTGCTAATCTATCCAACGGATCCATTGTGTGCCTGCAAATCGGAGGATACTAGGTTTAATAACTAAATGAATAAGGAATCCCGATGCTTAAAAAAATCGCAAAAGCCACTCTATTGCATACTTAATCCCCGCCTACTCCTATCCAACGCATAAACAATATTATCCGTGAGCTCTTCCGCTGTTAAAAATTGGCACTATGCACCAGTTCCAACAAGCAATGCAACCGCAAAAAGGACGATTCCACATAAAAAATTACAAGATCCGAAGTGCTTTGCTGCACTAACCTGTGGATCCACCTTTGATTCGCCTGATTTCGGACGGAAAGGTTCCTCGGTTCGACTTCACCTCACTTGCCGCCGCCGTGGTGGCCAGTCCAGCTAGGGTTTGAATGGGGAACGAGGCAACGGAAAGGTTCCTCTGTCCGACTTCACCTCACTCGCCACCGCCGTGGTGGCCAGTCCACCTAGGGTTCGAATGGGGAACGAGGCATGGGGACTCAAGGGCTGGATCGATTTCCTTCCTCTTCTCGCCACTGACAAATGGGGCCGGATTCCCTCTCGACGCTGACTCAACAAAGGCCGCGTGTCCCTCTGCCACGTCGGACAATACCGCCATCCAAAACAACCCGAGGAGGAAAAGGAACCGGTTTGAAAAGTTCAGGGACTCTATTTAGCCGGTTTTGTAAAACAGGAACGTAAATCGGACTCCACCAAAAGTTGAGGGACGTCAATAGGACTTCTTCCTTATTATAAGGGACCATACATTAACAGATCATACGCCTATTACTTCATGTCCAGCTCCTGCATTGCCACAGAGGCATGTATTCTGTTGCAGTGTCGGCAGATTCTGTTTCTTAAGAGAAAAAAAAAAGAGAATTATATTTCAAAAATGAAATGTATATCCTGTCTTCGTCACCTTAAAGGCGATATCCAGCTTTTTGATACTAGTTATTACAAAGTTTTCACAATGTGTATGTCTCCGTCTACCACGTAGAAAGCACGCGCCTCAACTAATCACATGATTGACGACATAAGAGACGAAAATGGAAATTAACAATATAAAAGTCTAAAGTTTTAAAGCTAAAGGACCTATTCCTAAAATGGGTTGTTTCTTCTGCGAGGCGGGAGAGTTCATGAATACTTTGCGTAGAAGAATAATTGCTCATGCACGCTCCAGATCCAACATGCGGGCTGGGTTCTAAGCTTTCAGTTCATCGGCTGTCTCAATGTATATGAATTATCATCGCTATCGAAAACAGTACCTTTAACGAGTGCAATATTTCGGGCACTCGACGGTACTATTTGTCAAGTGCCTCATAAAAAACACTCGCCGACTCGGCAAACCGTCGGGAGAGATGTGAGCAATGGGGGCCGCCCATGCATCTTACGTACTGTACAGTACGTACCGCTACCTTTATACGGGACCATACAATAACAGATCACTCCTATTTGTTCGTATCCATCTACTACTACACAGTCTGCCAGAAGCATGTACTTTATTGCAGTGTCGGCAGACACTATTTTTTAGGAAAAAAAAAGGGAATTATATTTCATCAGGCAAAGTGAAATGTATTCTGTTTTCTTCACCTTAATCAAAGGTGATCTAGCTTTTTAATTATTACAAAATTTTCACTACGGTATGACTCCATCTACTCCGCAGAAAAACACACACTCAACCAAAAACACACGGTTCACGTCATAATATAAGGAATGGAAATGGAGAGTCACAATAAAGTTTAAATTAAGCTAAAGGAACCAATTGCTAAATCTCCATCCATACTTTTCAAAAATATCTATTACCATGGTTTTCAAGGTGTGGCATGCACTTTCTAGGAGCGGTCTCATCTTTTTTTTTTTTGATGCAAACGCTCTCCCCTCTTTTCTAATTAACAAAATCAATCGTCCAGTCCAGCATGCTCCTCTGCTGCATAGGAGATAAAATGGTTACTGTAAAACAAACAACATCATTGTAGCTCAACAAGATTGATCGCCCAACAAATAGCAGTTGCCTCTATTGTGATTTGTTTCCTAAGTGTGCACGCTCCATGCACCATTCAAGCAATGCCCAAAAAATAAGCAAATACTCGTGAACAGAAGTACATATTAAACAATCCTCCAAATAAACTTAGCAAAAATACCATTAATAAAGAAATGTTGTATAAGTTCATTTTTAAATAAAAACAACATTTTTTTATTTCTTTTCAATTCTTTTAACTAAGTTTTCACGTTACTCCATTATACAAGGAACCATAGAAACACTTTAGCTTTAAGCAGCACTTTTAGTTTCTACTAAAGGTATATGTCGTTCAGGACATCATTGATATATACTCCATCCGTTCTTTTTTACGTGTCATCATTGATTTTAACCAATAATTTTGACCATTCATCTTATTCAAAAAAGTATGAGAAATATCAAATATTTTGTTAGGATTTGATTAATTATTAAATATTTTTGAATTCTAATTTTTAGTTTTACATATTTAAACTAATTTTTTGAATAAGACGAGCGGTCAAAGTTTTTGGTCAAAGTCAACGGCGATAAGTAAAATATAACGGAGGGAGTACGAAGATAAGCATTACATACATCAAATGAACTGAGACGAACCGTCTATTTTGGTGCACAGTCCACAAAAAAGACACCTCGATCTTGCTTTGAATAATGTATGTCTACAATTTTTTTAAGTAGGATTATGTGGACTGGGATTTATTGACTTATTAAGTAGAGCTGAGGTTCACTATTATCTTTTTCATAAAAATAGAGAGGGACAGTATGATTGATATATAGAGGCATGGGCATGTCACATGCCTGTTACATGCTTCTACACAGCTCTTTCATTTAATGGACTATCTATATGATGAGAGGCTTAACTAGCGAGTATCCAACTGCAGTATTCGCAAATTTTCATTGTCTAATGCCTGATTGCGAATAGTGCAGTTGGATACTCCCTAGTTAAGCCTCACATCATATAGATAGTCCATTAAATGAAAGAGCTGTGTAGAAGTTTGTAACAGGCATGTGACATGCCCATGCCTCTATATATCAATCATAGTGTCCCTCTCTATTTTTATGAAAAAGATAATAGTGAACCTCAGCTCTACTTAATAAGTCAATAAATCCTAGTCCACATAATCCTACTTAAAAAAAATTGTAGACATACATTATTCAAAGCAAGATCGAGGTGTCTTTTTTGTGGACTGTGCACCAAAATAGACGGTTTGTCTTAGTTCATTCCAGGTATGTAATGCTTATCTTCGTACTCCCTCCGTTATTTTTTACTTGTCGCTGTTGACTTTGACCAAAAATTTTGACCGCTCGTCTTATTCAAAAAATTAGTTGAAGATGCTATGAAATTAAACCCCATCCATATAACACGTAATATATGCACGTACGAGTGTTGTGTGTCTTAGGAGACAGCTTCTATATATAGGACAGGGCTATTTGACATCCTGGGTACTGAATATTTTATTCAGTACCCAGGTACAAACTGTAAATAATTAACATGATCGTAAAATATTTATATCTTTATTACAAAAATAGATGGTGCCACCAAGCAAGCCTTGATTGACTAGACACTTAATTCATTCCATCCAAAAGCACAATTGAAGCGCACGTAGGAGGTAGAATGGGTGAGTCTTTACTTTTTTTTTCTTACTAGTTTGCTTATCAGGTATTTTTGCTTATTTTTTACATTTTGAACTTGTAAAACCTCATAAAAACTTGACCGTTATGTCAAAGAATTCAATAAGCATTGAGAAAGTCAATTCAAAACTATTTTTATAATCATACACATTTGGCTACAGTTTGACATATAAAAATCTTTGTCTGATTTGCTTTTAACAAAGTCAGAAGTGTAAAAACATGTTCCTTACACTCGTAAAACCTATACTTGAATTGAGAAATTTATAATAGTTATGTTTTTGTATTCAGTCTCAAAAAATTGTGGTTGTACTTTTATTGCATAAAAACATTCAATCTAAACAAGTTGTATTTTAAGCGTAAAAAGATATATGAACAGTAAAAGTTTTAATTTAAAAAGATCTCTAAACCCTCCCATATAAAGTTGTAATAAGTTTACGTCACCTGACATATCAACTTTTCGTTGGTAAGGATTTGATGCTATGGTAAAGTAATTTTTT